>VDFB02256132.1:105022213-105366423 GCA_007258455.2 Sequoia sempervirens
AGCCAATGCAGCTTCACAAGTTAGTACAACATAAAAAAATTCTTTCCTACAGACATTTCCAGATTAATCCTTATAAGTCCCCACAACACTCATCAAATATGCAAGTGTAAGTCTATAGCCTCATGTAGCACACAGGTATATGTCCACACTACAATTCTGTGTGTGTGTAAACAGTAAAGATGATACTTGTTACTTGAGTAAATTTGTGATGCATCACACATTTCATGAATTTGATAAAATAATTATACACTATCATGCCAGTAAACACATTATCTAAAATTCTAAATAATACAAATTGTAACTGTACACATAGATCATGGACAATACAATAACTGCAACGAGTCAGATCATTTGAGAACAAAATCATAATATGGTCTTAAGAAAAAGAGAAACTGTTAAAAAAAATTAGTTTATAGGATACTTTGTTTACCACTCAATTGATAAACAACTATCTATTGCAGAGTAAACAGACTAAAGACACATAAATGATTTATACCAGAGTTGCAAAGTAATTTCAACAGAGTTACAGAATGATATCAATTGCTTTTATTTATTTCATGTATGCACTTATACAAAAACTGGAATAAGGGAATAATATCAACATTTGGTCCCTCTCCTTGACTACAAAACCCCCAATAGTTTCCAAGCAACTACAACCATCAACAACTGCCACAACTATTTCTTTGCAATTGTCACAAGCCAACAAAGTATTAACATACCTGTCGGGGATAATCAAAAAGTAACATAACTAATACAAATTGTATTATTTAAATCAACCCTCGAAAAGAAAAGTTGTCTTCTAGACAACAATAAAACAAAATAGGAATAACACTACTGAGGGGAAGAGAAAGATGTCCCTACAGGTGCAACATCAGAAATAGAAGAAGCGGGAGTTGAATGATGAGAAGCAGCCACGCATAACTTATAAACTTATTTTGTCTGTTGCTTCAAGTGGTGAGTAGCCAGAAAGTTCACATTCCTGAGAGCCTTGATTTTAATTTTTCTAGCACATTTATTCTTCTCTAACTCTGTAAGCTAAGCATTTTGGGCTAACTAGGCCTGAAATCTACACCTTTGATCTTCAAGTTCCTCTTCTAATTTTTGTGACATATGCACCCATTCATCCATTTCAACAAGAAGAGTACATCGCACTGCCATTTCTATTTATAACATGAGATAAAAGGTATTGAAACCAATATTCAATGGAGTATAAAGCTTCAAGAACTATCCCATTGGAACCATCAAAAGATGGGGGTACCCTCACTGGAATCCACTTATGTTTCATCTCTACTAATTATTTGTTAGGCCACCAACGAGAAATAAAAATTTGGATGAATTCATTATGGCATTCTCCAACCAATTGTTGCATGCATTGAGCCTCCTATAAAACTAAGGAAAGGTGAGTACTTCCCAAATTATATGTACCATTGGCTACAAATCTTGAATATATTGTTGAATACTGCATAATGGGTCTTCACACATTATATGTGCCATAGGCTCCAAATCTTGAATATATTGTTGAACAATGTGCAATGGGTATTGGGCTATGTGGCTTGGTTGGCACAAGTGATACATTATCCTTCTGATCATGTTGTAGTGTAGGAGTTATCTTTGGCTAATGAAATGTCAGTCTCCGACTCATGCATAGAGCTCGCATGAGGATACTCCATAGTATCAATAGGAGCTCCCAATAAGCTTAATCACTCATCAGTTGGGAGGATTCTTTGGATAATTCCACTAGTGTTGTAAGGGAAGAAAGAGATGTGATTATTTCCTCATCACCTTCACTATCTCCTTTCTTTTTCAGAAGATGATTCAACTAGGGCGCTTTTTCGTTTTCTGAAAGTATGGCCAATCTTGCCTTCCTCTCCCTTTCCCTCAATTATCTAAATGCCTAAAGATTTACATTTGAATATAGATGGCCAAGTAGAATTGTAGTTTGTATCAGGTTGAAACTTACGAACTACCAAGGATGGCACCTGTGTATAAACTGTATACAAAAAAAGTGCAATGGCATGTTGTGTCATATAAAAATTAAAATCCTTTATGTTTTGGGGAAAGGAATTCTTGGATTCTAACCAAGAGTAGTTCTTCCCAGTTATAGATCTCACCCTTGCTAATTGAGATCATATACCCTATCATCCATAATGCAATATCTGAAGCTCTTGTGGCTCCCATCAACTTGTTTCTAATACAGCCTAGAATATTTCCTCATTCATCATTAGTTAAATAATCCTTTCTCAAATCACTATTCCCTTTGCTCCGTATATTTGCCTACTATTTGCTGGTTAAGCTATCTCTGCATAATACTTGAAAAAACATTTCTTTCTATGTTTGACTAACATTAATGGTGAATTTTAATGCTGAAAGTCATATGCATGGAACCCCAAACACTCCAGAAAATCAATTGGAGTATATGTGATAGTGACTACTAAGTGCATGTATTGCACTACTGACTTCCATTCAATTATAATTGAACACCATGCTTTGCAAGTAAGGTTTAAAATCTCTAACATTAAAATAGAGAACTTGAATCATCTTATCTACATATGCTAAACCAATGCAAATTTTAGTGGATGATCTTCTGAATTCCCTACCCACCACAATCGACATTCTGTAGCAATAAGACTCTCCAATGTGAGAGCTTCTAAAGTACCGGTGCCCTTGGTATAAAATTCTCATTGCTTCCTTTCTCCCTTCTTTCATGATCATCTCTATATACTATCTCTCTTTTACAAAGGCTCTATATATTGCTATTTAGTATTTTCAATATCTTTGGTCTACGTGAAGAGGGATTTTCTGTTGTACTTGCACTTATTTCATTGTCTAGATTACTTTTTCCTTTCCTAAACATGACCAATGCTACTTGGAAAAAACATGAATTACCACTAATAAAATTGAAAAATCCTATGCCTGAATCAGCCATTGCACCTTCTTCAATTTCTTGAATTGAAATTTTGAATATCCCAAGGCCACTCGTACGGAATGAATGTGCTGTTAACTCCTACAACAGCAAATAAATTTAAACTCCTGGAAGTTATTCCAACAAACTTCAGATTCTTCTTACCTATACCATACTGTTGAAGCTGCTCACAAAAGATCCATACCAAAAATTTACTGTCATTGGAGAGTTGTACATCAAACAGAGGCTGGTAACCTTTCAGTTATATGGTGGACAAAGAACCAATTTTTTTCAACCATATGATGGTTGACAATAAGGTCATATGGTGCAGCAAGAGCAGGTCATACAATGACCAAAACAGGAGATTGTTGTAAGACAAACACAGTAAAAGATATTTGAATGGAGAATCACCCATTTGCAGATCATGCGGCAGAAAAATGTGATCATATGGTATTGTCAACATCAATCAAGTTTATTAATCATACAGCGCAGTAGAAATAGTTCTCAATTGTATGGCAACAACAAAAACAGTTACCAATCATACAGCAAATACAGAAACGTGATTTAGAAGTAGCAGGGCAGCTACAGGTCTTACAATAATGCCTCCAATTTGATTGGTTGAAGGATGGTAATCTCTTTGAGGAATAAGAAACCAAAAAGTGGCATCTGTGTTGCCCCAAAACAGCATCTTCCTATCCTACAAAGACATGTGAGGCTGACTTGGACAGTGTGAAGATATAACTGAAGGTTATACCCTTTGGCTTTGTATCAATGTATTGTATTGGGGCATTAAATATGCCACTGTCATGCATTGAGTTGAATAGCATTCCATGAGAAACTTGGAGTTGTTTCCTATCTAATGAATCAGGACATTGAAGAATTTTCTCTTGGATATAAGGTTGTACTTACAATTGTCCATTTTTTACATTCATCCCAAGAAAATTAAAACTCTGCTGGCACAGCTGGTTTTTTGTGCTTGATAGCACAATCCATGCTTTATAAGCTATATCAAAGAATTTTTCTAAATGGGATAAATAATCTTCTAAGATTTCACTAAAAATCAACATATCATTGATATATATAGTATATACCAAACAGTTCAGTGGTTCCTACAAATATTTTATCCATGTGTGCCTGAAAGTATGCAGGAGCATTCATGAGCCCAAAGGGCATAACATTCCACCGAAAGAATTCAAATGAACAAATAAAAGCACTTTTGTGGTTATCTTCTTTTTTAATCCTAATTGGATAAAACCAAATTTACAATCAAACTGGAAAAAAAAATATTTAGACTTGGCAACCTTCTGCAACAGGTAGCTTTTGTCAGGAATAGAATATGGATATGGCTCTGTTATGGCATTCAAAGACTAATAGTTTAAACCATTCTATCTATTCCCCTCTTTTGTTCAGAATGTGTGTTGACCATAAATGCATAGTAGTAACATGGAGAGATGGATCTTTCTATAACCTTGGCATCTAAAAGTTCTTGGATAGCCTTTTCCTATCTTCACGGTCTGTTGCAGTGATAGGAATTTTCTTTCCTATCTCCATTTTTTCCCCTTCTTTAATAGTTTTCTACCAAAACTTTTTAGGGTTGTCAGAACATATTTCTTATCTAATTCTTTGCCCTAATTTCTCTATCTCCTCACTGACTGGATTCATGGGGTATTGAATAATAGACTGAGGAAACTGCTCACTGGTGTATTTTAATGTAGGAGTTTTTATCCTTTCTCCATATAGCGTAAACAATACACTCTTGTGAGTGCTTCCAATATGGTGAATACGTATCTATGAAGGATCCTCCTAATAGTATATCTACTGGCATCTTGTTCACCCAGAAAAAATCGCAATTAAATATTCTGGCTTGACTGATCATTGGTTCTTTATGTTTTTACTATTGCAAATAAAAGTGTTTCCTTGAACATCAAGTGACCTATATTGGTAATTTTCATCTAATGTTTACCAATTTCTGATAATAGGTCCTTCAGCTAAAAGTAGTTATGCACCTGTATCTACCTGAGCATCATATGTTTTTCCATTAACTTCAACAGTCATGAATTGTGCATGCCTTCCCTATATTAATTGAGTGATATATTCTGGTCTTTGGCTTGGTGGTGACACAGGCACTGTAGTACACATAAATCTGCAATGAGTTGGATGAGATGTGACGAAGTCAGGAATTTCTTTGACCAATGGCTCTTCATAGATTTATTCTTTTGGTCTTACTGCCCTTTTGTGCCTTGGATCGATCCTGCATCTATTTTCAAAACATTCATTAAATTCTTCATTAATTTTGTCAGTATTCTGTACTTCTAGTTCAACCAAATAGCTATCAATGTGTGCAGGATTCTATCCTTTCTCTAGTAACTCTTCTTGTTCTACTTGTACAGAGGCACTAAATTTGTTTTTCATCCAACTACTGCTGGGTTTCAAAGAGAACCCCAGCTAGATTGGCTTGGCATCTGGCCTTCCCATTGTCGGTGGCATATGAGAGAGCTGAGGCTGTTTACCTTTACCACTAAAAGCAGTGTTGCTTCTCTGGTGAACACATAGTCCTCTTCCTCTAAAAGGGTATTCTCTCTCCTCTAATTGCCATGGCCTTTGCATCATTGTTATAGCTTCTTCAAGGTCATCTACAAGACTCTTGATTTCTTCATCATTACTTTGTTCTGGGTCATCTTCTTTAATTTCTTCAATGAGAAGCTCAAAAATGTCTTCTTGCTGGTACAGGTCTTCATTTTCTTCAACTACATCCCACCACACTACTATGTTAGTGGACTAAACAACTTGTACAGTTTTGTTTTTGCATGAACAATTTGGGGTGATATGCCCAGGTTTATTGCAAATATAATAAATGATAGTTTTAGAGGGTGGACACAGATAGTGGTGATGGCAGAGATAAGTGTGTTTGGGTGCATGAGTATGAGAGGAGCAGCATTGGAAGGAACGACATTTGTGGTAATGCTTCTAGGGACATTTGGTGAATGGGAGACAACCGAAGAATGGTATGTTTCTGAAAAATTTCCTGTGGCTCTAGAGGCTTGGTACTGGACAATTTATGCATGGGGCACAAAACGAGTGATAAATTGCATACTTTGTTGGCATGCGTATCATAACTGGCAAATGAATGTGGCTCAACTTCAACAAAGGGCTCCTTTTCTTCTGCAGATGTGGGCTGGAAAGCATATGAAAAATAAGCCACTTGACCTTCTGATTGCTTGTAATATCCTTTGATGGGTGAGCATTTACTTCCTTTGTAATATGTGACACTATTTTCTTTGAAAATTTCCAGAATATTTTCTCTTGGTAAAGCGAACATGGTCATTATCAGGGTCACGACCCTAATTAACAGTCTCATCCTCTAATTCCACAAAAACTTCGCCTATTCTCAAACTTCCTTGAGACTTTTCAGAGGATACAGAACTAGGCCTATAAGAATCGTGATGAAAACTACTGAAACAAGTAGAATGTGACAAAGGTCTGTGTACTATATTGACAGATTGTCCATCTTTTGGATTGGTTTCTTTGTATCTTTCATATGTGAACCTACATTATTAACTAGTCTAACTTCCATTCCAGAGGCATTTCAATAGATTTGACAATACACCTATGTAATTGTATTGTTCCACTCATAGTTAGCACACTTTTTTGGCGATTTCGTCCCAAAAACTCATCTAACGCTGCAAAATGCAACTAAAATGCACCAAAAACGCATCAAAAACACATTTTTTGGTCTATAAATTCATCAACGCCCTCACTATTCCTCACAGAAGTTGAAGAGCATTTTTGGTCTACTTGGAAGTATTTCTAAGCAAATTTGAAGAGCAAATTTCAAGAATTTCAAGGGCAGGTTAGTAAACATTTTATTTGTTTATTTATTTCAAACATTTAAATTCATTTTAACAGCTAAAATAAAGCATGTAGGCTATTAAAAACTCATAATTTCCTAAAACCTAGCAGTATTTTGAAATTTACTTCCAAAAAATTGGATTTATCACCATTTTGTTCATTTATACTGATTTTCTTTAGGAATTCACTGTTTTTTTTTTATACACACATTATTTTTTTGATTTTAACCTGATTTTGGGAATAAAATGATTAGGTTTTATTGAATTTATGTTGATTTAAACTAATTTATGTGATTTATTGTAATGTCCCATTCTAAAAATTCTTTATTTCTGCTTTAAATAAATATTCCACCCTCATAAAAATACTTGCATAATGAATTATAAATATTAATTTAGCTTTGAAAATTATAATTCTGATTATATATACTTCAGATTTAAAGCTTATAACATAGTCTTGAAAATATAAAACTTATTCTTGACTCTCTGCTGTAATATTTCTTTTAATTTGCAGTTATCTCTCTTTGTATAAATGCCTTGAAATGTATCTAAATTCTGCCAAGTTAGGGGTTTTCATCCTTTAACTTGACAGGAGAAATTGTGGGTTTCCGTCCTTCAATTTTTGCCATGAGGGTTTCCATCCTCAAGTTAATTGAACTACTGTTCCATGCTCTCTAGGAGTAAATATCAGATAATAAAATATGTGTTCTTCATATGATGCTCCTTCACTGTTTGGTGTCTCTTATATATCTTTTTTCCTTCAATAGTCATGATTCTTCACATGCCCCTTGACTTTTGATTAAATATATACATACATACATATATTTTAATTTATTATTATTATTTCATTTCCAAAAGGGGATATTACATTTATATAAATTTTAGGCTAAATCTATGCTGATTTAGGCTAAATTTTTTTGTATTTAAAAATTTAAATGTTGTATTTTTACTTTGTACTTGTACATTAGTAAAAATGGCAAATAGAGGCCTTTGGATCAAGCTCTGGCTCAGCCCAATCGACGCCAGTTACAGGCACTCGTCCAGCAGGAGCTAGAGACCCTACTTGGAAATATGTCGTACAGTGACCAACACCTAGGACAGTTATTTGCATTAGATGTCAGAAGCTACATCATTAAGGCATAAATCGCCTCAAATACAATCTTGCAAGCAGTATGCATCATGATGTGAGGCCCTGTATCAACACCACATAAGAGATCAAATGTCAAATGAATGCACTCCTTTCATTGGCAGAAGAGAAAAAATTACAAAAGGAGAAGATAAAGGCAACCATAGCAACATCCATATCTAGTGGTCATGGTCCTCAAATGCAAGCAGAAACAAAATGAAGAAACATCATTTGAAGGCATGTGTGCTCCCTTCATAGTCCACACATACGAAACACAACAGCATCCAATTCGTCTACTTCTAGTACAGTGCCTACACAAGCTACACGCACACCACATAGCTTTTTTGTGCCCAGAAACATACCTAGGTGGAACAAGGAAGTGCATCAACATGTAGATAAAGGCATGTGTCGATTTTTGGTGCTTCAACAACCTTCCTTTCAATGTGGGGAGCAGTCCTTACTGGGAGAATTTGGTAACTACATTGATAGTTGCTACAAGGCACCTCCTCGAAAGACTTAAGTGGGACGTTGGTAAATAAAAACTTATACTGATTTATAGTAATTTATGTTGAATTTTAATCTAAATTTATGCTGATTAATTTTGTACTTTCACTTTGTACTTGTAGGTTGCTCACAAATGCAACTAAAGAGACAAAGCTAATAGTGGAAGAACAAAATAAGCAATGGCAAAAATATGGCTGCACAATTCCTTCTAGTGGGTGGACGGATGGAAAGAACCACACCATTATCAACTTTTTGGTGGCTTCAAATGGTGAGTGATATTTTTGAAATTGGTCAATGCCTCAAACAAAGTAAAAAATGTAGAAACATTGAGTATAATGTTGGAGGAAGTTGTCAAGGAGGTGGGCTTAGAGAATGTGGTTCAAATCATAACTGACAATTCAACAACATATGTGGTGGCTAGGAGATTGCTCCAAAAGAGGCATCAGTCATATTTTTGGACCCCTTGCACAACGCACTGCCTTGAGAGATCACACCCAAGGGAAAGAGTTGGTACGATCAAAGAGGCATCGGTCATATTTTTGGACCCCTTGCACAACGCACTGCCTTGACCTTCTTTTGGAGGACATAGGCAAACTTGATTGGGTGAGACTAATTATAGATGATGCAATGAACATAACAAAATTTATCTACAATCACCCTTCGGTTATTAATTTGATGAGAGATCACACCCAAGGGAAAGAGTTGGTACAATCAAGTGTCACAAGGTTTGCAACGATTTTCCTAACATTTGTTGTACCCAAAATAATTTTTTTGCTTCAGTAAGGCATTTTGTTAAAATGGTCTAGATCTTGTAAAATTGTCGTCAAAAGTCAATTTTAGGCCAAACAAAAAATGGGCTTTTTGTGACTTTACTATCTAGAAGATGGTGGCAAAATTTGAAAATTTTAAAAATTAGGGTTTCAAGGCCCCTGTTTTAAACCCTAAAAATGGGATCTTTCCAAAATTGACTGAAAATAATTTTGATTGGCTTATTTCACTTCACAATCACATTGGTCAAGTTAGAATCAAGAAAAAGTCAGTTTAGCTCTGGTGGGTCTATTTCACTTTTTCAGGAGAAAAGTTAGGAGCTCCGAGGTCAACAATGGCAAATGGCCAAATACCAGGTGTCGAAATCTAAGCATCAAACACATCACAGAAGATTCTATGGCGAAAGATGTTTGAAACGATGCTTTGTGGCAAAGGGGATTTTTGAAGAGGTGAAAATCATCAAAAAAATTCTAACTCTGGAGCATTAAAGCGCCCCCTGCTAGCTAGGGGCGCCCAAGGTTTCAAAGGCTTAGATCAACTTTTTGGGGTTTGTCACTTCCAAAAAGTCTTCTTCGGAATTCTTCTAGCTTCGTGATGAGCCTGCCAGCCGTTGCAGGAGATCTATCTAATGCCCGAATTTGAAGCTCAAATGAAGAACGGAGGAAGACAAGGGGAAATGAAATTAGTCAAAATTTGACTAACACTGGTGGAGAAAAGCGCCCCTGCTAGCCAGGGGTGCCCAAACTTTTGAGGCACCAAATGCAACTTTTTGAGCAAATGACATCTAAGATGTTTGTCTCAAACTTGATCAAGCTTCGCAACGAGTCCGTCAGCAAATTAATCGAAGTTGCCAAATTATCAAAATCAGGAGTCAAACAAAAGGATTGTCATAGTCAAATTGCCAATTCATAGCACAAAAGCGCCCCTGCTGGCCAAGGGCGCCTAGGGTTTTGAGCCCTCAAATGCAATTGCTAGGGTTTGCTAAGATGCTCATCCTGTTCAAAATTCCTCAAGCTTTTCATTGCATATTTCAGACTAATCAGAGTAATTGTCACTAACTAGTAGCCGCAGATTGAACGAAGAACGGAGCAAGTTCTAAAAATGGCTCAAGTCTGGCAATAAAAGCGCCCCCGCTAGCCAAGGGCACCCAAGATTTTAACATTCGAAATGTAGTTTTTAGGGTTTATGCCCTCTAGAAGATCATGTCCAGAATTGATCCAGCTCCGCAGTGAACCTATCAGCCAACTCTGTAGATTTGTCAAGTGCCAGGAAATGCAGACTGAAGGGAGGTGAAAATCAAGTTTGAGATGAATTTTCTAAGTCTAATGAACAAAAGCGCCTCACTGGCCAAGGGCGCCCAAAGTCTTGATGGCCCAAAAGTCAAGATTAGGGTTTGCAACCTCAAGAAGTTCCTTTTTAGTTTTGATCATGCTCTTCAACAAGACTGTCAGCCAATCTACTGGATCTATCAATCACTCAGAAACAGTGATCAAACATAGGCTTTGGTGACATTTGCAAAGGCTTAAAATGAAAAAATTTCAAAAAGTTTCTAAGTCTGGGAAAGTTGGCGCCTAAAGTCAAACTTTGACTTAATAGATTTTTGAACTAAAGTGCATGCTTTGGCCGCCCTAAAATTTAGGGATTTTTTGAACTGACTCAAACTGATGATGAAACATTAGTTCCACCTCCAAAGTGACTACGAATTGCTCCATTCTTCTTGCATGTTGTGTGCTTCCTAAATTTAGAATTTAACTTGCATATGACGCCTCCATTCATGAAAATTATTTATTAAAGCACTTGGGAGTCCATTTTCTCCATCACGGATTGAAGGTGAGCTCATATTTTCTCATGCAAACAGGATTTGGAGGCACTACAAGAGGGATTTTTCAATGTTCTTCATAGTTCCAGCTCCAAATTGCTCAGAGGGATAATTTTTCAGACTCCATCTTTTCAGCAGATGCTTGTCAGACTTCATCAAACTGGATTCAAGGCATAGGTGTCATTTTACAGAGGTAGAATATAATTTCTATCATCTCCCCTTCACATTTCTTCTATCCTTGTCTTAGGTTTTCTCTCACATGTCCAAGTAAACGACAGTTTTTCACAAATTTGGTCATCGAGGTTCGTTGAGCACAACATTGGCGTCAAAACCCATGTTCCAGATTTTTCCTGGAAAATTGCCCGCTGCCCCCTATTTTTAAGGTTTCTGAAAAAAGTCAACATTTCAAAAAACGGAGAAACTAGGTTTGATCAGCACATTGGCGACTACGAAACCACTATGCCAAATTTTTTTGGGAAAAATTGCCCCTGTAACTTTTGTTTCTGAAAAGTCATTGCATGCCTAAGGAAAGGTCATTTTTTCGAATTTCTGATAATTTGGTTTGGCTTAGAAATACATTCTCTACAAAACCCACGTTTCAAAAAAAATCCTAAAAATTGCCCCTCGACAGGATATTTTTAGCCTCATCAAAAGCTATTTATAGCCTTTTCAAAAGTTCGTCTGAACATATCCAAGTTTACAGTCATTGCATGCCTAAGGAAAGGTCATTTTTTCGAATTTCTGATAATTTGGTTTGGCTTAGAAATACATTCTCTACAAAACCCACGTTTCAAAAAAAATCCTAAAAATTGCCCCTCGACAGGATATTTTTAGCCTCATCAAAAGCTATTTATAGCCTTTTCAAAAGTTCGTCTGAACATATCCAAGTTTACAGTCAAAAGTCTAGTTTTTCAAAATGCAATTCAATCCACAATTGAATACAAGACAAAATCAGTCTTGATTCATGAGTTCTTGAAAAAAATTGACACTGACTTGTGCCATGTTCATCCAATGATTAAATTAAGCACTTTGGAAAGCATAGACAGTACTACAACCAAGCATCTTGATCGCTGTGAGTTGTTGGCAACAGCTTCTATTCCTATCACAGTGTCAGATCTCGAGTTTGTTATTGCATGCATCAAGCATTACAACCCTTCTACACGACAAATTCAATCAGCAAATGGGCGAGTTGTTTGCAGCCTCAAGCCGAGAGATGTTGAAAAGTGTTTCGCCATTCCACCCCGTACAGATAATTGCATCATAATCATGGAGGAATGTGAAAAGATATGGCATGCAGAAAAGGAAAGATCTCAGAAGGTAGCTCAAAGGTGGCTGAAAGAGAAAAAAACCAATTTGCCAATGAATCTTGGGCATGGAGAATTCAAAGATGAGATCACTATCCTAATTACTTTGCTCAACCGAATCATAGGCCAAGAAGAAGCTAATGTCTTTCGACCATGGATGTTTTACGTCATCTCTCTCAAATTGTCAATAATAAAGAGCATTATGATTGGGCAATGTTGATCAGTGAGGTTCTTCACCAGCAGATCACAGGATTTCTCAAGCTCCATGAGTTTCATATGGTTTCACATCTCCTCTATCTAATTGCATTCCAAGGCGATTTTAGAACCTTGAAAACCGTTGGAACTCTTGGTGTTCAGCGTGTGCATGAATACTTCCCACAGTTGGAGTCCTCGCGAGCTGAACAGGATTTCAAGCAAGTGAACGATCATTTTTTGATGAAAACAGTGAGAGATCTTGACAACAAGATGCACATAAGGATTTCAACGGATGCAAAATCAGCAATGGAGAATTGGGCAGATTGGTTTATCCAATTTCCCACATTCACCTATATTAGAGTGTATGGTTTCTCGGGAGAACCTTTGATGCTACCAAGATACCCATCTGACAAAGTCTTGTTCGTGGAGTTCTTGAGACAAGTTCATGAGGTTCATTCTGTTGTACCCAAAATTAATTTTTTGGCATTCTGTATAAATTGAGCTAAATCTTGTTAAAATGCCATGTTAAGCCAGTTTTAGGTCAAACCAATCATAGAATCTTGGTGGGTTTCTGTCTAAGAACACACGTGCAAAATTCTGAAAATTTGAAAATTAGGGTTTTTCACCCCTATTTTCAGGGAAACCCCCGAAAATAGGACTTTCCCAGAAATGATCGAAAATGATTTTGATAGGATTAAAAGACTTCACGATCACATTGGTCAAGTCAGAATCATCAAAAGACATGTTTTACTCTGGTGGGTCTATTTCTATTTTTCAGGAACAAAGTTAGAACCTCTGCAGCCATTAATGGCAGATTGGCCAGTACCAGGTGCTGAAAGTTAAACTTCAAAAGCTTCAACGACACAACCATGGCGGAAAAGGTCAAAAATGATGCTGTTTGATGAAGGAGATTCCTGAAAGTGAAAAAGGTCAAAATTTGACTAACTCTGGAAACGTTACGAAGGAGAGAACTCAAAATGCTGAAAAGAGCCTTTTTCAAGCAGGGGCGCCCATGATCTTTGAGGGTCAAATGCTGTCAGTAAGATCATCCGAAGCAGTCATTCTCGACGTTTGATTACTGACTCAACAGTGAAACAAATATCCAGATCATCCGATGAATAGATCACAGCAACTGCACGAAGCAAAAAGAGGCAGTTGAGGAAATATCAGGAAACCACAGTTAACGGCGAAGTTATAAGGAAAAAGAGCCTTTTCAAAAGAAAGGCGCCCTTTCTTTTGGACTTCCGGATGCTGACCAATGACAAAAGGCTTCCTAGGATAACTCTCTCAGCCCAAGTAGATCTCGGAAACGCAACTGCAAGCATCAACATCTGTCAGAGCAGTCAACGGATAATCAAGATCAAAGTAGGCAACTTTCCAGATGAAAATAATCAGGCCAAAGGGCAAAAGCGCCCTTTTCAAGGAGGGGCGCCCTTGAATAAAGGAACCCTAATTTGAAATCCAGGTTTCCTGAAGTCAGTCATTCTTGGCAGAACAGAGCTGGGTACCTGATGAAACATCAAGCAAAATCATCTGACTCTCCGATCAACGAGAAATCCAGATCAAGGCACGAGAGGTAATTTCAAAAAGTCAAGAACTAAGATTGAAAAATCACTAAGGCATTGGCAAAAGCGCCTTTTCTTGGGAAAGGCGCCCATTCTTTTGAAGCCTTAAACTCAACTTTTTATCAAACAGTCTCCCAGGCACTTCTCTTCAGTTCGGATCCAGCTCCACAGTGAATGTGTCCGCGACATCTCAAGATCAACAGACAATGCTAGATTCAGGATCAAATAGAGGACTTTCAGGATAGAAAATATTTAAAAACTTGCAAGAAACCAAAAGGGACGCCTAAAGAAGTCAAGGGTCAAATTATTGACTAAAGTCAAAAGTTTTTGAGTTAAAATTGGCTAAAAGGCTCCACGATCAGTGGAAATCACCTTTTCAACTTTAGTTCAAGCCCAAATCACCTTTTGAGCTTGTGTTAGGTCCCCAATTTTGTGGATATGAAGCTTAAACATATATATTCAAGGTGAAGGCGTCCCATTTCATTATTTCATTGCAGGATAAAAGATCAAAATCAGCCACAAGCTCTCAAGGACGCCATTGATAGATCTGAAGAAGGTTTTCATCCGTTCTTCATTTTTCCTTGCAGATCTGAAGCAGAAAAGGATTGCTATTTTGAGGATTGGACTCGGAGATAGATTTTTTCAGGGAATCAGATAAAACTTCCAATCCATCTCCTGTCTATTTCCTCTCTTCTCGTCTTAGGTTTTCTTGCATTTGACAGAAAAAGCAACAGGCTACATCAGATCAGATCAACTGGGTAGATTCAGCATCATTTTCCAGAGAAACCCATCTCGACAAATTTTCCAAAATCAGCAAACTTAGCTATTTTAGGGTTTTCGAAAAAGTTTCATAATCAAATTATGAGGCCCGGGTTTGTTGACGTTAGTACGAACAAAACCCACATGTGCAGTTTTCGAATACTTCTCAGCGAGGCGCTATTTTAGGGTTTACGAAAATCGCCGAACTAGGTCAAGATTCTGATCAATCTTTAAGTTTTAGGGATCTCACGGTACTCGAGGTGCAATACAGACCAAGGCGGTCTTACTCCATGATTACTTGAAAACAGTTGACACAAATTTACACCAAGTAAATCCAGCGGTTGATTTGGAGCAGCTAGAAGGCATGAATCAAATCACATTGCAGAATATTGAAGAATCCGGGTTGCTGCAGGCCGCATCAATTCCCATCAAACTACAAAGCGTAGAGCTTGTAATTGCTTGTATCAAGCATTATAACCCTACCACCAGAGAAATCAGAGCAGCAGATGGAAGAATTGTTTGCAGTCTAAAGCCTCAGGATATCGAAAGGTGTTTCGATATTCCATCATGTCCTAACAACAAAGTCATATCAGTGACGGAATGTGAGAAAGCATTTGAGACGGCTAAGGACAAATGTCAAAGGATAATGGCCGAAAAATGGCTAAAAGTGACAAAGGCAAACTTGCCTAAGCCGTTGGGACGAGGAGAATGCAAAGATGAGTACGCAGTGTTAATCACTCTACTCAATAGAATCACTGGAGAAGAAGATGGTCGTCAATTCCAGCCATAGATGTATTATGTCGTCGCTAAAATCATTGGCAGGAGGGAATACTATGACTGGGCCACTTTGATCAGTGACACACTCCACCGACAAATCACTGGGTATCTGGAAGCTCATAGGTTCCACATGTGCTCTTACCTGGTATACTTGATCGCCTTCCAAGGTGAATTTAGGTTATTGAACAATGTAGGAACCTTAGGTGTGCAGAAGGTTCACGAACATTTCACATGTCTTGAGTTTACTCAAGCGGAAAGGCACTTCAAGAAAATAAGTGATCACTTCACTATGCACACAATACGTGAGCTTAACCATGAGATGCACGTGCGTATTTCACAGACAGCCAGAGAGGCAATGGCGGATTGGGCAGATTGGTTCATCCAATTTCCTACGTTCTCCTACATATGCGTGTATGGCTACATTGGCCACCCTGCCATGCTACCAAGATACCCTTCAGATAGGGTAGTCTTCATGGAATTCCTGAGACAGTTGTCCTAGGTTCATATCCACTTGCGCTTGAAGAGGAAGACAGCTGTTAACTTTCCCGTTGAAATGGGACTGTATAGATGTGGATTCGCGGCAGATGCTAAGATGATGAGTCAAGAAACAGCGAGGTTTAACCTCAAGTATCTCATTGATAGAAGATCCTATGATCCCAGGGGACTCTATGCAGCACACCTTGAGCAACACTCGTCACATAAGTCTTCTATGGAAGATTATTGGGTAAATTGTAAAGACGAGTATGAAGTGCGAAGAAGGAACTACAGCAGATTCAGACTCTCACAGATTGCTGATTTTATGTCAGCAGACATTGAGGGCCTCTCCGACGATGAAGGGGAAATCATTCTCCCCTCATTCTTTGCAGATTCAGTTGACTCCCAACCGCTCCCGAGAGTGGATTGGTATGCCAAAGAGGACACTTCTATAGAAGAAAGAACGAGTAGAGTGGTTAGAAATAGCCAACTCTGTCGTGACAAAATCAGGAAGGTGATACCTCAGAGCAGAGGCATGGGTTTGATCTACACCCTTCACTTCAAAGAAGGAAGCCAGGCGAAGCAATGGGTGCAATCCTCGAGGATGTAGGGATGCCGAAGCCCTAGAACATGAGGAGGACACACAGTGGAGAAAGCCACATGATCACGAAATAACCCGCAGTGTGCCCCGGAACAAAGAGTAGAGACTGCTACCCACGATTATTGAGAAATTATCGCAGGAGGAACCCGGTGGTTGTTGAAGAACGGTGGTGAGCCAATGGTAGAAGCGACAACGATGAAACTGACAATGGCTTGATTGCACATTATGGAGCGAGCCTGTATCACCAGATATCGGCGGACACAAGGTCCTCTATCGACTTAGTTAAACCACTTAGAAGACATTGCTCGGCCACGGTCTCACACATCTAGCATTCAAGGCCTCCACGTCCCTCCTACGCTGAAGTTAAGCGAGATTCTATTTGGCGAAGGCTTCCTAGGAAGAAAGAGGGAAAAACCCTCATATGAACTTGACTTTACCGAATTCGACCACGTACCACAAGACACGTCGGCGAAGAAGTTAAAGAAACAAGTTCACATAGAAAGGAATGCAGAGTGTGAGATCATCATAGAGACGGCCGCTCCACCAGTAGAGAAAAGCATACACGAGGTCCAAGTCGAAGACTATACTTTGTCTCAACTTAACCTCGGGAAGACTACACGACAGGTGGAGGCAGACCTTCTTGGAATAGCTTCGGTGAGCGCACAAGAAAGGATGGCAAAGGATGGTAAAGAAAAGGCAGCCTTAAAGGCTGAAAATCAGAAACTGAGGTCTTACATAACCAGCTTGATACATGGCACACCCAACGTCTCAGCCCTACCAGCAGGACTACTAGACCTCCCCGCCGAACAAAATCATCGGCAGTTGATAACATTCGGCAAACACTTGAGAGATCAAGTGGAAGAGTTTGTTCTCAAAGGTAGATGTATACTGGCAAACCTATACCAGTTACGGGATAGAGCACATGGACTTCGTGCAGAGATCCAGCAGTCAGAACAAAGGATTGCAGAAAGGAGGCTTGAAGACGAAAGCACAATTGCAGATTTGCAATTGGCATATCAATCAGTATACTCTGAGGAAAACAAGCAACATCTTTTTGCTTGGAAGGAACAATTGGCGTACAAGGTGAAAGCCTATGACGCTCATTCAGTAGAGTTGATTGATTACAGACGGGTAGTTGCCACTATTATCAACTTCGCAAGAATGTTGGTGATATCTTTCCCTTGCATGGAATATCAGCGTGAGGGAGGAGAATACGTCGAGATGGTTACTGTACAGAACCAGTTCAGGGATGTCATCCGTAGTACCTTTCTTGATGATCCAGATGGTTGCAAGCTGGCTAAGGTAGCAGCTTTATCAACCAAGTTTGAAGAGGCAGCATCTCAGTGTATGGACTTCGGAAATCAGCTCACAATGGGTGAGGTCATGCTACGACGCCACGTCATCATTCTACAAAGCATTAATTCCCCAGAAGCTGATGAAGTCAATCAATGGATAGAGACACTGCTGATTAGTGGCGAACTATAAATGCACCAAATAAGGACGCCATACACCCTCCAAGCGGCATTCATGAGACTTGAGTTTGACTTGATGCTTCTTTCCAAGTCAACTCAAGATGATATTAAATGTAGTTGGAGTTAACTTGATGCTTCTTTCCAAGTTTAACTCCACTTTCCTTAAATCATGCATTGTCAGATCCCACTGATTAAGGATGTCTATTTGACTTCCATGATTTATGGATCTTTGATCTCCACTAAATGTGGATGTCTATTTTGGAGGAATACTTTCATTAAAGTTTACCTTTAGTTTACTTTCAGTCAACTGAAGTAGTTTCCAGTTGACTCTTTGTTGATTTTCAGTTAACTGAAGTAGTTTTCCAGTTAACTGCTTGTTCCCCCTTTTTAGGAATAAATCTTGCTAATTGATTGGCAAGAACTCATTGTTAACTCAAGGAGATTTTGGGGTTACCCACTCCTTTGAGTTCTATAAATAAGAGCCTTGGGCTCATTATTTGTTTAACTTTTACTTGCTATGCAAAATTGCTGCGCCATTGTTGCCAACAGCTTTGAAAGCGGATACTTGTTCACTCTTGGATGAGAGTTCGTTGGTTGATTGTAACTGTGCATGATTTCGTGCCTTTGCCTTCCCAACTTTTGTAATTCGTTGATGAAGCATTGAAGAAGAATATCAGAAGGCGCTTGCATTTTGATCATCTTATTTGAGTTATGTCTACGTCTTGTATCTAAATAGCTTGTTGTTTCATTTCCCTCCTCGGATAGGAGCCCCTCCTCCTTGGATATTTGTTATTGACGGTTATCGTTTGATGTTGTTCAATGTATTGACTTTCAAGCTATACTTCGGATAGGAGTCCCTCCTCCTTAGCAAGCTAGTCGGCCAAGGCATCGTAAATTTTGTTGTTTCTCGTGAACTATTTCCTAGCCCATACCTCGGATAGGAGTCCCTCCTCCTTGGCAGGTCTCAGATCTAGTTTACCGTATAGAGTGTTTGCTTGTACCAACCTTATCCCGGTGTATACCCGAGAGTTCAGAGCCTCGGTCATATTCTCAGGAGACGGCGAATTCAGGTGATCCAACCACCCCATTCCCGCTCCTTTACCCTCATGCTCTGTTTATCTTGAAGGTATTGGATAGATAAAAGCTAGTTAGTCGTAGTTGAGATCTGCAGAAACCAGAGAAAAAGCTTAGCTACGGCGCATTGTGTTTGTGCACCCTTGTGTCCTGCCGCTGAAGCATAAAAAGATAGGAACTTTAGTTAACATTTCCCTTCCTTACGCATTGCTCCCAGCAGAGAGGGACTTCTCCTCTTTAAATAACGAAGAAGTGTTGCAAAACATTTGAAATAGCTGAACGTTTACAATCAGCACTCCAGAGGTGCTAATTTAAACGCCAACATAATTAATTCTAGAAAATGATAAAGCATAAAGACCCTAGATTTTTTAGGCCAATGGTCAATGTCAAGACATTAGCAATAAGTCCTAAGAATTAAAGATGGAGTGAAATATGCCCCTTATTTTTTTCTTGGAAATTCACACACAACAATGCACCCGTTAAGGTTAGCACCAAGGATAATCAACTTGAAAGTAACCTTCACCAAGAATGTTCACCAAGATCTCGTTGAAGGCAAAGTGATAGCATATGGTGATAGGGATCGTTAGCAATAAACTAAACTCAATTACAATGCTGGAAATGAAGTGCAAGTGGTGATCCAACCATGAAATTCCAAACTACCACTTATTCAGTGGAGGGAAATTATTACAATGAAAGAGCAATCATTTGCTAATAGCAGGCATCCACTTAAGCAGTGGGGATACTCCACTTATTCAATGGGTGAAATAAGAAAGATACAATGGAATATAAGAGGCTGATTCAGTACTACTGAAACCAACAATTACAATGAGCTTGTTACAATGATTTTTTCTATTAAGTCCTGCTCCAATCTTCAATACAATGATTCCACAACACTTTTGATTACAATTATGAATTGGAAGATCAAATAAATAGAGCATAAGCTAGAAATACTAAGGTCTGATATGAAAACAAGCAAATTAAAGTTCAGACCAGCAAGCTACGACTTCAACAAAATGCTCATATCTTCAACTACAAACCACCAATTTCACATGGAACTGAAAATGAACCTTCTCTAAGGCTAGATGACCATGTAAGAACATCAAGGCCCAAACAACTTCGAAATTTTCCCAGCACACAATCCAAAGCCAAAATGACAAGGAACAACCTAGGAAGGAGGTCGACCTTGTCTAATAAATTGAATACTTGCTCATAAAATCTGCAAATGTGCAATTAGAGGCGCCTCAAGCATAGAAATCATTAAAGCAAATACCCACAAGCAGCAAAAAATCACATAACCAGCTATGATTGAAAATCACCTACAGCCATACAAGAACCAGCAACCTCAAAATCAGATTATACAACAACAATCTGAATTTGGAAATCAAAATAGACTCAATCTGCACTCCGGGATGAAGCACAATCTTCAAAATCCAACTAGGTACTATCTTGCAAGTACGAAACTGAATGGATGGAGCTAGGAGGTATGCTTTCCTTGAAGCGAGAGCTCTAAATTCATTTCAGCAGTATTTCGATATAATCAACAATCATGAATATCCAATGAAAGAGAAAAGGCCTGCTTATAAAGAACTTAAGGTGACCATTCAGCTTCCAACATTTCCCTCCAAAAGGGACACCCCATTTCACCTTTGAAATATTTTAATCTTTAAAACCTTTAATTCACCTCTTCCCTAGGTGTCCAAGTCTTAAGAAGACATAATAATCGTTAAAATATTCAATCTCCTCATAATGTGGCATCCACCCTCCAAGACCACATTTTAAAACAACATTAAGTCATAACCTCTAGGCCAAGGGGGGCAACATGGAAATGGAATGTTTAATAACTTAAAATAACTTATTTCTCCAAAATGCACCTCGAAAAGTCAAAACCAAATATACTCAACGGCTATGCCCAAAGAAGAAAGCACACTGGGCTGCTGCCAACTAAAGCGCTGCTAGAAATGAAACTTACTAAAAATAGTAAATTCAGAAAAGTTACCCAATGCATTTGCATGTCATATCACTACGCCAACCGGACTGCTACTAGAAATGGAACTTACTAAAAATAGTAAATTCAGAAAAGTTACCCAATGCATTTGCATGTCATATCACTGCGCCAACCGGAGCGCTATCAGAAATGGAACTTACTAAAAATATTAAATTCAGAAAAGTTACCCAATGCATTTGCATGTCATATCACTGCGAAGCTCTTTGAAAACCCAGAAAGAATCCGCAAACCAAATCTCGAAACTCCAACATACAACCCTCCGAAAAACCAAAAATAGAAAGATGGCTGGAGATGGCAATGCCATAAATAGAACTTACTAAAAATAGTAAGTTATTCCAAACTCATTTTGAACACAAACCGAGCAATCGTCGTGACTTACTAAAAATAGTAAATGCCGAGAAAGGTTGTTAGATGGAGATGCATGTTACACTGTTCTGAAGCTCTCCAAAAACCCAGAAAGCTCCACCAAACATGCATCAAAAACTCTCACATGCAAACCTTCAAAAATACATCAAAAACCTCATATAAAATAGGAAACCCTAATTTGCACTTCTGATCAGCCTACAAATTTCCGGAAATAGGCTATCAGTCACAGAAGAGCATATGGCCAAAATGGGGACATTACATGTAGTCAATAACATTTGCTACAACAATATTTCCTCTCTAGGAAGTTGGTATATTGTCAATTATTTCTAGTGCAGCTTCTTAAGCTAGTTTTTATAATAAATACATGCAAAGACAAAGAATGATGTTCAAAAATAAGCAATTCAGATGGATTTTGTTCAAATCTGACTGGATGAAATGTTTTTAGACTGGCTAGATTTGTTCGAATTAATCTAGACTTCTCAATTAGTATAGAAATTATGCCTTTTTTTCCAAAATCCCAGATTTCCAAATATATTGACCTCTAAAATGAATCAATTGCTTCGAACTTGGAAACTATGTTGATGTTGTATCCAAGGCATGTAAAAAAGGGAAAGAAGAAATTAACAATTGAAACACATTTTGCTTGTAGTAAAAATAAAGAATTTATGTCATCCACTTGTATTGGAGGTTAACTTCCTACAAATTAAGAAAATCTTCATACGATCTCTACGCAAAAAACACTTCAATGAAGTGCACCATACTTTCTTTAGAAAAGAGATTTTTAATGTCCTTGTTGCTCAAGTTCTTTTATATTCAATTCAGACAGATGACTTTGAGTTTTACCATAATACTAGGTTTGAAATAACCAATTTGAAGATAATAAATACCTGGAATTTCTTTCTATAAACATCCACGGAAACTGCATGTGCCAAAAGTTGATGATGTGCAGCCAAATATGGTTCTGTGGATGAATCACCAACAGGGCTCATTGATCGATCTGAACATCTCCCAGGAGCAAATATACCAGTAGCATAACCATTAACTGCTGTCTGCAAAGGCTCATTGAATGTGATCCAATGCTTTACTCGATCTCCAAATGCACTAAAGCAAGTTTCTGCATAGTTTTTAAAGTGGTTTCTGGAAATAAAAAATGCAAAAACTCAATAATGGGAAAACAGCGTCAACAGTCAAAATTTCAAGAATAATCGGCCAAGGAATTTTATCTATAGCCATTCTGAACTGAATTTTGACAGTCCAGAGAAATTTCCAGCATAAATTAATAGCAAATAATGACGTGATTTGCAGGAAATAGTTTGTTTTCAGTACATTGTAGAATTTTCTACTTGGTATGTACTATGTATATCATTTATATTTGCCAATTCTATGCTTTCTCATAACCAAAGCATAAATACTAATGTGTAAGAAAATATGCAGACATGTCGCATTGATTATTGCTCTCTGACTTTATGATTGCAAAATTACAACACAGATTAATAAACATTTTTGTCTGAAAATTAAAATCTTAGAAAATGCAAGGTCTTACACAATTTCCCGACTAAGCCATCCACCTATTGAGTCATGAAGCTTTTGAGGAAGATCCCAATGGTAAAGTGTTACAGAAGGTTGGATACCTGAAAGTTAGAGCAAATATAAAGATAACAATAACATTAATATGCAGCATCTAACAGAATTGGTATCAACAAAAGTAAATACCTTTTTCTAGGAGAGCATCAATAAGATTATTATAATATGCTATCCCTTCCTGGTTCACTTCAGCTCCAAATCCATCTGTCAATAAAAGCTAACAAACTATAAGAACAAAAAACGTCATAAATGACAAAGTCTACTGATAAAAACTAGCAGTTGTCTAATTATAATTTGGACATTGAATCCAATAAATGAATCTGTCTGTGAATCCAGTATCAGATGTTTTGCTGGTTGAGACAGCGACACTTGATTCCCAAACAATACATACAAAAAAGAAAACTTCAAAACTGACCAAGAGTTTTATTTTTCATGCATTCCAATGGCAATAACCATAAGTTTTCATTTCAACATCCAATAACCATACATTAGAAAAGAAGTTGAGGTTTGTTAAACCTAATTAAAAAAACAACCACTAAACAAATGAGTCACACATGAGCATAACAAATTGATTACTTGCTTGGAAACAAAGCCCATCATATAATTTCATAAACTACACACTTATGAACATGTTTCGCTATGAGAACCTCAAAAGTGGAGTAAGCATGGACGAGACAAAACTGGCCTTTTATAAGCAACTCTATGGTGGAAATATTATGCATGGATGAAAGAATTTCCTGCCAATTGAATGCAAATTCAATTCCAGAAAATGAAATAATCAAGAAAAACTGGGTGAGCATGTCCAAGTCTAACAGCCCAAAGTGGACAAACAAAATCAGGTGTATACATCAAATTTAAAATTTTCCACCAATTTTTAAAACTTTGACATGGGGAATCATGCCTTTACACCACGAGCAAGGGCCCAAATGTCCCTTGACCCAATTTATTACCAAAACTCCTCTAGAAGTGAAACCACTATAATCAGCAGTGAGAACCACCCTTTTTTCTAAGAAAACAGATTTTAGTGATATGGAGATAGCCACCCAAGACCTAAAGAACTATGGAAAGCACAAAATACTCAGAAGATCAATATGACGAACAAATTGTATTCCTATCAAAGAATGCAAATAGAATGGATGTACAATATAAAAGAGACCCTTGGTTATATAGCCAAGGTGAGACATAGGATTAAACAAGAACATGACAAGTGTCTTAATCCTATGACACGAGACAACTAATATTTAATCACCTAGGATACTAAATAAAAGTCAACATAAGATTATGACAAGTGCCTTAATCTTTTTATATGACACATAAAGTGATAAGATTATGTCAATCCTAAGTAAAGTTAAGTGATAAGATGTGAAAGGGACCAAATAGTGCAGCTAGTTACAAAATATCCCCATTCACATCAACACCCCCCCTTCAGTGCAACATAGGGGGGACAACAAACATGCACACATGCAAGGATGGGTCCCGGCACCTAGGCCTAATGAGGTACCCATGTACAAATTCAATCTCTCAGAGATGGAGAAAAGGAGAAAACCCGATGGGACAAAACTCCTCCCCAAAAGAGAGAAAAAACAAGAAACTGCTCTCAAAAGGATGAGAAGGACAAAACCTTGTGTGAGGAAAAAGTTCCCCCATAAGAGAAAATGAAGAAGGTCAAGTGACCCCCTAAAGAAACATCTCTCACCCCCAAGAGAGCTCACAAATGGTTATACTTACTCTCAATGAAGGATTTGGTGAAGATATCTGCAACTTGCTCTTCTCTAGGACAATACTGCAATTCAATGACCTGCTCCTGTATCAACTCCCCAATGTAGTGCGTTTGGATCTCAATATGTCTGGTCTGTTGATGTTGAACCGGGTTCTTCAAGATCTAGATGGCACTTTGATTGTCACAATACAGGACAATGGGTCGTGGAATGGTGAAGCCAAACTTAGTCAAAATATCCTAAAGCCAAATAGCCTCAGTAGCAACATTAACAACTCCTTGATACTCAATCTTAGTCGAAGAGAGAGCAACGACATGCTGCTTCTTACTCTACCAACAAATGGGGCCAGAACCAAGATGAAAGTTGTAGATAAAAGTGGACTTACAATCATCAAGATCACCATCCCTATCAAAATTTGTATATCCAACCAAGTTGAGTCCTATACCTATTGCATAGTGAATCCCATAATGTTGAGTACCTTGTATGTAATGCAAGATGCATTTGGCAACTTTCCAATGAAGCTCATGTGGTTCCTATATGAAGCGTGAAACCATGCCAACCACAAAAGAAATGTCAGGGTGGGTGTGAGTCAAATAGATGAGGCTCCCAACAAGCTGACAATACAAAGTGGCATCAACTAGTGGAGTAGAACAATTGGCCTCAAGCTTGACTCCAGATAGAAAGGGAGTTGGTGTAGGCTTACAATCAACCATGTGGAACTGAGGTAGAAGATCAAGAGTATACTTGGGCTGACCAAAGTGATCCCAAAAGAAGACTGTGAGATCAATCTCAAGAAAGTAATGCAAAGGGCCCAAGTCAATAATAGCAAATCTATCATGTAGAGAGGATTTGACTCTACCAATGATGGATAATGAACTCACAATAATGATCATGTCTCTTGCACAGACAGTTGCAATTGCACAAAAAGATTGACCTGTTAATGCCCAATACAACCACCAAAGTTAATGAATCCACGGGAGGCAGTTAAGCCATGTCATGAACCCAAGCGCTGCATTGCACACCACAAGGAGACCAAGGGCACACACCTTTCAACAATCCCCCTCAGCGCAAGTGAGGGGTTCGAACCCGTGACCTAGGCTCTGATACTAGTTGTTGGACAGACAATTGTCATTGCACCAAAAGATCGACCTATTAATGCCCGATACAATTGCCAAAGTTAATGAATCCATGAGAGCGGTTAAGCCATGTCACGAACCCAAGCCCTATGTTGCACAACACAAGGAGACCAAGCGCGCACACCTTGCAACACAAGTCATCAACATAGAGAACAAGAAACAAGTGAGAGCCATCCTGTCGCAAAATGTAGACATTCGGATCCAAGTGGCACCTAGGGAATCATGTTGAGAGAAGGAGTCCATCTTCGAATACCAAGACTGAGGGGCTTGTTTGAGGCCATAGATAGACTTGCTTAACCTACAAACCAAAGAAAAATCCTGAACAAATCCCCATGGTTGCTTCATGTAAATCTCCTCTACAAGATCACTATGAAGAAATGCACTCTTCACATCTATTCGATGTACAACCCATCCATGAGCTATAGCAATGGCAAGGGTCAAGAAAATGGAGTTCATTTTGGCAACAGAGGCAAAGGTTTCCATGTAATCAATACTAGGAACCTATGAGAAACCATTGGTCACAAGCCGTGCTTTGAACTTGTCCACAGTTCCATCCACTGCATATTTGGTCCATCTAAATCATTCCATTTTTCTTCCCTTAGGAGGACGAACTAAATCCCATGTGTGGTTCCTCATCAAGGAACTACACCCGTCCTCATTGAAAATATCCCACTAAGGAATTCCTGATGCTTCCTTAAATGACTGTGGATCTGAAGCAGTGACAATGTAGACATGTGGAAGATGTTGATGTTGTGACCGAGCCCTTTGAGTATCTAAAGAATCCACAACAAGATTGATTGCTAACTTGAGAGTCTATCAAGCCTAGCAAGGGCATGAAGAACATGGGGATGAAGGACAAGAATCCTCAACCTCAAAATGTGAACCCTACGAAGGTGTTACCTTATGAGTTGGAGGTGAGGTAGAATCATTTGAGTCACTATCACCTAAGTCCACTATGGAGGAAGGATGAGGAGGATTAGAGGTCACACTAGGAGAGATTTCCTCAAAGTGAACACTCCTCTCAACGACGAGCTCATGTGTCTCTATATCCAAGAGCCAATACCCCTTGCCACCATTTGGATATCCAACAAAGATGAAATATTCCCCTTACTTTTTCCCCCAAAATTAGACACACAAACCAGCATTAAACCATTGATTAGCGTTAGCTCCAAAAGCAAATCAGCATGGAAAGTAACTCTAACCAAGAATGTTCACCAAGATCCCAATGTGGGAGAGGTGATAGCATATGGTCAGAGGATCATTAGGTATAAACGGAACTGAAATTATGAAATATTCCAACCAATTTTTTTCAATTTTTGATTACAATAAGCATTGCAACACACATTCGTTAGGGTTAGCACTAAAACCAAAATGATGCAAAATTCAACTCTAACCAAGGATGTACACCAGGATCCCGAGATGGGCAAGGTGTTAGCATATGGTCAGAGGATCTCAATGCAATGCTGAACTGAATAACTCTAACCAAGAATGCGCCAGATGACGGCGAGCATATGGTCAGAGGATCCCTACCAACTATTATACTGAAAGTAAACTTGATGCCAAGAATGTGCTTTCCAACCCAAGATGGGAATGAAGCTACCATATGGCGAAGATTCTAATGAGCTACAATGCAATACTCAAAATGCAAGATAGGCGGCAAGCCAGCCTCTTCCACTTATTTAGTGGGGATTACAATAAAATAAAGAGGAGTGAGAATGCTGACAATACTACTGTTCAGCTTACAATTTGATAGAAAGTGCTTGCCATGACAAAGATTAGAAACTCTCCAGTGCTGCAATAATGAACAATGTCTCCTCAAAGCTTAATAAGATGTTCTAGTCACCAACCCATCAACATAATGCAATTTCCTGAATCTGATATGACAGACCAGCAAGTTAAAATGCATAACCAGCAACCTAGTATCTCACCAAAATGCACGTATCTCTCTCAAAACTCACTCAAAATGCATAAGACCAAATGTAGAATGCTTCTAGAATGAAGGCGCCCAAATTAGAACCCCTAAACCCAACCAAAATCTAACATATGTTTTTTGCACAAACTTCAATGTAAGCCCAAAAAGGTACGGCTGCAAGAGAGGGGTGATTTTGAGTTATAAAAAAAGACATCATTAAAAATTCTGAAACTTGACTGAGAGGGGTGCCCTTAGCTAGCAAATGCATGGGTAAACTACCCAGAACCAAAATAAATTCGCCCAAATACTTATGAGTCAAAACATCAATCTGCAACACAAACCAGCAACTCCAAATTTTTGATTAATTTGGAAGAAACTGAATTACAACTGCATAAACAACAACTACAATGCAAAAACTCACTACAAAGCTCACTCATCTACAACTAACTCATCACTAGTCGCTATCTTTCAAGCGAGAAGCAATGCCAAGGCTAGGAGGCATACATTCCTCAAAGCAATCCTAGTACCATTCCGGCAACATAACATTACTATAGACATAAGATGATCAAATGAAGAGGAGTGGTCTCCTTTTATAAGCCCAGCAAGGAAACTCTAAATGCTTCTAGAAAGTGCGCCCTAATTCAAATTTGAGTTTGACTTCTTTTCCCTCCAGTATAGGCGTCCCCTTTCAAAGCTAATTTTGTCTTCATTTTAAAATCATCTCTCCATAAAATAGGCGTCCCCCTTCAAGCAAGCATTAACCTTTTAAAAATATTCAATTACCTCCTATGAGGCGTCCCCACATGAAAAGCCACCATTTAAAACAACTTGAACTGAAGCACTAGGCCAAGGGGGGGTCAACACTAAAATATAACATTATTTAAATAAATTGAACTTACCTCTCCAAAACGCATCCCGAGGCCAAAAGTGAAGAAACCAACTGAACCAGCTGAAGAAGAGAACCAACTGTGCCGAAAACAACAGGACCACTGCCAGAAATAGAATTTACAAAAAATAGTAAATTCCAGAAAGTGCTCGCAACGCAACGCAAAGTCACACCACTGCGAAGCTCTCTGAAAACCCAAAAAGAATTCGCAATACAATCTCCAAATTACGAGCAACAAAAACCTCTGAAACAGGAAACCCTAATTTCACCTTCTAAGTAGCCTACAGGTCTCCGGAATAGGCCAACGGTCAACTGAAATGATCATGCTCAAGAAGGAGACATTACAAATTACAATTCATCTGCTAATGCAAGCATCCACAAGCAGTGGGAATACTCCACTTATTCAGTGGGTGAGATTATTACATTATTAAGGCAGCAAACCAACCATTAAATCCTCTCTTCCACTTATTTCGTGGGGGGAAAACAGTCCACACAACCAATTATTTTGTGGGGAGAATTTACAAACAAGAAAGATGTTTATTCTAAGACTCAACCACTCAATTGTGGGAGTGTAATCAAGTATAAATTGCAGCAATAAAATTAAATAGCCGTTAGTACTACTAACTAGCTTTACAATGAATAGAAATAGCTGCAAATAACAGAGATAAGCTTCCAGAATGTTCTTTAATACAATAGAATCAAAGCACAATTGATAGAAGATGATCACCACAATAAATTATCTCTCAAATGCTGGAAACATAACCAAAATCTGAACTTCTAGAGGTCTGATAATAATAACCAGCAAACTGAAAATGATCAACCAACAAATTATAAATTAATGAAATGCTCACAACTACTTCAAAATACCTCCAAATGGAATAAAATGAATTGCAATGACTCTCTAGAGGATAGGCGCCCAATATGCAATGGCAAAATTGTATCAAAACTCCATCAATAATTTATCATGAACTTCAATGCCCTCTTGAAATGGTACGGCCTGCTGAAAGGGGCAATTTTGCAAGATAAAATAAAATACTTCAAATTAAATTCCAATCTTCTGTGGAAAGGGTTGCCCTTGGTATAGAATCATTTTGCAAACACACCCAGAATAATATTTAATTTGCTCAAAAAGCTGTTAACAAAAAACACCTTCAGTTGTAGTAATATCAGCAACACCAAAACTGAGAAAAACTCCAAAATCTTCAACAATTGAGCTCCATCTGCTAGTCTGAATGAGAAGCAGCAATAAAAACCAATTAGGTGTTGTCTCTCAAACACGAAATTGATTGGAATCTAGGAGGTAAGCATCCCTCGAAGAAATAATCACAATGTCATTTCGACAGCATAACTTTAGCAATTAACGAATGGATCACAAAGGCTAGAGCAAAACTTCTCTTTTATAGAAAAAGAGGTGACTTTTCAAATTCCCAAAACTCCTCCAAGAATGGGACGCCAAAAGTCCCCTTTGAAATATTTTAAAATTCAAAATATTAAATCCTCCTTTAGAATGGCGTCCACTTCAAGGCACAATAAAACTTTATTAAATATTGAATATCTCCTTCATGAGGGCATCCCCCTTCATGGCCACCTTTTAAACACAACTTAAAGTTAATGAACTAGGCCAAGGGGTCAACTTGGAATTAAAACATTAATGCCTTGAAATATATTATTTCACCAAATAATGCTCTTTTTTAAAGCCAAAATCAAACCCAAGCAACTGCTCCAACTGAAAATGACTTACTAAAGGCTGACAACTAAACCACTGTCAAAATTAGTATTTACTAAAAATAGTAAATACCTAGAAATGCCACAAACCTCCAAGCAAGGAAACCCTAATTTCACTTCTGATCAACCTACGGATTTCCGGAAATAGGCTATCAGTCAAAGAAGAGCGTATGGCCAAAATGGGAACATTACAGTCCACCTTCCCAAAATTGCTTGTCCTCAAGCAATGCCACAACACTCCAAACTGATCCCACCAAACATGTAGGATCTCGGGGTCCCAAGTTCATCTCGGAAAGGTCCCATCATGCTGATGCTGCTCTACTCTAATCACACAAATGAAATCACTGCACCAGAACTGCATAAACCATCCCGGCAACCTCAAGGAGATAACATGCCTGAAATTCAAACTGAAAAACATGGAAGGAATGGAATCAAAATCTAGCAGCATCTCATGCCCAATAAATTTTGAGGAATTAACATCTGCGATGTTAATGTCAATCACCATCCTAAGAATAAAGAAGATTACTCTAAACAACTCAAAGATATTCTCATCAACATCACTCCTCAAAGCATCAAACCAAATCACAACAACAAATGTGACTCCATCATAGCTATTTGCAAAAGAATAAACAACCCTTTGCATGTTCATAACAGCCGCATCATCAAAGCTCCTCAAGGATGTATAATGCCTCTTCTGAGTAATTCTAACATATGCAAGAAAATTTTTGAAAACTCCCACTAATCTCTCAAAAGTCTCAAAAAGTTGAACCCAAACAAGCAAGGGTTCACTACCCCAAACACTCGTGCAAGAAGTATAGAGTAAATCACTGGAAAGGAACTTAAACACCATCCAAATCTGGCCCAAATCACTATGGAACATCATTTCCCACTTTTGAGGCCATAAACCATTACTAAAAAAAGATTGAGAAGAGGAAGAATGAATGTACCAGCTGCCTATGAAAACTGAAATGAACCTCTCAAAATCTGATTTTAGGAAAATCATCATGCAATGAACTGAACAACTGCTGCAAAATTGAAAATCAGCATCCATAATAGAACAATTGCTCTTGACCAAGGCTGGAAACATCTTCTCAAGAAACTCCAAACCAACATTAAACCATCCTTTGTTCGAAATATCTCTCCAATTCACCAATTTATGAGCAAAAAGAACCTTCAAATGATTGGCGAAGATGGGGACATCATCAGAGGATCTAAAAATTAAATTCTTATCTCTCCAAAGATTCCTCTTTCTACTTGTAACAATCTCCATCAAGCCATGTTGAGGATTCCAAACAAGGTTCGGTTGTGCAAGATCAACCCTAGCTGGAGATTGTTGAGGAATCCATCCAGGGTTTCTACAGGTGCTTCATTGGCAAATTTAATGGTCACTTTTAGCGACCAAATTTGGAGAAAAGTGATTGTATTCAACTTGTCTGAGAAGCTAAGTATTTGAGGATTTGAAAAATTGCAATAGCTGATGTATTATTGCAATTCTAAATAAGAATTTCTATAAATGCAATAGCTAATTTATTATTGCATACTATTGACGTATCTGGCTATCCATATGATATAATTATTATTCATAAATTCTTAATTATTTTCAAGATGTGCAATTTTGGAATAATACTTTGGTAAGGGCAAAGTAATACCTTTTGAGTAATATCGAGGAAATCAATTACATGTTGCCGGAAATATTTATTTCTTTTTTGAGCAATAAAGTCTAAAGGAAATATTGCTTGGAGTGATTTATTTAAGGGAAGATCGATTCTATTTAAGCCGGGGTCAAAGGTTAAGAATATTTGTCTTTTCCAGGTGATGGATTACAAGGAGAAATCAGCTTGAATAAAGTAATCGAAAGAGCATTAATATATACATGTGGCACCCAGCTCTTTCTTCATAATCAACAAAGGCAGATAGGACAGAAGAAATTGAGAGCTGCTTAGAGAAAAACAAAGGAATTATCAATTCTTGAAGAGAGTCAAAGGTGACCTATTAGGAGCTCTCTGTTTGTGCGCTGCTTTAATAAGGAGACTCTATAGAGGTTGAGACCTGCTAGGTTGACTGCTCAACATCACAAAAGCAATCTTCTTACTACCTCACTAGCCACCAATACCTATAAGAGACGAATCTGACAATTTCCAAAGGCATTTAGAAAGACGTGGGAGCTTATATCCCTGGCTGTGTCGATATTTGAGGAGGTCTCTATTGTGTAAAGAGATCGGGTGAATCAAATTTCGGAGATGGCTGCTCAGTTGGAGAGTTCTAGGCAAGTTCCTAGCAGCCATGAGTTTATCGCTGTCTTTGGTGATCTCTCACAATAGCTCACGACTCTACTTCTATTACTGTTACACTCAGACCAGCTACCATCGCCAGTTTCCCCTTTATTTCTGAGTTTTTGTAACTGCTGTCATTAAATTTGAGCATTGCTTTTTGTGATTCTGGGCATTGTACAAGGTTATTTTGTGAACAGCATTGCTCAAAGAGATGAATCAGTAGTGCATAATGATTCTAGTTAGCTCATATTGCTTTGCTGGGAATTGGAGGCAGACGGGTCTGCTTTAAATTTCTAAGTCTAATCTAAGTCCAATACGCTGTCTCAGAATTACTGTTATCAATGTAATGCTTGTAAGATTGCTAGAACATTGAGTTCTGAGAAATTAGTATAACATTGTATCACTATTCAAACAATTAGACGACATTTGCATTGTCCATATGTACTGCTGTCATTAAAATGCAATATCTATGGATTATCCACTTGTTCTTCTTATATGTATATGTTCATTTCCATTTCATGCACATTTCATTGCAAAATACACATGCTTGTTTGACAAAACGAAGTCTATCAAACTGAGCAAATCGAAAGTATCGATCAATCTGATTACGGGATTTTACACACTTTGGATGCCGATATGGGGTGGTGATGACGGGCTTGGCACCCCCTCCAACTCTATCATGTGCTCAATCCCCCTTTCAGGTGATCTTCTAGGTGGTATGCCACTGAAAAAATTGCTTCGCTTGCAAAGCTCAGACATTAGGATGGCAATCCCTCTTTCCTTCTTGAGGAATGGTGGGCATGATAACACAATTTTCTGCCCACTCCACTTAGTCATGGCAAAACAATGTTTCCATTCACTTGAAAAAGACAATGTGAGGGCCTCCATTAGACATCCTTCTCAACACAACCTTCTTCTCATCTGATTGGAATTTCACCTCCATGATTTGTAAATTCAGTGTGATCTCCCCCAAAGAACATATCCATTGGATGCCAAGAACTGCATCTATGTTACCAATACTAACAACATAGACGTCATTGTTGACTTCATAGTTTCCCAAACTGAATACTCATTTGAGGTATCTTCTTTGTGCATGTGAGTGTAAAACCATCAGCCACCATCACCTTAAAGCCTTCAAATTCTTCGGTTTTTAGTCCTCTTTTGGCAACAATACATTCATCAATAAAAGTATGCGTGGCTCCAATATCAATGAGAGCAACTATTCGCTGTCCACATAAGACTCCACGAACCTTGAAAAATTTTGTTTTTGTGAAAGCTAGAATGTTGTGCAAGAGTGTCCTCACTCTCCTTGTCTTTTTTTGACTCTTCAAATGACTCTTCTTCTTCTTTATCTTCCAAATCAGACAGTTGTTTTGATTTTTCTGATACTGATTCATCAACTAAGTAGACCTCTAAATGATTAACTTTTCCCCTTTCAAAGCATTCATGGCCTGCGGCCCATGGTTCTTTGCAAGTGAAGCACAGTTTTTTCCTTCTAAGCTCATTACAAAGGTCATCATCTGTAGTGCACTACCCTAAACTGAGAGCAAATTTTTTCCCTTCTAGTTTACCAAATTTGCAGCTCAGGCAGACAATTTCTCAAACAGTTTATGATCTACAATTCAAAGAGTAACTTTTCAATTTATTTCCTGACCATAATGAATGATTATGCTGCATGTAATGTCCCTTGCTGAATCTGACTTATGTTGGTGTAACAACTAGCACCTCTGGAGTAAGAGTTGGTACGAACAGCCTATGCACACTACGCAATGAGTGCTCTTCAAATTAGGAGGGGAAGCTCCCTCGTTGTGCTTTGAAAAAAATACTTGCAAAGGGAAATAAACTAAACTATATCCTATCTTTTTGTTTCAGTTGTAGAGGTACAAGGCTTTCTCGAAAAACTATACGTTGCAGCTGAGTATTTTCTGGTTTTGCAGATCTACTAACTACAACTAAACTTAAATACTTTAAATTCTATCCAATCTCCTCAAGAAAACAGAGCATGAGGAAACGGAGCAAGGTTTGACTATCAGACGATAAACGAGTATAGATTCTCAACTTGAAGGCAAGGTGGCACATATATCTGCTCAATCTAAACAAGTTTATTATTCACAACACCACACGATAAACTGAACACGGATTCTCTACTTAAAGGCAAGGTGGCACAACTATCAGCTCAATCCGAATGAGTTTATTATTCACAACAACATACGATAAACTAGTGCAGATTCTCTACTTGAGGGCAAGGTGGCACAACTATCATCTCAATCTGAACGAGTTTATTGAGCACAAAACAGATTTATCTAAACTATGGAAAGAATCCACCATTATAATTGCATGAAACCCTATGTGGCATAACAATTAATCATAATAGTAAAGACGCATGAACAAATACCAAAAGAGCAATATTGAGGGCAAGGTAGGCACAACATATATTTCTCTCTCAAGCAAAAGTTATTTACAAATGAGCAAAAGCTCTTATTTATACATCAAGGTGTAGGGAACCCTAAAATCACCTTGAGTCAACTTCTGATCTTGCAATGCATGCAAGATTTATGCTAAGCCCTAATAAAGCAAACTATACGATTAAGCGGAAAACTACCATCAATTAACCGAAACATCTATTCTAAAAATGGACAATGTGCAAGCATGCACGTCCTTATTGAAAGTGAGTTAACTGAAAGACTACCATCAGTTAACGAAAAACCCTAAATGAAACTCCAAGTGTGTAAAGCTAATCTCAGAATAGATATGCATGAGACAAGACAGAGAGTTAACTTGAGAAGGTAACGCCAAGTTTAACTCCTGTGTGTAATGTCTATCCTGAGAGGTGGAAACTGAAGTATACTGAGTGCAATCTAGAGCAACCAATCCCTCAACGAGATTGTTAACTGCATCACTATCTAGAGCTATGAGACTCTGTCGAAGAATGCTATGTCGATGCAGCATATCCTCACCAGCTGTGATCTGAGACTGAAGTTCACCTCTGCTCCTCGTTGCTTTGTCAAACAATGCTGACATGACTGTAAGCTGAGTAACCTTACAGCCAACGGTCTCCCCATTGAAAATGGTATGAATGAGTGCCTGGAGCTCTGACTGAACATCGGTAAGCTCAACGTAGGCACCACCCTCGATCTAATATCGACACGGTAAGCGAGATACTAGAGTCCTCACAAACCGGAGTGCACTAGTGACGTGCTCTCTACTCTCAACCACCTCTGATGCCAAAGTGTCTTCTATCTTTGCTCTGAAAACTAATTGTGTTTTCCAAGAGTAGATAGCTTCTCTATCCTCTGCATCTGTGACTGCATCATATGCCACACTCAAGTGAGCAATCATAATCTCATCCCGGGGTTTATTAATCACCATATCTCGCTCCTCATCATGAAGACGAAGATAGAGCTCTCGTGCATTGTACCGCAACTGATATAACTTTGTGAGCATAGCACGGCCTCTAGCAATGAACTCCTCCTCCCATTCATCCAAACGCTTGCCATATGCAACTAAGTGATTAAGTTGACTTTGCTCTGCTGGAGGCTCAAGCATCGGTGGGAGTGTGTTAATGGCATCTGGTCTACGTACAAGACTAGAAATATACTGACAAAGCTGTCTGATTTCAGCCTTGAGGGCTGCCTTATCCTCTCCGTCCTTCAATATCCTATCCCTGGCACTGTCTGTAGCAACTTGTAGGAGATCAACCTGAGTTTGGCGTGTGCTACGACCAAGGTTGACGGTGATAACCTCAAAATCCTAAGATTCCAATTCAGCCAAGCTCTTCCCTTGTGGAGGTACAGCAATCTTGACAACAATCTCCATGTCAGTGTTTCTCTCTACGTGAACCATGTTCTTGACCCTCTTGTCTGGCACATCCTGGTAAATCTCATCAAAATCAGAATGATTAAGAACATAGGATGGCTGCCTCCTCTTCCTTCCTAGCTGAGCTTCGATCCAAGATTGGTCTCGGCTAATGCTACTAGAAGGGTCTGTACTAGCAACAGGAGGTTGCGATGAGAGTGAATGAGTAGAGGACCCATTGTGAGGTGGATAGTCTAAATCCAATTCAATGAGAATTGGGGTTGGTGACGGCTCTGAAACTGGTGTAGGAACTTGAGGCTGAACCTCAGGCACTGGCAGACTCTGAACTGGCCTCTGAATTGGCTCTGTGACCGGCTGTCTGTCAGGCTCCGTGTGTGTAACAGTGGCAAGCGCCTTGCCTTTTGAATTATTTGGCGCTTGTACTTTCTTGGGAGGATTACTCCTCTTCTTTTGTTTAGGTTTTGATGAGGAAGGTAGCGAAGGATTCACCACTACTGGCGGCTCTGCTCTAGGAACACTTACCCTCCTTGTCTTCTTGTTGTCGAGGTAAAGTATACTGTTCTGAATAACTCTACTTGACCTCTCTTTGACCGTTGCGTATTCCTTGGCATACCAATCAACTGCTGGCAACGGTTGTGTATCAACCTGCTCTCTGAAAAACGAGGAAGAACTTCTCCCTCATCATCGATAAACCTCCCACATCTTGACAGAAAACAAAATCGTGAGAGAGAAGCGGCCGTAACTACGTCTGCTGAACCTCGAAGTCATCTGCGCAATTTGCCCAGTAATCCTCCATAGAAGGCTCATGATATGTTCCTCCAGCAAGGCGAGTTGTATAATGACCTGAAAGATCATAGGCACGTGCTTCAACAAGATACTTAAGATGATATCTCTCAAGCTCTTGTCCTGCAATTTTAGCATCAATTGCCGACTTGCACCAATACATTCCAAACTGAAAAGGAAAGTTGATAGATGGTTTGTGCCTGCGGCGTAAAAGACGATGAACATCATGCATCTGTCTCAGGAACTCCTGAAAGATTGTCTTATCCTAAGGATAACGTGGAAGCATAGCTGGATTTCCTATAAACCCGTATACTCGGATGTAGGTGTATGTTGGGAATTGAATAAACCAATCTGCCCATCCATCCATCGCTGCCCTAGCAACTGCCGAGATACGAACGTGCAACTCCCGGTCCAAGTTTCTCACTGTATAAGTCAAAAAAGCCTCATGAACACGCTTGAAATGACGTTCAGCCCTAGTGAACTCAAGCTGATCATAATACTGGTAGACTTTCTGAACACTGAGAATACCCACGGTGTTTAGTCCTCGGAACTGACCCTAATAAGCGATCAAGTACACGAGATATGAACACATGTGAAACTCATGGGCAACTAGGAAACCGGTGATCTGCCTGTGGAGAACATCGCTGATGAAGGATGCCCAGTCATAATGCTCCTGCCCAGAAATGATGCGACCAATAATGCAATACATCCAAGGCTGGAAAACATTCGCATGTGCTTGACCTGAGACACGATTTAGGAGTGTGATTAGAATCGCGTACTCATCCTTGTATTCACCACGACCCACATTGTTTGGCAATCTGTTCTTTGCTTGTTTTAACCATCTTTCTGCCATCTTCTTCTGACACTTGTCCACATCAACATCAAATGCCTGCTCACACTGCTCCATGGAAATGACTAGACTGTTCGGGTGTTGAGGAATGCCAAAACTCCTTTCAATGTCTAGAGGCTTGAGACTGCAAATGACTCGTCCATCAACTGACACTATCTCACGAGTAGTAGAATTGTAATGCTTAATACAAGCCATCACGAATTCAACACAATGAACGGAGATAGGTATGGAAGCGGCCTCTAGTAAGCCAGACTGCTCAATATTTTGAATAATCGAAGCTCTGATCTTAGCAGGATCTAGAACTGCTTCTGGCAACACTTTGTGAAGATCTGTCTCAACCAACCCGAGGAAGTCATGAGTAAGGACTGTTTTGGTCCTGTATTCGAGCTGAGTGTACTGCATTCTGGAAAACTCGCCTGTTGACTGTGAACTTGACTATGTTCTGACAAGATTTCTGGAAGCTAAAAATAGCCTGCGAGAGTTAAAAATAGCCTTTCGAAGAATTATTTTCAGCGAAAAATCTGAGATATGGGTTTTGTCCAGAAAAGGATTCTAAGACAACCCAGAACGTCAGATATGTGAAAATATGACTTCTACTCGATGGTACAAAAACTTTTCGGTTGAGAAAATTAGTAACTCGAGAACGAATGTTCTGAAGTTAAAAATTCCTGAAAAATCAAGCGTACAATTTTAACTCGAGGAAATTATGTAGAAATGATCCAGATGTTGAGACTTGTCAAATTCGCCAATTTCAGGAACATGCAAATTGTATTTTGAGAGAAATCTGAAATTCAAGGAGGAAAAAGACGTTTTTATGATGTTGTTCTTCAATGAAAATCGCCCTTGATTTCTTCAAATTACTGACAATTGTGAACTTTGATCCTGCAAAAAGATATGTTAGATAAAATCGCCCTTAGAAATAGATGAGGAATTCGCCTTTGATCTTGAGGAATTCGCCTTTGCAAACTGAAAACCACGAATTTTCCTTTGAAGATGCGCCTTTGCTTCTTGAAGAAATTCGAATTTCTCTTGAAAAATACGAATTTATATGAAGTTTGAGAATTCGCCTTTGATCTTACTGAAGGATTTGCGAATTTACTTTAAGCCTTTGTTCTTTAAGAATTACACCTTTGTTTCAAAATATGAATTTCCCTTGAAGATGCGCCTTTGCTTCTTGAAGAAATACGAACTTCTCTTGAAGATATGAATTTCTCTTGATGAATTCAATTTCTCTTGAAGATATAAATTTTCTCTTGAGAAATACGAATTTCTTTTGAAAGCTTTGTGAATAATAAATGAAGGCGCCATACTTTAAATAAGAAGAAATTCGCATCAACTTAGCAACTGCAAGATTTCAAAACCCTGATTGAAATGGAAGACCTCTGATTGGACCCCTTTTAGTTCCACTGCCACTGACTGGAAGTTTGAATTTAAATAAATAATAAAATATTCATCATGCAAATAGCAAAGGCGCCAAAAATAGAAAATCGCCACTTAATGCTAAAATTGCAAAATATTTTGAACTTCAGTTGACAATTCGAATGAAGCTTTAGGATTCACCGTTAGACTTCACCGATTCCGAAAAGTCATCTCTCGAGCTCATAGGCGTCCATATGCTCAAGTTATTCCACTTTTTATTAACTTCCTATTTTATAGCTGACGACAAAGTTACGACTGGCCATCTTCAATACTGATTTCTGAGTGATCAGGAGATGCTGAGACTGGGCTGTAGAATTCATCGGAAAGCCTACTGAACAAGGAAGAAATGTCTGCTGAGAGACACTACTGCAAAAACCATCATTTAACCCCCTGAAAAATTAGGCGCCCTTGATTAAATTCATTTACGAGTTCCAGACTTACCCATTTTCCTAAACTGCCATCTGACACTTCAAACGGCTGCTGACGACGAACGGTGAACCCTGCTGACAGGCAACCAAGCTCACTGCGTGACTGGAGACATTCTGCATCCAACAGATATACGCATGACATTTGAAAGTTGTGTTAAGGGCCTCAAAAGTAAAAGCGCCCCTGGCTCTCAGTTGCACTGGCACCATTTTGACGAAAGTTGAATTCTCAACCAAATACCCTATTTTGACTTCTGATATCTGGAACTGGGATTACCCGATTCGAGCCACATTTGTTTTAACAGACAGCCAGAAGAACTTACAAGAGAAGTCTCTAGAGGTGACGAAGCAAGAAAACTGCTTCTAAGACCTCAAAAACGCCAGTGCGTATTTTATTTAAAATATCCGCTCCAGACTTGGCCATTTTCCGGATGTCTTCACTCTTTAGCATTTCGCCAAAGACCTCGCACGTACAAGCGTTTGCCAAATCCCGAAGGCTGACGGCTAGGCTCGTTGAATAGATAAAGTAATTACGCTCAAGTCTCGTGAAGACTTCGAACGCGAACGACCTCATCTGACAGGCCTAAAGGCTAGGCGCCTCTGGACTGTAGAAATATAATGAAAATTTTGTTGGTCCGCCCGTGAAATTACGTGCTTGGTAGAATCTCTGCCACGATCATTTGGAATGTCGGATTGACAAGCAGGATGGTGCATCGCGAAGCCAGACTAGAGTAGTACTGATGTCAGGAAGACTTCGCAAATTTTGCCATCTGAGGGCTCATTTAAACCAGCGCCCCTGAGCTATAGTTGCACTGGAAATGCGATGAAGAGGCTCCGGAACGTGAAATATCCATTATAAGCTCATCTTCAGACGACTGCTGCCGGAGCTTTGGTACTCGGATGACTACGTTTGATAGCTCGTTGGACGAGCAAACTAGTCGAGAAGAGATCGACTGCATCAGCTACCAGAAATACCATAATCTACCCCTCCTTTAAGAAGGGCGCCCTCAAGCTACAGGCGCGCTTTTGCCTGAAAAAGGACACTTTTCTCATATCAGGAACTTTGGGAATTTCAACTTTTGTCGCCAGTTGCCGAAGCTGCAGGTCTCGAAAAGCTTCGCTGGATAGCTCATCGGATAGCCAGACCAATTCTGAAGAGTTTGACTGTATGCTTGAGCATCTTCAACAAGATGTTGACCTTCAAAAAGAAGGGCGCCCCTGGGTTATAGTTGCGCTTTCTTGCTTTTCTCTGAGAAATCTTCATATTTTAACCTTTGAAAACTCGTCTCGATCACCGAAATGACCGTGTGCAACGTGAAATGTTGTCGTGAGATGCTCCTCCATCGTGAAAAGCTCCATTCTGAGTCTGCTTCAGGTTCTGATCAATAAAACTGACTTTGACTGACAAAATATTGACAAAAACTCCATGCTTGATATTGCCCAAAACTGTATTTTACACCATTTTAGCAAAGTTTAGACTATTTTAAGCAAAATGCCTTGATGAAGCAAAAAATTTGGTTTGGGTACAACTTATGTAATGAACCGACCAATTTTTTGATTTTCACAAATGATTACAATGCAACACGTACCCGTTAAGGTTAGCATAAACCAAACGATGCGGAAAGTAACTCTAACCAGAATGTACACCAGGATCCCGATGTGGGCAAGGTGTGAGCATTGGTCAGAGGATCTCAAGGGAAAATGCTGAACAAGAACTCTAACCAAGAGATGCGCTGGTGAACGACGAGCATACGGTCAGAGGATCCCTATCTATTGCAATACTGAAAATTAGCTCAACACCAAGTATGTGCTACTCAATCCGTGAAGGATAGGAGGCGACCATATGGCGGAGACTTAGGAAATTACAATGCAAAACAAGTAAATAGGCGGCAAGCCAGCCTCTTCCACTTATTCAGTGGGAAGTACATGTAAATTCAAAAATGAGAGAAGAGAAATGCTGACAGTACTACTGTTCAGCTTACAATAATCAGAGAGCTTGTCAATATCATGAGATAATAAACTTCCAAAGCTATAACAAGTTAAGAGACCTCTCCAACACTATCAATCTCTTTGAATAACAATCCCTCACTCAACTGCTGTTTTTCTCAAATCTGTTATGACTGATTTTTTGACAGAAAATGCATAAGCAGCAACACAGAAAATTACTAAATAGCTCACAACATGCTCAAAACTCACTCAAATGACCTGAAATCAAATGCATATTATTCTACTAATGATGGCGCCCAAGATGCATCCCTAAGACTTCCCAAAATACCCTTAATTTAATTTGCACGAATTTCAATGCACTCTAGAATGGTACGGCCCAGCTGCAAGGGCGATTTTACTTCATAAATTCAAAGACACTAAAATAAAATCTGCAAATGGGCTTGAATGGTCGCCCCTCATAGACAATTTGATTGATGCAATACCCGGAACAATATCATTTTCATTTCGAGAGCTAAGAACAATTCTTACATTCTATTGAGGTATTCAGCAACTTCAGAAATGAGACATAAATGTAAACTAGAACTCCAAAATGCAAAAACTCAACTAAAAATGCAAATCAAACCTATTACAAGCTAACCTCTCAACTAGTTGCTATCTTTCAAGCAAGAAGATGAGCCCATGCTAGGAGGTGTGCTTTCCTCGAAGCGAGTGCCTGAAGACAATTCAACAGCATAACGGTGTAGTAGACAAAAGATCCCAAATGAAGAGCTAAGGCCTGATTAAATAGACAAGAGAGAAACATCTAGAAGCTTCCAGAAGGTGCCCAAACCCTAATTTCAAATTCACCTTTTCCCTCCAAAGAATGGCGCCCCATTTCACCTTTGAAATATTTCACTTTTTTAGAAATAAAGTTAAATCTCACAAAAGGGCGTCCCTTTTCCTTAAGCTCAAATTTTGACATTAAAATATAATTTATCATCTCATGACGCCTTGACCCTCAAAGTTCCCCTTTTTTAAAAACACTTAAAGTTGTACTGCTAGGCAAGGGGGTATAATATTAAAATATAATATTATAATGAAAATACTTATCTCTCCAAGAAATATCGCCCAAGGCCGGAACTGAAGTGCAGTTGAAACAAGAAGAAGATGACCAACTGAACTGAACCCAAATTGTCCCTTTGCTAGAAATAGAATTTACTAAAAATAGTAAAAATTGAAGTTCTCGGAATGCCAAATGAACATACCAGCTCTCAAAACCGAGAAAGAATCCAATCGAGAAAACCAAACTTCAAGCAAAACCTCCTCAAAACTAGGAAACCCTAATTTCACCATCCAGTAGCCCCTCGGGTCTCGAATAGGCCGGTCAATGAAGCGATCACGAGAAGGGGACATTACAACTTAAATTTTCAATTTCAGTAACTGGACATTTCGTCGAACAGCTTGCTTGCAAGCACTTTAACTGTTGGTTATGGTTTTCTTCTTTGTGTTTCTGATTTTTGAATGATGATGAAATGCAAATAGACGATTTTAATGATCTATCAATGTACTTCAACACAATGCAAGTGTTTATCTTCACTTTCCAATTCAATAAAGCATGCAAACATATAGATACAGCAATACGGTATTTCAAAAAACACTTTGCAGACTTGCAATATCAGAATGATTACAATATTCCTTGTAACTAAATCTACAATGATGCAAATATGTCTCAACTTTACAAGGTTTACAGGCAACTGACAGTGATAGATGATGCAGGGCCTTTCAGATGTCAATACAATGACAGCAAGGATAGTGATGCTAATGTAATTACAATCAACTAAATGCCAATAATTGACAGCAGTCCAGAAAATGCAAAATGCTATATAGATTTTATAAGGAGAGGACAACCTGAATTGCTGCCTCCCAGATGGCAACCCCTTCACAAATGCTTTGATGTTGTGCTTCAAGTTCACGAACCAATCACCACTCGAGTAGTTCTTGATACTCAATATTACTGCGCCCAGCTCATGAACTCGAAAGGTTCCTAGGTGAATCGGGTCTCCTGAATGACCCTCCGTTCTATGCTCACAAGTGAGGCGTCCAACACTATCACGTCCTCCCACAATACAATCGAACCACCATCAGTTGGCACTAGAATAATCGTCACTTCTATAGTAGCACCTTCACCAATAAACTCCTTCCAACTTATTATTTCCTACGATAGCTCCTTCGTTTGTCTTATGTCCACGTCCTGCCAAGAAGCTGATGAAGTCGTCCCCTCACAGTCAGTGCCTCATTTGATTATATATTTTATCTTCATAGGATATTATTAAATCGCAACCTTCATTACATTGACGGTAGAGTTTGATTATGTATTATGTCTTCATAGGATATTATTAAATCGCGACCTTCATTACATTGACGGCAGAGATAATTAAATAGCGGCTCCAAAAGTATATTTGCTTATGAATAAGTCGTGGCTTATAATATCGGCTTCAATAAGCAATAGGTAAATGCGCACAACTTCAAAATATTTCACAGCAGTTTGATATTCCAATTTCACCTTAGCGCACCAACCTTAATTAATCAAACCTGGCCCCACGCATATCCAGACTTTGGCAACCTTAATATTTAATTTAACTTTAGAAGGCACACGACTTTAGAATTTAACTCAGCTCCTTGATATGGCACCAATAAAATCATGGGAATATCCACAAAGTATTCACAGAAAATATATTATTGAAGTAAATCTTCACTCCCAAAATGTGACAGCATGTAATATTTACTTTAATCGCCCAAAACCTTTAATATTTTCACCTTTAATTTCCTTAAGGTAAAACCATCACAAACGTAATATAATATTTTTACTTTTCCCACATAATATTCACTTGCTCCATAATACTGAAAGTAATTATAAATTTATGAAGACTTTATTCTGAAGATATAAATATCAGCCCAATAAAAAAATAATGCAATAATAAAACAGCTATTGCATTAACAGAAGATTTTTTTCATTTAAATTTGCAACAATACATCAGCTATTGCAAACTCACAAATACATAGCTCCTCAAATAAGCTGAATACAACCAATAATCTCCAAATTTGGTCAAAGACCATCAAATTTGCACAATGAAAGAAACCGAAGTATCTCCTCCTCTCAACTCCAACTAGGGTTGATCTTTCACAACTGAACCTGGCACTCTAGAGTCTTCAAACCCTCAAGCGAATGCTAAGTATTTAGCTTCAGCAACTTACCACACAGGTAATGAGAAAGTAAATTCCAAATCAAGTGTGTCCAAAAGCTTAGCCAACAGCTTCTTAAATAGATTTCTCATAGACTTCTCAAGAAGCTTCTAGAAGAAATATTATTTTATTCCTCAAGTGACTTTATTATTTTATTATTTTATTTTGAGTCATTTAAGTCACTTTTTTCATTAATTAATTAAATACCAAGTCATCCCTTTTGGTATAATATTTTGTTGGAATAACTTAATAAATAATTAATTTAATAACACCTCCAATTCAAGGACATGACAGTCCTCCCTTCCCAAAGATTGTTTACCCTCAAGCAATCCGCAACTGCCAATCCAACTCGACTGCCACATCATCTGATCCCCGATTGTCAACTCATCTAGGACTGCCCACCAACCACCTAGATCCCAAATGATCCTGAAAAGAACTCCAACCAACAACTCCTGTATACAGCTGAAGCTATTGTCACTATCAAGCCTTGTCATTTTGTGAAGCCAACTACTCAAACAGTAAACTCCTAGATCCCAAATCTACTCAACATCTCTATATAAATTGTACACAAGGATCTCTACCAACTATTGACCAGAACTGTGGAGATGAACCTCATGCATCCTTGTTGTTGGAAAGCCAACACCTAACACTTTTTGTTGTGCCACTTTGATACCCCCCGACTCCAAGATGTAGCAACTCTCTAAGTCCTAAATCAAGAAGCAATCAGAAGAAGAGCACAAAGTAGAAGACTCACAACTCATGATAGGATGAGTTGAGCTAGCCACAACCTCATTGTTACCCTTTGTTGTCTCACCATCAAAACCTTTACCAACAAGCAACTGCAAGTGTTCTGACTTCTAGCAATCTATCAGGAGTAGAAAGAATATCATCATGAGTGCTATCAATCTCCTGAAAAGAGACTGGAACCATATCAAAATCTAGCGTGCAAGACCTAGGTGAAATCATCTTCTTCTGGAGAGACTGACCAATGTTAATCTCAAAACTGCCGACGTAGAGCCTAGTGCTCAAATCTCAATTGACGCCTGAACCTACAACCAAGACTGATGTATCTGTATCATGAGTGTGAATGCTAGGAGACCCATACTACTATCCTCAACATGTGTCCTGGTTGCCATAGATGACTGAGTCTCTACTATACATAATGAATCTTGAGCCGAACTCAACTCTAAGCAGAGCTCATCAACATGACTCTGAATCCTAAAGCACTATCTAAGTCATCCTCAAGGAATCACTGGTAACCATAAGCTCGTGAGTAAGCTTATCTACTTCATCCCCCTTCCTTCTCAACACATTCAAATAGACCTCAACAAGATTGAGAAGGTGATCACGATCCGAAAGAAGGTGCAAATAATTTGTCTTCAATGCTCCCATACCTTCTTTGATTTCCGTCAAGCTATCATGATAAGACTCTGTTTCATTTCCCTTTTGTCTTCTCTCCAACTAGTCCGTCCAAAGGTGATTTTCAATCAGCTTATGTAGTTTGTCTTGATGAGATAAAGCTGATGAGATAAAGCTGCCATGATCCCATCCTCGTTCACCTTCAACTGGTTTCCCCAACTATGCAGACTATGGGATGTATAAGTAGCTTCTTCTTCACATGAAGAAGTCTCTAACTGCGCCTAATATTATTTTTCTACAAAGTCCTGTATGCTCTCATGCTGATCGGGGGTTGGAATAGCGCTAATCCCATCTGTAAAATCATCATCAATGCCCTTATTAGGTGTCAAACCACAAGAGGGCTCAATATGCTCTTGGACCTCATCATCCAACTCAGCTGGTCCACTGGATGATGTCATGTTAACCTCCTGAAGGGAAGGTGCAACCTGTAATCCAACTGATATCAACTCTTTAGTAGTCAACTGCTCCTTGAACCTCTCAATTTTTTGTTCAACCAATCTTCTTGCGAGATTATATGCATGTTGCAATCTCCGATCATACTTAACACTAAGGTCCGTGTAATCATCAAATGAAATCTGAGCACAAAATTTTGCTCCCAATGCCTTATAATTTCCATTAATTTCCCAAAAGATTTCTTCTTCATTGAAAGGCTCCTTGAGAGTAGCCATGGTGTTCAACTGAAATTCTGATCTAGAAATGAATAGCTAATACCAATTCAATTCTACCCAACAAGCTGGCAATAACTTTAACTCTGATACCACTGTAATGTCCCTTGCTGAATTTGACTTAAATTTTCAATTTCAATAACTGGACATTTCATCAAACAGCTTGCTTGCAAGAACTTTAACTGTTGGCTAGGTTTTCTTCTTTGTGTTTCTAATTTTTGAATGATGATGAATATGCAAATAGACGATTTATAATGGTCTATCAATGTACTTCAGAGCAATGCAGGTGTTTATCTTCACTTTGCAATTCAATAGAGGATGCAAACATACAGATATCGCAATACGGTATTTCAACAAACACTTTGCAGACTTGCAATATCAGACTGATTACAATATTCCTTGTAACTTGTTGGCATTTAAATTCGCACCTCTGGAATGCGTATTTGAAACAAACAGCTATGCATAGTAAAACTGCTCTTCAAATTACGAGGGGAAGCTCCCTCTTGTTGATGGTGTTGAAAGAAAGTAAACTAAAAACTAAGTTGCCTATCTTTTTGATCAGCTAGAGCACAAGGTTTATTAAACACAAATGCCGCAGCTGAGATTTTCTGATTTAAGAATTTCAACCATGACTAACTTAAGCTAAAGACGTTTCTAACTTCTCAAGTAATACGCAAAGCAAGAGAAACTAGAAATGAACAAGGCTGATTCTCTGACAAAGTGCTTCAATAAACTCTTTTCCAACAAGCATTTGCACACTTCAATGTAAGCTGAAATTGAGATCACAAAAGCATAACACAAATAATGGAAATCTGAGACATTATACCAAGGCAAAGGAGGCTCATGATTTTATTTCTCAAACTTCTGGAACAAAAGATTATCTTGACACATGCACGGAACAAGAACTTGCAGCTAAAGAGGCTTGCAAACTTGTTCTTACACAAAAGGGACAACGATTACAACAACTACTTGTTGGCTAAAAGAAACTCAACAATTCGCTATCATAAACACAATTGAACAACACTGAATAACAATAGAAGGCACTTAGGCTCAGCGTTTTGTTATCACTAGCATGGTTCTAACACAAAGTGAACTGACACTGAATAACAACTTGCTAGCTAAAAGAGAATCAGCAATTTTCTATCACAATAACTGTTTAAAAAAACCAATGAGCAAAGGCTCTTATTTATAGGCTAGCAGAGGAGTAGGGAACCCTAAAATCTCCTTGCTTTTACAACTAGGGCTTGCTGAGCAAGCAAGCTTTATTTCTAAATCTAGAAAGAAGATAGCATCTAACACCTAAGAAAGCAGGAAAGCAGGAAATGCCAACTATTACATTTATCTTCTTTCTCTTCTCCAAAGAATGGATAAGAATTGTTCCAAGAATAGAAAGAAAGCGGAAAGAAAGCTTCTAGATGAAAGCCACTTTAAAACTCAATCACATTCGCTAAAAGGTAGGAAACTGTGTCCCGATCAGGTGCATCTATTCCATCAATAGAAAAGTTGCGCTTTTCCGAGATTTCTTCACCTTGTGCAATTGATCTTAGAAAATCTTTGATATTTTCAACTTCTTTATCAAATCTTGCTAATTTTGGCGGCTCTGCAATTGGAGTGATGACCTTTTACAATTATACCATCTTGCTTCAACATATCTTTTGCAACTTTTATGCTTCTAACACCTCTCTTGATTTTTCAATGGAAGAATTTTGTACAACTCTTTTTCGATACCTTCCCTTTTTCTCATATCACACCTTTTCACGCTCTTGGCTGAGATGATGAAGTTTTTTGTCCATGGTGTCATTCGAAAAGCACTTCTCAACATTGTCGGGCCTGCGACTGCGAGATACAATACTGACTTGGTTCTGAATCCCATTGGAGAGTACTGTATGCTGAGAAACTTGAATTTTGATAGTAAACTCAACTATATTTAGACAAGTTTTGCACAACTTTCTAATTTTAGCTTGCTAGTTTTCTTCTTCAAACGGACGAATTTCTCAAGATTTTTTCTGAGAGATGGGTTTTGTTCAAAATTTCGTTACAAGAAGACCCAGATCGTCCGTTTTTGAAAATTTTGAGTGTAGACTGAAAACGCAGCAAACCCTAATTTCTTCAAATTTTCTCAAAAAAAAATTGGCACCTAGGTTTTGTTCAAAAGCACATTTGGAACGAACCCAGTTGATCAGATGTGAAAAATATTGAAGGCTGATCGAAAAAGCAGCAAACCCTAGAATCTGAAATTTTCTCAAAAAAAAGCTAAGATATGGGTTTTCTTTAGAAGACTGTTTCCAGAGGACCCAAATGATCAAAATTTGCAAACTTAGAAGGTTTCACTAACATGCAAGGGAAAAGCAGCTGCTGCAACTTGAGAAAATTTCTTGAAAATTCTTCAGAAGACTGGGATGAAGAGACCTAGATGGCTGAAAATTTGAAAATCTTGGCCTTCTTCTTGAAAAATTTGATCTTCTGGATGAAAAAGCTTGAAAAAGCAAGGCCTTATGCTACTGGTTTGAAAAATTTAATGAAGAATCAGCAAACTTGAGTTCTTGAATCTGGAAAAATTACTTCAAACTTGCTGCTCCAACTTTCTCCTTTGAATGCTACCTGGAAAAATAATGAAAATTGCATTGAAGAGAGGTGTTAAATAAACTTAGGGTTTGAATTAGGTTTGCTTTCTTTTGCTTTTATCCTCAAAAACCCTAAAATTCGCCTGTTCAATGAACTTGGACACCCTCATCCTCTTGTAATTTTGAATTTTTTGAAAATCTTGCAAATTTCACTAAGGCATGGAAAGTTGGGCGCCTTTCTCGGCTAAGATTGTTAGATTTTGGAAATTTTGCATTTTAATCCCTCATGCAAGACATGCACACCCAAATTTTGACCTTTTTGAAAGATTTAACAAGACTTTTACTCATTTCTTCAAAATGTCTAAGTGTAACAAAAATTTTAATTTTGGGGTACAACATAACTAAATCTACAATGATGCAAATATGTCTCAACCTTACAAGGTTTACAGGCAACTGACAGTGATAGATGATGCAGGGCCTTTCAGATGTCGATACAATGACAGCAAGGATAGTGATGCTAATGTAATTACAATCAACTAAATGCCAATAATTGACAGGAGTCCAGAAAATGCAAAATGCTATATAGATTTTATATGGAGAGGACAACCTAAATCGCTGCCTCCCAGATGGCGACCCCTTCACAAATGCTTCAATGTTGTGCTTCAAGTTCACAAACCAATCACTACTCGAGATGTTCTTGATACTCAATATTACTACGCCCAACTCAAAAACTCAATAGGTCCCTAGGTGAATCGGGTCTCCTGAATGACCCTCCATTCTATGCTCACAAGTAAGGCGTCCAACACTATGATGTCCTCCCACAATACAATCGAGCCACCATCAGCTGGCACTAGAATAATTGTCACTTCTATAGTAGCCCCTTCACCAATAAACTCCTTCCAACTTATTATTTCCTGCAATAGCTCCTTTTTTTGTCTTATGTCCACGTCCTGCCAAGAAGCTAATGAAGTCATCCCCTCACAGTCAACGCCTCATTTGATTATATATTTTGTCTTCATAGGATATTATTAAATTGCAACCTTCATTACATTGACAACAGAGATAATTAAATAGCGGCTCCAAAAGTATATTTGCTTATGAATAAGTCGTGGCTTATAATATCGGCTTCAATAAGCAATAGGTAATATGTGCACAGCTTCAAAATATTTCATGGCAGTTTGATATTCTAATTTCACCTTAGCACACCAACCTTAATTAATCAAACCTGGCCCCATGCATATCCAAACTTTGGCAACCTTAAAATGTAATTTAACTTTAGAAGGCACACGACTTTAGAATTTAACTCAGCTCCTTGATATGGCACCAATAAAATCACAAGAATATCCACAAAGTATTCACAGCAAATATATTATTGAAGTAAATCTTCACTCCCAAAATGTGACGGCATGTAATATTTACTTTAATTGCCCAAAACCTTTACTATTCTCATCTTTAATTTCCTTAAGGTAAAAACATCACAAACCCAATATAATATTTTTACTTTTCCCACATAATGTTCACTTGCTTCATAATACTAAAAGTAATTATAAATTTTTGAAGACTTTATTCTGAAGATATAAAATATCAGCCGAATAATAAAATAATGCAATAATAAAACAGCTATTGCATTAACAGAAGATGTTTTATTTAAATTTGCAACAATACATCAGCTATTGCAAACTCACAAATACTTAGCTCCTCAAATAAGCTAAATACAACTGATAATTTCAAACTCTCTGCCAACTCTACACCATTCTCCCTACTCTGGGATTGTGCGACAAGGCTTGCACCAAAAGACTGGGGATGTGGTTGAGCAGTAGAAGGAGTCTCTCGAAACGTCATCCCCAAAAGTTTCTTAGGGGATCGCTGCCTCTATGCACAATGGACCTACGATTAGGGTTTCTCATGCGTCCTCTATCCCTAAGATCCTGTTGGATGGATTAGTCAAAAACCGGGAAGAATTTTTGCAAACAAATGCCTTGATTTGCAGATTCACTAAGGTATGGCCTGTTGGTATTTCAATTACCACCTCTGGAGTGCCTATTGGAAACGGACAGCTACGCACAGTGGATGATGACTGCTCTTCAAATTATGGATGGGAAGCTCCCTCTTGTTTGTTGATGTTTGCGTAAAAGTAAAACGGACTAAGTGTTCCTATCTATTTTACTCAACGGTCAAGGCACAAGGGTGCATAAACACAATGTGTTGTAGCTAAGGTTTTCTCTAGTTTTTGCAGATCTTAACTACAACTAAACTAGCTTTTAATCTATCCTATCACCTCAAGGTAAACAGAGCATGAGGGCATAGGAGCAGGAATGGATTGGTTGGATCACTTGGGCCGACCGTCTCTCAGAATGCATTCAAAGCTCTAAACTCTCAGATTTTATGTTGGAATAAGGCTTTATGCAAGCAATCATTCTTTATGGAAAGATGAATCTCAGGATTGCCAACGAGGAGGAACCCCTGTCTGAGGTGTAGGCTGGGATGCAACTCACTAGAAACAACAAAGTACGATGAACTGGCTAATAGGATTCCTAAGGAGGTGACGACACCTATCCAAAGTGTAGGTTGAAATACAACTCATTAAACAACATCAAAACGACAATCATTAATATCAAAATACCCAAGGAGGTGATGGCACCTATCCAAGGGGGAGATTGAAACAACAGATTGTAAGAACAAGGTGTTGAAAGAACTCAAATCTTTGGATCAAATTGCTTGTGCCTTTTGATTTCCTTCTTCAAACTTTTTCAACGAATTACAAAGATTTGGGACAGCAAAGGTATGAAATCATACAAAATTGCTTATCAAACCAAATAACTCTCATCCAAGAGTGAACAAATATAGACTTGCAACCTTGTCGGCACAATGGTGCACAAATTTTGTGTAGTAAATAAAGGTTACAAAATAATAAGCAAAGGCTCTTATTTATATAACTCAAAGGAATAGGCAACCCTAAAGTCTCCTTGAGTTAACATTAAGTTCTTTCCAATCAATCAACAAGATTTATTCCTATGTCTAAAAATAGGTGAGCAAGCAGTTAGCTATAAATCTACTTCAATTAACTGAAACTAAACTATAAGTGAACTTCAATTACGAAATGTGCCTCCAAAATAGAGATCCACAATTAGTGGAGATCTGAGATAGACATCCATAATTGGTGGGATTTGACATGCATGATCAGTGGGACATTGAGTTAACTTGGAATGAGGCATCGAGTTAACTCCTGTTGCCATTAATGCTATTTTGAAGGGTAGGATGTCCTAAGTGGCTGCTTTACACCTCACCACTTCCAGTCAACAGTTCTTCAATCCAGTCGTTGACTTCTTCTACCTCCAGGTGATTAATGCTCCTTACGATGATGACGTGTCACTTCAACATCTCTTCACCACTTGCAATCTATTGTTGATATTCAATACACTTTGCAATTGCATCATCTAACTTGGTTAACATGATGGCAATCTTTCTCAACTCGCAACCAACAAGGTCACCACAAAAGCTATCACGGATGAGATTTTGGAACTAAGTTTGCACTTCGGCTAGCTCAATGTATGCACCTCCTTCGTGTTGGTAGAGGCAAGGTATGGATGTTACCAATGTTCTTACGAACTTGATAACACCTGCTATAATATGTCGGTACTTAATCAATTCTACAGAGTTGGTGTCAAATGTTTTCACCTTGTATGCCAACTGTTTTTTCCATGCGAAAAGATGTTGCTTGTTTTCCATTATAGTAACTGATTGGTATGCCAACTGCAAGTCTGAGATAGTAATCTCATCCCCAGGCCTCTTCTCTGCTGCCATTGCTCTAATTGTTGAACTTCCGCACGGAGTTCATGAGCTCTATTCCTCAACTGGTATAGTTCTGCCAGTATACACTGTCCTCTGACGACAAATTCTTCCACTTGATTCCTCAAGTGTTTTCCATATAAGATCAGTTGGTGATGATTTTGCAACACGAGGAGGTCTAGCATCTCTCGTGGAAAAGCAGAGATGTTTGGCGTACCATGCATCAAGCTAGATATGTAAAGTCTCAACTACTGGTTTTTAGCCTTTAAGGCTGCTTTGTCTCTTTCGTCCTTAGCCATTCTAGCTTGAACACTCACTGATGCAATTCGAAGAAGATCCGCCTCCACCTGACAAGTGGATTTACCGAGGTTGACCTTCGACAATGTGAAGTCATCAACCTCTACCTCGTGTGCATTTTTCTCCTCAAGTGGCACAGCTATCTCTATGACAACTTCATTGTCTGCATTCCTTCCTACATGGACTTGCTTCTTCAATTTCTTTACTAGCATGTCTTGAGGGACGTGGTCAAATTCTGTGAAGTCAAGCTAGTAGGATGGCCTTTCTCTCTTCCTTCCAAGGAGGTTCTCAAGCTAAGATGAATCCCAACTAGCCTGGCTGGAAGGAGGAATGTTAGGCCCTTGAATGCTTGACAAATGAGATTGTGCTGCAATATCTCGTGGTGGAGAGTGCAAGTCAATGGGGACTGGTGACTACTGCGATGGTGGTGAAGTAGGAGGTTCTGCTTCCACCACTAGCACTATATTAGTTGCAGTTGCTTCCATCATTGGCTCTGTCTTAACTGTGATTGTCTCAATCTCTGGCTAAACTGTAGATGTTTCCATGACTCTCTCAGGTATGATTGTGGCTGTCTCCACATGTACTTCTTGCTGATTTGTGTCAGCAATCTGTGCTCTTCCCCTTGTGTGCCCTAACATTTTCATTCCTTTGGGAGGGTTACTCTGTTGCTTCTGGCTGGGCTTCTTCCTTGACATGGAAGGTAGGGAAGGATGAACCGGTGGTGGCTCTGTGCGGGGAATTACTACCTTCCTTGTCTTCTTGCTGTCCAAGTAGAGTTGATTGTTTCTCACAACCCTACTTGTTCTTTCCTCTATAGATGTACTCTCCTTGGCATAATAATCCACTTTTCCAAGTGGTTGTGAGTCCACTTGATCTACGAAGAATGTAGGGAGAATAACCTCCCTAGCATCATCAAATAGGCCTTCCACGTCCTCTGACATGAAGTCAGCAATTTGTGGAAGTCTAAACCTGTTGTAGTTTCGTCTTCGTACATTGAACTCATCTTCACAGCTGACCCAATAGTCCTCCATGGAAGACTCGTGTGAAGATTGTTGCTCAAGGTGTGATGCATAGTGAACCCGAGGATCATACGACCGTCTCTCGATGAGGTACTTAAGATTAAGTCTCACCATTTCGTGGTCTATGGCCTTGGCATCAGCCGTTGTCTTACACCTTTATAGTCCCATCTCAAAAGGAAAGTTTGCAGCCGTTTTGCGTTTGAGGCACAGATGAGAATGAACTTCGGACAATTGTAGCAAGAATTCCACGAAAACCACCCTATCTGAAGGATAGCGGGGCAACATGGCAGGATGGTCATCGTATCCATATACGCATATGTAGGTGAAGGTGGGGAATTGGATGAACCAATCTACCCAGTCCACTATTGCCTCCTTGGCTGCTATTGATATGCGTATATGCATCCCATGGTCAAGGTCTCTGGCAGTGTGCATTATGAAGAGATCATTCATCCACTTGAAGTGTGTTTCCGCTTGAGTGAACTCAAGTCACAGGAAATGCTCATGGACTTTCTACACACCTAAGGCTCCCATAGTGTTTAATGCTCTAAATTGGCCTTGAAAGGCAATCAGGTACACAGGGTATCAGCACATGTGGAACCTATGAGCCTCTAAGAACCCAGTCATCTACTGGTGGAGTGTATCACTGATGAGGGCGGGCCAATCGTAATGCTCTCTTTTTCTTACAATTTTAGCAATGATGTAGTACATCCACGACTGAAATTGGTTTGCCTCCTCCTGTCCAGTGATACGATTGAGTAACATGATCATCACCGCATACTCATCTCGGAACTCTCCACGCACTACATTCTTGGGAAAGTTGACCTTTTTTTTTTAACTATATTTTTGCCATTCTCTTCTGGCACTTATCTTTTGATACTTTGAATGCCTTTTCGCATTCTCTCACAAGTATGACCACATTGGTCGGACATGGTGGAATAGCAAAGCATTTTTCAACATCCTTAGGCTTAAGGCTGCATGCCACTTGCCCATCCACTGATCGGATTTCTCGTGTGGTAGGGTTGTAATGCCTAATGCAAGCAATTACAAACTCCACGCTCTATAATATGATAGGGATTGATGCAACCTCAAGCAATCCGAATTCTTCGATGTTCTGTAATGTGCACTGATCTATTCCTTCCAACCCTTCTAAGTTGACCTTTGGGTTTACTTGATGTAGGTTGATGTCGATCGTTTTCAAAGAATCATGAACCAAGACCGTTTTAGTCTTGTAATTGACTAGGGAGAACTACATTCTGAAAAACTTAAAGATCAACTGTGCACACAATGTTGTTCAGACAACTTCTAAAAAACCCCTAAAATTAGCACCTGCTAAGAAGTATTTTTCCGGAAAAAATCTGACACATGGGTTTTGTTCGTGCTTCAATGCTAAACAAATCCAATTCACTAGATTTTCAAATTTGTGACTTTTTTTGGAAAATCCCTAAAAAATAGGTGCAACAAGTTTGTTGTTTCTGGAAAATTTTAAGAAGTGGGTTTTGCTAAAAAACTGTGTTGATCATACCCAGTTGGTCAGATTTGTGATTGTCTGCTACTTTCTTGGACATGCAAGAAAATATAAGACAAAAAAAGAGGAAAAAGACAAGAAGAAGATTGGAAGTTATCAACTATCTTTCTGGAAAATTTGTGCCTTTGGATGCAACCTCTAATAAACTGCCCTTCTGTGCAACTGATCTTCAAAAATATGAATAACGGTCAAAACCCCTCTGTCAAATCTTGAAAAGACGTCTTGGAGAAGAAATTATTGTTTTATCCTTCAACCTACAAAGAAAGATAATGAATTGGTACGCCTAGGCTTGATATATAATGATTGAAGCTTGAATGCATCAAGTTTGGGCACCAACTCTTGATTGAGGAGTTGATTTGCCTAATCTGGAGTTCCCAACACTGATTTCCACCAATTTGGGGACGTTTAGACATGAGAGACTTCAAAATATCTAACTCAAGTCAGCAAATCTTACTTTGACTTTTTAGGCATCCCTTTAGAGGAGTTGAAGTTATTTTCATTCTTTTCTATGACGAAATGCCTCCGTTCGATCCTCATTCCCGATTGTTCCATTGATCTTAAGCTGTTGCTGATCGATCCATTGTTGAGATGGAACAACTCTAATTAAGTGTGCTTGGGAACTGCAAAGCTCAAAAATTGAATGTGATGTCTTTAATTCAAGGGCGCCTTTTCTCAGCAGGGGTGCTTTTTCACTAGACTTAGTCAATTTTCTTGAGTGTTCTTCAATTCTATCCAGTTTGACCCTTCGTGCTATGATCTAAGCTACCTTAAAAGCTTGGGCGCCCCTAGCCAGCAAGGGTGCTTTTGACTTTTTGACCTATGATTTTCATGTTGCAAACCTTCACGAATGGTCCCAATTCGATCTCTATCGTCAGATGTCTGATTTGTCCGTTGTCTTTGCTGACGGTGTCATTGTTGAGATTGATCAAAATAGAGGTGGTCATCTTGGAGGTCACTGTGCTTGCAAACTATCTAACTGCCCAAAAAGATGGGCGCCTTTTCCCAGCAGGGGCGCTTTTCCTTGACACTTAGCCAATTTCTCCATATTCTTTATTCAGCTTCCACCTTTGGTGTTTTCTGCTTGATATTTGCCTCTGAGCGTTTGACAGCTCCTGTGAACGTGCAGTTGGATTGATCGAGAAGCTGAGAAAGAGCTGAACAGATGCCTTGTAGAAAGCAGTTGTTGAAAAATTCATCAAGTGATTCAAATTCAAGGCGCCCCTGGCCAGCAAGGGTGCTTTTTTCTTGATCTACATTGATTTACCTTCCGTTTTGCATGCTCTAACGATCAACAGTTGTTGTCGTTTGATGTGTCTCATAGGCTGGCTGATAGGTTCGTTGCAAGGCTGAGCTGATGCTGGAGAGATCACCTAAAGACAAGTTCATCCAAAAGTGACATCTGGATCATCTAGTTCAAGGGTGCCCCTGGTCAGCAGGGGCAGCTTTTCTCATATGTTTAATTGCATAGCCTCCTTGGTAGCAAGGTGTGCCTTTTCCAAAGTTAGTCAATTTTTGGCATTTTTCAATTTTGAAAATCCCCTCTGTAAGATAGCATCTTTTTTGAGTATTTCTGTCATGGATTCTTCATTGAAGCTTTTGAGGCTTAGCTTTCAACACTTGGTACTAGCCATTCTGCCATTAATGGTTGCGAAGGTCTTAGCTTTCTTCCTAAAAAATAAAAATAGACCCACCAGAGTAAAACAAACTTTTTAGTGATTTTGACTTGGCTAGTGTGATCGTGAAGTCAATTCATCCTATCAAAATCATTTTCAATCAATTTCGGAAAGGTCCTATTTTTAGGGGATTTCCTAAAAATAGGTGTTTGAAACCCTAATTTTCAAATTTTTAGAATTTTGCAGGTATCTTCCTTGACACAAACCCACAAAAACCTTATGTTTTGTTTGACCTAAAACATACTTTTGACAACATTTTTACATGATCTAGATCATTTTAAGAAAAATGTCTCTTTGAAGCAAAAATTTATTTTGGGTACAACATGGCCAAAATTGAGCGATTTGCATTCTTGGATTTCTAAAACATGGAATAAGTTTATGGAGGACGAAATCTCTTTGTTTCCCTATGCTAGAGGTTTTTTTATAATTGAATTTGAATCCAATGCCAACAAAGAGTGGGTATTGAAAAATGGTCCACGGGTGTTCCAAGGAGACTTTTTGTGCATGAAACCCTGGTATACGGCATTTGATCTACGAACTAAAACATTTTCTACTACTTTCTTTGGGTGCAACTACCTTATCTACCATTTCAATTTTGGGAATTAGATTGTTTGCAAGCCATCAGCAATGGGTTAGGAAAGTTCCATTGCAATTCAGAAGAAACTCTAAAATACCAAAGTTCCACCTGTGTGTGCATCTGTGTGGAAATGGACCTCTCCAATGGTCTACCAACGGAGATCGCAATGAAGGTTGGTGATCGTTGTTGGAGGCAGCTTGTGGATTATGAAAGAATAGCCTTTTGTTGCAGAAAGTACTTCTCAATTCACCACCTCACGCCCCAATGTCAAAAGGTATGCACCCATAAGCGTGATTATGGGGGAAGGCCCACCTAGTGGATTGGGGCAAAACCCAAACATTATGTTATTCCACCTTGTTCTCAAATTGAGTCAAATTTTCCTCAAGATCCTTCAGAAACTCAGTCAAGCACACAAAATGCTCCACTTGATAGCTCTCTCGTTCTGCCAAATGGTTCTCAGTTGTCTGGTGTTTTTTGGCTCTACTAGGGATGACTTCATGGCCTCTGCAGTCACATTTTCTTCAAACTCATAAATTTCCCCCAAACCACAGGCTTCTTCTTTGGCTTCACATCCCAAAGCAAGGCCATTCGATTGTTCCCCTCCACCACTAGAGCAAGCCTAGACAGAGGTGAAAAGGAAGAAATGGGCACAATCAAAACCCAAGCACCAAATAACTTTAAGATCAGCATAAAAAGAGCAGAAGTTGGAAGGAAAGAGTAATCATGATATTGCTCTAGACAAAGGTGGTTCACTAGAGGCAAAAAGAACAGAAGTGGCACAAGGAGACAAGGAGAGAATGTTGGGGATGAGGTCCCCCGTTTGTGGCCCCATTGGTTCATAGCTCTAGTCAAAAGCGTTGGATGGGTTGGGATTGTTGGGTCAATTCCGGGTGGCAAATTTTAAGGCTTGGATGTGGGGGGACTCGAATGAAGATTGTTCATCTCACAGTGGATCGAATGTACTGCAACTTTCTTGATATCAATATAAGAACATTTACGAACGAAAAAAAAATAATAATAAAACATTATAACTTAAGTGAATAATTAAATTATTCCACCCCAAGTTGCAAAAAAAATCTCTAAACACATCATAATCCAAATTTGGCCATGCCAATATTATACTGCAGCAATAGGAGAATGATAGGAGTCAATTTGATGACTTTAAGTAGACATTCTCTCCAAGAAGTTTGGAGAACACCCCAATAGTTAGAAAACACTTTGGAGAGTGTCATTTAGCTCAATATTGCCCATAGAGCTCATTTCCATAAATAAAAACCTTGTTAACTTCAAAGCTGCATCCTCCAAGAACTTTGGTGTCCCCTTGCCTTACCAATTAGCCCGCAAGAACTCAAGAAATAAGCTAACGGTCCTTGAACTAACTAGACTTGAGAAGGGGACATTACATATCATATTTTAGCTATTATTCCTTTCAATCTTGTTTTTGTATGGTTGTTGGTCTCTATTTTAACCAGCTAGTCAATGTTATTTGTGCTTTTATATTGAGTTGCTTTCATTCATAATATCTAAAAATATCGCTTGCAAGACACAAATATTATCAAGCCCATGCTTGTATTTGAGGGAAAAACATAGGCAAGTAGTCATTTCATTAGTGCAAACCCCTCAAGAAGATATTGTATAGTGTTGTAATATATATGCATATTGTTTAAAAATTGATTTATGGGGTCAATTTTAGCTTACTATTTAGATTCAGTTTAAATCTCAAAAGCTTGCTCTCACAATTTGAAGGTAGGTTTATCCTCACGCTATTCCATTTTGTGTTGTCTTGCAAAAGAAAAATTAAAAACGAAAGCTACTACATGGAAGCCAACAAAAGGAAAAAAAATCAATCTTTGCAGAAGAAGATGGTAGCTGCATATTTTTGGTATCATAACAACATATCATTCCATGTTATGAGTAGCTGATATTCAGTTGTAGATCAATGCAATGATTGTTTCTTTAAAACGGTTCAAAGTACCTAGTCCATATGATTTGAGTAGGCTATTGTTGGAGGAATCCATGAAAACTACAAAGTTCATAGTAGAAGATGTAAAGATAAATTGACATTAAAAGGGCTGCAATATTTTGTTTGATGAGTGGACAAATGTAAGGAATTGCATGTTGATCAACTTTCTAATAGCCAAATGTAAGGAATGTAAGGAATTTATGCAATATGTTGGAGGAGGTGCTCACATAATGAATGTGCAAACTTTGGTCCAAGTTGTGACCTACAAATACAGCAGCATGTGTAGTAGCAAGGAGTCCTATTGAGAAGAGGCACTCCACCATTTTTTGCAGCCCTTATGCTACCCATTGATCTTCTACTTGAGGATATAGGCAAACTTGGACATGGTTGAAGAGGTGAGAAACATTGCCAAATACATCTATATATACAACTACACCTTGGTGCTTATTTAGTTCAAAAAGCACAACACAAGAAAGGAGTTTGTGTAATCAGAAGCGACATGATTTTCCACAAACTTCATCACATTGCAAAGCATTGTTACCTCACTAAAATCTCTTAAGAAAACATTTTTGAGTATTAGATGGTTGGATTCTCAATATTTAAATAAGAATGATATATAAAAGGTTGTGAGTGAAAATTGTTATGATGATGTTTTTGCCAAGAAGCATCAATAAGATCCTCAAAGTAACTTTAAACTTAAGATTTATGACCTTGGAACATAATCAACTCCAACTTCTACTCCCTTCCATCTTCCACTATTGTTGCCTTGTATAAGTTTCTCTCTAATTCTCTTTGTGAGATGACCCTTAACTCCTTTCCCCAAAGGAACTATCACTCAATTACACCTCATCTTTTTTACTTTTTCCCTGTGAATTATTGGTTTGACAAGGAGAGTAAAGCCATGCATCAAAGACTCCATTTTATCCTATTCCATGACTCTCCCTCCATTCTCACCACCCAAAGAGCCTAACATTGTCTCCTTCAACATACATGAGTTTCTTGCATCAAGGTGACACAAGATCCTTGCTAATTCTTTATCATATGCTTGATCAGCCTAGCACTAAAGCCCATATCCTCCCCCCAGTCACATATTCTCTATAAGTCATGTGGACAACTATCTTGAAGATCCACTCTAACAAAGCGGTTGATTGTGAAGGGATTTAAGAGAAGTTTCTCAAGTCTTATGTGGATTCACTTGTCTACCTCTTTTCACAGCTATTCAAGGAGGTTGTTCATTTTAAGTTCCCCTCTACTTGTTCACAACATGTCATCCACCCCATTCACAAATCTAGGGATTGCTCTAGACAAAGTAATTGCACAGCTATCATGATTGGGCATACTCTTGTGAAACTTTGTGCCATAATACTTGACAGGCTGGTTTCCGAGGAGTTGGTAGATAGGAATATGAGAGTTAAGGTGTTTCTTGGCTTCAAGAGGGATTTCTAGACTACTGACCACACTGTCACATTTGTTCTACCATTTAAGAGGTTTGTCAAGGATTTACTAAAATCTTTTCATGTTTTCTAAACCTTAAGAAGGCATTTGACTCCATCTTGAGGCATCTATTTATCTAGAAATTGCAGGAAATTGGTATTTCTGATATTCTCATTATTGCCATCTTGTGGCTCTATGAGATAGTTGTTGGACAAATCAAGACTCATGGCTTTTCTGACTCTGTCAACAGTACAATTGGAGTCAAGACAGGTTGCCCTCTTTCACCAACTCTTTTCAATATCTACATTGATGAGCTTCAGGATTTTATCAGACAACATATTCTTGGAGACAATGGTTGCCTACTTCATGCTGTGATTTCTATATTGCTTTTGTTGATGACATGGTCCTGCTCTCTCATTATCCTAACAGCCTGCAAAGACAGCTTAATGCTCTTTCTGATTTTTGTGATCTTCACCATTTTGTGGAGATCACCACTTCTTATAACTATTGAGGGGCTCAATTTACTTGCCCTCTTTCTTTGTAGCCAGCATAGTGTTATAAAATATAAGAACATTGAAAAAAAAAAGATAAAAGAGAAAAATCAAGTTACCCTGCTTCAAGAATACATATTCCATACAGAGATTTCTCAAAACTATTGTTTGATCTGAATTTGGTATAGCATAAAAATTTAGAATTGCAGAAATTTTAAATAATGGTGATCTTGAAATGTAAACACATCATATCAAATCACAACTTCCCAGTAAGGAAAAGAAATGCAGTTAAGACAGTGATCATAAAGGTGGCAACTTTATTAGTACTCTAAAACGAAAGGAAAGCTCTTCTAGAATTTCACATGCAGTTTGTTCTGCTAAAAGTAGGCAACATGAAATCAAACACTGGAGTGAATACACAACTAACAGAGTTACACAATGTTTTGGTATAAATGACCAGCCAGAAAATAATCGATTTCACATCATCTTAGACTATTAACAGTAAATCAATCTTTGAAAATGGGAAAATGAAACCTAATTCATGTATACATATATCATCAAACTTGAAATAAATAGTTTAAATTTGAAAGAACAAGTACCATAATGAATAATTCACAATAGATGGCAATGGATCAATTCTTCCTTTCTGTCTTGAACCGCACGTCCTAAACAATTTCTGAAGAATTAAACATATATCTGTATACAGTTACAACACTGGCACCATTTTTATCTTTCTCAGCATTTTTCGAAATGAAACCTGGAGAGAACCTAACTGATAAGCATTTTGTTTGTAGCAACAGGCCTGGATTTGGAAGAGTAGGGTAAGATGAGGAGGAAAAAAGGATTTGTTGACATAATAAGTGGTTCATGATTTTTTTATGTTCCAATTTCTCTTTCAAGGAAAGTTAATGACACTATGGTGTACTTTCACATTGTAAGATTAAACAGTTATATTAGTGTTACATTAAAGCTAATTTATAGTATTAGTATTGCATGTTAAGAAGCTATTAGTTAGGAGTTATAAGAGGCAATTAAGTGGTTTCAATCAACACTCATATGCATTAAAAATCAACACACATACAATAATTGCACTCATTAACGAAACATGATTTTTATCATTTCAATAAATCTCTCTTTATATCCATGCATGTGAGAAAGAAGAGATTAATTTTATGATATATTTACTTATTACCTAGAATCAAATAATTAGTTCTAAAGTCATCCAAACATTGGCATCATCTACCAACTCTGCAAAACAATCATTGACATATCACACAATTATGGGAAAACTAACTTCAGTTCTCTCCATTTGAAGACTTTGTATCTATCTGCTAAATTCAAGGGGTGGATGTCCTCCTTGAATCATGAATTTGTCTGGCTTTCTGCATCTGAACTAGGGAATCACTACCTACTTACCAATATGCTTAATTTAACACAAAGCATTCAAGAGAAAGAAATATAGAAAACATGTATGCATAACCTTGGAGTTAAAAGATGGCCTATATGCGGAAATGGACTTATAATCATTTTTCTAGAGTTAATAAGATTTTCTAAGAAGTATGAAAGCAACACGTGGTTTCTACAAGAGTTACAAAAAAACACAACATTCATTCAATTTTTCTTAACATGCTTAGCCCACATTTCAACAAGTATCACCATTTCATTTTTGGTCCTTACTCATGCTGTTGTGCCTTGTTGACTATTTAAATGCTACATAGAAAAGACACATTTAAATGCCTCACCTGGAAAGATTCTAGACCAAGATATTGAGAAACGATATACATTGAAACCCAATTTAGCTATCAAATCCACATCCTCCTGCCAATTAAAAAATGCATAAGATTATTATCAATAGCATAGACCAAAAATTAAGAAGAGTGAAAATAGAGTGAATAGGAGGAATAGATCAAAAATTACACAATGTTACAGATAGATACACTATATCAAACAGTATTGTTGTACCCAAAATAAAAAATTTGCTTCATTAAGGCATTTTGATTAAAATGGTCTAAATCTTGTTAAATTGTCGTCAAAAGTCAGTTTTAGGTCAAATCTAGCATGGGCTTTTTGTGGGTTTAATATCTAGAAGATACTGGCAAAATTTGAAAATTTTGAAAATTAGGGTTTTCGAGCACCTATTTTTAGGAGAAGCCCTAAAAAATAGGATCTTGTCAGAATTGACTGAAAATAATTTTGATTGGCTTATTTCACTTCACAATCATAGTGGTGAAGTCAAAATCAATAAAAAGTCAGTTTTAAGTCTGGTGGGTTGTTTTCACTTTTTCAGGAGAAAAGTTAGGACCTTCAAGGTCATCAATGGCAATTGGCCAGTACCAGGTGTAGAAATCTAAGCCTCAAACTCATCACAGAAGATTCTGTGGCAAAAGATGCTGAAAAAGATGCTTCGCGACGGAGGGGATTTTCAAATGGTGAAAATTGGAAAAAATATTCTGTCTGGAAACACTCCACCTTGCTATGAGGGAGGTACTTGTGCAATCAACGTGCAAGTCAACTTTGCAATGTCCGTACACGTAAAAATATTGAAATGCAGTCATGTACTCACGTCAACGGCAGTAATGCTTCAACGCAATCAACTCAGCAAGCAACACGGTATTCACAAAGCACGAAATGGTGAAAATCATCCGGAAATCATCAAGTCTGAAGCATTTGCACCCCTACAGGCCAGGGGCACCCTTGAATTTGAAGGCCTAAATACAGTTGTTAGTGGTTGCAAAGCCAATCATCTTCAGATTTCTACCGGCTTTCCAGTGAACCGTCAAGCGAATCCATCAGATTTGCGAAACTTCGGCAAACGAAGGCAAAGGCAGAAGACGCGAGAGGCGACGAACATCAAAGATGGCAATAAATTGCAAAAATTGCACCCCTCTAGCCCAAGGGCGCCCAAGAATAAAGCCTATCAAATGTTAGAATTTGCAATAACCATTTCCAGGTGATCTCTCCAGATTCAACCCAGCTCTAAGAATAATCCATTTGCTAGTCCATAAGACATACTGAACGACCATAGTTGTTGATCCAGTGAGCACATAAAACGGAGGGTAAAATGAAAGTCAAAATGTACCTCTACAAGCCAGGGGCGCCTAGCCTTTTGGTCAACTAGATGAGGTTTTCGGCAGCTGTCTTCTTCAAGAGATCTGCTCAAAATCAGTCCAGCCATGCGGTGAATCCAGCAGTCAACTCTCAGGGCCTGTCAAACACCCGTGGATGAGGATCAAAAGTAAAACGCTAAAGGACGAAAGCAAGTAGAAATTTGACTAAGTGTTGAAAAATGCACCCTTTTCGGAAAAGGTGCCCAAATTTTTGGGGCCTCAGATGCAATCTTCCGGCTTCGTCACTCCCAAGAACATCTCTTCCAAGTTCAATCTCCGCGCTGAGATCATCAACTTGAACATCGGAGCAATCCAACTCCCGACAGCAAGAGTAAAAGTGGACCGTTTCGTCCAAAGTTATAGATTACAAAATGAGTTTCAAAAATTCAATTGCGCCTCTGTAGGCTAGGGGCACCCTTGAAATTGAGCATCATAATCCAACTTTCAAACATTGCGTAACGAACTAACCCTTTCATAAAGTAAAAAATTCTTAATTTTACACCAAACAAGTAATGGTAACAAGTAATAAAGGTAATGCAATAAAAAAATTATTTTCTTTTATTGATAATTTCCAAATAAGATACAACATATTTCAACAAGTATTTCTTTTTCTTTTCAAATATACATCAGAGTAAGGAAACATACAAGTACATACATAGCTCATGGAGCTTTACAACAAATAGTACTAAGATGGCCCAGGTTCCTTTCCCTTCAAATCTTGGTTCTTTTGTTGCCTGCTATGGAGGAGAAGCATCACTCAGATGCTTTTCTGCCAACCACAAACACTCAATGCAGTCCCCCACACATCTATCATTCAATAAATGGCCCTTCCCTTCGATGAAGAGATTGGTAGAGTAACCGATACCGACAACCAACTGAGCATAGTGTTGTGTCCTACATAACTAGAACCTTGTATTCCCACAATCCTAAACTAGCATGTAATAATGGATCACGGTGAACTAACAGTGTAGTCTCAAGCATCACACAATCTAAGTGGAGTCTCGTACATTGCACTATGTTGGCATTTCAATTAGCACCTCTGGAGTGCTTATTGGAAACAGACAGCTATGCACAGTGCGTGATGACTACTCTTCAAATTATGGAGGGGAAGCTCCCTCTTGTTTGTTGATGTTTGCATAAAAGTAAAATGGACTAAGTGTTCCTATCTTTTTTACTCAACGGGCAGGACACAAGGGTGCATAAACACAATGCGTTGCAGCTAAGGCTTTCTCTAGTTTCTGCAAATCTTAGCTACAACTAAACTAGCTTTTAATCTATCCTATCTCCTCAAGGTAAACAGAGCATGAGGGCATAGGAGCGGGAATGGATTCGTTGGATCACTTGGGCCGATCGTCTCGCCAGAATGGTCTGAGGCTCTGAACTCTTAGATCTACGCTGGAATAAGGCTTTATGCAAGTAATCACTCTTACGATAAGATGGATTTTCAGACTTTCCAAGGAGGAGGAACCCTTGTCCAAGGTATAGGTTGGGATACAACTCACTAGAAACGACAAAGTACGATGATTTGGCTAATAGGATTCCTAAGGAGGTGATGACACCTGTCCAAAGTGTAGGGTGAAATACAACTAATTAAACAACATCAAATGACAATCATTAACAACAAAATACCCAAGGAGGTGACGGCACCTGTCCAACGGGGAGATTGAAACAATGGATTGTAAGAACAAGACGTTGAAAGAACTTGAATCTTTAGATCAAATTGCATGTGCTTTCTGATTTCTTTCTTCAAACTTTCTCAACGAATTAAAAAGAATTGGCACAACAAAGGTACGAAATCATACACAATTGTTCATCAAACCAATTAACTCTCATCCAAGAGTGAACAAATATGCACTTGCAAGCTTGTGGCAACAATGGCGCAGCAATTTTGCGTAGAAAATAAAGGTTACAAAATAATGAGCCCAAGGCTCTTATTTATAGAAACTCAAAGGAGTAGGCAACCCTAAAATCTCCTTGAGTTAACAGTCAGTTCTTGCCAATCAACAAGATTTATTCCTATGTTTCAAAGTAGGTGAGCAAGCAGTTAACTGGAAATCTACTTCAATTAACTAAAACTAAACAAATAGTCAACTAGAAGTCTACTTCAGTTGACTGAAACTAAACTAAAAGTGAACTTAAATTATAAAATGTGCCTCCAAAATAGAGATCCACAATTAGTGGAGATCTGAGATAGACATCCATAATTGGGGGGATCTGACATGCATGACCAATGGGACATGGAGTTAACTTGGAATGAGGCATCAAGTTAATTCCTATCGCCATTAATGCTATTTTGAAGGGTAGAACGTCCTAGGTGGGTGCTTTACACCTCACCACCTCCAGTCAACAATTCCTCAATCAAGTCGTGACTTCTTCAGCCTTTGGGCAATTAATGCTCTGTAGGATGATGACGTGGCGTTTTAGCATCTCTTCACCATTCGCAAGCTACTGCTAATATTCTATGCACTTTGCAGCTACGTCATCTAGCTTGGTGGACATGGCTACAACTTTACTCAACTTGCAACCATCAGGATCATCTTAAAATGTGCCACAGACAACATACTGGAACTGTTTCTGCACTGTGCCTAGCTCAATGTACGCACCTCCCTCATGTTGATAAAGGCAAGGGATGGATATTACCAACATTCTTGTGAAGTTGATAATACCTGCCACAATCTGTCGGTACTCAATCAATTCCACAGAATTGGCAATCATAGGCTTTCACCTTGTATGCCAGCTATTCTTTCCAAGCGAAAAGATGTCGGTTGTTCTCTGTAGTGGTAACTGATTGGTACGCCATTTGTAAATCTGTGACCGTGATTTCATCCCCAGGACTCTTTCTGCTGTCTTCAGTTCTAACTGCTGAATCTCTCCACAGAGTCCATGAGCTTTGTTCCTCAACTAGTACAGTTTTGCCATTATACACCGTCCTCTAACGACAAATTCTTCCACTTGATTCCTCAAGTGTTTTCCAGATAAGATCAACTAGTGGTGATTTTGATCCGCAAGGAGGTCAAGCATCTCTTGTGGCAAAGCAGAGATGTTTGGCGTACCATGCATCAAGCTAGATATGTACAATCTCAACTGCTGATTTTCAGCCTTTAAGACTGATTTGTCTCTGCCATCCTTAGCCATTCTTTCTTGAACACTCATTGATGCAATTCCAAGAAGATCTGCCTCCACCTGAAGAGTGGTTTTCTTGAGGTTGACCTTTGGCAATGTGAAGTCATTGGCCTCTACCTCATGTGCATTCTTGTCCTCAAGTGGTGCAACTGTCTCTATGACAACTTCATCGTCATCATTCCTTCCTACGTGAACCTGCTTCTTTAGCTTCTTTACTGGCACGTCTTGAGGGACGTGATCAAATTCCGTGAAGTCAAGCTAGTAAGATGGCCTTTCTCACATCCTTCCAAGGAGGCTCTCAAGCCAAGATGAATCCTAACTAGCCCAACTCGAAGGAGGAATGTTAGGCCCTTGAATGCCTAACGAATGAGATTGTGCTGCAATTACTTGGGGTGGAGAGTCCAAGTCAATGGGAACTGGTGATTGATGCGATGGTGGTGAAGTAGGAGGTTTTGTTTCCACTACTGGCACTATATCTGCTGCAATTGCTTCCATCATGGGCTTTGTCTCAACTGTGATTGTCTCAATCACTGGGTCCACTGCAGCTCTTCCCATGGTTGTCTCAGGTATGATTGTGGCTATCTCCACATGTACCTCTTGTGCTATTCCCCTTGTGTGCCCTGACATTCGCATTCCTTTGGGAGGGTTACTCCATTGCTTTTGTTTGGGCTTCTTCCTTGATGTGGAAGGTAGTGAAGAATGAATCGATGGCGGCTCTGTGCGGGGAATTATTACCTTGTCTTCTTGTTGTCCAAATAGAGTTGGTTGTTTCTAACAACCCTACTTGTCCTTTCCTCTATAGATGTATTCTCCTTGGTGTACCAATCCAATTTTCCAAGTGGTTCTGAGTCCACTTGATCCACGAAGAATGAAGGAAGAATTACTTCCCCATCATCATCGGATAGGTCTTCCACATCTTCTATCATGAAAATAGCAATCTGCGGAAGTCTAAACTGGTTGTAGTTACATCTTCGTACATCAAACGCATCTTCACAGTTGACCTAGTAGTCTTCAATGGAAGACTCATGTGAAGAGTGTTGCTCAAGGTGTGTTGCATAAAGGCCTCTCGGATCATACAACCGTCTCTCAATGAGATATTTGAGATTAAGTCTCACTATCTCTTGGCACATGGTTTTGGCATCAACCGATGTCTTACACCTGTAAAGTCCCATCTGGATAGGAAAGCTCGCAGCTGTCTTCTTTTTGAGGCGTAGATGAGAATGAACTTCGGCCAACTACCACAAGAACTCCATGAAGACTACCCTATCTGAAGGGTAGCGAGGTAACATGGCAGAATGACCGTTGTATCCATATACACGTATATAGGTGAAGGTGGGGAGTTGGATGAACCAAACTGCCCAATCCACCATTGCCTCCTTGGCTACTAGTGATATACGCACATGCATCTCATGGTCAAGGTCCCTTACGGTGTGTCAACTCAAGTCACGGAAAATGTTCACGGGCCTTCTGCACAGCTAAGGTTCCCACAGTGTTTAATGCTCTAAACTGGCCTAGGAAGGCAATCAGGTATACAAGATATGAGCACATGTGGAACCTATGAGCCTCTAAAAACCCAATCATTTGCTAGTGGAGTGTATCACTGATGAGGGTGGGCCAGTCGTAATGCTCTCTATTGCTTACAATCTTAGCGATGATGTAGTACATCCATGACTGAAATTGATTTCCATCCTCCTGTCTAGTGATCCGGTTGAGTAGAGTGATCATCACTGCATACTCATCTTGGAATCTCCTTGCCCAAAATTCTTGGGCAAGTTGGCCTTTTTCACTTTTAGCCATTTTTCTGCCATTCTCTGCTGACACTTATCCTTTGATACTTTGAATGCCCTTTCGCATTCTCTCACAGATATGACTACATTGGTCAGACATGGTGGAATAGCAAAACACATTTCGACATCCTTAGGTTTAAGGCTGCAAATCACCCACCCATCCACTAATCGGATTTCTCGTGTGGTAGGGTTGTAATGCTTAATGCAAGCAATTGCAAACTCCACGTTTTGTAATGTGATGGGGATTGATGCAATCTCAAGCAATCCGGATTTCTCGATGTTTTATAACGTGATCTGGTCCATGCCTTCAAAATCTTTTGAGTTGACCTCTGGGTGTACTCGATGCAAGTCAGTGTCTGTCGTTTTCAGGAAATCATGATACAAGACTATTTTGGTCTTGTATTGTATTTGGGAGAACTGCATTCTAAAAAACTTAAAGATCAACTATGCACACGACACTATTCAGGCAACTTCTAAAAACCCCTAAAAATAGCACCTGCCGAGAAGTATTTTTTTGGAAAAAAATCTGACACATGGGTTTTGTTCATGCTTCAATGTTGAACAAACCCAGTTCGTTTGACTTTTAAATCTATGAATTTTTCGGAAAAATCCCTAAAAATAGGGGCAGCAAATTTGTTGTTTCTGGAAAATTTCAAGAGATGGGTTTTGCTGAAAAACTGTGTTGATCATACCCAGTTGGTCAGATCTGTGATTGCCTGTCGTTTTCTATGACATGCAAGAAGTTTAAGACAAGAAGAGAGGAAGAAGACAAGAAGAAGATTGGAAGTTATTTGCTGCCCTTCTGTAAAAATATGCCTCTAGATGCAACCTCTGAGAAATTATCCTTCTGTGCAACTGATCTTCAAAAATATGAAGAAAGGTCAAAACTCCTCTGTCAAATCTTGAAAAGACATCTTGGAGAGCAAATTGTTGTTTTAGCCTTCAACCTACAAAGAAAGATAATGAAATATGATGCCTAGACTTGATATACAATGATTCAAGTTTGAATGCATCAAGTTTGAGCACCAACTCATGATTGAGGAGTGATTTCCACTAATTGTGGGATGTTTTAGACATGAGAAGCCTCCAAACTATCTAACTCAAGCCAACAAATCTTGCTTTGACCTTTTAGGCGTCCTTTTTGAAGTTGAACACTTTTTTTGTGGAAATTTTTTAGAAGATGCACCCGCTTCCACTGAAGTTTTGATCGAAAGTGATTCAAGTGAAAACGAAGGTGAAGGAATGTTTGAAAATTTCTGATATTTTGTTCTAAGAAGTGTGAAGCAAGAAGTTTGTTGGCGTAAAAACTAACACCTCTGGAGTGCAGGTTTGTACGGACAGCTATGCACACTGCGTAATGAGTGCTCTTCAAATTAGGAGGGGAAGCTCCCTCGTAGTGCTGGAATGCATGGAAAATAAAAGTAATCTAAGTCCTATCTTTTTGTTCTCAGCTGGAAGAGGCACAAGGTTAAGAAAACCAAGAACGTTGCAGCTAAGGATTTTCTGGTTTCGCAGATCATTAACTACAACTACGCTAACTACTTTAAATCTATCCAGTTTCCTCAAGAAAATAGAGCATGAGGAAATGGAGCAGGGATGATTATCTGACGATAAGCCGGGTACGGACTCACAACGTGAAGGCAAGGTGGCACAACTATCTGCTTGTCTGAATAGGCTTATTGGAAACAACAATATACGATAAACTAAGTACAAATTCTCAACTTGGAGGCAAGGTGGCACAACTATCAGCTCAATCTGAATAAGTTTATTATTAACACACATCATACGATAACCAAGAACAGATTCTGAACTTGAAGGCAAGGTGGCACATCTATCAGCTCAATCTGAACGAGTTTATTGAACACATAACATAAAGGATAGCCAACTAGGATAATAAATTGCATAGGCGAGACACGCATACAATCTACCATCAACTAGCTACTATATCTAACTAAGGCAAGCATTCACCATCATAATTGCATGAAACCCTATGTGGCATAACAATTCATCACATTAGTAAATACTCATGAACAGATACAGAACGAGCAATATTACAGGCAAGGTAGGCACAGCATATATTTCTCTCTCGTGCAAAAGTTATTTACAAATGAGCAAAAGCTCTTATTTATATACATCAAGGTGTAGGGAACCCTAAAATCACCTTGAGTTAACTACAGTCTTGCAATGCATGCAAGATTTATTGCTAAGCCCTAATAAAACAAACTATACAGTTAACTGGAAAGCTACCATTAGTTAACCAAAACATCTAATCTAAAAATGGACAATTGTGCAAGCATGCATGTCCTTATTGAAAGCAAGTTAACTGGAACACTACCATCAGTTAACGTAAAACCTAAATACAACTCCAAGTAAATAAAGTTGATCTCAGAATAGATATGCATGAGGTAAGACAGCGAGTTAACTTGAGAAGATAACGTCAAGTTTAACTCCTGTGTGTAATGTCTATCCTGAGAGGTGGGAACTGAAGACTACTGGCCGTGATCTCGAGCAACCAATCCCTCAACGAGATTGTTGACTGCATCAGCATCTAAAGGTTGTCACAATCCATTGCTTGTCAGCAACTTGAGCAATCTTGGCAATCTTTGCACATTCAAACTAGCATTTCACTGACTTATAACTTTGGCGGCTTCATAACTGAAGTGATAACCACTATCTCTTTTGCAGCTTGATGCTTCTGACACTTTTGCATGACGAAACTGCAAGATTTGACTGCGCACACTCTGTTTGTGAGAAATACAAACGAACTTGTTGCACATGCAAAATTCCAACGGTATCAACCCTCTAAACCAGCTTTGGAAGACAATCGGCCATACGAGGCATGCAATTATGTGGACTTGAGTGATTACGCCTGTCAACCCTTCGAATATGCTTGATAAAAATCGGTCTCAGCTTTAAATTCAGTCTACGTGAACTGCACTCTGAAAAACTCGCCTGTTGACTGTGAACACGGCTATATTTTGACAAGATTTCTTGAAAGCTAAAAATACCCTGCTGAGGCTAAAAATAGCCTTTTGAAGAGTTATTTTCGGCGAAAAAATCTGAGATATGGGTTTTGTCCAGAAAAAGATTCTAAGACAACCCAGAACGTCAGAAATGCGAAAATATGACTTCTACTAGATTGTACAAATACTTTTCAGTTGAGAAAATTAGAAACTCGAGAACGAATGCTCTGGAGTTAAAAATTCCTGAAAAATCAAATGCACGATTTTAATTCGAGGAAGCTATATAGAAATGATGTAGATGCTAAGACTTGTCAAATTTTGCCAATTTTAGGAACATGCGAATTGAAATCTGAGAGAAATTTGAGAATCAAGGAGGAAAAAGACGTTTTTTGTATGCTCTTCTTCAATGAAAATCGCCCTTGAATTCTTCAAATTGCTGAAAAAGTGAACTTTTAACCTGCAAAAGAATGTGATTGGAGAAATCGCCTTTGCAAATAGATAAAGAATTTGCCTTTGCTTGCTAAAATTCGCCTTTACTTGAGAATTACGAATTTGCCTTGAAGATACGTCTTTGCTTTGAAGAAATATGAATTTTTCTTGAAAAACATGCCTTTGCCTTGAAGAAAAACGAATTTTGTTTGAAAATATGGATTTCTCTTTAAAAATATGAATTTCTCTTGAAGCTTGGTGAATAATAAATGAAGGTGCCATGTTTAAATAAGAGAAAATTCGCACCAACTTGTTGACTGCAAGATTTAAAACCTCAGCTGAAAATAGAAGGCTTCTGATTGGACCCCTTTCAATTACACTGATACTGACACTAAGTCCGGAAATAAATAATAAAAAAAATTAATATTCATCATGCAATTTGCAAAGGCATCAATTTTAGAGATTCGCCATTTTAATGCCAAAATATGCAAAATAAATATTAAATATTATTTAACTTCAGTTGACAAACCGAATGAAGCTTTGAGATTCACCGGCAAACTTCACTAATTCCAAAAAAAATCATTACTTGGCCTCATAGGCGTCCATTTGCTCAAGATATTGCACTTTTTATTAACTTCCTACTTTGTAGCTGACTACAAAGTTACAACTGGCCATCTTCGACACTGATTCCCAGGTGACCGGGTGATGCTGAGACTGAACTGAGATATTCATCGCGAAGCCTGCTGAGCAAAGAAGAAATGTCTGCTGGGAGTCATCACTGCAAAATCCATCATTTAACACCCTGAAAAATTAGGCGCCCCTAATTAAATTCATTTACGGGTTCCAGACTTAACCATTTCTTCAAACTGCCATCTGACACTTCAAATGGCTGCCGACGGCGAACAGTGAACCCTACTGACAGGCAACCAAGTTCACTGCATGACTGGAGGTATTCTACATCCAACGACTGTACGCAAGGCATCTGAAAGCTGTGTTAAGAGCCTCAGAAGTAAAAGCGGCCCTGGCCTTCAGTTGCACTTACACCATTTTGACGAAAGTTGAACTTTCATCCAGATGCCCCACTTTGACTTCCAATATCTGGAGCTGGGATGACCCAATTCGAGCCACGTTTGTTTCAACGGACAGCCAGAAGAACTTACAAGAGAAGTCTCTAGAGGTGACGAAGCAAGAAAACTGCTTCTAAGACCTCAAAAACGCCAGTGCGTATTTTATTTAAAATATCCGCTCCATACTTGGCCATTTTCCGGATGTCTTCACTTTTCAGCATTTCGCCAAAGACCTCGCACGTACGAGGTTTGCCAAATCCCGAAGGCTGACGGCTGAGCTCGTTGAATAGATAAAGTAATTACGCTCAAGTCTCGTGAAGACTTCGAACGCGAACGACCTCATCTGACAGGCCTAAAGGCTAGGTGCCTCTGGACTGTGGAAATACAATGAAAATTTTATGTTGGTCCCCCCGTGAAATTACGTGCTTGGTAGAACCTCTGCTACGCTCACCTGGAATGTCGAATCGACAAGCAGGATGGTGCATCGCGAAGCTGGATTAGAGTAGAACTGATGTCAGGAAGACCTCGTCAGAAAACTGGACCATCTTAAGGGTCATTTTAACCAGCGCCCCTGAGCTATAGTTGCACTGGAAATGCAATGAAGAAGCTCTGGAACGTGAAATATCCATTATAGGCCCATCTTTAGACGGCTGCTGCCGGAGCTCTGGGACTCGGATGACTGCGTTTGATATCTCGTTAGATAAGCAGACTAGTCGAGAAGAGATTGACTGTATCAGCTACCAGAAATGCCAAGATCTACCCCCCCTTTAAGAAGGGCGCCCTCAAGCTATAGTTGCGCTTTTTCTGGAAAAGAACAAATTTCTCATATCTGGAACTTTGGGAATTTCAACTTCCGTTGCCAGTTGTCGGAACTGCGGGTCTCGGAAAGCTTCGCTGGATAGCTCATCGGATAGCCAGACCAATTCTGAAGAGTTTGACTGTATACTTGAGCACTCTCCACAAAATCTTGACCTTCAAAAAGAAGGGCGCCCCTGGGCTACAGGTGCGCTTTTCTACTTTTCCTTGAAAAATTTTCAAAAATTAACCATTGAAATCATCATTTCGACCACTGAAATGACAATGTGCAACGTGAAATGCTGTCGTGAGACGCTCCTCCATCGTGAAAAGCTCCATTCTGAGTCTCTGCTTCAGGTTCTGATCAATAAAACTGACTTTGACTGACAAAATATTGACAAAAACTCCATGCTTGATATTACCCAAAAACTGTATTTTACATCATTAACAAGGTTTAGACTCTTTTATGCAAAATGCCTTGATGAAGCAAAAAATTTGGTTTGGGTACAACAAAGTTGAATTGGGAAAAGGCGCCCCTATCAAGAATCTGCTACTTCCTAACTGGTGTAGAATCCACGACGCCTTTCATTCAGAGATTACTTGTGCTATGTGCAAAGTCACCTTAGAGCAAGTTGCAAGGCTCGTTCTGCAAGCCTCATTGCAAGAAAAGTATCAGAAGACAAACGAAGAAGAAGATGTTTCAATAAAGAAACTTGTAAAAGATGAGAAGGTTCAGCCAGTGATCAAAGAAAAGGTTCCAAAAGAATGCAACCAAGAAAATGCACATGTTCAGCCTCCCAACACTCTCATAGAAGATCAAGTATGGACCTTGAGGTTTGATGGATCGAAGTCAAAGAAAGGAAATGGAGCAGGATTTGAGCTGATTAGCCCAACTGGAGAGGCATATTTGGGTGCCTATAGACTCCAATTCTCATACACCAACAACGTTACAGAGTATGAGTCTTTGATTCATGGCTTGATCCTCACGATCTAGAAGGGAGCCAAGATTGTGCACGCCTTTGGAGATTCTGACATAGTGGTCCGTCAAGTGAGAAAACAGTATGCTTGTCATGATAAAAGACTCAACCGCTATCACAACAAAGTCTGGGACTTGATAGAGAGCTTTGACGCCTTTAATATCAAGCAAGTCTACAAGTCCAAGAACCCTGTTGCTAATTCTCTTGCACAAGCTGCTAGTTCGTTGGAACCTCTGGCTATGGAAGGATTGAAGAAGTTTACCATGGAGCTAGTCTCAACCCCATCAATTCCAGATAATATACAAAATTTTCAAATGTTTGATGACGATAAACAAATTTTGGATTTTCTGACATGTTTCGGTGTATTTGAAGCAAAAATTATTGAAGAGGAGACCAAAGAAGCTAAGTATGACACTGAAGGAATTCTAAATTTGAAGACAAATGTTATCCCCAGAGCGATGGTTGAACTAGAAAGACTGTTTGATCCAAATAAACTAAGCAGAAAGCAGAGTACCCATGGAGATGAATGCGAAGCTGTTAATTTGGGGACTGAAGAACAAATAAAGAACGTTTTTATTGGCAAAGTTTGCACTCCAAAGGAGAGAGAAGGTATCATACAGGCATTGAAGGAGTTCTTAGATGTGATAGCCTAGGGCTATGATGATTTAAAGACATATGACACTTCTTTGATCACGCACACAATCCCTTTGAAGCTGGGAAGCAAGCCATTTCGGCAAAGGCAAAGACCTGTGAACCAATTATTAGAACCATTGATCTATCAAGAAGTCAAGAAGCTTCTTTCTGCTCGTATTATCTTTCCAGTGAGGCACTCCACGTGGGTCACCAATCTAGTTCTAGTCAAAAAGAAGAACGGCGAGATAAGGCTGTGTGTGGATTTTTGCAATTTGAATAGTGCTTCCGAGAAAGATAACTATCTGTTGCCCTCATTAGATGAAGTGTTGCAGATTGTGAATGTTTCCCAAATGATGTCCTTCTTGGACGACTATTCAGGCTACAATCAAGTGATGGTTGAAGATGTAGACCGATTGAAAACAGCTTTCACCACCAAGTGGGGAACCTTTGCGTATCGTAGGATGCCCTTTGGCTTGATCAATGCGGGAGCCACCTTCCAACGGGCTATGGATATTGCCTTCCGAAATTTGGTAGGGAAATGCATAATCATATACATGGATGACCTGACCATGTTTTCAAAGAAAAGAGGAGACCACGTTGAGGACTTAAGAAAGATCTTTCAGAGATGTAGAAGATTCGATGTATCACTTAACCCCAAGAAATGCATATTCGGGGTCATAGAAAGAAAGTTGTTGGGTCATGTCATCTCAGAGAAGGGTATCTCAATCGATCCCAAACACATAGAGGCGATCTCAAAGATTGGGATGCCCGGAAGTCAAAAGGAATTGAGATCATTCTTTGATAAAATCAATTTTGTGAGAGTTTATCACTAGGTTTGTTGAGATCGTAAGGCCACTGAATGAGATGCTAAAGAAAGATGCAAAGATTGATTGGACTCCGCAGGCCAGAAAAGCGTTCGATGAGATGAAATAAGCGATAGTGGATGCTCCAGTATTGGTTAGCCCAAATTACACCAAGTCGTTCTATTTCTATTCATTCACTTTGAAGCATATTTGCGCTGCAATTTTAACACAGAGAACAAAAGAAAAGGATGAGAACCCAATTGCTTTTATAAGTGCACCATTGAAAGAGGCAGAGCTGAGATACCCCAGTGTTGAGAAACAAGCTTATGCCTTGGTGAAGGCAGTCAAGAAGTTTAGACACTATATATTGAGAAGCAAGGTTTACGCCATTGTTCCAGATGCTAATGTGAAAATTTTATTCATGCAAAACGAACTTGGAGAACGGAGAGGCAAGTGGGTCGCCATTCTACAAGAGTATGACATGGAGATACAAGCAATGAAGTTAGTTCAAGGACAAGCTTTGGCACAGACAATTGCGACAATTGGACCAAGACTAGTGCAACAAACGTATGTGTTAGAAGAGGTGTCTCCAAGAGAGTGGTACGATGACACTGTTTATTACTTGTTGAATCATAGATGCCCTCCTCATTTGAATCTAGTCCAACAGAGAGCCTTGATAATGAAAAGCCAGAGGTTCATGCTCCAAGGGTCAATTCTCTACAGGAAGAACCATGAAGGAATTTATCTAAGATGTGTAGGAAAGGAAGAAGCCAAACAATTGATGGAACATTTTCACGAGAAGTTCGGAACTGGTCATGGAGGTAGTTTAGCCATGGCTCATCAAATTTTGAAGGCTGGATACTATTGGCCCACACTTTTCAAGGAAGCATATGAACACGTGAAAGCTTGTCATGTCTGTCAGATAGCTACAGACAGAGGAAAGCATCCAGCTATGCCCTTGCAGCTTGTGGTTGAGGTTAGGCCTTTTGCAAAATGGGGATTAGACTTCATTGGAATGATCAATCCACCTTCTTTGGGTCAGCACAGATATATCTTGACAGCAACAGATTACTACACAAGGTGGACGGAAGCACAGGCACTCAAGCTCTGCACAACTAATGTGGTCATCAAATTTATTGAGGAGAATATCATCACAAGATTCAGGTGCCCCCATGCTTTAGTATGCGACAATGGCCTGACGTTCTCATCTTTGAAGTTTTCCAACTGGGCATTTGAATATGGGATCACATTGAAATTTTCTTCCAATTACTATATGCAGGGGAATGGACTCGCGGAGTCTACAAACAAGACATCAAGAAGTTGTAGGATAAAAATCCTAAAGATTGGCACACTCAGTTAAGATTCACTTGATGGGCTGACAAGACGAGAACTAAGAGTTCATTGGGAACATCTCCCTATCACTTGGTCTACGAACAGGATCCTGTTTTCCCAGTCCAACTAAGGATCCCAACTCTGCAGTTCATTCAGGAGTCTCTTGAAGGGGAGGATCGGATCCAGACAAGATTGTCTCAGCTGATGCACTTGGAGGAGAAAAGAGATGAAGCCTTTGAGAATCTAGCAAAGCACCAAGGAGCGGTGAAAAGATCGTTTGATAAAGAAGCTAAGGTCAAGTCTTTCCGGATTTCTGACTTGGTCTTATACTGGGACAAGGCCCACGAAAAGAAAGGAGAACACGATAAGTTCGACAAATTGTAGCTGGGCCCATATCAAATTGCTGAAATCCTCAGAGATAATGAATTCAAGTTACGAACTCTAACAAGAGAGGATATCCCATTCCCAGTCAATGGGCAATTCCTCAAGCATTATTTCCAAGCTTAGGTTCCCTCCGGGACCTACTTTGTGTTGGCATAACAACTAACACCTCTAGAGTAAGAGTTGGTACGGACAGCTATGCACACTACGCAATGAGTGCTCTTCAAATTAGGAGGGGAAGCTCCCTCGTTGTGCTTTAACAAAAATGCTGTAAAGGGAAAAGTAATCTAAACTATCTCCTGTATTTTTGTCTCAACTGTAGAGGTACAAAGCTTTCTCGAAAACTATATACGTTGCAGCTGAGTATTTTCTAGTTTCGCAGACTACTAACTACAACTAGGCTAATTATTTAAAATCTATCCAGTTTCCTCAAGAAAACAGAGCATGAGGAAAAGGAGCGGGGATGACTATCTGACGATAAACAAGTATAGATTCTCAACTTGAAGGCAAGGTGGCACATCTATCAGCTCAATCTAGACAAGCTTATTGGCAACAACAATATACGATAAACTAGGTACGGATTCTCAACTTGAAGGCAAGGTGGCACAACTATCAACTCAATCCGAATAAGTTTATTATTCACACACATCAAACGATAACCAAGTGCAGATTTTCTACTTGAGGGCAAGGTGGCACAACTATTAGCTTAATCTGAACAAGTTTATTGAACACAAAACAGATTTTATCTAACTAAGGAAAGAATTCACCATTATAATTGCATGAAACCCTATGTGGCATAACAATTCATCATAATAGCAAAAACGCATGAACAAATATAGAATGAGCAATATTGAAGGCAAGGTGGGCACAGCATATATTTCTCTCTCGTGCAAAAGTTCGTGAACAAATACAAAATAACAATACTACAAGCAAGGTGGGCACAGCATGTATGCTATCACGCAAAAGTTATGTACAAATGAGAAAAAGCTCTTATTTATAGACATCGAAAGGTGTAGGGAACCCTAAAATCACCTTGAGTCAACTACAGTCTTGCAATGCATGCAAGATTTATTGCTAAGCCCTAATAAAGTAAACTATACAGTCCACTGGCAAACTACCATCAGTTAACCGAAACATCTAATCTAAAAATGGACCATTGTGCAAGCATGCATGTCCTTATTGAAAGCAAGTTAACTGGAACACTACCATCAGTTAACGTAAACCCTAAATGTAACTCCAACTAAATAAGGCTGATCTCAGAATAGATATGCATGAGACAAAACAGCGAGTTAACTTGAGAAGGTAACGCCAAGTTTAACTCCTGTATATAATGTCTATCATGAGAGGTGGGAACTGAAGTCTACTGAGCGCGATCTTGAGCAACCAATCCCTCAACGAGATCGTTAACTGCATCACTGTTTGGAGCTATGACACTCTGCCGAAGTATGTTGTCTGTGCAGCATGTCCTCACCAGCTGTGATCTGAGACTAAAATTCTCCTCTGCTCCTCATTGCTTCGTCAAACAATGCTGACATGACTGTAAGTTGACTAATCTTACAGCCAATGGTCTCCCCATTGAAAATGGTATGAATGAGTGCCTGGAGCTCTGACAGAACATCAGTAAGCTCGACGTAGGCACCACCCTCAATCTGATATTGGCACAATAAGCGAGAAACTAAGGTCCTCACAAACCGGAGTGCACTAATAACGTGCTCTCTACTCTCAGCCAACTCTGACGCCAAAGTCTCCTCTATCTTTGCCTTGAAAACCAACTGTATTCTCCAAGAATAGATAGCCTCTTTGTCTTCTGCATCTGTGACTGCATCATATGCCATACTCAGGTGAGCAATCATAATCTCATCTCGGGGTCTACCAATCGCCAAGTCTTGCTCCTCATCATGGAGACATAGACAAAGTTCTCATGCATTATACCGCAACTGATATAACTCTGTGAGCATAGAACGGCCTCTAGCAACAAACTCCTCCTCCCATTCATCCAAACGCTTGCCATATGCAACCAAGTGATTAAGTTGACCTTGTTCTGCTGGAGGCTCAAGCATCGGCGGGAGTGGCGGTGGTATCTGACCTATGTACTAGGCTAGAAATGTACTGACGAAGTTGTCTGATTTCAGCTTTGAGGGCTGCCTTATCCTCTCTGTCCTTCAACATTCTATCCCTGGCACTGTCTGTAGCAACCTGTAGAAGATCAACCTGAGTCTGGCGTGTGCTACAACCAAGGTTGACTGTGATAACCTCAAAATCCTGAGACTCCAACTCAGCCAAGCTCTTCCCCTGTGAAGGTATAGCAGTCTCGACAATGACCTCCATATCAGTATTCCTCTGTATGTGGACCATGTTCTTGACCCTCTTGTCTGGCACATCCTGGTAAACCTGATCAAAATCTGAATGATTTAAGAACATAGAATGGCTGCCTCCTCTTCCTCCCCAGCTGAACCTCGATCCAAGACTGGTCTCAACTAATCCTGCTGGAAGGGTCTGTACTAGCGACAAGAGGCTGTGACAAGAGTGAATATACAGAGGCACTACTGTGAGGTGGTGAGTCCAAGTCCAATTCAATATGAATCGGGGTTGGTGACTGCTCTGGAACTACTATAGGAACTGGAAGTTGAACCTCAGGCACTGGTGGGCTCTGAACTGTCCTCTGAACTGGCTCTGCAATAGGCTAAGTGACAGGCTCCATGTGTGTGTTAACGGCAGGCGCCTTACCTTTTGAATTGTTAGGCGCTTGATTCTTCCTGGGAGGATTACTCCTCTTCTTTTGCTTAGGTTTTGACGAGGAAGGTAGTGAAGGATCCACCACTGGCGGCTCTGCTCTAGGAAAACTTACCCTCCTGGTCTTCTTGCTATCGAGGTAAAGTATATTCTTCTAAATGACTCTACTTGACCTCTCCTTAACTATTGTGTATTCCTTGGCATACCAATCAACTGCTGGCAACGGCTGTGTGTCAACCTGCTCCTTGAACAACTGAGGAAGAACCTCTCCCTCATCATCTAATAAATCTCCCACATCTTCTGATAAGAAAACTGAAATCTATGAGAGAGAGAAGCGGCCATAGCTACGTCTGCGAACCTCGAAGTCATCTATGCAATTGGCCCAATAGTCCTCCATAGAAAGCTTATGAAATGCGCGACCACCAAGGCGAGCTGTGTAATGACCCCAAAGATCATAATCACGAGCTTCAACAAGATACTTGAGGTGATATCTCTCGAGCTCTTGTCTTGCAATCTTAGCATCAACAACTGACTTGCACCAATACATGCCAAACTGAAAAGGAAAATTGGCAGATAGTTTGTGTTTGTGACGCAAAAGACGATGAACATCATGCAACTGCCTCAGGAACTCCATAAACACTGTCTTATCTGAAGGATAACGTGGAAGCATAGCTGGATTTCCTATAAATCTGTGTTCTCGGATGTAGGTGTATGTCGGGAACTGAATAAACCAATCTGCCCAACCATCCATCGCTGCTCTAGCAACTGCCGAGATACGAATGTGCAACTCCCGGTCCAAATTCTTCACTGTATAAGTCAGGAAAGCCTCATGAACACGCTTGAAATGACGTTCATCCTTAGTGAACTCAAGCTGATCATAATACTGATAGACTTTCTGAACACTGAGAATGCCCACGGTGTTTAGTCCTCGGAACTGACCCTGATAAGCAAACAAGTACACGAGATACGAACACATGCGAAACTCATGGGCAACCAAGAAACCGGTGATCTGCTTGTGGATAATATCGCTGATGAAGGATGCCCAGTCATAATGCTCTTGCCCAAATACGATGCGACCAATAATGTAATACATCTAAGGCTGGAAAGCATTAGCATGTGGCTCACCTGAGACATGATTCAAGAGTGTGATTAGAATCACGTATTCATCCTTGTACTCACCATGACCCACAATGTTTGGCAATCTGTTCTTTGCTTGTTTTAACCATCTTTCTGCCATCTTATTCTGACACTTGTCCACATCAACATTGAATGCCTGCTCACACTGCTCCATGGAAATAACAAGACTGTTCAAGTGTTGAGGTATGCCAAAACTCCTTTCAATGTCCAAAGGCTTGAGACTGCAAATAACTCGTCCATCGACTAACACTATCTCACAAGTGACAGAGTTGTAACGCTTAATACAAGACATCACGAACTCTATACAGTGAACGGAGATAGGTATAGAAGCGGCCTCTAATAACCCGAACTGTTGAATGTTCTAAATAATCGAAGCTCTGATCTTAACTGGATCCAAGATTGCTTCTGGCAACACCTTGTGAAGATTTGTCTCAACTGTCTTGATGAAATCATGAGTAACGACTGATTTGGTCCTGTATTCGAGCTGAGTGTACTGCATTCTGAAAAACTCGCCTGTTGACTGTGAACTTGACTATGTTCTGACAAGATTTCTGAAAGTTAAAAATAGCCTGTCGAGGTTAAAAATACCTGTTGGAGAGTTATTTTCAGCGAAAAATCTGAGACATGGGTTTTGTCCAGAAAAAGATTCTAAGACAACCCAGAACATCAGAAATGCGAAAATATGACTTCTACTCGACCGTGCAACGAATTTTCAGCTGAGAGAATTAGAAACTCAAGAATGAATGTTCTAAAGTTAAAAATTCCCAAAAATTCAAACGCACAATTTTAACTCGAGGAAGCTGTACGAAAATGATCCAGATATTTGAACTTGTCGAATTTGCCAATTTTAGGAACATGCGAATTGGATTCTGAGAGAAAATTGAGAATCAAGGAGGAAAAAGACGTTTTTTCTATGCTCTTCTTATGTGAAAATTGCCCTTGAATTCTTCAAATTGCTGATGAAATGTGAACTGAAACCTGCAAAAGAATGAGATTAATGAAATCGCCTTGAGAACTGATGAAGAAATTCGCCTTTGCTTTGAAAATCCGCCCTTTGCTTGAGAAATACGAATTTCTTTAGCTCTGTGAATGATGAACAATGAAGATGGCGATTTGCTTAAATAAAGAAAATTCACACCATCTTGTGAATTGCAAGATCAAAACCCTGACTGAAATAGACGCATTCTAATTGGACCCCCTTCAGCTTTACTGCCACTGACACTGAGTTCGAAATTTAAATAATCATAAAATATTCATTATGCAATTTGCAAAGGTGCCAATTATAGAAATTCGCCATTTTAATGCCAAAATATGCAAAATAAATATTAAAAATTATTCAACTTCAGTTGATAAACCGAATGAAGCTTTAGGATTCACCGGCAGTCTTTGTTGATTTCAGAAAATCATTATTTGAGCTCATAGGCGTTCATTTGCTCAAGATATTACACTTTTTATTAACTTCCTACTTTGTAGCTAACCACAAAGTTACGACTGGCCATCTTCGACACTGATTTCCAGGTGACCGGCTGATGCTGAGACTAAACTGGAGAATTCATCGGAAAGCCTACTGAACAAGGAAGAAATGTCTGCTAGGAGACATCACTGCAAAATCCATCGTTTGACACCTCAAAAAATTAGGCACCCTTGATTAAATTGCTTTTACGACACCAGACTTAGCCATTTCCCTGAACTGCCATCTGACACTTCAAACGGCTGCCGGCGACGAATGGTGAACCCTGCTGACTGGCAACCAAGCTCACTGCATGACTGGAAGTATTCTGCATCCAACGGATATATGCAAGGCATCTAACAACTGCATTAAGGGCCTCAGAAGTAAGTGCGCCCCTGGCCTGAGAAGGCTCAAACACTATTTTGACAAAAGTGCAACTCTCAACCAGATGACCAACTTTGACCTCTGATATCTAGAGCTGGGTTGACCCAATTCAAGTGCCGTCTGTCTCAATGCATAACTAGAAGAACCCACAAGAGATGTTTCTAGAGGAAATGAAGCAAGAAAACTGCTTCTAAGACCTCAAAAAGAAATGGGCGCTTTCCAAAACAGATTTGATGACCAGACTTAGCCATTTTTCGAGCTGTCTTCGTTTTTCAGCATAGCACCAAAGACCTCACTCATACGAGCGTTTGCAAAATCACGAAGGCTGATGGCTGGGCTTGTTGAATAGCAAAAGTGATTACGCTCAACTCCCATGAAGACTTCGACAACGAACAACCTCATCTGATAAGCCAAAAAGCAAGGCGCCCTTGACCTATAGAAATACAATGAAAATCCTACGCCAGTAAGCCCGTGAAATTACGTGCTTAGTAGAAACGTTGTCACGACCTCTCGGAATGTCGAATTGACAGGCAACTTAGTGCATCGCGAAGGCAGACTAAAGTAGCACAAACGCCAGGAAGACTCCGTCAGCAAACTCAACCATCTCAGGGGCCATTTGGAAGTGCACCCCTGAGCTATAGGGGCGCAATTCATCATCTGAAGAAGCTCCTGCGATGTGAATTGACCTTAAAAGCTCATCTTCTGACGTTAGCTGTCGGTGTTCTAGACCTCGGATCACTGCGTTTGATAACTCGTTGGATAGGCAGACTGTTCATGAAGAGACTGAACACATCAAACATCATAAATGCCAAGATTTGACCCCTCTTAAAGAGGTGCGCCCTCAAGCTACAGGGGTGCAAAAACTCAAAAAGGATAAGTTTTTACAAACTGCAATTTCGGGATCTTCAACTTCTGTCACCCGTAACCGGAGCTTCGAGTGTCGGAAAGGCTCACAGCTTAGCTTGTCGGATAGGCAGACTAATTCTGAAGAGATTGACTGTATTCATGACCATTTTCAACAAAATCTTGACCTTCAAAAAGAAGGGCGCCCCTGGGCTACAAGGGTGCAACTTTGCCTTTCCCGGAGAAATCTCCATAAAATAACCACTAAAAACTTTGCCTTAGTCACTGAAATGACCAAGCAAAAGCGTATTTATTGTCGCGAAACGCTCCTTCATCGTGAAACGCCTCGTTCTGAGTCTCCGGTTTAGGCTCTGACCACTGGATATTGCCTTTGACTAACAAAACACTGACCAAACTCCATGCTTGAAATTGCCCAAAAACAATACTTAACATCATTTTACAAGATTTAGACTCTTTAAAACAAAATGCCTTGATGAAGCAAAAAATTTGGTTTTGGCTACAACACTTTGTAACATAGTTAGATTAGGTTTGCTTTTCTGTTTGCTTTTTTGTTCGTTCCGTTTTGGCTTTGGTTTGTTGCCCTTTGGGTTTTTGGTTTGGCGTTTTCTTCCCTTGAGTTGTCGGCTCAAGTGGTTTTGGTCTAGAATGGGCAGAGATTTTTGGGGTTTCCCGTTGCCAAAGGGGTGATGATTTTTTTTTTTTCACCATTTGGTTTCTTTCCACTGGAATTTGTGCAAACGTTGAAAATCAAGGTTATTTTTCTTTTGTCATCATCCAGTTTGGAATTAAGCTCGTCTCGGGAGGTTAACCCGCTATGGTGTCTTAACACATGAGTCCATCATCCTCCCTGTCAAACAACCGCTCTGAGTCATTTTGGTTTCTTGGGAGAGGTTATGGTAAGTGAAAATTTTACGTCTTGCTTCAACACCACTAAAATTCTCAAACCCATTGGAACCTTCACTGCTTACTAGCCAATAATGGAACTAGCAGAAAATCAGTATGAAAGAAAAGATACAAATGTGCTAAAAGGAAATATCAGAAAAGAAGAAAGAAAAGAACGATAAAAGAAAATATTATGCTTTGAATATTGGTTTTGGGAATATGCGAGTAACTCCACCGTGGCTATGGATGCCCAGATGGCAGTGGAGCAATATTCGTGGGAATTGTAGCAACAACCTCGTCGGGGCTATGGACATCTGACTAGCAGCGAGGCAATGTTCAGGATGCTTTTGAAGTTAAGATATTTATATAGCTTGCCATAGCTGATTTCAAAGGTCAAGATGGTTTAGAGATGGAATGAATGCACGAGGACCTTGGATGAAGGTGTTTTGATCCAATATCAGATTCCTCTCCCCTTTTGAGTAAGTTTTCTTTTCCCTATGATGGTTTGAGAAAGATTAGCCAAGGTTATATTCTTAAAGTGTTTTTCAACACTTTCCTATGGAGTCGCCAGATGTTGTGACCTTTTCACACATCACCCCATTCAAGATGTGGTCCCCCTAATTTTTGCTCCATTCGAGTCTTTTGGCTTTGATTTTGGGTTTGTCTCTCTTTGTAAGTTCTTTTTGTCTAGTGGTGTACTTGCCATTTGACCTAGATTTGAATTTTGGCTAAGTTTGGAGGGCTTTCTGATGAATTAGGGTTTACAATCTTCAGGCTACTTTGAGGTCAAATTGAGTTGGCTAATCGAATTTTGAGCTTAGCGCTGTTGTTAGGATGCTTCAAGCAGGCTCCCACTAAATTCTGACAACTTGCTATTTTGAGTAAGTGCCAATTTGGGGCCTATTTTCTTGGGATTTTCAAATTCTGACAACTGCACTGCACTTAGAACACTTAGAACTCATCACTTGTAAATTTTAAGCACAAACGGGCAACTTACTATTTTTAGCAATTCTGCCTTCGGGGGGCCATTTTTAGGGTTTGCATGTTGGACTTTCAGATGCATGTCTGGAGATTCTTTGTGGGTTTTTCGAGACCTTCGAGGTGATGTAACATGCAAAACGAGATGATGTCTTTCAACGATTCAGGCTTTAGAGGCTATTTTTAGGGTTCGCATGCAGGATTTCTCACCACATGTCAAAATATTATTTATGGGTTTTTTGAGAGCTACACAACGAGGTAACATGCAAGCAGAGTTGATCACTTTTCAGGGACTTGCTATTTTTAGCCAGTGCTCGCATGTTGATCATTTTTCTGGGTTTTTCTGGGTTTTTTGAGATCTCTCGGGCATTATGACATGCAAACTCATCTGACAATTGATTGGCCACTTTTCCAAGCGCTTACTATTTTTAGCAGGTTCACTCCGACAGCTACCCAACACTTCAAAATCACGAACACAGTGGCATGCAATAGAAAAAGGGTCAAACGAAGGTCATTTGGGACACATGCAAGTCAAATTAGGGTTTCCAACTTCGGGACCCAAAATGAAGGGTCAAATGCCAGAATCTCCAAAAGCTGATGTATCCCGCTGCGATTAGCATCTTTCATGCAATCCACTGGCAAAATTTGAAGGTGATCTGAGCACTTACTATTTATAGTAAGTCACTTCTAAAACAGGGCTATAAATAGTAGGTTAGCAGCAGACACCAATGTAAACAGGGCAAGCAGGTTAGCAGGACCCCATGGAGCAAATTCCAAGTCAAACGAAGTTGCAAAGGTTTGAAAATTAGGCACTTACTATTTTTAGCAGGTCCATGCGGAGGAATTAGGGTTTCCTAAAAAGTAGGGAAAAACGTGAAAGTCGCCCAAAGCAGTACCCTATCACGATCAACATTCTTCAGGGAGTCTACTCATGAAATTTGAGCTCATTCTGAACATTTACTATTTTTAGTAAGTCACTAAAAATAGTAGGTGCATGCAACCATCAGGTGCCAATAGCTCGGTCACGTGACGAGGATCAAGGCAAAATGAAAATCAAGCCTTCGAAAGCTCGAAATCAATTGGAAATGCGTAGATTGCGAAACTTTCTAAAAATAGCAAGTTAGGGCAAGCTGAGGGTAACATGAACAATCCACCCTAAGTCAAACAGAAAGCTTGAAAATCATCTAAGTCTGACGAAATTGAAAGTAGCCCTCCTCAAATCCGCCTTAGCAACCTAGAAGAGCTCAAAATTTGTTTAAGTCAGGAAAATTGGAAGCTCCATGGGTGAAATGCGCCTTAGCTAGGAGGAGGATAGATGAAATTTCACTAAGTGATCGAAAATGGAAGCTCAAGGCATCAAATGCGCCCTAGCCTGAAGTGGAGAGCTTGGAATTTTGACAAAGTCTTTGAAAGTGGAAGTAGGCCTTGTCAAATGCGCCTTAGCTTGGAGAGATGCCTAGAAAATTTCTAAGTGTTGACAAATGAAAGTATGGCCCCCTAAATGCACCTAGCATGACAAGGAGTGAGTGAAATTTTCTAAGGCATATGAAATTGGAAGCAGACCACCTCAAAAGCGCCCAAGGTAAAGGAGAGTTGATGGAAATTTGATTAAGTCATTGAAATTGGAAGTACAAGAGGCTAAATGCGCCCAAGGAAGAGAGAGATGCTTGGAGTTTTTTCTAAGTGTTGCAAACTTGAAGTAGGGACCCCTAAATGCGCCCTAGTGGAAAGTTAGCCTTGAAAATTTTCTGAGGCAAGAAAACTTGAAGTAAGTACCTCCACATGCACCCAACAATCCATGATGACATCAAAAATTTTCTAAGGCACCCAAATTGGAAGTAAGACCCCTCATATGCGCCTTGACTTTGAGAAGGGACAAGAAATGTTTCTAAGGCATTGAAACTGGAAGTTCGCACCTCCAAATGCGCCTAGGTCAAGGGTTCAGTGTTAAAAAATTTCTAAGTCATGGAAACTAAAAGTAGGACCTAGTAAATGCGCCCCAAGTTGAGAGAGAAGTCACAAAAAACTCTAAGGCATGGAGAATGGAGGTAGAGGGTGTGAAATGCGCCTTAGCCTAAGGAGAGGTGCTAGGAATTATTCTAAGTGTCACCAATTGGAAGAAGGAGAGGTAAAATGCGCCTTAACCACTTGAGATTGATGAAATTTTCTAAGGCATTAAAATTGGAAGCTCACTATGCCAAACGCGCTTTAGCTAAGAGGGGAGTTGGTAAATTTTTCTAAGTGTGTAAAAATAGACGTATGACCCTCCATATGCACCCAAGCCTAGGAGAGTTTGAAAATTTGACTAAGTCATTAAAAGTGGAACCACAGAGGGTCAAATGCGCCTTGAGTAGCTTGGAGAAATACTTTGAAAATTTTCTAAATGACAGAATGAAAGCTCCCACCCCCAAATGCGCCCTTGAGGGAGAATGGAAGATGAGATGCTTAGGAAATTTTCGAAGTGTGAAAAATGAAAGTTGAAGGGTCCAAATGCGCCTAAAGGAAAGAAGGTAACTCAAAATCTTTCTAAGGCATTGGAATTGAAGGTAGATACCCTCAAATCAGCCCAGCTTAAGAGGGGAGATGGAAAAAGTTTCTAAGTGGTGAAAGTTGAAAGTTGGACCCCTTGAATGCACCCTAGTAAAGAGTTTGACTTAGAAATTTGGCTAAATGAAAGTCCAAGGTGGTATATGCGCCCAAAACATCAAGGTGAGTGATTGAGAATTTGTCTAAGTGTCTGAAGGTGGAAGAAGGCCTTGGCAAATGTGCCCAATAAGGAGAGAAGCCTAGAATTTTTTCTAAGTGTCCAAAATGGAAGTACCACCCTTGATATACGCCCAGCTTGGAGATGGGTTAGAGGATTTGACTATAGAAGGGGCTAAATGCGCCCAACTAGAGCAAGTGAATGAAATTTTCTTCCAAGGCGTGAGAAATGAAAGGAAGACACCTCAAGTCCGCCCAAGCAAAGAATGTGAAGTAAAGGAAAACATTAATAAAATTATTTCCAAGGGTAAAAAATTAAATGTCCCCCTTCGTGTTGACACATGAATTTTTAAAGTTGAGAAATATTTACTAAGGGGGAAATATTTTTTTTTAAAGTCTGGAGGGTCTTGAACAATTTTTTGAGGGGAAAACAATTAAAATGTTGGGGCTCGCGACTAATGAAATTTTTCTAGAAGAAATATAAATTTTTCTAAGAGGTTGGAGAATAAATTGAATAAAATTTCTCAAATAAAATTTTCCTAAGGCGAGGATGAACTTTTTTTTATGCTGGAGTAATTTTACTGAATTTCCCAAAGATGTTTCAGTCAACTGAATGCCACATGCAATCAAGGTGGGAAATTTCAATTTTTTTTAGAAGGATGGAATCTCCAACAATAGAAGATTCTATGACGATTGTGCATAATCTTTGCGACAACTCGCCAGTCATCTCTCCCGAATTGGAAAATGGCTAAGTAGTGGAGGAGTGAATTAAAAGCAACTGCTAAACTAGGTGTTGTTTGTCAATTATATAAACGTTATTCATTCTTCTTCACCATTTGTTGAAGTTGAAATTGTGAGAGTGTTGAAGCTGAAGTAAGTGCTGGAGAAATTCCGAAGTGAGTGAATTGAGTGAATATTTTCTAAGTGTTGGGGTAGTGTTGCTGAAGGTTCTAAACGTTGGAGTTTGAAGTTTGGATTTCGATGTCCGAATTCTCAAGGGTTGGAGTTGGTAGTTTAGTGCTAAAGAACTTTCATTTTCGAACCTAACTCCATATTTCCAGCCATCTCGTGGTAATTTTATTTTCTAAGTCAAAATTGTAATGTTTGAATTTTATTTTGCAGATGGCTGAAATTCGAAGGGGAGATGTTGCCGAAACAAGCAAAGTTGCAGGCAGAGCTGGAAATACAGAGGCGAATAAAGAGAATGCCTCCACGCAGGCAATCATCAAGCAGCTAAAATAATCTTTTCTTCCTAAGTCAAAGTTTATCTCGAAGCTCGGAGGGTTGACTAACACCAACCTTGGTTTGTTCAACCTCGAGGCATTCAAAAGGAGAATATACGAGCAAGCTGGTCATCGTCCATCAAAGACATCGCACGACATCGTGAGAAGTGGATTTTATGCAACTGCTAGTTTTCCACCAGCAATTCAATGTCCTGAGTTAATAATGGAGTGTGCAAATTATTATAGGCCAAACCACCGAACGATTATCTCTCCGGACAGCAAGTTGCTGGCTAACTTCACATCCGAGGCTATTAGAGAGGCGTTTGGGATTCCAGCTGTGGAGAGAATGTTGTACAAGTCAAAAGAAAGGGCTGATAAAATGTATGCCTCATCTTTCGAAAGGTGTGCAAAGAGAATTAATACATTATGGATGAGGAAGCCAAAACCTCCTGGTGCCAAGTTGCCTAAGAAAATTATCTCAGAGGAGCTGAAATAGGAGTACTGTGATTTAATCATGATGGTCAGCCGAGTGAATGGCAGCCCACAAGTGTACACTTTTGAGCCTTGGATGTTCTTCTACATCAACGTAGTGTTGGAGGGAAAAGAGTATGTAGATTGGGCAAGAATGATCAGCGACAATATAGATGAGCAATTCAAAAGTTTGAGGAGAATGAGGACATCTTATATGAGCTCGTATGTCATCTATGTGCTGGCTCAGATGAAGAAGTATAAAGGATTGACATACCAGGAGCATATTGGATGCGGTCCCGGTCAATTTAAAATCCATGAAGCTTGCAAGCAGCTGCATCTAACAAATACCTCCAGCTTCAAGAGAGTGAACGATGCTTTCACTATGCACATCACCAAGACTCTTCAACGGAGAACACAACAAAGAATATCCAAAGATGCACAAAAGTTGATTGAAGAGTACGGGTATTGGTTTATCCAGTTCCCGAAGTTCACTTACATAAGGTTGTCGGGGTTCCATTCATACGCCTTCAGATTGCCAAGGTACCCCACGGATAGGATGGTAATGCTTGAAGTGTCTAGGCAACTCATTGCCTACGACAAAATCATAAGGAAAAAGAAGAAAGGAGGACTGCACTTCCCTATCGTTATGGGAAATTCACTTGAAGAGTGCCCATCTTTGCAAGCAGCCAAGGAAGCAGAGGAATTACAATTCTATCACCTCACTCTCCACACCAACTGGCAAGACTTTGATCCTCACGGAAAGATTGGAGTAGTACAGGATGAAGAATATCGGCACAAGGCTCATGTTGAGGATTTTTGAGCAAATGCAAAAGATGAAGCTGAGATCAGAAGGAGGATGTTCTCTAGGTTACCTCTGAAATTGATCAGGGAATGCAAGGTTGTCCAAGTTCCAGACCAAGTGAATGAGGATGTCAATGTTACACAACCCGATTATGAATCAGTGGGAGGCACTCCAGTCCCACCAACTGATTGGGCGAAACCAGAGATCACGGACTTGGACACGTTGTCTATGCCAGTCTTAACATTCACAAGGAGCTGGGTGGATAGACATGTTCACAGGATTAAGAGCAAATCAATTGCCCTCACGTACAACCTCATGGGCGATCAAAGGCCACCAACATCAACAAGGAAGAGAAAACAGGCCACCCAAGCTACAGAGTCATGGGAGGAGGAACCAGTTCAGCCAAAGCCTCAGAGGACAGAGGAAGCATCACCTACACAGCTGTTGACTCACTCTTCCAGCGTAAAAGAAGTTTCATTATTTGCAAGTCAGAGGGTTAGAATGAATGAAGAGCAAGAAATGGAAGAATTCAATTAGCCATTGCCTAGGGAGCCCGATAGTCAGAGTGCTAATGCTCCTAGGAGTGCTAGCCAGCCGGATGAAGATGAGGAAACAGAAATAGACACTCGCCTAGATTGTGCAATTGAGGCAGCCTTTGAAGATGAAAACACTACAGAGCCTGAAGCTCGAGTTTTTGAGGAAGATAGGCAGCACATGGAGATGGATGAGCCTCAACCAAATGTTGTTGAAGAGGAAGTTCGTGAAGTAGAAGCAACAGAGGAGCAGCCACTTATCATCTACAACACTCAACAGGATGTTCCAAATTGGCTCACAAATGCGATAAGGAGAGATCAAGAGGATGACACCGACCCAACAATAGAGATGGAAGAGCTCTTTAATAGAATAAGCGGATCACCTAAGAGGAAAAGAGCCAGAAAATACTCAAGGTTTGAGACAAATAAGTCTGGTTCACACACTCTTCATGTTGCAGTTCCAAGGGAAGAATGTGATCGAGATGAAGCAATGCCTGAAAATTACACGATCACTACAGTTGAACTAGGACGCCCTATAGAAGCACATGTGATTGAAGAAGCTAAAAACTCCTTCCAGGCATTGAAGGATAGACTGCTTCGAAAGGGAGAAAAATACAAGAGGCTGAAAAGGGAGCATAAGGCGTTAATTGGTTATGTACAACATCTAGCACGTCCATGTGCCCAGGAGAACCCAGCGATAGATCTTCCAACCGAGCTTCCACGAGAGTCAGTTAGCGAGATCGAGGAAATGAAGAGGGCAATTCAGGAAGGAGACAAGTGGGTTGGCAGTGTTCGTGTGGAGGCTGAGAGATTCATTGAGGATCTTGTCTCCTCTTTCCAACGTGCTTCCAGCATCCTCTCCCATATGGAAAACATTGAACAGGCATGGAGTGATACTCACATTTTTCAAGACAAGACTATTCCACGCCTAGCTGCTCTGATGCATATGCCAGTGCAGACTTCGATCGAAGGAGGGGTAATTCAGGCTAGAGATAAATATGATTTTCCCGGCTGGTATTCTACAGCATTCACTGGCCAAGGTTTCTTTGACATGGCAAGGACAGAGTCAATCAAGATCAGGAAGGCCATGGGAAACATTCAAGAGGGCATCTTCAACACGCTCGAGGCATTGTTCGCAAAACGGCTAACTCCTAAGGAGGTGACAGTGGATGGTTTGAAGGGAAGATTGCACCCATTCTTCTCTAAAATGAGAATATTTGCTCAAGTTGACTTTGAGAATATCTCCACTTTCTCCGCCATTATTCAAAGCACTCAGGAATCCATCGAGGCTTGGAGAAAATCTTGTATCCGGCAGGAGCAAACAATTGCCATCCTCGAGTATCAGCTTAATCTTACTCCATCCATTTCTGAGTAGGAAGTTGATGCAGTGTTGGCCCGATTTGTTGCTTTCACAGTCAGAGAGAAGAACAATGGGAACAAGATCCTAGACAAGAATCTTCTAGAAGGGTAGTGGGAATTAATTGCCCATAGTGGTCAAAGGAGGAATCTGTCATTTTGTGCTCATTAATTGCACCACTCCTCCACCTTCTGGCAGTTACTAGGGTAGAATCTAGTCTAGGGCATGTGTGGCTCGATCTGAGCCGTCCATTGTAATTTAATCTGAACCGTCCATTAAGATTGGTCAGCTATATAAAGGGGCATCCCCCCCTCATTTGTACCTCATTAGATTAGATCATAGATAGACAGACAGAGTAGACATTTTGATAGAGCAAAGAGATAGCTTAGCATTAGTTTGTTAGCATAGTTTGAAGAAGGAAATTTTTCCTTTGAAAGCTTTGTAAGAAATTGTTGTGAATACTCTCCCAGTATAAAAAGTTATCATTGATGATGGTTCCATCTTTTGTTGTGTGTAGCTAGCAAAGTTTCTTCGTCCTTCTACTTCAAGTAGGACTTAAAGTAGAGCAATTTTCATATTCATGCACATAGTTAGTTGGGGATTGTGGCATTTGATCAAAGCAGCTTCATTTAATCCATACCACTAGCGAGCTTGTTGATGGTAAGTTTGCCTTGTGTGGTCGATTGGAATACTTTTTAAGCTTAACTTCGATTATGATTCACGTCTTGACATGCGTCGTCATGATGGTGTCCTTATGCTGAATTGTGATTTGAACATTTCTTGCTACCCCTTTGAAGATTGCACCGACTTTGTAGAGGTTGTCCAACATGAGGCGAAGCAAAGTTTGGTTGAAGCCTGCTTAAGTTAATCCCACGTCCCGCTTTAGGATAGAACTTAGACCTTTCTAAACCTTGCACTCATTTAAATTCCGCACATTTCTGGTTAGTATAGGAAACACATAACTCATTGCCAAATCATCCGTATTGCACGAAAATCCCCTTCCATCATTAATCTGTTGTCAGCTGCCATGAACTTGTGAACAATTGTGTAAGTCCCCTCATGAAAACAGCAAAACACAACGAACCAACTGAGTGTATTCCATTGCATTGAAGGAACCTTGGAGTTGAACGTATGATCTCTCTTGCAATCTTAGCATACGGAATACTTTGATCAAGAGAGAATGGAGTAACCGTTGGATTCTTTATTCTGCTGATTGGTGCGGTCACAAAAATCACATCAACAGGACCCATTGCTAAGATGGAACAACCCTAATTAAGTGAGGCTGGGAGCTGCAAAGTTCAAAAACTAAATCTAATGTCTTCAATTCAAGGGCACCTTTTCTCAGCAGGGGCACTTTTTCACCAGACAGTCAATTTTCTTTAGTGTTCTTCAATTCTACCATTTTGACCCTACGTGCTCTAATCTGAGGTCATTGCTAACTGATGAGTCTGATGATCTCACTGAAACATGGGATGAATAAACAGCTCATCCCTAGAAAGGATGATTGGCTTTGCGAAGCATCAAGGTTGGTTTAGGTACTTCAAATAGCAAGGGCGCCCCTAGCCTGTAGGGGCGCTTTTGGCTTTTTGACTAGTTATTTTCATGTTGTAAACCTTCATGAACAATCCCAATTCATTCTTTGTCGTCAAATGTATGATTTGTCTGATGTCTTTGCTAACGGTGTCATTGTTGAGACTGATCAAAACAGAAAAGGTCATCTTGGAGGTTGCAGAGTTTGCAGACTTCCTCTGACTGCCCAAAAAGATGGGCGCCTTTTCTCAGCAAGGGCGCTTTTCCTTAATACTAAACCAATTTCTCCATATTCAGCATTCAGTTTTCATCTTTGGTGTTTTCTGCTTTATCTCTGCCTCTGATTACTTGACAAGTCCTGTGAACATGCAGTTGGATTGATCGTGAAGCTGAGAGAGAGAGTTGAACAAACGCCTTGTAGAAAGCAGTTGTTGAAAACTTCATTAGGAGACTCAAATTCAAGGGCGCCCCTACTCTTGATATGCATTGATTTACCTTTCGTTTTGCATGCTCTAACGATTGACAGTTGTTGTCGTTTGATGTGTCTCGCAAGCTAGTTGATAGGGTCGTTGCAAGGCTGAGCTAATGCTGGAGAGATCAACTGAAAACAAGTTCACCCAAAAGTAACATCAGGATCATCTAGTTCAAGGGCGCCTTTTCTTAGTAGGGGCGCTTTTTCCCATGTGTAACTGCATTGCCTCCTTGGTAGTAAGGAGTGCCTTTTCCAAAGTTAGTCAATTTTTGGCATTTTTCAATTTTGAGAATCCCCTACATGAGATAGCATCTTTTTGGAGTATTACCACCATGGTTTCTTCGTTGAAGCTTTTGAGGCTTAGCTTTCAGCACCTAGTACTGGCCATTCTACCATTAATGGTTGTGGAGGTCCTAGCTTTTGTAAGGCATACTTGAAAACCCATTTATTATATTTTAATTAAGTACATTATTTTGAAATAATTAACTGATTTAATATTGTTTAGAAAATAAAAGAAAGTTTTCCAACAATCAAGTGGTATTTTTATGTTCTGATACTTAGTAATAGTGTTGATAATGGTCGTATCGCAATAGCTATATTGGTGAGAATATTGTTTCTTTTTTATTGATGGTATAATGTGTTACTCTGCCCTTGATGAAGAACACTGCAAATGATATTTTAGATCCTTTTCTTTATATAACCTTATTTTATAGAAACTTGTGGAAGCATTAATGTCATAAATATTTTTAAATAGTTTTGTGTGAACATTCTTGTCTCGACCTTTCCTTAGGGCTCGCAGCCTTAACTATGCTATTTCAACTGTATTCAATCGGTCTTCATTTCCTTGCATTATAAAAAGGATAAGCTTAGCTGGGAGACTTTCCTTATGCAATCGTACCTTAACTCGTGTTGGTTTTGAGTAATGTTCTTTACACATGCAAATTGGATACAGTGTGATTATGCATTTTCTTTAGGGCCAGTGGTTATGAATCAACGGTTTCCATTAAGTAATTTCGTTTATTTCCTTATTTATCTTCAATCATCAGCCTGCCTTTACATATCTAGCCGTTATATTTGTTACTTTATCTTTCGTTACATGATTTTAACATGTCTTTTTGTTAGTTAGGCCAATGGAATGAAAATTGGAATTCTTTTCATTTCGTAGCTGTCCAAACCCTGTGCTTTGCTAAGTGGTCATAGCCCCTATCACCTTGAAGTACCTGTTCATGCAATTGCTCTTATAAAGGAACCTTGCAAATGTTTGTTTCACCTTCGTTCTAATTCATTCATCTTTGTCTCTTAATTAGAAAATTTTCTCTTACACTATGGATTATCGTTTAAGCTACAAACATTTCTTGTTTCTTGTAAGTGGTGTTTATGGGTGTTTGGTGAAAACCACAATTTGCTCTGTGTGAGCTTGCGAGGGAGTTTTAGCTCTGTGTGAGCCAGGGCAAGCTCAGGGGTGGTTGGGTGGAGAGCTGAAGAACATATTTGATAGTTCATACAGCAAAAACAAAACGAAGCTTGCTTTCTATTTAATTTTTGTCATAACATACTGACGTTTTGTATGTATGCAGAATTATATATATATATATATATATATATACTACGCTTCACTCATTAAGTCTATTATATCACCAAACGCCTAGTCAAGTATATTTGACATTTTAAAATATGCATTGTTAATACGTGACTGCACCCACAACATTTCTGGTAATAAACGTTTTGTGATAACTCTTACTGTGTTGTTCGCACTACTATCTAGCAATAGATTATCTCAAGAAATATCATAATGAGTTCTTAAGGCATTTAATTATCTCACATACTTTGTGCATTACAATTAGTGCATTATATCTAATCTTTCTTATCTGTATTTTGAAGTGTTCAATTATTGGTGTTTTTAGTATTCTCTTGCTGAATCTTTGTTATGAAGGATTAGATTTGAATACCATGACGAGTTTTGGTCTGATACGGTCTACTTGTGCAGCCACTATTTTTATGTTCTCCTTTATTTAATACCATTCACTTCTCTTTAACACACCTTGCACTATTCTTTTATTAACCATTGTAATTCCTGTTATGTGCATTTTTTTCCATTTTCTTTGGCTTTATTCATAAAGCTGAGATGTCGACCTCACCTTATTATGCTTTTCTTTCTAAAACAGTACCTTATGGCACCCTACCGTTATAGAACAGTGTTTGATTGTAGATGTGTGTATCCTTCCACGACAATCAAAAGTCCGTCATCTGCTTGTGTTTCGCATTCCATTTTTTGGTGAGTGCTGGGTTTCAAACTATAACTGGTTTAGAGTCACAATTTATGTGTTTAGGAGTTTTGCTCAATCTGCTAGAAGCACTTGTTCCTCTTCGTAGTATTGGAGGTACTCTTCAGCCGCTGCTTTTACACCTTATCGGTTCTCAGTATCATGTGAGTTTTAATCTTTGTAACCACCTTCTTAACTATTCATGTTTAAATGCATTCCTTTAAGATGATAAGATTTGTTAATAGTTACTAGCTGCATGAAGTGTTATAGATAATTATGATGAAGTGGCACAATATCATTACTATCTTCTAATTAGGAGCCTATGCTGTGGAATGAGATTCGGGATTATGAAATCTGTACATATCTCACTGTAGCGAAACAAGTTCTATTGTGTAATCAGTTTAATCTCAAGCTTGATTCAGGTCTACCATAGGTTAGAGTTTTAAAACAGAACATGTAACATGGGCCTCTATGGCTTATTCAAATGTCTTAAAGAAAGAATTCATGAAAAAGCAATTAAATCATATCATTAGAGTCTTGTATTTGATTTTCTCAAGTTATAGCATACTCTGGAAACAAGGACCTGTAATGTCTTGAGCTTTATTCAATACTTGGAGATGGAATAGTCTGTGCAAAACATCAGATGGAATTTAGTCTTAAGGATTAAGGCTGAAACGTGATTGTAGATGGAAGTATAAAGTAATAGAGATGTACTATATATATATATAGAAAAAGCAATTAAATCATATCATTAGAGTCTTGTATTTGATTTTCTCAAGTTATAGCATACTCTGGAAACGAGGACCTGTAATGTCTTGAGCTTTATTCAATACTTGGAGATGGAATAGTCTGTGCAAAACATCAGATAGAATTTAGTCTTAAGGATTAAGGTTGAAACGTGACTGTAGATGGAAGTATAAAGTAATAGAAATGTACTATATATATATATATATATATATATATATATTAGATCCTTAAATAAACTTATGTTATGTTTTAGTTGAAAATTTAGAATGTTCTATCTTAAGAAGAAATCATAACTAATTATCTTTGTAGAGGGTTCTAACTTTAGAACTTGATAAAAAATATAACGATTCTTAGAGGGTTATAACTATAGAACTAATTATCTTTGTAGAGGGTTCTAATTTATACAAGTGAAAGGGGAATGAATTATTTATAAATTAAATTTGTTGCATGCACTCTTTAAATATTGAATGATATGATTATCAAATGGTGTATTTAAATTTGATAATAGCAGAACTAATGTTTACATTCAGTGTGTAGGTTCAGATCTGATAACTGTGCAGGATACTGGAAACTGAGAAAGTATTTCTCCTCTTTGCTAAAGGATGAACTTTAGACATTTATTGTAAATGTGTATATTTGTATATGAAGCATTGTATCTTGTAATTTCTTTACGTTGGATCAAAACAAATTTTACTTTTCTTTTGCAATCATATTATATTTTCATTATATCTGAATAATTTAGTGAATTATTGATTTGAATTGTTATTATCTCTAGTGGGCATTACAGCTTTCTTCTTGAAAAATAAAAACAAACCCACCAGAGTAAAACAAACTTTTTGGTGATTTTGACTTGACTAGTGTGATCGTGAAGTCAACTCATCCTATCAAAATTATTTTCAATGAATTCTGGCAAAGTCCTATTTTTAGGGGTTTTCCTAAAAATAGGGGTTTGAAACCCTAATTTTCAAATTTTCAAAATTTTGCAGGTATCTTCCTTGACACAAACCCACAAAAACCTTATGTTCTGTTTGACCTAAAACATACTTTTGACAACATTTTTACATGGTCTAGATCATTTTAACAAAAACCTAAGTTGTCGGTTCTGGTACAGGACCGGATACAAGATACAGGGACATCGGTATGGCAATTTTTTTTCCTTGGGTGCGGCTGTATATATATGCAAAAAATTAAAAATATACAGAATTGTAAATACATTTGATAGTATGATATAGTATACTTCATCAATCATCAGTCATCAATTCATCATTGAATCATTGTTCAATGGTAGTGATAAAGATAAATGCCAATTGATAGTTCAAAATTTCAATATGATATGATAATAGGGATCTGATGATAAACCATCTAGTTATTACAATATTGGATTAATGTCAATGTTTATACTGAAATGAATATTTTATAAATCCACTAAATTCACAAGCAACATTTAGGAAGCTGATAATGAAATAATACCTTTGAAATTAATTTGAAACCCAAGCTAAAACAAATCACAAAATGCTGCAACATAAAAGGATGATCCTGATTGATATATGGCTCAAACTCAGTATAGGTATGGCCTGAACAAACTGACAAATAAATTGTACAAAGGTGTTTAGATGCATCAAATCAGTCAATGATAGGTTGCAACCCTCCTAGAAACTCGGATGCTTCTTCTAGAAATTGTTACAAAATATTGCACCATAGGAAATTAACAATTTTTGCACAAGCATATTAATTTCAGTGATTCAAATTAACATTTTCTGCCTAGGAGTGTTTGGGAGTGCCCTGGGAACGCCCAAGAAGGACCCACAGAGAACCCTAAGCTGCCTGGGCGCTCCCAAGGTGCTCCCATACCCAAACGCTCCAGGAGTGGACATGGGGTCCTTTTTTGAAGAACCCAGTAACATAGACAAAAACGTCTCTTTGAAGCAAAATTTTATTTTGGGTACAACAACTGACAAGGCATTGGAGTGGAACGAGCTTACTAGAACCAAGTTGCAAGAAATGAATGAGTCTTTAATTGAGATTTCTGCTGTTCAATCTTCATGGGAGCAAGAAAACAAAGGGAGAGCTGAAGAGATTCAGAAAATTATTGATGAGCTTGATCTCATACAAGAAACATTTGACTTGGAACGCTGTTGTGAGAGACAAGAACATTCAAATTCTCATCAACAAGTCTTTCAAGCCTTTGATAATCCACTATTTGAAGTGGGTACTAATGCGCTTCACACAAATCCTTTGTTTGTGAATGAAGAGGGAAATTCTTCATAAATTACTGAAGGAGGAAATTTCAATTTGTCTTTCCAGTAGTGGAGAGGTGGTACATGAGTTACATGAAGATGAATCTACTACTGCTCCTAGTACATCCATTCAACAAGGAATGGAAACTCAAGGATCACAAAGAAATGAAGACATTCTTTTTTATCATCAACAAAGAGTTGATTGGCATATTGATGAGGATTTTATTCATTATTTGATGAGGATGCTTGTGAGGTTCTTGTCAGATTTTAGTACGTCACTATCTTCTCTCAAAGTAATTGATTTCATAATTGAATTTGATGAAGGATTCATGGAATCTTTTCGGCAATTTATGATACAAGATTTTGGATTCAATTTCTTCAATGAACTTAGGTTTGTTGAATATTTCTTGGAGTTTCAAGAAGTGTCTATTCAGATGGAATGGGTAAATCAGAGGATTCATGTGAGAACAGTTCTTTGCCTGAGAAGTGGTTCTTCAATGTTGATGGTTTGGGATCTTGGCATTATTTGGCAAGAAGGAAATAATGAAAATACTAAAGAGGATAAACAAGCACAATATATTCAGAATGTAGTTGTGATCATTCACTCATGTGTTGGGAAATGTCTCCAGTTGAGAATCAGTATTTGCGATCCCAAGTATATTCTTATGAAGAATGGTATGCATAAAAAGAATGTTGGTTGGAGAGAGAAGTGCCAAAAATTCAGTTCTATAATTGCTGCTACCTTCTTTTTCTGTCATTGGTTCATTATTTTTTATCATAAATCGGTGTTCGGGGAAGAAAATGTGATCAAAGGATGGTTTGTGGTGGCATTGGGTCCCTTGTTGAAGGTGGCACCAGCCTCGTTCATGAGCAGTTATGCCTATTTTGATGAGAAATTCTTGTATTGCAGCTGCTGCTTACCTTCTTGGATGCTGATTTTCCAAAAATCAGATATTAAGATGATTATTTCAAACCTATCAGGTAGCTGGTTTATTCATTTTCAGGTTTTTTGTCTCCTATTTGGACTGAATTTCTGCCGCAAATGAGCAAGAGAATGATTTAGTATGGTCATAATTTATGTATGGGTTGTCTTTTGATGATAAACAGTGGAATTCTTGGTATCATCTCATACATTATTGTTTGGGGCAGCAAGCTATTAGCTAATTTGATTCATCAATTTGAGACTCTTGATGTGAGATATGTGAAGATTTCTTGGAGTTCTTTCAATGATATTAGTTTGCTTCAAAAGAGGCATTGTACATCCTTATGGATTTATGAGGGTGTGAGTATAAAAATTTTGCAAAGATTTGCTATTTGCTTTGCTAAGATTCTTGAGGGAGTCACATTGGTTGCTATGACTCAGTTTGATGCCCTGGGGAACAATGTTGATAAGGTGTTGTTGTAGTTAATCAGAATATTCTTCCATGAGCATTACAACATGTTAGTCATCGGCATGGTTGTTTCTGGTCCCACGAAGTTTTCTTGGCAAGTGATGCTACAGGATTATGTTTTCAATTCTTCCTAGCTCGAAGGAAGATTGGTGCAGTTTTGGATCACCGGTTATATTAGTATGATCAAAGTGGAGCAGCAATAGCATGGTGGGGTTTTTCAAAGATGGACATGGGACCCCAGGATCCTATGTGTTTTGGTAGGATCAGTTTGGAGTGTTGTGGCATTGCTTGAGGACAAGCAATTTTGAGAAGGGCAGACGGTAATGTCCCCATTTTAGCCATACGCTCTTCGGTGACTGATAGACTATTTCCGGAAGCCCGTAGGCTCGTAAGAGGTAAAATTAGGGTTTCCAATTTTATAGGAGGGTTATGAAAAAAAATTTAAGGGTTGCATGTAAGAGTTTCTAATGCATGTCTAGTGGATTTTTTTGGGTTTTTGGAGAGCTTTGGAATGGTGTGACATGCATCTCCATCCGGCAACCTTTCTCGGAACTTACTATTTTTTGCTTGCACGTTGGAGTTCCGAGTTTTGGTCTACGAATTCTTTATGGGTTTTCAGAAAGCTTCGCAATGATATGGCATGCAAAGGCATTGGGTAACTTTTTCAGAATTTACTATTTTTAGTAAGTTCTATTTTTAGCAGTGTTTCGGTTGACAGCAGCACAGTGAGCTTTCTTCTTTAGGCAGGGCAGTTGAGTAATTCTATATTTGGCTTTTGAGGTGCATTTTTAAAGAAATGATTTATTTAAATCATTTAATTATTATAATGTGTTTTTGACCCCTTGGCCTAGCACAATAACTTCATGTTATTTTAAAAAGGGGACCTTGAGGGTGGACGCCTCATCAGGAGGTTAATTTAATATTTCTAAAGTTGAAAAATGATCTTGAGGTGGGACGCCACTTTGGAGGCAGATTATTAATTTATCAAAGATTATTCCTAAAGGAATTTGGACACCAAAATGAAGAGAAAAGGTGAATTAAATATTAAAATATTTTCAAATCGAGAAAGGTGTCCCATTTGGAGGAGCTGAAGAGTCACCTCAAAACTTATAAAAGGAGGCCTTTGCTCACTCATTTGTCATCTATTGTTTAACCTATCGAAATGTTGTTGGATTGATTTTAGAACCCGACTAAGGGGAAGCTTAGCATTTACACCATTCTTCGAGCCTGAAACTATGGTTCCCTAGATGGTCAATTGGGAGTGTGCTTCATTCAAAAGTGCATATTGAGCATCATTGTTGAGGAAATTTGGTGATAGTTTCCACTTTTGTGTTTGCTGGTTATGAATGGCGGAAACGAGTTTTCAATTACAGCTTGTGGTATGATTTTATTCTGCTTATGGGTATTGGTTCCATTGATTCTTATGCTAGTGGCTCCCCTAATTGCAGATTTTCAGAATTTATTTTGGAGTCCTCTTTTCCTAGAGAGGTCACCCTTCCTCTAGGGCCATACCATCTCTCTCGCTGGTCATTGGAGGTTGTGCTTTCAATTTATTGTTAGTTTGCATTGTATATCTCACGTGTGCTGGTAGCCATGCTCTAGCATGTGTTCACTTTCAGTTTGGAGTGCAACATAGGAGTTTTGAGAGAGAAATAAGTATTTTGATGTGTTCCATAGATGCTGGTCTGTATTTTCAGTTAGCTAGGTTTCATATCAGATTGTCTATAGTTCAGATTTTGGCTTGTATTTCAGTAGTTGAGAGGATTAGAAGTTGGGGAAATTGTAAACATTTGTATCTCTCAATTCTCACCCACTGTTTATTTGTATCTCTCAATTCTCACCCACTGTTTAAGTGGAGAATCCCCACTGCTATGTGGATGCCTGCTAATAGCAGATGAATTGTATTTCATTGTAACTATCTTCCCCCCACTGAACAAGTGGTAGTGTGGATTGCTCATGGTCGGATCACCGCCTACATTTCATTCACAGCTTTGTATTTCAGTTCAGATTACTGCTAATGATCCCATCACCATAAGCTATCACCTCGCCTTCAATAGGATCTTGGTGAACTTTCTTGGTGAATGTTACTTTCAAATTGGATATCTTTTGGGATCTAAAGCTAATCTTTAGTGTTGTGCTGGTTTTGTAATCCAAAATTGGGGAAAAAACTAAGGGGCATATTACAAGGAGGTCGTGTGCCCATCATCCCTGCAAACATCCCTAGTCTCAGTTGCAGCCATCAGATAGGAGCATCTGAAGTGCTGAACACTTGGGAGAAAGCACATAAGGGTATATGCAGCTGGTCTACGGGCTCTAGAGAGAGGCTTCTTGACTGGAAAGCAGTAGGAAGGAATCGTGACACTTGAAGAATGAATGGCACTATGTTTCCAATAGCTGTTCACCGTTATTGCACAGTAATATAGTTATGTGGGGCGACCTGCATATTCAGTAACAGGTAAGAGTTAATGTTATTGTATTTTTTATTATTCCAGTCTTACTTCTGAATGCAAACATTGGTTTCATAGTGGCAAATATTCCCAATATTTCGTATGACAGTTGAGTTATTTGAATGAGAATTTATGCTTTGGCTGCTGTATATAATTGCTTGGAAATGCACCTTATTTAATCTGCAATTAGTTTCAGTCATTATGGTCATAAGAGTTTGACAAAATGTCACATATGTCAAACTGAAATAATCGAAGAATATCGTTCAAATAAAGTGGGGATTTTACATTGAAGTAGTAGGAGCCATTGTTACTTCCAGATTTGGCATCAGCACTGTAAACTTGTATTGGCATTTTATGACAGCTATAATCCATTGTTGGCATGTTTGTTTGACACTTCATATTTGGCAAGTCAAAAAAAATCTGGGGTGGTTATTACAGATATGCACTTCAACTAAAGGGAAAACGTTTTTTATGATTTTTTTGACTAAAAATAAATCCTACAACCACAAACTTACATTGTTCAACTAAATGCAAAGATTGAATAGTTAAAGTACACATAAGAATTGAATAGGTTTAATCATAAGGACACAAACGCTTTAGTTAATTAAATTAAGGAATCAATACAAACCCTTGATTACACTATTTAACTAAATGCCTAAAGAAGAGGTCATGGCCTCCTCATGAAGACAGATCTATCATTTAAAGACCAATAATCCTAAGGCTGGTTCGGGTGCCAATCTATCAAGGTCTAGAAGGCGAGGCAAATATGGAAGCATGAATAGGTGGGAGGTTCAATATCTTACAAGAAAGATCAAATAAGTTGAATGCTTTATTTGCTCAATTAATTTTGAAATATCTATAAATTTTGCAAAGACATCAAAACAAACCCAAAATAGGATAGACACCAATACAAATATAAACCTGATCCTACACACTCAAGTTCTTAATTAACCATTCTCAATGAATAGTTGTAATGATTGGGAGCAACCACAAGTGGCAACCACTTTATAGGAATTTTCCCAATGGTTTCCTAGACAAAAATATTCTAAAAAAATTTCCATATGAGATATGGCAAGGGAATTTACAAAAACACAGCTTTGCTACCTAGACAATGAAATGTACACTTAGAGAGATGCATAATTATTTCTCCCAAGATGTTCTAGGCCTATCTTGTAATGCGCTACCCTGTTAACTAATTTTATTTTATTTTTTTTCATCAACTCAGCTTTCAGGCATTTTGTCATACAGTTGACATGTGCTGGGTTTATTAACAGAATGTTCCACCGGAATAAACAATGTTATGTCCACAATTTACAAGTGTGTTTTATCTCATAATGTGACATATATATATATATATATATATATATATCTCCAGCTATGGCATTGCAGCTACATAACATTTACTCAAGCCAATTATAAACTCTGTCAAATATTAAATACATAAATAAATATCCAATAAACTCTAACCTGGAAATTTAGCTTCAATTGGATGTCTTTATTTCGCTCAGCCCACATCAAAATATGCTTAAATAAAATTTATATACAATACTTCCAAATGAGCGTTGGATCCACACTCAAGGATAATGTCAAGCTCCAAGGCACCAAGACATATCGAGCATTATACAGCAGCCTCCTAAATCCAAACGACACCAAGATAATGAATTGAGTGACAACCGTTGATGGAGTATGCCACCTGTGCAGACTGAAAGGTTACAGCTGTCTAGGATTATTGACCTAGCTGAGTCTCTTGGAATTTATTAGGTCCAATTTAGAAGTCATTCAACATCTCTCATTTCTCCTTTGTCAGTTTCTTATACTAGTCCACGAACTCCCTTTAGAGATCACAACTTCTTGAAACTGGCATTGCTTCCAAATACTACTCAGGAAATCAAGATCTTCAGTAAATCGAGCTTTTCTAAATACTTCTTGTCTTCATATTCCTACAGGTTCCCTTGTAATGGCGCTAAGAAAGAGTGTTTTGTCTTCAAATTTCCTAACTCTCAACTTCTATGATACAGGCCTTATACCACTGTACATAGCGGCATCGAATGTTGTTTTAACTTCCACGATTCGCATCTGAGTCTTGAATGTTCTCGAATCTCCACTAAGGCTCGAACTCCATAGATATGTATATGCCATGATATCTTTGCGTCAGTTCTTAAAGCGCTTTATTCAATATATACTTTTCGGCTCCTCTATCTTGCATAGAATGCTTTATAACCCGAGCCTGCTTTAATGACACCAGAATGAAGCTCCAACTCCTCCTATCCAGCCACAATTCATGATAGACTTCAATTCTTCTTAATGATTTTGGTCTCTTTCACCCATATATGCCCCCAACAGTATCTTCACAACAACGTCGCATCATTTTTGTCAATTCCTTCTGAAGTACACGATTTCTTCCAATCCCTTGCATAGTCGATTAAAATTGGACTAAATATTTTGTCTGATAGTTGGCGAATTCCAAAGACTTTCCCGTCCTATAAAGAAATATGATCTTGTTCTAAAATGCTCGTTTCTTGAGTTGGAACGCCCCTATGTAGGAAGAGACTCCCGATAAACTATGAAAGAAAGGCTAGCGGAAGAATTTAAAGAGAATTCTATCCTTTCTAAACTCAATGAATTCTATCACTTGTGCATTCTCCCTGTCGAATGCTTTGAAAAGGCGTATCAATTCTCTTTTCGTGCAATCTCTAAATAGTCTAATACAATGATTCCCAATAATCTCCAATTCAAATATCACAAAGCTGAATATAATTTTTAAACAATATTTGCAATTTACTCAAAGATGAAATTGAAATACCCAGCAACACAAATAAAATTCCTCAAACCCAGAAAATACACTGCAATTCTCTAACTTTGATTATGAATTGAAATATTGAAAATTGTCTTTCAAAGACTCACCAGTCTCTTCAAACTCCAATCGTTAAATTAATTGCGAAATTTGTGTGATTCCGCCAATATGAGAATTGGCTTTCCATCCAATTCTAGAACCTGAAGTTTTCCATCCTCAAGTTACGAAAAGAGCCACACTCTCCAAATCTACAATCAACCATACCTACTGCAAGAAGAGTTCCCTCAATTTCTTTTATCCTTTCTGCCTTGTCTCTTGGCTTTTCAGCTTGCCTGACTGCTCAATTTCTTTCCTTTCCTTTTAATTTTCAATTGTGACTTAATTTACAATTTGCATTTAATAAGTCACTTTAATATAATATTATTTAATTAATAATATTTCCCTTTTGAAATTTTTTTTTAATTCAAGGGGTAAACGCTTTTGACCGGAGCTATGAACCGGATACAACCATTCAACAATAACACCCCAACGGGGTTTGAACCTTGGTGGCAAGAACAACAATGCCACCTATAAACCATCAGACCATGCCAATACTGGCAATTTCCCTTTTGAATTAACATTTGGAGGAGAAATATTAAATAATTAAAATAATATTATGTATCAAAAACGGGACATTACATATCCCTGCATATTATAGGACAATATACCTTTTATTACCCTCAATTGGTCATGTGTTAAAGGAAATTGCAATCCAACTAGTAATAAAGTCTTGTGCTTGTAAGCACAGCCACTCAATCACTACCCTATGCTTTAATAAGCTCCAAGGAACAAAGGGTGACTGTCATTTGCAAATAGTTATTTAGCCAAGAATAGGGAATGGGGATCTTAAAATTTGCAGTGAGTTTTGGTAAATTGGCCATGACCGATGACCATCTTACACAAACCAACCATTGGAGGAAATCCATTGAAAATTTGGCTGACCATATAAATTTCCCTATAGATGTGCAGTTCCAGGCCTATGTAAATCACATTTAACTTAATTATTTCATCATCAATGCTTTAGAGACTTGGATGTAAATCTAACACTACAATGCCTTCCCTTTGTCCTTGTGTATGGATAAATTCGTTGAATTCAATTTTCTAAGTAGCATTGTATGCTTTTATAGGAATATGCAAAATTAATTTGAGTTCTCATGCAATTTCTGTTTGTCAATTGTACATAACAAATATTTAAGAGTTAGGATCATGAAGTTCAGGAAATATACAAATCAAAGTTCTATTTCACAACGACAAGCATCTCAAAAGTAGAAACTTAAATATTGAGACTTCTAAAAAATGAAGTAGCTAAGGATTGTCTTTAAAATACAGCACAAACAACCTTTAACATAGGAAAAGAAACCCCATACAAACAAATATTACCATTTGTTATTGAAATCAATATTCATTATCATATGCATTTTCTAGAACTAATAGTTCACAAGAGGTAAATGCTTACCTTGTATCGATGATACTGATCCACTGCAATATCTCCATTTTTTCCATCAAAAATTTTTCCTAATAAAATAAGATATTATTGTTTTGAGGCACCATATCTATTACATTTGGTGTTTATTAAAAATAGAAAAATAGAAAATCCTATGATTCTTACCCTAGAAAACACAAAAGAGATGAAGATAACATGCACATGATAGCCAATAGAAGAAAAGCAAAACAAACCTGGTGTATGTGAAAATGTATCCCAAATACTAGGGCCTCTTCCTCCTTCTTTTGCAGCACCTTCAACCTAAGATAAGAACAAAAGAAAGAAATCATATTAATGTCTGAATTAAGTGAATGGAACTCAAGAAAATAATATTTAAATGATAACAAAAGAATCTCTATAGAAATCCTTTCTAAAAGAACTAATAGAACTAGAAGAGTATAACCCAAAAGCACCAAAATAAGAGAGCCAAAAGCTGGACAGGAACAAATATTTACAAGAGGGGGGAAAGGAGGGTAAAATCTGAAACCCTTTTCTAATCAATTAAGGGTTATTGTTCACATCAATGATCACTACAGCCCCAAAGAATATCTTTGAGAAGTCATGAAGAGAATGGGTCAATCCAATAGGGTTCTTCAAAGCAATCCCCTATGCATATTTTCATGCCATTGATGCAATAAACACATTTCTCCTAGCATCCAAGGTCAAACAATTTCTTCACTGATCTAAAGAAGTTGATAATTTCTTTGTGGTGGTGAATTCAATGCAAAATACAAAAGTGGTTGTCATTCTAACACCTTTTCAAGGCCTCAATGTAAATGCAATCACTGTGTAACCCAAACAAGAGGAGGGCACCTGAAAGGTCTATTACCATCTCCATGAAATATCAGATGCAGACACACCCCTTTACACTACTAAATAATGAGATAAAATGAAAAAAAAAGGTCTGATCAACCTAATGGCCTTCACTTAGCTTTTAAATGGTCTGCACCTGAATGTTATGAAATCGTTGGGTAAAAGAACCAAACAGCTTTAATCAAAGAATATCTATGTAATCTTACATAAAGAGACTTGAACTAAGATGCATCATATCAATGCTATCCTCAGTGTTTATGTAAGAAAATCAAAAGCTGAACAAGAACCAAAATCTAAAAAAGGAGGGGAAATGAGGAGAAAAGTCGAAACCCTTCTCTAGTCCTCAACAAAGAATTATTTTTCACATCACTGATCACTATACAGTCCCAAATAATTTCTTTGAGAAGTCATCAACAGAATTTCCTAATCCAAAAGGATTCTTCAAAGCAGTTCCCACTACTTATAAGTTCATGAATTGATGAAATATATGCATCTCTCCTTGAATCTAAGGTCAAATAATCCCTTTGCAGTAGTTAAGAAGTCAATAATCTGTTTGTGGTTGTCAATATTATGAAAAGTGCATAGGCAAATGGCTATCATCCTAATACCTTATCAAGGCCTCAACTTAAATACAAATAGTGTAGCCCAAATAAGAGGACAGGGCCTGAAAGGTCTAATAGACTAATCCCATCTCCACAAATATCAGATGCAGATGTAAAGCCCATTAAGCTACCAAATAATGAGATAGAATGGAAGAAATAAGTGATCAACCTAATGGCATCCACTTAGCTCTGAAATGGTCTACACATGAAAGAAGCCAAATCCTTAGGAATAAGAACCAAACTTCTTCAATCAAGGATAGCTAGGTAATCTTACATTAAAAAAAAACTTGAATTAAGATACATCCCGCTCAATACTAGCCCTCAATGTCTAGGAACTAGCCTCTTGGATTAAGGCACACACTCTTCTAACCCTTTCAGATCAAGGAACTTCCCATTCATATTCAGCTTCTTGGGAATCTGAAATATAAGCCTCATTTGGGTCTTGCAATGACCAACTCTGACACTGGGATCTATGCCTTGAACCATTTTATTTTGTAATGGAAATGCACATTTTGATTGCATGAAGTATATTCAACCAAAATGCATTATCATCCAGTTTCAAAATTCAATATGTTGGTAATGTATATTGTTCATTAACACGAAGACATGTTTTTCAAAATTTTATATGGGATAGAAGTACAATGGCTTTACCTTCAACAAGGGGTAAGTGGGTATAGGAAACTAAAAATTAAAGCCATATAGAAAGGATCCTCTCAAGGGTACTAAGCAAAATTTTGATGGAGCTGATAAAAGAAACTCAGGTGAAGTAAGAGGAAACAGCCAATTCTCATAAATGCAATTTACATTGGTAACAACATGAATAAACAAGAAGAGAACCTAGCCTTTGTCAAAAGCCTTGAAATAGCAAGAGTGTGGACTGGAATGGCATGTGGATTGAGGAAGATTCCTTTCCTTGATTAATATTTTCAAAATGAATAGATGTATATCATGGAGACAGTGAGACTATAAAAGAAATCATGTAAATTGTCAACTCCTTACCAAAGTACATGTCAAATTAAGAGTGAAGGTAATAAGTTAGCTGATAGATAAGCGGCAAGCCAATAGGGAGGTCGCTGTTTTGGATTCTTCAGACTGGGTGATTGATTGCAGATATTTTGGTATTCCTCATATACTGCTGCCATTTTCCAAATTGGATCAAATATTACTATTATTATTGGTTGCTATCTTTGTTGTTCAAAATAAAAAGTTTGATGTATTTATGTGAAAGGAGAATTGGATCAATGTTATTCAATACAGTATAAAAACTATAATAAAGCCATCTAAATCCTTTTGCTGCAATATAGAGTTGGATGTCTATTTCATGATGTTTGGGCCATATTTTAGATTAGCGGTTTTTAATTAACAAACCACCACTTTGGTTTGGAAAGTCATGGCATATTGATTTCTTCACACCACGGTTATTGAAGATCATTTATCTGCCTCCCTCTCTATTTTCCCAGCCACAATATTCTTGGGGTTGTGGCATTCCAATCTCAATCGCTGGATTCAAGGGTCGGGTTATTCTAGTTCCATTGTGGTATGAACATCTGCTAACCGCTACATATATGCCAGCTGCATCATCGAAAGGGAATCACACTTACCTGAGTTTATGCATCATGGCATTCCTAGTTGGCACAGCTTCTTAGAAAGATGGATGGGGTTCATCCTATCGCGTGGCTTGGTGATCGGGAAACTTTAGAATGCACATGCCATTGTAAAGAAAACTCTATCAATCCCTCTCGGTTTTCATCGCCACGTTGGCATTATTGTCAAATAGGCATTTGGATTTATCTAGAGTGGAAGACAATCAGTAATATTCTATCGGGACTCTCCTATAGTTGATAATTCACAGTTTTATTGCCAGCTACAACATTGACTGGAGTCACGCCTATTTAATAGACAGCATATTATAAAGGATCACCATCATATTTAAAGGAGTTTAATGCACTACAGAGGTCAAAATAATCATTGCTATTCTTTTGTATTGTGCAAGAAAGGATTAGATTCTAGTATTCTCATGCTGTTTACAAATCTCTAGATTATGTATGACCCAATTAATTCTTCAAATCTGTTGTGCTGCATCTATAAAGAAGACATTATTTTCCTTTCCCTGAATGGAGTTTCTAGAATATAGTGTGCAACGATATAAATAAATCGATCCAAATGCTGCAATAGTTTATATTTTTCACTTGAAATCTGAGAACTAAGTATAAGCACAATTAGTTGATAACGAAAGACAACATCCTGGCATTGTCATAAATCCTAAAAATCTGTCTAGCCAGGTGTGGGTCTTTACAATGGTATCAGAGCCAAGGTTCCTACTAGCCTTGGGTAATTCGAGAAATTAACTTTTAGTTTGAAGCATGGCAACCAAAGATAAAAAATGGTTGGCAAGATTACTCTACGAATCAGGTAGTAAGCTCAATAGCCTATCTCAACCAAGGAGACGATTCTTTGGTCACATTGAAAGGAGTAGAAGAATGTTTGAGCCTTGTTGAGTAATCACATCTTGATTTGTTGCAGATAGCTCTTGTTCCTATAGTGACTTCTTTGGGTCAGCACAGGTGGTTGAGACATACAGATGATGAGATAAGATTGATGGTAACTTCCTGTTTGAGTGAGGTCTTGACAATATTAACACCTGAAGTTCCTTATGATGATTACACAATGAAAAAGGTAATACAATTGATGGTGGATAGTTTCTAGGATCCGGGTGATACCAAAAGTCTTCAATTTTCTAGAAGGGTTGCAATACTCAAAACACTCGCAGATATCAAATTGAGCAATCTTATGCTAGGTTTGGAATTGCATGATGTGATCCACAGCATGTTTCACCATTTCCTTGCTACAATCCGGGAAGAACATAATGATGATATTATTTCATCCATGCAAACTATTATGGTTCAAACTATCAATGAGAGTGATGATGTGCCTTGGTCTCTTTTTTCTATCTTATCGGTTAACAAGAAGGGGAATCACAGAATCCTATTAGTTAAAGAGAAATTAGCTCGAAGGGTGATTAACCAGTGTGTAAAGAAGCTGAAACCTTTCATGGATAATGAGGAGTTTATAATAGAACATTCAAATGGAGATGGTGCCTTGATTTATGAGGACTATGTGACAGAGCCTCGAGGTGATTCTTTGGACATGCATGTAGCTAATGTTCATGTGATTGTGCATGAAGGAAAGGATTCAAAAAAAGCTTTGGATCCTATTTCAGATTCATCCGATGGTGATTTTCAGTCTAATGACTTCCTTGACGATTCTACTGGAGCAATTGATTGTTATGAGTTCACTAATGTAATTTCAGATGAAGGACATGGTGAAAACAAATATGATGATGTCTTCAAATCAGCTTTAGATGTTCCCTTATCTCTTCCCAATGTTGGTAACTCAAGTGGTTTGGGATGTGACTTCCAAACCAAGTCTATGGAGAGGAATGTTTATGATGAATCCAGTAGTACTAAGTTGGAGAGTGACTTATTTAGAGAGGCAACCATTCTTGAGAAACACAAAACTGATTTATTATTGCATGTTGATTATGAGCAAAGACATAGTGGGCATGTTGATTTGGATCCCCAATCTAATGTTGAACATATTCATCAAAATGGTAAAGAAGAGGTTTATGAGATTTGGGACAACTATGGAGACATTGGCGACAGACTTGAAGGAAGTTCTTATTTTTGCATGCATTATAACAGCAGTACATTAAACTTGCAAGAACTTGAAATTCACGAGGAAGGTTGGAAGAATAAATTTGTGGTGTCCACTAAAAATGAAGTGCAAGTTTTATCTAGACTGGATAGTACACATAAGCATGTGGAAAATGTTATACCCAAAACCAAATTTTTTGCTTCATCAAGGCATTTTGCTTAAAAGAGTCTAAATTTTGCTAAAATGATGTCAAGTACAGTTTTTGGGCAATATCAAGCATGGAGTTTTGTCAATGTTTTGTCAGTCAAAGGGAGTATCCATTGATTATAACCAGAATAGGGAGCTTAGAACAAGGTATTTCACGATGGAGGAGCATCTCACGGCGACACTTATACTTTTGTATGGTCATTTCAATGGCTAAGGCGAAGTTTTCAGTGGTTAAATCTTGAAGATTTCTCAAGGTAAAGCAAAATTGTGCCCTTGTAGCCCAGGGGCGCCCTTCTTTTTGAAGGCCTAGATTTTGTGATAAATGCTCATGAATACAGTCAATCTCTTCAGAATTAGCCTGCCTATCTAATGAGCTATCCTGCGAGGTGATCTGAGACTCGTAACTCCGGTAACTGGCGACAGAAGTTGAAGATTGCAGAAGCTGCATTTGCAGAAGCTTGTCACTTTTGAACTTTTGCGCCTCTATAGCTCAAGGGCGCACCTCTTTAAGGCGGGTTAGATCTTCATTTTTCTGCTTCTTGATGCGTTCAATCTCTTCACGACTAGCCTGCCTATCCGACAAGCTACCGAATGCAGTGATCCAAGGTCCGAAGCTCCGGCAACTAAAGTCAGAAGATGAGATTATGAAGAGAGTTCATGTCATGGAACCTCCTCAGATGGAGAAATTGCGCCCCTGTAGCCCAGGGGCACCCTTCAAAATGACCTTTGAGATGGCAGAGTTTGTTGAGGAGGTCTTCCTAACATCAGTGCTACTCTAGTCCGGCTTCGCGATGCACCAACTTGCCTGTTAATCCAACATTCCAAGTGATCATGGCAGAGTTTCTACCAGGCACGTAAGTTTACGGGCGGACTGGCATAAAATTTTCATTATAATTCTATAGGCCAGGGGCGCCCAGCCTTTAGGCCTGTCAGATGAAGTTCACGTTTGAAATCTTCACGAGACTTGTGCGTAATTACTTCAGCTATTCAACGAGCCCAGCCATCAGCGTCCGGGATTTTGCAAATGCTCGTACGTGCAAGGTCTTTGGTGAAATGCTGAAAAATGAAGACAGCTCAAAAAATGGCCAAGTTTGGTCGTCTATTCCATCTTGGGAAAGGCGCCCTTCTTTTGGAGGTCTTAGAAGCAGTTTTCTTGCTTCGTCACCTCCAGAAACATCTCTCATAGGTCCTTTTGGCTATGCATCGAGACAGACAGTGCTTGAATCGGGTCACCCCAACTCCAAATATCAGAGGTCAAAGTAGGGCATTTGGTTGAGAGTTGTTCTTTTGTCAAAATGGTGTTTTTGCCTTATCAAGCCAGGCACGCCTTTACTTTTGGGGTTGTTAATGCAGCTATCAGATGCCTTGCATATATTCATTGGATGCGGAATACTTCCAGTCACGTAGTGGGCTTGGTTGCCTGTCAGCAGGGTTCACCGTTCGTTGTCAGCAGTCGTTTGAAGCGTTAGATGGCAGAATGGAGAAATGGTTAAGTCTAACTCCTGAAAATCAATTTAATCAAGGGCGCCTAATTTTTTGAGGTGTTAAATGGTGGATTTTGCAGTGATGATTCCTAGCAGACATTTCTTCCTTGCTTTGCTGGCTTCACAACGAATTTACCAGTTCAGTCTCAGCATCATCTGGTCACCCGAAAATCAGTGTCGAAGATGGCCAGTTGTAACTTTGTAGTCAACTACAAAGTAGGAAGTTAATAAAAAGTGTAATATCTTGAGCAAATGGACACCTATGAGGCCAAATGAGGACTTTTTGAGATCAGTGAAGTTCATCAGACGAGTCCAAATGGTTTGTCAACTAAATAAAATAATATTAAATTTTCAGATTACATGCCAGCATGAAAGGTGGCAATTTTGTCCAATAATTATTTTTGGCGTCCCTTTATGTTGTAAGATGAAATTTGCTTGTAATTAGCAACTGGAAATTATTTTATTATTTTTATTCTGAACTCCAACTCAGTGTCAGTGTAACTAGAAGGGGTCCAATCAGAGGCTTTCTATTTTCAGTTGAGGTTTTAAATCTTGCAGTCAACAATTCGGTGCGAATTCTCTTATTTAAGCATGGCGCCATCATTAATCATTCACACAGCTTCAAAGAAATTCATAGTTTTACAAAGCAAAGGCGATTTTCAGAGGTAAAGGCGAATTCATCATTAGTTTTCAAGAGCGTTTTCATCAAACAAATCTTTTTGTAGGTTTTAGTTCACATTCATCAGCAAATTTGAAGAATAAAGGACAATTTTCACAGAAGAAAGACCATAGGAAAAACGTCTTTTTCCTCCTTGTTTCTCAAATTTCTCTCAAAATACAATTCGCATGTTCCTAAAGTTGGCAGAATTTGACAAGTTTGATCATCTACATCATTTCAATATAGCTTCCTCGAGTTGAAATCATGCGCTTGAATTTTTAGGAATTTTTAACTCCAGAGCATTCGTTCTCGAGTTTCTAATTTTCTCAGCTGAAAATTCTTTGCATGGTCGAGTAGAAGTCATATTTTCGCATTTCTGACGTTCTAAGTTGTCTTAGAATATTTTTCTAGACAAAACCCATATCTCATATTTTTCGCCGAAAATAACTTCTCAGCAGGCTATTTTTAGCTTTCTAGAAATCTTGTCAAAACATAGTCGAGTTCACAGTCAACAGGCAAGTTTTTCAAAATGCAGTACACTCAGCTCAAATACAGAACCAAATCAGTCCTTACTCACGACTTCATCGAGACAGTTGAGACGAATCTTCACAAAGTATTGCCAGAGGCAGTTCTGGATCCAGTCAAGATCAGAGATTCAATTATTCAGAACATTCAGCAATTTGGGTTATTAGAGGCCGCTTCCATACCTATCTCCGTTCATTGTATTGAGTTTGTGATGTCTTGTATTAAGCATTACAACTCTGTTACTCGTGAGATAGTGTCAGTTGATGGACGAGTTATTTGCAGTCTCAAGCCTTTGGACATTGAAAGAAGTTTTGGTATTCCTCAGCACCCGAACAGTTTGGTTATTTCTATGGAGCAGTGTGAGTATGCATTCAACACTGATGTGGACAAGTGTCAGAACAAGATGGCAGAAAGATGGTTAAAGCAAGCGAAAAATAGATTACCAAATATTGTGGGTCGTGGTGAGTATAAGGATGAATACGCGATTCTAATCACACTCCTGAATCGTGTCTTAGGTCAATCACATGCAAATGTTTTCCAGCCTTGGATGTATTACATTATTGGTTGCATCATATTTGGGCAGGAGCATTATGACTGGGCATCCTTCATCAGCGATGTTATCCACAAGCAAATCACCGGTTTCTTGGGGTTGCTCATGAGTTTCACATGTGTTCTTATCTCGTGTACTTGATTGCTTATCAAGGTCAGTTCCGAGGACTAAACACCGTGGGCATTCTCAGTGTTCAGAAAGTCTACCACTATTATGATCAGCTTGAGTTCACTAAGGCTGAACATCATTTCAAGCGTGTTCACGAGGCTTTCTTGACTTATACAGTGAGAAATTTGGACTGGGAGTTGCACATTCATATCTCAGCAGTTGCTAGAGCAGCGATGGATGGTTGGGCAGATTAGTTTATTCAATTCCCGATATACACTTACATCCGAGTATATGGATTTATAGGAAATCCAACTATGCTTCCACGCTATCCTTCGGATAGAATAGTTTTCATGGAGTTCCTGAGGCAGTTGCATGATGTTCATTGTCTTTTGCGTCGCAAACATAAACTATCTGCCAATTTTCCTTTTCAGTTTGGTATATATTGGTGCAAGTCGGCCGTTGATGCCAAGGCTGCAGGACAGGAGCTCGAGAGGTATCATCTCAAGTATCTTATTGAGGCTCGTGATTATGATCTTTGGGGACATTACACAGCTCGCCTCGGTGGTCGCGCATTTCATAAGCCTTCTATGGAGGACTATTGGGCCAATTGCGTGGATGACTTCAAGGTTCGCAAACATAGCTATGGCCGCTTCTCTCTCTCGCAGATTTATGTTTTCTTGTCAGAAGATGTGGGAGGTTTATCAGATGATGAGGGAGAAGTCCTTCCTCAATTTTTCAAAGAGCAGGTTGACACACAGCCACTGCCAGCTGTTAATTGGTACGCCAAGGAGTATGCAACAATGAAGGAGAGATCAAGTAGAGTTATTAAGAACAGTATACTTTACCTCGACAGCAAGAAGACCAGGAGGGTAAGTGTGCCTAGAGCAGAGCCGCCAGTAGTGGATCCTTCGCTACCTTCCTCGTCAAAACCTAAACAGAAGAAAAGGCGTAACCCTCCTAAGAAGAGTTAAGCACCTAACAATTCAAAAGGTAAGACGCTTGCCATTGATACACACACGAAGCCTGACAGACAGCCTATCACAAAGCCAGTTTAGAGGCCAGTTCAGAGTCCGCCAGTGCCTAAGGTTCAGCCTCAAGTTCCTATACCAATTCCAGAGCAGTCACCAGTCCCAATTCACATTAAATTGGATTTAGATTCCCCATCTTGTAGTAGTTCCTCTACATATTCCTTCTCATCAATACCTCCTATTGCTAGTACAGATCCTTCCAGTAGCATTAGCCGAGACCAGTCTTGGATCGAAGCTCAGCTGGGAAGGAAGAGGAGGCAGCCATCCTATGTCCTTAATCATTCAGATTTTGATCAAGTTTACCAGGATGCGCCAGACAAGAGGATCAAGAACATGGTCCACGTGGAGAGGAATACTAACATGGAGATCGTCGTTGAGACTGTTGTACCTCCACAAGGGAAGAGCTTGGCTGAGTTGGAATCTCAGGAATTTGAGGTTATCACAGTCAACCTTGGTCGTAGCACACGCCAGACTCAGGTTGATCTCCTACAAGTTGCTACAGACAGTTCCAAGGATAGAATGCTAAAGGACGGAGAAGATAAGGCAGCCCTCAAGGCTGAAATCAAACAGCTTCGTCAGTATATTTCTAGCCTTGTACACAAGTCAGATATCACCACCACACTCCCGCCGATGCTTGAGCCTCCAGCAGAACAAGGTCAGCTTAATCACTTAGTTGCATATGGCAAGCGTTTGGATGAATGGGAGGAGGAGTTCGTTGCTAGAGGCCGTTCTATGCTCACAGAGTTATATCAGTTGCGGTACAATGCACGAGAACTCCATCTGTGTCTCTAGGATGAGGAGTAGGACATGGCAATTAGCAGACCCCGGGATGAGATTATGATTGCTCACCTAAGTATGGCATATGATGTAGTCACAGATGCAGAGGATAAAGAGGCTATCTACTCTTGGAAAACACAGTTGGTTTTCAAGGCAAAGATAGAGGAGACTATGGCATTAGAGTTGGCTGAGAGTAGAGAGCACGTTACTAGTGCACTCCGGTTTGTGAGAACCTTAGTTTCTCGCCTACCGTGTTGATATCAAATTGAGAGTGGTGCCTATGTTGAGCTTACTAATGTTCAGTCAGAGCTCCAGGCACTCATTCATACTATTTTTAGTGGGGAGACCGTTGGCTGTAAGATTAGTCAACTTACAATCATGTCGACATTGTTTGATGAAGCAACCAGGAGCAGGGGTGAACTTCAGTCCCAGATCACAGCTGGTGAGGACATGCTGCACAGACATAGCATTCTTCGACAGAGTATCAAAGCTCCAGATGGTGATGCAGTTAACAATCTCGTTGAGGGATTGGTTGCTCGGGATCACGCTCAATAGACTTCAGTTCCCACCTCTCAAGATAGACATCACACACAGGAGTTAAACTTGGCGTTACCTTCTCAAGTTAACTCACTGTCTTATCTCATGCATATCTATTCTGAGATCAGTTTATTCACTTGGAGTTGCATTTAGGGTTTATGTTAACTGATGGTAGTGTTCCAGTTAACTTGCTTTCAATAAGGACATGCATGCTTGCACAATTGTCCATTTTTAGATTAGATGTTTCGGTTAACTGATGGTAGTTTTCCAGTTAACTGTATAGTTTACTTTATTAGGGTTTAGCAATAAATCTTGCATGCATTGCAAGACTGTAGTTGACTCAAGGTGATTTTAGGGTTCCCTACACCTTGATGTCTATAAATAAGAGTTTTGCTCATTTGTACATAACTTTTGCACGAGAGAGAAATACATGTTGTGCCTACCTTGCCTTCAATATTGCTCGTTTGTATCTGTTCATGCTTTTACTATTATGATGAATTGTTATGCCACTTGGGTTTCATGCAATTATAATGGTGAATTCTTTCCTTAGTTAGATCAAATCTGTTTTGTGTTCAATAAACTTGTCCAGATTGAGCGATAGATGTGCCACCTTGCCTTCAAGTTGAGAATCAGACTTGGTTATCGTGGTGATGTGTGAATAATAAACTTATTCAGATTGAGTGATAGTTGTGCCACCTTGCCTTCAAGTTGAGAATCGTACTTAGTTTATCGATATTGTTGTTTCCAATAAACTTGTTTAGATTGAGCTGATAGATGTGCCACCTTGCCTTCAAGTTGAGAATCTATACTTGTTTATCGTCAGATAGTCATCCTTGCTCCATTTCCTCATGCTCTGTTTTCTTGAGGAAACTGGATAGATTTTAAGAAATTAAGCCTAGTTGTAGTTAGTAATCTCCGAAACTAGAAAATACTCAGCTGCAACGTATATAGTTTTCGAGAAAGCCTTGTACCTCTTACAGCTGAGACAAAAAGACAAGACATAGTTTAGTTTACTTTCCTTTTCAAAGCACTTTTGTCAAGCACAACGAGGGAGCTTCCCCTCCTAATTTGAAGAGCACTCATTGCGTAGTGTGCATAGCTGTCCGTACCAACTCTTACTCCAAAGGTGCTAGTTGTTACGCCAACAAAAAACACAATTCAAAATGCACCAAGAGGTAAAAATGGGATTAATATTTCCCTTGTTGATTTGCAAACAAGGAAGAACACTATGGAAGAAATTAAAACAGCCTACTTGCACATGATCCATGACATAGATATGGCTACCAAGATTGCAAATGACACATTAAATTTATACAATGAAACCAAGGCTAAGGTCAGTAAGCATACAGTAGAACTTAGTGCAACAAAGGATTCCTTGAAGAATGTTCAAATGTCTCTTCTAGAAGCAGAAAATCAGATTTTGGTTTGCTGAACAGAACAAGAAAAAGGCAATTGTGATCAAACAAGTAATGGAAGAACTTGATTGCATTCATGAGGAGTTTGATTTATTACATTATCCCAAGAAATTAGAAAATGGGAGTTTGAATCAGCTGGAGGATTGGATTGAGCTTCAGTTGATTGATAACCCACTTCTTGGGATGAGTGTTGATTTGACATTTGCCAATCCACTCTTCAAGTTGGATGATGGAGATCTTTCTAATTTTAGTGAGGAGATTGGAGTTGATCATAGGATTTGGGACCCAAATACAGTTTCCAGCAATGAGGTGCTGAGTCAGGATTGGAGTTGTGGGAAAAATGTCCAAGTGATTACTGCTGTCCACTTTTCAGTCAGCTTACACAAGACTTCAATTCTTGACATACGGATGAGTTTGTATGAATTTTCAGCCCTGCAGTGGAGTGTTTTGTGGTTTGCATTGATTGGTAGGGATGATCTAGTTATAGGAAATGACTTTTCAGCTACTTCCATACTCACGACTCTTATGTTTTAAGAGTGATTTCAAATTGATTTTTGCTGCCCTTGCCTTTCCACATTGTTGATAGTGATTTCATTCTATGGGAAAATAGATTTTGAGCTCTTGCAGGCTATGGTACAGCCAGTTATGGGAGATCCTCCGGATTTAGTTCAGTTAATTTCCACTTCCTCTTGGGTGAGTGATGGTTACTACAATCGTTTCATGATGTTGCTATGCATATCCTCAGATCATGCCTTATAGATTGCAGTGAGTTGGGTGTGTTGGTGTGTTCGGAACTGTTCCATTGACACTTGGGGATTAAGTGTCGATGACATGTTTTCAATTGGCGAAAGCAAAGGCATTTCCTGGTTGGAAAATTTTAGAGTTGTGATAGTGATTGTGTTGTTACATTTTTGGGAAGTCATGAGGGGATATGCCGAGACTTATTCTTTATGGCTTAGCAGATTTTCTTTTTTGATGCCTAGGATCAACTCCGGCAGTGAATTTGCAGTCATTTGCTTACCTGAGATGCCTTGGAAAGATATGATTCATGGTAGTGGATTCAACCCTTTCAAGTATTTCAGCATGGGTTTTGATGATGATTACTTTTTGGGGTTCTAGGAGAGGAGAATGCAGATTAGGCACAATGGTCAAGTAGTTATGATCAAAGTGGTGCAGTGTTAGCATGGTGGTTCGTTTTTGAGACTAACTTGGAACCCTAGGATTACATTGTTTAGTAGTTCAGTAGTTGAGGATGAGGGAGCCAGTGTTGGCTTAATGGAGTTTACTTCTATGGTATTTCAATTTTATTCTTTTGAAGAGCAGTTTCTTGAGAAGATGGTTGAGTTTGTGCGGTATTTGATTGCCCTTCTTAAAAGAGGTTTCCAAGAGGTTTCTGTTTTGAGCATCTTGCAAGACAATGCCTTCAGTAGATGGTGCTACAGATCTCCTAGGTTGACTTGGGACCCTAAGATCATACTTAGTTTCAGCTTCAATCAATCAAATGTTTGTTGGATTCTTTTGTCATTGGTTAAGTACAAGCAATCTTTGGGAAGGGCGGGCTGTAATGTTCCCTTCCAATTAATGGTCGGGATATTTTATTGGCTTATTTCATTCCCGCAAATCAATAATTAAATTAAGGAAATTAACCATTGATTGATTAATATTACTCTTTCTAAGCAAATATTACGAATAATATTAATCAATTAATATTATATAAAGTGACTAAAGTGGGACTTAAATATTATAAAGACACTATTTCCCTCCTAAAGTTAACATTCAAAATATTCAAATATTTGTGAGTGGTTATTTCACGAAGGCTACATAAGGGGCATTCAGGAATGAAATATTCATGATTGGAGTTAATATTTCTTCTTGTGTTGCTAAGAGCTTTTGGGCTTTAGGTTTCAAGGTTTCAGTGGTGAAACGAATCCACCTTAGCCATTGGAGTTTGTGCAAATCTGTGAGACTCCTTCGGAGACGAATTTGTAGATGTAACGATTTATGCGACTATCTCATTGATTCTTTAGAATGGGTGATTAATTGCAGATATTTTGGTATTCCTCATATACTACAATCATTTTCTAGATTGGATCGAATATTACTATTATCATTGGTTGTTATCTTTGTTGTTCAAAATAAGGAGTTCAATGTATTTGTGTGAAAGGAGAATTGGACCGATACTATTCAATACGGTGTAAAGATTATAATAAAGTTGTCTAAATCCTTTTGTTGCGATATAGAGTTGGACATCTATTTCATGATGTTCGGGCCATATTTTAGATTAGCGGCTTTTAATTAACAGCCCGCCACTTTGGTTTGGAAAGTCATGGCATATTGATTTCTTCACACCACGGTTATTGAAGATTATCTATCTGCCTCCCTTTCTATTTTCCCAACCGCAATATTCTTGGGGTCGTGGCATTCCAATCTCAATCGCTGGATTCAAGGGTTGGGTTATTCCAGTTTCCATCATGGTATGAACATCTGCTAACTGCTACATATATGACAGCCGCATCATCAAAAGGGAATTGGGCTTATCTGAGTTTATGCATCGCGGCATTCCTAGTTCACGTAGCCTCTTAGAAAGACGGACAGGATTCATCCTATCACGTGGCTTGGTGATCAAGAAACTTCATGATGCACACGCCATTGTAAAGGAAACAATATCGAGCCCTCTCTGTTTTCATCGCCACGTTGGCATTATTGTCAAATAGGCATTTGGATTTATCTAGAGTGGATGACAGTCAGTAATAATCTATCAGGACTCTCCTATAGTTGACGATTCACAGTTTTATTACCAACCGCATCTCTTACCAGCGGCAACATTGACTGGAGTCACGCCTATTTAATAGACAACATATTATAAAGGATCACCATCATATTTGAAGGAGTTTAATGCACTACAGAGGTCAGAATAATCATTGCTATTCTTTTGTATGAACTGTGCAAGAAAGGATTAGATTCTAGTATTCTCATGATGTTTACAAATCTTTGCATTATGTATGAACCAATTAATTCTTCAAATCTGTTGTGTTGCATCTATAAAGAGGACATTTTTTTCCTTTCCCCGAATGGAGTTTCTAGAATATAGTGTGCAATGATATAAATCTATCGTTCCAAATGCTGCAATAGTTTATATTTCTCACTTGAAATCTAAGAATTAAGTATAAGCACAATTAGTTGATAACGAATGACAAGATGTTGGCATTGTCATAAATTGTAAAAATCTATCTAGCCAGGTGTGGGGTCTTTACATGGAATGACACCTTATAGGGCTCTATATGTGTACAAGGCATTGTCCTTCACTGACCTATTATTTTCAGACAATAGAGTACTAGCAGCAAGTGACTTGATGAGACACAGTCAAGAGATATTGAGGGCACTAAAGAATAATTTGCAATAGGCACAAAATTAACACAGACTTATGTAGATCGAAAAAGAACAAAGAGGTCCTTTGAGATGGGAGACTTGGTTTCCTAAGATTGCAACCTGTTGATGTGATTTTTGTGACCAACACCAAACAACAGAATAAAGTATCCAACAGCTACTCCATTCTCTCTTGATCAAAGTATTTTGTACGCTAAGATTGCGAGAGAGATCGTACGTTCAACTCCAAGGTTCCTTTAATGCAATGGAGTACACTCAATTGACTCGTTGTGATTTGTTGTTTTCACAAGGGGACTTACACAATTGTTCAGAAATTAGCAGCTGACAGCAGATTAATGATGAAAGGGGATTTTCGTGCGTTGCAGAGGATTTAGCGATAAGGTACGAGCTTCCTATACTAACCAGAATTGTGCGGAATTTAAATGAGTGCAGGGTTTAGAAGATCTAAATTATATCCTAAAGGAGGACGTGGGATCAATCTCAATAGGCTTCAACCAAACTTTGCTTCGCCTCGCGTTGGACAATTGTTATAAAGTTGATGCAATCTTCAAAGGGATAGCAAGAAATTTTCAAATCACAATTCAGCATAAGGACACCGTCACAACGATGCATGCCGAGACATGAATCATAACTGAAGTTAAGCTTAAAAAGGTATTCCAGTTGACCACACAAGGCAAGTTTACCGTCAGTAACCTCACTAGTGGTATGGATTAAGCGAAGCTGCTTTGATCAAAACACCACAATCCACAACTAACTACTTGCATGAAAATGAAAATGGCTCTACTTTAAGTCTTGCTTGAAGTAGAAGGATGAAGAAATCTTGCTAGCTGCTCATAACACAAGACAAAATCATCAATGAAACTCTTTTTATTATGATAGTTTTCACAACAACTTCTTACAAAGTTCTCAAGGGAAAACTTTCCTTCTCCTTCAAACAATGTTATGCAATGGAACTATGCTAACTCTAAACTGTCTCTCTATGCTCTATTCTATGATCTCTAATCTAATAATGTACAAATGAGGGGGAGTCCCCTTTATATAGCTGGCCAATCTCAATGGATGGTCCAAATTAAATTACAATGGATGGCTCAGATTGAGCCACATCAGCCCTAGACTAGATTCTGCCCTAATAACTAACAAAAGGTGGAGTGGTGCAATTAATGAGCATAAAATGGCAGATTCCTCCTTTGACCACTATGGAAAATTAATGCCCACTACCCTTCTAGAAGATTCTCATCTAGGATCCTGTTCCCATTATTCTTCTCTCTGACAGTGAAAGCAACAAACTAGGCCAACACTGCATCAACCTCCTGCTCAGAAATGGTTGGGGTAAGATTAAGCTGATATTCGAGGATGGCAATTGCTTGCTCCTGCCGAATACAATATTTTCTCCAGGCCTCGATGGATTCTTGCGTGCTCTGAATAATAGCAAAGAACGTGGAGATATTCTCAAAGTCAACTTGAGCAAATACTCTCATCTCAGAGAAGAATGGGTGCAATCTTCCCTTCAATCCATCCACCGTCACCTCCTCAGGAGTTAGCTATTTTCTGAACAATGCCTCTAGCGTGTTGAAGATGCCCTCCTGAATGTTTCCCATGGCCTTCCTGATCTTGGCCGACTTTGTCCTTGCCGTGTCAAAGAAACCTCGTCCAGTGAATGCAACAGAATACCAGCTTGGAAAATCATATCGATCTCTCGCCTGAATCACCCCTCCTTCAATCAAAGTCTGCATTGGCATATCAATCAAAGCAGCTAGGCGTGGAATAGTCTTGTCTTGAAAAATATGAGTATCACTCCATGCCTGTTCATGTCCTCCATAAGAGAGAGGATGTTGGAAGCATAGTTCGGAGACTCGCCAGGACACGCCCGGACACGGCGAGTCGCGCGACCCTGGTCGCGTCCTGGGCACGCGGACGCGAACGCGGCCACTTCTAGGCCGGACGCGCCAGACGCGCCCAACACGCCGCGTCCAGGCGAGTCCCGACCCTTGGACGCGGCCGGCACAGCCAAGGCCAAAAAAGCCAAAAAAAAACACAAACTTAAGTTTTTTTATTTTTTATTTTTACTTATATTTTCTTCTTAGCCCTAAAAGCAACCTCATTTCATTCATTTGGCAAAATAGGAGGAGAAGAGAGAGTTGTGAAGAAAAATAGGAGAAGAGAGGGCAACCAGCAAGTTGTTGAAGACAAATCCAGCATCATATATCATTTGGGGAGCTTCATACCATCAAGGAGGTGCATTGAGAGCTCATTACCAGTGATTGAGAGGAGTTTGCATTGCATTCCAAGCCAAATCTAAGAGGTAAGTTTGATTTTAATTGATTTTTTTGTATTTTTTTAACAAATAATTCATTGTAATTTATAAAATCATTATTTTTTTGAGTTTGCATTTTTTTTACAAACCCTACTTGCAACTTAAATAATTTTAGAAACCCTACTTTTGCAAGCCACATTCATTTGCAAATCAAACCATATTATTATTTTCACAATGTCTCAAACCCCAGTCAGAAAAGACCCTGCTTGGAAACATGCTGAAATCTTTCCCAGAATGAAAAAAGGAGATGCAAAATGTAACTACTACAAAACAATATATCATGGAGGCATAAATAGATTAAAATACCATCTTGCACGCATACCCGCCCATGATGCAGTGGGTTGCCCTAGAGCACCTCCTGAGGTTGTCCGTGAAGTGCAAGTGCAATTAGAAACTTTTGAAATGCAAAAAGAAATGAAAAAGAAACAGAAGCAGGAGTTGGTGAGTGTTGGAGTTGGGCAGGGACTTGGTGTTGTTGGAGATGCTTCTTCCATGCCTCCATACCGTCCTAATGCCAGTGCTTCTGGTAGTGCTTCTGTTTCTACATCAGCTATGCCTATACGTACTCCTAGTGCTAGTGGCACTGCTACTGCTAGTGGTAGTGGCAGTATTAGCATTGGCCCTAGAGTTCGTAAATCTAGGGTGGACTCATATTTTGTACCATGCACTACTCCTGGTTCCCAACCGTCGCTTGAGAGCATGGGTTGGAACAAGGACGCACATGATGCAGCAAAAAAGACAATTGCAGACTTTTAGTACTACTGCACCATTCCCTTCCATGTAGCCAGGTAATTCTTTTTCATTTAATTGTTTTAAAATTTATATTTAAATTTTAGAATCTAGATGTATCTCATTATCAAATTCAAATTTAAAGTTAAAAACTTAAAACTTTTTCATTTTACAATACTTGTGTAACTTATTGATCTATTTATGACATGTTTTAGGTCACCTTTTTGGCAAAACATGGTTGATGCCATAACCATATGTGGGGCGGGGTTCAAAGCCCCTAGAGAAGATGAATTAAAGGGCCCACTTTTGACTCAAAAGGTGGCAGATGTGAAAGCACAATTAGAGGAGCAGCGCAAGCAGTGGAGGATGATTGGTTGCACCATCATGACTAATGGTTGGACCGATAGGAGAAATAAAACACTACTTAATTTCCTAGTTTCCTCCGAAGGTAATTGTACTTCCCTCAATGCATTGAAATTTGAATTTGATTTAGTGATTAATAATTTAATATGGCTGATTTATGTTTTTTAATTTATTGAATAATTGGTTTTGCTTATTTTTTCAGGTGACACAATCTTCATGAAGTCCATTGATGCTTCTGCCCAATTCAAAAATGCCACATACCTATGTGAGGCTATAGAGGAGGTGATAGCTGATGTGGGGGAAGAGAATGTCGTGCAAGTGGTGGCAGATAATGCAGCAAATTACGTTGCTGTTGGTAGACTATTGATGGAGAGGCACCCTACTATATTTTGGACTCCATCTGCCGCCCATTGCATTGACCTCATGTTGGAGAATCTTGGCAAGCTGTAATGTCCCTATTTTTAGCGCTACACTTTTCAATGATTGATGGCCTATCCCCGGTGTGCTGTCGGCTAGACAGAAGCAGAATTAGGGTTTCCAACTGCTTGGTGGGTTCTTTTGAAGATTCAGGGGTTTGCATCTTGGAGTTTGAGATTTTGGATTGCGGATTCTTTCTGGGTTTTCAGAAAGCTTCGCAATGGTATTGCATGCACTTTGATCTGAGCAACTTTTTGAATCTACTATTTTTAGTAAATTTTATTTTTGGCAACAGTCCAGTTGGCATCGGTTCTGCAGGCTTTCCTCTTCAAGCAGTTCAGTTGGTATTGTTGATTTCTGGCCTTTTGATGCATTTTTGGAGAGAAGTTATTTTAATTAAAATAATGTTATATTTTCACATTAACCCCTTGGCCTAGCAATATGACTTTAAGTTGTTTTTAAAAAGGGGGTCTTGAAGGGTGGATGTCTCATCAGAAGGTTATTTTAAATATTTCTAAGGCCAAATATTGCTTGAGGAAGTGGACGCCTATTTGGAAGAAGAGTTTTATTTTATTAAAAATGAATTAATCTCCTCATGTTTGGATGCCCAAGGAAGGAGATAATTGAAGATTAAATAAAAGACAAATACAAGTGGAAAAGTGGATTTGAAATTCAATTAATTTGGGCACACTTTCTGGAGGCTTCTAGAAGTTCTTATCAAAAGCTATATAAGGAGAGGTTGGGTCTTCATTTGGATATCTTATTTCTATCATACTGTTATGCTGTTGAAATGTTTTCAGAGTTGCTTCGAGGAATGCATACCTCCTAGCTTGGCTCTTCTTCTTGCTTGAAAGATAGCAACTAGTTGAGAGATAGTTTGTAATAGGTTTGTCTTGCATTTCAATTGAGTATCTTGCATTTTTGGAGTTCTAGTTTTGCATTTCAGTCTCATTTTGAAGTTGTTGAATATCATAGCTGATTGTAAGAATTGCTCATATCTCATGAAATAAAAATATTATTGTTCTGGGCATTGCATAAATCCTTTTCTCTATGTGGGGCGACCATTCTTGCAAAGTTGTAGATCTTTTAATGAAGATTTGGATTTTTAAAAGCAAAATCGCCTCTCTCTATTGGCTGTACCATTCTGGTTTGCCTGGCAAATGTTTAGAAAAAAAAATACTTCAATTTGTCAGTTGTTTCTTTGTCTAGTCTTCATTGTCATCATCCTAGCATCCGTTTGCATCAAGTCTCATGTCATTCTGGCAAGTATTGAGTGAGTTGTGAGCATTTTGGTGAGTTCTAGGGTTGCTGATTTCTTCATTTTAGTTGCTGGTCTGCAATATCAGACTTAGTTAAATGCATTTTTGTGAGGGTTTTGTGACTAGAGAGTCTTGTTAAGCTTTGAGGAGTTCATATACATTATTGCAGCATTGGAGGACTTCTAATATTGAGCTCTTGGCGGACATTCTATCAAATTGTAAGCTGATCAGTAGTACTGTCAGCATTCTCATTTATCTCTTTCACTTTCTTATTGTATATTCCCGCTGAATAAGTGGAAGAGGCTGGCTTGCCGCCTATTTAATTTCAGTTTGTAGCCTTAGGGACCCTCTGACCATATGCTCGCCATCTCTCGGCGCATTCTTGGTTAGAGTTACTTCAGCTCAGCATGCACAAGATCCTCTGACCATATGCTCGTCTATCATAGACGCATTCTTGGTTAGAGTTCATTTAGCATTGTTCATATGTTTCTTGGACACATTCTTGGTTAGAGTTATATGCATTGTACCAGATAGACTTCTGATTCCATATGATCTTCATATGTCCATCTTGGACACATTCTTGGTTAGAGTTATTTTCGCATCGTTTTGGTTTTGAAGCTAGCCTTAACGGGTGCATGTTGCATTGTAACTGTTATTGAAAATTTGAAAAAAAATTGGTCCGGTTCATTACACAAGCTCCCATGGATCAAAACATGTGTGGAAGCAGCAAAAAACATATGCAAATTTGTATACAACCACACATGGGTGCTTAACCTTATGAGGCAATACACGGGGTTGAGGGAGTTGTCTCGTCCTAGCATCACCAAGTTTGCAACAAATTTTATCACGATGCAATCTTTGATTCGGTCAAGGGCAGCTTTAAGGCACATGTTTACTAGTGAGGAGTGGTCTTCCTCATCCTTTTCTACAAGCACTGCAGGGATTGTTGTGGCTGATTGCATTTTTTATGAGCAAGGGTTTTGGACACCAATGGATGAGATTGTGAAGGTAAAATTTAATTATTTATTATGTTTTAATTTTTAATCATATCTTACTTTTATTTGCTTATTTTCATTCACACTTATTTGTGAAACATGTTTGCACTTTGCAGTTTATTGAGCCCTTGCTAGTTCTCCTACAAGTTGCAAATGGGGAGAAGCCCGCAATGGGCTACATATATGAGGGCATGGATAGGGCCAAAGAGGCCATTAGATCAGTCTATGGTGGAGTTGAGGAGAAGTATCGTCCCATTTGGGATATCATTGATAGGAGATGGCAAAACCAACTTCATAGGCCCATCCATGCAACCGCATGTTTCCTAAATCCGGCCTTCCAATTCCGCCGTGATCTCCGTGCAGATAGAGAAATTCTTAGTGGGCTCTACACGACGATAGAGCGGATGTTGCCCGTTGTTACTACACAGGTGGTGCAGGAGATAGATGCCTTCACTAAGGCACAAGGAGACTTCTTTGCACGTCAAATGTGCAAAGATAATAGGACAACATTACTACCAGGTAAAAATATATTTAAGGGCATAATTTTCATCTTTTATATTATAATTTATTATTAAATCTTGAACTTGAACTTGAAGCTTGAAATGAGATTGATTTTGTTTCTTTTTCTCATCTCAGATAGCTGGTGGCATATGTTTGGTTCTGATACACCGATCCTGCAAAATATTGCCATTCATATATTGAGCCAACCATGTAGTTCATCTGGTTGTGAGCGCAATTGGAGTATGTTTGAGCACATACACTCCAAGAAGCGCAATAGATTGACAGTGGAGAGGATGAATGACTTGGTATATGTTCATTACAACCTTCGGCTCAGATACAGGAAGTTTTTTTACCACGACAAAACCCTGATCAGTCTAGAGGAGGTTGATCCATAGTCTGAGTGGATCACTAAGGCTACAGATGCAGTCTTTAGTGACGAGGACCTTTATTGGGTGGACCAGGTAGAGAAAGAGGCTGAGGTTGTAGCCATGGCTGAGAAGGAGGCTAGAGCACAAGGAGACATAGATGCTATTGGTGAGAGTGGCATGGAGAGTCAGACACAGGCAGAGACTATAGCTGCAGCTGCAACATCATCCAGGACCCTTAGACGCCTTCGTAGGAAGGAGGTTGGCTCCACTATGCCATAGGGCATAGAGTCATAGACTTATACCTATTGTTTTACTTTTGATATTTCATATTTGTATGGAACATCTGATATCATGGATTTCATATTCCATGAGTTTTGTATACATTTGATTAATTTTATATATCTAAGTATGATATTTCCTTCAGTAGCATAACTACAATTTGTGTACTTTATACTTATGTAATCATTGTATACTTGTGCATGTGATCAAATTTGCTTTTATTTGTGTTGTATTCAATAAAGGGTGCTTGAAACAAGTTTTAAATCCTTAAAAATCTCTAAATTTCTAGAGTTTTTTCAACTTTTTTTTATTTTGCCGCGTTTATGCCGCGTCCGAGTCCCAAGTTGCCAAGTCGCCCTCGCCGAGTCCGAGCCACGTCTGAGTCTCATTACTATGGTTGGAAGCATGTTGGAAAGAGACAAGTCCTCAACGAACCTCTCAGCCTCAGTACGGACACCGCCAATCCACTTGTCTCCCTCCTGAATTGCCTTCTTCATCTCCTTGAGCCCGCTAATTGATTCTCGTGGAAGCTCAGCTGGAAGATCCACCGTTGGGTTCTCTTGAGCACATGGGCGTGCTAGATGTTGCACATACCCAATTAACGCCTTATGCTCCCTTTTCAGCCTCTTGTATTTCTCCCCCTTTCGAAGCAATCTATCCTTCAATGCCTGGAAGGAGTTTTCAGCTTCCTCAATTACTTGTGCTCCAATAGGGCATCCCAGTTCAACTATAGTGATCGTGTAATTTTCAGGCATTGCTTCATCTAGATCACATTCTTCCCTCGGAACCGCAACATGAAGAGTGCGAGAACCGGACTCATTTGTTTCCATCCTGGAGTATTTTCTGGCTCTTTTCCTCTTAGGTGACCCGCTTATTCTATTGAGGAGCTCTTGCATCTCTATTGCTGGGTCAGTGTTGTCCTCCTGATCTCTTCTTATTGCACTTGTGAGCCAATTTGGAGCATCTTGTTGAGCGTTACAAACGACAAGTGGCTGCTCTTCCGTTGCTTCTACTTCATGAACTTCCTCTTCAGCAACATTTGGTTGAGGCTCATCCATTTCCATGTGTTGCCTATCCTCCTCAAGCTCCCGAACTTCAGGCTCTGTAGTGTTTTCATCTTCAAAGGCTGCCTCAATTGCACGATCCAAGCGAGTGTCTGTTTTTGTTTCCTCATCTTCATCCAATTGATTCGCACTCCTAGGAGCATTAGCGCTCTAACTATCGGGCTCCCTAGGCAATGGCCGATTGACTTCTTCCATTTCTTGTTCTTCATTCACTCTAACCCTCTGACTTGCAAATATTGACACTTCTTGTACGCTGGAAAAGTGAGCCAAGAGTTGTGTAGGCGATGCTTCCTCCGTCCTTTGAGGCTCCGGCTGAACTGTTTCCTCTTCCTTTGGCTTTGTAGCTTGGGCGGCCAATTTTCTCTTCCTTGTTGATATCGGTGGCCTCTGATCGCCCATGAGGTTGTACATAAGGGAACTGATTTGCTTTTAAGCCTGTGAACACGTCTATCCACGCAACTCCTTGTGAATGTTAAGACTGGCATAGACAATGTGTCCAAGTCTGTGATCTCCGGTTCTGCCCAATCAGGTGGTGGGACTGGCGTGTCCTTTACTGACTCATAATCCAGGTGATTAATACTGGCATCCTCATCCACCCGGTCTGGAACTTGGACAACCTCGCATTCCCTGACCAACTTCAGAGGTAATCTGGAGAACATCCTCCTAATCTCAGCCTCATCATCTGCATTCGCCCAAAAATCCTCAACATGGGCCTTGTGCTGATATTCTTCACCTTGTACCACTCCAATATTTCTGTGAGGATCAATGTCCTATCAGCTGGTGTGGAGAGTGAGGTGATAGAATTGTAACTCCTCCTCCGCTTCCTTGGCTGCCTGCAAAGATGGGCACTCCTCAAGTGAATTTCCCATAACAATAGGGAAATGCAATCCTCCTTCTTTTTCCTTATGATTTTGTCGTAGGCCATGAGTTGCCTAGACACTTCAAGCATTACCATCCTATCTGTGGGGTATCTTGGCAGTCGGTAGGCATATGAATGGAACCCCGGCAGCCTTATGTAAGTGAACTTCGGGAACTAGATAAACCCATACCCATACTCTTCAATCAACTTTTGTGCATCCTTGGATATTCTTTGTTGTGTTCTCCATTGAAGAGTCCTTGTGATGTGCATAGTGAAAGCATCGTTCACTCTCTTGAAGTTGGAGGTACTTGTTAGATGCAACTGCCTGCAAGCTTCATGGATTTTAAATTGACCGGAACCACATCCGATCGGCTCCTAGTATGTCAATCCTTTATATTTCGTCATCCGAGCTAGCATATAGACAACATATGAGCTCATATACAATGTCTTCATTCTCAAACTTCTGAAATGTTCATCTATATTGTCGCTGATCATTCTTGCCCAATCTACATATTCTTTTCCCTCCAACACCACGCTGATGTAAGACATCCAAGGCTCAAAAGCATATGCCTGTGGGCTGCCATTCACCCCACTGAGCATCATGATTAAGTCACAATACTCCTGTTTCAGCTCCTCTGAAATAATCTTCGTTGGCAACTTGGCACCAGGAGGCTTTGGCTTCCTCATCCATGATGTGTTAATTCTCTTTGCACATCTATCGAAAGATGAGGCGTACATTTTATCAGCCCTTTCTTTTGACTTGTACAACATTCTTTCCATAGTTGGAATCCCAAACGCCTCTCTAATAGCTTCAGGTGTGAAGTTAGCCAGCAACTTGCCTTCTAAAGAGACAATCGTTCGGTGGTCTGACTTATAATGATTTGCACACTCCATTATCAACTCAAGACATCAAATTGTTGGTGGAAAACCAACAGCTACATACAATCCACTTCTCACGATGTTGTGTGATGTCACTGATGGAGGATGACCAGCGTGCCCGTATATTCGCCTTTTGAATGCCTCGAGGTTGAACGAACCAAGGTTGGTATCAGTCAAACCTCCTAGCTTTGATACGAACTTCGATTCAGGAAGGAATGACTTCTTCAGCTACTTGATGATTGCCTGTTTGGAGGCATTCTCTTTGCCTGCTTCAGTATTCCCAGTTCTGCCTGCAGCTTTGCTCGTTTCGGCAGCATCTGCTCTTTGAACATCAGCCATCTGCAAAACAAAATTCAAGTATTACAATTCTAACTTAGAAAATAAAATTACCATGAGATGGCAGGCGTATGGAGTTAGCTTTGAAAATGAAAATCTTCAGCACTAAACTACCAACTCCAAACCTCGAGATTTCTGACTTTGAAACTTAAACTCCAAACTCCAGCTTCTTTCAGCAATATCACCTTCAGCACTTAGAAAAATCTCACTCAATTTGCTTGCCTCATAACTTCTCCAGCACTTAGAAAATAATTCACCCAACTCAGAAATTTCTCACTCACTCAGCAACCACTCGGCTTCAACACTCTCACAATCTCAACTCTGCAACTTGTGAAGAAAAATGAATAGCTTCAGAGTTTATATAATTGAGAAGGGATGCCCAGTTTAGCAGTTGCCATTAATTCACTCCCCCACTACTTAGAAGATTTCCAATTCGGGAGAGATGATTGGCGAGTTGACACAAAAGTAATGCTCAGTCATCATAGAGTTGTCATAAAAATTTAATATTGTTGGAGATTCCTTCCTCATTCAAAATTTGAATTTTCCCTCCTTAACTACATGTAACTCTCAATTGACTCAACATCTTTGGGAAATTGATTAAAATTACTCCAGCATAAAAAATCTCATCCTTGAACAATGGCGTACTTCCTATTTGAAATTTAATCTCAACGCCTTAGGAGAATTTTATTTCATTTGGGAAAATTTTATTCCACCTTTCAATGCCTTAGAAATAATTTATATCTCTTTTCCCAAACTTCATCAATTGCAATCTTCAATATTTTAAAATCACAAGGCACAATTATTTTCTTTCCAGAACATCTTTCAAGACCTCCCAAAATATTTCCCCCTTTAGTAAATATTTCTCAACTTTTAAAAAAAATCAAGTGTCAACACAAAGGGGGACATTTAATTCTTCAACCTTGGAAAATAATTTTCATCAAAGTTTATTCAGCTTCTCTAGCCTTGGTCGTTTTTGCCTAGAACCTCCTCCAACTCCCTTATCCACCTAGGCGCGTTCATCACCTTATACTTTCAATTTTTCTCACTTACAAAAAATTTCAATTGATTCTTCATGTTAGGTGCATCTAGAGGGTGGTACTTCCATTTACTAACACTTAGACGTCTTATCAACTTTTAATATTACCTTGTTCAAGCCAGGCGCACTTGGAGGTGTCCACTTTCAATTTCGAGTACCTTTCATCTCCTTACAATGTTTGGCGCATCTTAGGGTGCTTACTTTCACTTTCCAACACTTAGTGAAACTTCCACTTCATCTCCCATCCTCAGCGCATTCGGAGGTGCCCACTTCAACTTAGCAAAGTCTCCAACCATCTCTCACTTCAAGGGCGCGCACAAGGGGACAACTTTCAATTTCATCTCCTCAGACAAATTCCAAGGCGCCTCCAAGTCAAGGCACAAACAAGGGTGAGAACTTTCATTTTTGAGGACTTACTGAAATTTTCATCACCTTTACACTCTAAGCGCCTAAGATCCCTTAAGGTTTGATTTTCCATACTTAAGAACAATTTCAAGTAGCTTCTTGCTTGAGGGCGCATATAAGGGTGGCAACTTTCAATTTCTCATACTTGGAATATTTCACTACTTCTCTTTTTTCAAGCTAGGCGCATACCATCCCTTCTACTTCCAATTTTGCTCTTGCCTTAGAGAAATTTTGAACTCATCCTTTTGAATGGTGCATTTAGACCTCTCAACTTTCATTTTTTACACTTAGAAATCTCCCAACCTCCTTCTCTTAGTTAAGGCGCATTTAGCATAGTGAGCTTTCAATTCCCCACACTGAGAATATTTTTCAAGTGTCTTTCTTTACCTTGGGCGCATTTGGGGATTGATACTTCAAATTTCATGCCTTCGATACTTTTATAACTCCTCCCCAAGGTTGGGCTCATTTACTAGGTGCTACTTTCAATTTTCATGCCTTAGATAAATTCCAATCACCCTCTCCTTTCCTTGGGCACATATAGGGGGTCCAACTTTCAATTTACAACATTTAGAAAAATTTCTCATGTTATCTCCTTCCAAGGGCGCATTCAAGGGCAGCTACTTCTAATTTGTGATACTTAGAATATTTCACCACCAACCTTCTTCAAGCTAGGTGCATTTAGCTAGGTCTACTTTCAGCTTTCAATACTAAGAAGATTTCAAATTTCTTCTCCAAATCAAGGGCGCATTTAGGACCTTGAGCTCTCAATTTCAAGTACCTAGAAACTTTTCCAACTCCTCCCTGTTATGCTAGGCACATTTTGGATAGTAAGCTTTCAGTTTTGATGCCTTAGAAATTTTCATTGACTTCCTCTTACTTTAGGCACATATGATGTTAGCTACTTCAAGTTTCATGTACTTAGACAAATTTCCAATCCATCTCCTTGTTAAGGCGCATTTCAAGGTGTGTACTTTGAGTTTCAACGCCTTAGTGAAAATTTCTAACTTCCAATATCCTCTTGGGCACATATAGGGGCTTCCACTTTCAATTTTCAAAACTTAGAAGAATTTTCCATCAACTACAAGTTACTAAGGCGCTCCCAAGGTGGTCCGCTTCAAGTTTGCAAGACTTAGTAAAATTTCCAATCATCTCTCAAGATAGGGCGCATATGAGGGTAGGAGCTTTCATTCTATCATACTTAGAAAATTTTTTAGCCTTCCAACCTTCCAAGGGCACATTTCCATGGGTGAGCTTCCAATTTGCATCACTTAGAAGAATTTTCCATCAATCTTCAGCTTCCTAAGGTGCATTTCACCACCCCTACTTCCAATTTCGAGCACTTAGTAAAATTTCCAAGCATCTCCTCAAGCTAGGGTGCATTTCTACTCCTGAGGTTCCATTTTCAATGCCTTAGTAGAATTTTCATCCATTTAGCTTCTCAAGGTGCATCTGGCAGGTCAAGCTTCCATTTTGCCAGACTTAGATGGATTTTCAACTCATTTCAGCTTATTAAGGCGAATTTAGGGAGGTGTTCCTCTGACTGCTCATGATGTCTTTAGCTTGCCCTAACCTGCTATTTTTAGAAAGTTTCACAACTTTTGCATTTCAAGCTGATTTCAGGCTCTGGAGGGCTTGATTTTCGCTTTGCCTTGATCCTCGTGACGTGACTGAACTGTTAGCACTTGATGTTTGCATGCACCTCCTATTTTTAGTAACCTGCTAAAATAGTAACTGCTCAGAATGAGCTCAAATTTTGCGTGTAAACTGCTTGAAGGATGTTGATCGTGACTAGATGCTGCTTCCGTGTGACCCTCGCGTTTCACCCTACTTTTTAGGAAACCCTAATTCCTTTGCATGGACACACTAAAAATAGTAAGTGCTTGATTTTCGAACCTCTGCAACTCCGTTTGATCTGAAATTCGCTCCATGGGGTCCTCATCGCTTGCTTGACTTGCTCACACTAGTGCCTTGCATTGACCTGCTATTTATAGCCCTGTTTCAGAAGTGACTTACTATAAATAGTGAGTGCTCAGATCGCCTTCAAATTTTACTAGTGAACTCCTTGGAAGATACCGATCGCGATGGGATACCTTGGTTTTTGGAGATTCTGGCGTTTGATCCCTCATTTTGGGTCCCGAAGCTGGAAACCCTAATCTGACTTGCATGTCAATCAAATGATCTCCATTTGACCCCGTTTCTATTGCATGTCACTATGTTCGCAATTCTGAAGTGTTGGGCAACTGTCGAAGTGATCCTGCTAAAAATAGTAAGTGTTTGAAAAAGTGACCAATCAACTGTCGGATGAGTTTGCATGTCACACAACCCGAGAGATCTCAAAAAACCCAAAAAAACCCAAAAAAATGATCAACGTGCGAGCACTAGCTAAAAAAGAAAGTCTCGGAAAAGTGATCAACTCTGGTTGCATGTTACCTCGTTGCGAAGCTCTCGGAAAACCTAGAAAGATTATGCAAACATGCACTGAGAAATCCTGCATGCAAACCCTAAAACTAGCCTCTGAAGCCCGAATCATTGAAAGTCATCATCTCGTTTTGCATGCTATATTACTGCGAAGGCCTCGAAAAACCCACAAAGAATCTCCAGACATGCATCTAAAAGTCCAACATGCAAACCCTAAAAATGACCCTCAGAGGCAGAACTGCTAAAAATAGTAAGTTGTCTGTTTGCGCTCAAAATTTGCAAGCAGGTAGCTCACAGTGTTCTAAGTGCAGTGCAATCGTCAAAATTTGAAAATCCCAAGAAAATAGGCACTAAATTAGCACTTACTAAAAATAGCAAGTTGTCAGAATTCAGTGAAAATTTAGTAGGAGCTTGCTTGAAGCATCCTAACAACAATGCTAAGCTCATAATTCGATTAGCCAACTCAATTTGACCTCAAAATTGTCTGAAGACTGTAAACCCTAATTCATCAAAAAGCCCTCCAAACTTGGCCAAAATTCAAATCCAGGTCAAATGACAAGTACATCACTAGACAAAAAGAACCGACAAAGAGAGAGACAAACCCAAAACCAACACCAAAAGACCCGAATGGAGCAAAAAATAGGGGGCCCCCATTTTGAATGGGGTGATGTGTGAAAAGGTCACAACACAACCATATAAGAAAAATTCTATCAATAAGAGGGGAGTTGAAGATCCTAGGCCTCGATACTATGGTCAATACAAAATTGTGAAGAGAAGCAGTAGAGTGGCCTATGAGTTGAACCTCCCATAGAACAACAGAATTCATAATGTTTTCCATGTGTCTTGTTTGAAGAAATTCCTTGGTCAATATCACACCCTCAAAGAAGTTGCCACACTTAGATGATGAAGGTAAGTTGATTTTGATCCCAAAAGAAGTGGACACCCGCGTCAAAAACTTGAGGAACAAGAGTGTAATGTCCCCAATTCATGAGTAGTCACCACTAGATCAATTTAATTAATTAAATATTAAATGGTACTAAAAGCTTTATTGGACATTAATATTTAATTAATTAATTAATGCTATAAAGTGGCTTTATGAGGGAAAAATAATTAATTAGTGGTGAAGTATAAAAAGCAAGTCAAGAAGGCAATTAATTATCTTGGAGAATTTATTATTGGGCACAAAAATTGAGAGCATAGCTTTCAAAAAACATGAGGATAAAAACCCTTGAGAGCGCAGATTAGATGGAAACCCAATCCTTTTGCAAGCAGAGTCATCTTGGAATTTGCGCAAGGATTCAAAGGACGGTTGATTGATGTGAAATTTGTGGAGTCTTCAGAGAAGACAAATTTCAGAATCAAGGTTCATAAAGAATTTGTGGTTTGAGTAAACAGGACTATCAGATATATATCCATTTGAATATTGTGCAATACTGGAAGGTCAGTGCAGGAGATATGGGTATAGAGGTAATATTTATTAATATCGATGATATTCAAATTCCATAGCAGTTTATTTCCCTCAACTACTATTCCTTTATAGAGTCGTAGCCTTGGTTGTGACTATCGTACGACATCTAGAGACTATATTAAGAGTGCGGAGAAATATTACGTGGAATGGGAGTGAGAGAAAGTCAGCACCAAGTTTGTGCTAGCCATGAGTTTCCTTGGGAAGGTCGTGATTCCTTGAAGTGTGCGACTCCTTTGGTAGCCACTAGCCACTCAGCAACTTGGAAATTGTGGCGGGTCCCCCTTCTATGCAACATTGCAGGCTCAAGAGAAGTATTCAAACCAGCTTAACATTCAAGCCAGTCAATGTAAGACGACAATACTAAGTTGTAATGAGATCGGGTTATTCGCTTGTGTGTGGAGCCCAACGTGGATTTGAAGGATGAACAAATATTGTGTATCGGGAATATTTATGAATAATATATCATTATAACAAGCTTTACCCAACAAAGGCAACGAATTGTTATTCCCAGGTCTAAATATTCTATGCTATTATACGTTGTAATTTGACAAACTTTAATTATACCTCTATTGTTTGTGGAAGTTAGTATTGCTATATATTGCTAGTAAAAATCATTTATGTTTACAAATGCTACTATTATTTGGGAAACTGGAAATATGTATTTTTCATAGTATAATGATATGGAAATATTCATCAAATAAATGCATAGTACAAAACAAATTGCAAATCACTCGTAAACAGTTCAAAACATCTAATGGGCAAACTGTATGACGAAATGTCCAATCACACATAGTCACAAAATTGAACAATTTTTTGCAATCAAAATTGCCCTGGAGTATTATAGATCACAGAGTATCTTATCAACTGGAAAATCCTACCAGTTGAAGATGCCACTGGGAAGGGCTTGAGATTCTTGGGCATCTCAATTCACATTGTTTAAGGAAAAGCGATCTTGAAGAGGGAGGACTTGTCATGTTCCCTTTGCCAATCAAAGGTTAGGAATCGAGGATGTTGCCCGACGCATGCCAGGATTGTGGGTCGGGGATGTCGCCCAATGAATGCCTTGTACAAGATCAAGGGTGAGAACAAATGTTGAACAAGCCAACAAGGACAACCAACTTACAAAACAGCGGTAGAATGTGGATTGGCGAGAAAAACGATGGCATTTGGGACAATGAGGAAATATGCAAGGGTCCTGAGGCCAACTTTTCAAGGGCAACAAAAGAATGCAAGGCCCATTGGACTGACCTGTGGTAGCATGTGGATTCAAATTTGGGCATTAGGGCCATTTTGGGGCTTGGCCAACCAATTTAATCTTGGGATTGCAAATAAATCTAGGAAACATTTCAATTGTAATCATGTTATCGTATGTGTTTTGGGGGCGTGTTCAATCTCCTGTGGACGAAAACCCATAGGAAACTATGATTAGTTGAAAAAACTACATTGATCGCTAGAATCAAAGGAAAAAAACCCTTTGGTTCTTAGGAAGCATTCTCGCTCAGGGAGTGCATTGGAGCATCAAGGAATTGTAAGAAAATCTTGAGAGAACATTGTTGTTTTAGATTTGTAATTGTTCATTCTATTATTAAGCCGAGAGGCTTTCCCTACAATGACATTCATCCGTGTATAGAAAAACTCCAAAATAAATCTCTGAGTGATAAAATATTCTCATTGTAAAGATTATTCGCAGAAATTTAGGGTTAAGAGTCACGTTTTTTATTTTATTTTCCAAAGCGGTTTCAAACTGTGCAACCCATTTCCACCGCTTTCAACGAAATTCCTCATTATGCAAGCATAAAATTAAAATCTTTTGCACGAAGTTTTCGATGGGTATAAAATTGTGTTTTTAAAATCTTGTTGCATCGGTCACCATTTGTCGTAAAGGTGTTAAAATCTTTTTCCAACGGTTGACTTGTTAATATGCGATAAAACTGCCGAAAAAATGTTAAATTTGTTGCAAAGAGGGGACACCGTGTGCAATTTATGATAATTTAGTTTTGGAGAGAATTTTTTGTTAATAATTTTAAAAGTTAATAATAATAAAAAATATAAGAATAAAAATATATATAAATTATAAATGTTAATTTATAATTATTAATATATAAAAATAATCAAAATATATATTAATACTTATTTATTACTATATTATAATAATATAATTATAATATCTTATATATTATTATAATTATATTATAATATAATATAAGATATAATAATATTATAAAAATAAATATGTTAAGAAAGATATCCCTCAGCTTATTATATATAGATTACTTTAAATATATATGTGCTAGTTGTATTAACCGTCATAACAGTCCATTGTTATCAATATAATGTGTTGTTGGATTTGGTTTCATCTGTGCAAGAAAAGACAATTTTAACATTGATAACCACAAGAGACAAGGATTCAAGTACTGCTCATAAATTGGAAATGATCTGGTTTTGGCTTGAAACATGACTTAATACAAAAATATTGTATGGGTACAACAAACTTCAAGGATCACTTAAGAGTCAAGATACGTAAAACCTATAAGGTATGGTCGATTTCAGATTTTGGAAACGGTGGGAGAGAATGCTTTTCGGCTGGATTTGCCTCCATGAAAATGTATTCAATCATTAATGTTGACAACCTCTAATTGTTCAAGATTTTAATTTTGGATGAAGAGGACTTGTTGTTAGCTTTTGTTGATGACCTAGCTCCCAATAGCCAAGAAGAGGTAAAGGGTGATATAGTTTAGGACATGAAGGTGAGAAGGACAAGGGGAAGAGAACACGAGACATGATGAAAGAGCAATTGCTGAGTAAAGTAAAATCTTATGCCAAAGAAGATGCGAGGAATAAATTTCCTCACTTGTTAAGTCCCTAAGCTTTTGAGGACCAAAACCCTCCTTAGTAGAGAGGTGTGATCTGAAAAATGGATCACAGAGGCAATATAGGAAGTCTCACATCTGCTGCAGGTTGCCATTTTCAGTCATGGAGTTGTATTTGGCCATGGAAGGAGTGTGTTTGTATTTAGCTGTGTTTTACTTTTGTTGCCAAGGAATTTAGTCTCATGTTAGAGCCATGCTTGGGTGATCCAAAGCATCTCTGGAATGTCTTGAAACAAGGGTTCATATGGTAAAAGTTAGCAGAAAAACAATCGTAACATTTTCATCAGGTCCTGTAGGTGGTGAAATCATTTCTACAATGGTAAAACTGTTTATATTGTGGTGAAATTATTTCTACTGTAGAAAAATCATAGAAAATCCTAGCTCCCACCATGCCTAAACCATATTTCTGAATGCCAGTAGCAAGCTCAGTTGTTGCAAATGTAAGACCCTACCACCATGGGATACTTGATAGGGGATAGGTGATAAGGAACTTCTTGAAACTATTAAAACCTTTCTAGACTAGGAGGGGTTTCTACAAATTCCATCAACAACAATTCCTTGTCCATTCACCTTGGCAACTTGTAGAGTTGGCCATTGAAATCAAAAGCCCAAATGTATGAATAGGACTCACAAGAAATGAAGCCATAAACCCAATACCCCATGGCCTTCAGTACCCCTTTGGGAAAACTAGAATCAAAATCACACCTCAGCTTAGCCACCACCTGATAGATGAAGACCTGTGCAATAAGGAATAAAGCTCATAAACTATCTTCTTTCCCCATTTTCTATCAAGTTTTTTGTTCATACAAATCAATTCTTCAATCTTAAGAGGGCATACACCATATGAGAGAGGTCATAAAGGGTTTATGTGTTTGGCTTATCTCCATCAATTGTTTATGAATGGTATCACTAGTGAGCTCAAATCATTTAAGGTGGGTCTTGTTTTCAAACACATAATGAATAAAACAGAACATCAATGATGAAAAGAGATTGCAGGTGGCTCTCCACTAACTTGACTAAAAGCATGATTGCAAAATGCATATGCAATCTTCTTTATGAATTCACTCCCTTTAGCCAATTCAATTGTGGAATAGTATTCTTTGTTTCATTTTCCCACTTCTTGTTTATGTATAACTTACCACTTACAAGGTCATGCTCAAAAAATGTCTGAGCTTCTTTAGTAAGTACCTGTTCCAATTCAGCATCCCCAACATTATCTTGAAGAATTCTGGAATGAAGTGAGCTAGTCTTTCGCCATTTGCAATTCTCACAGAGCAACTTTCAGAGTAGTAATTTAGTTGCATTCCATAAACAATGTGTAGGATAGAGCTAGGAAACACAACAACTGAGATCAGACCACATTTGAGAAGAAGATCTGCTTTCTTAGCCTACATCTCAGAGGAATAACATTTTTTTGTTTCGTTTGCCCACTTCTTGCTTATATAATGCTTACAAAGTTACAACTTAGCAGATCAAGCTTAAAAAAGGTTTGAATTCCTTCTCCAATGGTTGATTGTTCTGCTCCAGCATCCACAACATTATCTCAATGAAATCTAGATTAAGGGTTTCACCATTTACAATTCTTACAAAGCAACTTTCACAGTTAGAATATTGGGCACATTGCACAATCAACTGCAGGCCATAGAGTAGTGCTAACTTGCTAAGAAACACAACTGAGGCTAAACTGAATTTTAGAAGGGGCTAACCTGCTTTCTTATCTCACATCTCAGTGGCAAAAGCTTCAAAATCAATGAAATCAATGTTTGTATCTGCAAGGACTCTGACAGGGGACTCTTTGGCATGTTATTTGGCTTTTGCTTAAGATTTATGGCAGAAGAACAAGAGTGTTTTACAGATCTGCAGAGCGATTATTGTGAATGGAAAAATGGAACCACTCACTGGTCTTATCATATTGTTCAAATTTGTTGCAAGATCCAGTCAATGCTTTATCTGTTTAAAAATTGCTCTAACATATACATATAAACTGCTCTTATTATATCATTCACACTTTTTGCAAGATCTTGTCAGTGTTCTATCTCTCTGAAAGTGCCCTAACATACATATATACACACAGTTTGTGTGAAGAGTAATATTGATTGCTTTTGTTCCCCTCAGATTTTCACCTTCTGCATGTATCTTATTGTACAAAGAAGTACCAGACAATGTCCAATGCTCAATTTTGTTATGTATGTCTAGCACACAGTCAATTTTGTAGTTTTTGTTTCTAAAGAGCAACCTGATGCTTAGTAGACTGTAATTATACTGTTTTGAAAATGCTGATAGAAATTATTTGTCATTGCATTATTTTTCTTTTCTAATTTTGTCCCAAAGGACCATCTGATGCAGAGAAAACTAAAATTGTATTGAATTGATTTATGGATACAAATGAATTATCAGTACAGAGATAAAAAAAGACAAAAAGATGTTTGCAGTACAACAGAACAGATGAGGGAAATGCAAAACGTTGTTCCATTTAGCAGATGATCTGTTCTTATTGAGAATGAATTATATAGGCCAATTTTAGCTGGTGTGTCCTCTTTGCTGGAGGGTAAACTGGTTGACCTGCTAAACTTGGACGGTTTGTTTACGAGTTTTTATGTTTATTGGTAAATTGTGGACTTGGGGTTCACTCAAATGAAAATATACTATTAAAGTTTTAATAAATCTTATGGGACCACAGCCCTTAATAGACAAAACTCTGAAATCCATACAACCATCTCTAATGAACTCCACCTTATCGAAAACTCCTAAGAAAACTGAACCATCTAAGAAAGCCACTCCGCAATGCAATCCAAGAAATTTATTTGCGAAACCAAGGCTGATGAAGCCATTGTTAAACTTGTCGAATCTCAGGGCCTCATCTACGTCAGCTTCCTCCCTTTTCATGTGACAAGAGCATCCATTCCATTTCCAGATCACCAAATGTTTCCATTTTCCTGCCTCTCTGCTTACCAAAGTGGCTTGAATTTTTTTCTCTCTGTCTAGGGAATGGTTAAAATATAATAGATGAAAATCTGATTTCCATCATTCTTGAGGAAGTCACCGATTTCAAGCTCCTGCTCTTCTGATAGTTTTTGAAGGAAATGAACCTCATCATCAACAGTCTGATCTGCTCAAACCTGATTTGGATTAGGAGAAAACAGATCTGTGTCAAAGGCTCAGGAGGCAATTCAAGCCCACTATCATGATCTTTTTGCTGAGAAAGTGGAGGTTCAGACTGGTTGAAGAAATGTCCATGGTTGCACCAAATGAAATTTTTATTAGGGCTGTCAGATTTCCTCATCCATTTTTTCAGGAAAACAGATCAGTGACCTAGAGCAACAGGAAAGGAATATAACATGATTTTGTGGCCAATCATATTGTACTGAAAGTTCCTGAAAGATAGACATTCATAATACAGGAATTGAGAACAAGTGCCCTTTGAGGGATGAATCTAGATCAAATGGATCATTGGCTTGGAAATGGCAATCATGACACGTACCCTCAAAAACCCACACTTTGCACCAACCTGCTTGGAGTCAATTTTCATGAAATCACCCACCCATTCCATCATCCTTTGAATTAACACACAGTCTCATAACCAAAGGAAGATTATACATGCACAACCAATTTGGAATTTTGGTTATGGTTGCGACCTCTGGATCAAAAAAGGGAGACCAAGGAACCATGTACGTACCAACCTTACCAAAAAAACACAGACCATTTTGATGCATGAAATCACAATCTTCAGCTGAGTGGAACTGCAACAGATAAAAACCATGCTCTAACATAAACACAAAGGGAGCAGCCACAATGCTCCAAGTAGTTTTTGTCCACAAAACAAAATCCTCAAACAGAAAACACTTCTACAAGCATCGAAAAATAAGAGATCTGCTGCCTGTGTTGTCAGAAATTGCATTAATACAGTCATCAACAATATGAAAATCAAGAGGATCTTCTGCCAAACACATCACTGTACTTCCCGGGCAAAGGAGGCAGCATTTTTACCACCCAACTTATCATTCAAAGATTCTGGCAAGTTTAACAAAGCCAGGTATCAATCTATCAGAGCAGGGGAAGAACTTGGATAACTTTGTGTGATCTGCTGCTTGCAGAAATCAAGCACAACAATGGAAGGGGTTGTAGATGGTTTTTCACTCCTTATAGAGATGAGGATCTGCCGAACCTTCATTTGTAAGCAAGGGAGGCATGGTGCCAAGGGTAGGAGAATTTGCAGGTATTAAAAATAACTCGCCATAATCCACCTGGAGCAGCCACATTTGCCTATGATTGATACCCCTTCTGCTTATCATCATTCATTCACTGCCCAAAATCTTTTTCACCTTCACCTTCTATTGTCTATCTCTCCTTCTGCTGCTCCTGCTAGCCTTTACTACTCCCGCTATGTTTGTTTGCAAATGTTATGCTAAATTCAGCCACCGTTTATTTCTCCCCTGGGTTGGAGCTAACTTATGTCATATATACTAAGATGTGTCCTATATCTAGTCTTTTCTGCTTTAGTCCGAACTTCTAAAGAAATTATCTTCGCATAGTCAAAAGCAAAGTTATTGTTTAGTTTAGGTGATGTCAGACAACAATGACTGGTGAGTAAGGGTCGCATACTGGGTTGAAGTCTTGGGTTCGATCCCCAGCAGACTTGCCCTGCAAGCCTCATTGAGATAACGAGGGCTGGCCTATGACATTGGCTAGGACGGTACTGGAAGCCATAATCTCTCGGTTCTCTTGCTATAACAAATAGTTATAGCAATGGTATGCAACTCCGAACATGGCATCTAGCAACCAAACATAAATTCAAAAAAATAACATAGTAAACCATTCTTTAAGTCAGTGTAAAGCATATTGATTAAGAAGTTATGGTAAATAAACACTTTTGGGATATTAGGATTTTTATAAAATGCAACGAAAAGTAGATTAATTATAAAAACCGGTATGATTTGCGCATTCTTAGACTATTATGGGGCTTGTAACAACAAATGCTAACGAAAATCGCAGTAATTTTTCTCGTTCGTTACACTGTCAGAATTTTATCAAATATCACCAAAAAGAAACTCACAAGTTCCAAAGATTCACACTGTAATTTGGAGCATTTTAACGATAAGATACTATTCCTACAAATGTAACCAAAAAAAACACAAGAATTCAAGAAAAGATTTGGGTAATTTTAACCATTTCTAGTTTGGATCACCTGAGAAGAGCATAGAAGTTCTATAAATCGAACAATAAAACGCGTTATATAAAAAAAAAACAAACAAACGATTAGAGAAGCACATTAATTTTAAAAACAACTCAACGTGATCTCTACAAATTTACGATTTTATAAGATCAGAGAAGAGACGGAAAAAAGAAGTTGATTTCTAAAAAATTATTATATTACAATTATTGGAGCCAATTTTAAACTAGGATGGCGTTTCGTCAGAAAAAAGACTGTAATTCGTCTCCCTGTAATTCAACTCAAATTCAGACATACAAAACAAAAAACTCGCCTTAATCTGGACCACTTTCACGATAAGAGACTGTATCTCATTAAAAAGATATTATGTTAATTTTGGTATTTAGAGGACATTATAGAATTTGTATCAGATGTGTCAAAAAACTAACATTTTTACGATCAAATGTGAATAAGCTAACATTTTCATAATCAAATTTAAAAAAAGCTTTTAATCAGTCTGAGGTTACAATTTGTTTGCTTGTTTTCCTGTTGAAGAAAAGACTTACTTGGTAGGCGGATGTAGCAACCCCGAAGAGAAAACCCTCGGGAAAATCGGATCTGCGAATTTGTGTGACATTGCTGGTATATTGTTGCACGGAAGGTGCCATGGTTAGATTTAAGTGTAAGTTCTTCAAATATAGCTAAAACGTCACTCCAGTCCAGTGGAATGATGAACGAAGCGAGAGGCCATTTCTTCTAGTTTTAAAAGCATGTTTGCTAAATATTAAGGTGGTGATATTGGCAATGTGACCAGGTGCTGAGCTCTCTCTGTTGGGAAGTCCCATCAACTAGTCCCATCAGTAGTTGATGCCCGTATTTTTGGGAGTGAATCGTTTTCTCCACCCGACGGAACTCACATTCAATTTGTACAAGCCACGTGTATTGTGGGCCTTCCCAATGTCCGTGCATGCTCCAAACAGGAAACAAGGACCACAAAAAATACAAATCACAAATTCAAATAATAGCATAAATACAAGCAAATAAAGCATTAAGTGCTATAACGTAGTAGTAGGATGGGTATCTCCATTTTCAAAATTTCCTTGCTCCTTTGTAAATAGATCTTATGTTCTATGAGGGTTGTGTCTTATCTCTCCCACTTCAGCCGTAAATGGAAAATAAAAAAATGTTTTAGGTTAAAATCCAAATCATTTTTATCATCAAATTTGAGAGCATTAAATTAAAATAATATTTATTTAAAACAAAGATAAAACATAATTTTGATCCCATTCTTTATATTCTATAAAAAAAATATTTAATTTTTCTATAAATTGTGGAGCGTGCAAAATAGGTCCAATTTCAAAAAAAAAAATTGGGCTTCTTCGTAAGCGAGTTAGGACCTTAAAAAGAAAATTTAGAAAATTTTGGCTTTTGGTATTTAAAACACGCCTTGTGGAACCCATAAAGCGAGAGGTGCTCAAAAGGGTGTTTTTAAACCTCTATCCCCTACATCTTTACCACTTCCCCACTACTTGTTCATTTAGACAACCAATAAAAAACCACAAAAATTTAAGGTTTTTTCAATAGTTTTCAATGTTTTTTTTTTTTTTTTGGGTCAATTACACATTCAGTAGTGAACATATATTGGTGTAATTTGTAAATTTTTATTGACATAATTAAAACAATGGAATGACTAAAATGTAAACGGTTATTGGGGTCAGGTGAACAAGGAGTAAACAGCAATTGGATCATGAACGGCAATTGGGGGTTTTCCCCTAGTTTGAATGGATTTTATAGGTTGATTTCATGTCACCCACTATTTCTTAAGATTGGTTGTACATTTGTACCTTACTAGTTACCACTAAAATTTAACTATGAAAAAAAATAATATGTTTTTCACTACAATTTACTTAAAACAAATTAGTGTCACGTATATAACTACTTAGTATTTAAATACATATATTTCCTAAATGAATCAATTTTATAAATAATATTTAATATATAAATACTAAATTATTATTATTATAAATTAAAATTAAGAATATTCATTTTATATGTATTTGAGTAGAAAAAAAAATTAATAAGATATATTTACTAATAATAAAATTTTAGACACTTGTCATATCACTTAAATATAAAATTATAAAAATAATAAATTTGATAAATGTTGTTGTCTATGACTTCACATAGTCATGTCTAATTATTGTAAATGTCATTTTTCAAAAATAAAATAATAGATAAATAATATATTTATTAAAGTTCACGTCTTGTCATCTTGACATTTAATATTGAGTAAAGTGAAGGCTACAATAAAAACTCAAATCAATACCTAAAAAAATTTTACAATGACATCAAGAATCTTATGTTATTATGATGTACATAAAAATCAAAACATTAAAAAAAATATAACTATTAAATTAAACTTTTTAAAAATATCATATAAATATATAATATTTATTGTGCTTTGGAAAGTTAAAAACAAAAAAGAATAACTTTTCCAAAGAAAAAACTAAAATTTATATACAAATGATAACATTTTACATAAAATTTTATAATATTTTTTATAAAATATAAATAAATTAAAATTAAAATTTAGATAATTGTTATATCTAATAAAAAAAATCTTTAATGATAAATACCATAAATATTGTTCATATAATTTTATAATCACATCTAATTATAAATGTCAATGTTAAAAATATAATAATAGATAAATAATGTATGCCACCCTCTATTCACCTTTCTCACTAATGTATGCCTATTGTTTTCTTTTGTTTGTCCTTATAACACTACTAGTTCAAAATGTATCCCCACCATGCATGCTTATAACTGCATATATTTTGAAAGTTTAATATAAAATATTTGAGGTGATTCTTCACTTATTTATATATAAAATGTATTTTAAATATAAATTTATAAATAATTATTATTAATAAATTATTTACAATATGTTTTTTTTAAGATGTTGACAATATTTTATATAAAATTTTATAAAAAATATAAAAATAAAAATAAAAAATAAACACTTGTCATATCATTGCAATAAAAAAATTGAAAATGGTTAATTTTATAGATGTTGTTGTCTATGATTTCACATAGTTATTTTTTAATTGTTTTTTATATAAAAAATAGCAAAATTAGGGTGTTGTCCCTTTAATACAAGGCCCTGTAGGTGATCATCAGCAGAGTAACAACATCGGCACATTTACAACAAACAAACACCAAACCAAACACCCTAAGTATTCCATATCAAAAACCACATCAAAATGACGAGCAGGGTAACCATATTACCAACCAACAACTTAAGAACACTAACCAACCAACACATATCAACAATATAAAAAGTATATCTTGTTAAACCAGTAACTATACTACTAATAATGTCTATCATGAAACCTAGTTCTTAAAAGAGTCTTAAACAAGGCCCACTAGGGGTCATACCAGTTGGAATTAAACATATAAACCATAAAAGTATCAATAGAGAATTCAAAAAATCACCAAGGCCAGTAAGGCCAATCCCAACCAAAATGTCAAACATCTCGCCTCACTAATCCTTCTTCCCATTGCATGGCTTGATCAGGGTTATAGTAGCCCAATCCTCGGTGAGGAACTTGAGAAGTTCCTTGCAATTGGCATCCTCCTCTACATTGTCAATGGAATTATCCTTCTACAATAGGCATAGACTGGTGGCAGATCTATGCATGATCTTTAGAGAAAAGCGAGTAACATCATGAAGTCATTTTTCCAAATTCTCCATTTTGGTTTTAATATTTTCCACCTCCTCCTAGACCATGTCTTGTCTGCTACTTGCTTCCTCCATGGGGGCCTTCCCTTTAGCACTAGTTGAGGCCCTAGTCACAACCCCCTTGGCCCTAAGACTGGCAAGACCCAAAGAACCCATGTTTAGAATTTCAAAAACATGGGAGGAGCTGCTTGTAGAAGCAAAAAGGGATTCCTCCTCCACACCCTTCTCATCCTTGCTCTTGTTCTCACTTTCCCCACCATTATCAAACTTTGAGGCCTCCTTGGGACTCTTCTCCTTTTCAGGCTTACAAACCAATCTACTGGAACTACAAGGAGTGTTAGTCTCCTCAGTGATTTCAATATCGAAGTTTATTTGTTGTAGCCTGAACTTGGTTTTCTTTGAGGCTTTGGCTTTAATTTTGGGGGTTGGGGCATTACATTTCTTGTCCTTCCTTTTTTCAACAGACCCAACCACAAGGGAAGTGTCCTGGGGAGGGGTTTTTGAGGTTGGTTTTTTAATACACTTTTTCTTGTTGGGGCTAGGGGTATCTATAAGACTAGCAGATGGTGGAGTAGAAGAAACAAGGGCTTCCTCAACAACAAATAGGCCGAGGAGGGCAAAGGGCTAGGTGAAAATTATAGAGTCTAAACATAAGCCCCTGGTGCATAATTGTAAAATTCCTACCCAAATTCATAGCCTCAACATCTTTCACAGTATTTTCTAGAGAGTGCAAAAGAAAAAATGGAATACAAATATTGTTGTGATTCTTGAGATGATTGAGAAAAGGAATATGGTAGTAGTAATACACATTGAATCTCCCCTAAAGAGTGAAATACCTCATCACAACCATGCACACTTTGTCCCACGATTCAGGAAGTTGCTCGCGGTCATAGCCAACATGAATTTTAACAAGTTGCTCATCCCTAAAGAAGAATTTGTCAAGGATGGCCTAGTCGAACACATTGCTCGTTTTCTTCCATTTTTTCCTATCTATTGCAAGACTAGTGGCCTTAGCAATAACTTCTTCGTTCACTTCAAAGGAAATACTCCCCATTGTCACCCTTCTTGTAGACCAAGAGGTGACAAATTGTTTAGAGAGGCTTTCGTCAAACCCCAACATACATTCCATGAACTGGGTATTTCCTCCCTCCTTGCAAATATGTCATATGGCATCATCTGTCTTCCATTCGTCGAATTTATCAGGCTCAACACAAACATGGTCTCCACCCGTGGCCCTATCAAGCAAATGGTGGTAAGAGAAAGCAATTGCAAAGTGAATGTTAGGCAGAATATAGGTGCAAATGAGAATAAAAGAGTGATTGCAATAAAACCCCAAATTAGAGTCAATCGCAATGAAATAATAACAAGAAAAAGACTAGCATTCCTTAAAATTATTACAATTAGTGCCACTCCCTGAATCCAACTCAAAACTAGCAGTTCCCTCGTGCGAGAAGTCCATCGCATAATAAAAAATGGGGATGGTAATAAATCCAACGTCACATAAGATCGAGAAAAATCTGTGAGGCCGATGGAGATGACCCAAAAATCAAAGGGGTTCAAAAAATAATGAGCCTTTTGGCCACTAGATTCATCATGAAAAGTTGTGGTGGCGTCTAGGTAAGAAAAGTACACACCACATGGTATTTCCTTCTCGTAGGCTTTCCCATACAACAATGGCCAGTTTTTAAAATTTAGAACCCCGCCAAGACCACTTACTAAAGTTAGTAAGTACCAAGCCAGGGCAAGAAAGCCAAATTTGTTAGCTTCCATGGTGAACTAAGCGAGATTCATTCTTTAGGAGGGACAATGTAAAAAGAGGCAAGGAATAATCCTTCCTCCAATAAAGTAGCCCCTCATGATCTAGTCCCAAAGCAACCAAACTATCAACAACCACATTTCCTTCCCTATAAACATGCTACAAAGTGAATTCCTCCAACCCAGTGAGTAGAGATCTAATGTTTTCAATTATTCCTTGAACTAACCATCCCGCTAACATTGTACCTTTTGTGGCTTCAATTATAAATCGAGAGTCACCCTCTATTTCCAAGGTTCAGACATCGATCGACAGTGCAATCTTAAGACCCCACAGAAGCGCCATACCTTCTACCTGATTATTTGTGTGTTCATTTAAATTCCTTGTGTAGGTAGCTATCAGATTGCCATTATGATCCCTAATGACACCACCCCCAGTCACTTTCCCAGCTTTGGCCACCCCATCAAAATTTAGCTTATACTATGGTGGTTTGGGAGCTTCCCATTTTGTGTTGTGTCTAGCTACCTTCTTAGAATTATCAAACTTGTGGAAGTCCCTAGGAAGTTTCAAAACTCTAGCAATTGCATTGTCCCAATTGGTTGGGGGACTACTCAGATTCTTCCATCTACAAACAAAGATGTTGTCCAATATGAGTTTATTAAGGGTTATCAGCACACTGTCAACAGTACTCTCCTTATCCCTGAAGATTATGTCATTCCTCTCTTTCCAAAAACACCAACAAATATGAGGTGGAATTTTCTACCAAAGTTGCCTAATAAGGGGATGGTTTGAAGGGCACCTCCAATTGATAACAAATTGTTGAATATCCTTGTGAAATACCCATTGGATGTTGAACTTTAAAGGACGTTTCGCCAAACTTGGGAAGCAAAATGATAGTGGATGAAAAGATGGGAGATTGTCTCTGCTTCCTACTTACAAAGAGTACACCTATTGGGAAGTTGAAAACCCCTTTTGACAAGGTTGTCCAAGGTTAAAATTTTACCATGAATAGAAGCCCACCAAAAGAAGTTAATCTTTGGGATGAGTTGTGGGTTCCAAACCTTCCTCCAGCAATTCTCATCACCATCAAACTTTAATAGCATATGGTAAGTAGTCTTCACCGACAAGGCCCCTGTGTGATTTTTCATCCAAAATAGCTTGTCTTCCTTAGGAAAAAGAGGAAGTCTCACTTTATTTATCAATGATTGAAGCTCAGCAACCTGATTGAAGCTCAATAGCCTTAAGTAGAAGGTCAAGCCTGTCTAAGAAACTTTGATCAAGGTTTTTCCATCTACCTCTGGGGGTAATATAATCAGCAATATAAGTGCCAAAGAAGGGAATTGCCTGCTCCCTTCGTATATTGAAACTGTTGTCATCAATGGGTTTGTCCCCAATCCATAGATCCTCCCAAAATCTTATTGATCTCCCATTGTCAATTTGCCATCTAAGGCCTTCCTTCATAAGCATTCTACATTTGAGGATATTGTTCCATATCTTTGACCCAGTGGGAAGACCATTATGGTCAAGGGCCCTGGAAAAGCATCCATGGTTCAGATACTCAACCCTCATAATGTTGCACCAGTCAGCTTTGCCAACCACAAGATTCCAACCTATTTTGGAAATGAGGGCTTTGTTTAAATTGGCTAACTTTCTAATCCCAAGGCCCCCTTGACATTTAGGTCGGAAAATAGTGTCCCAATTGGCAAGAGCCGGTCTTTTTTTATCTTCCACACCAGTCGACAAGAAGGTCCTTTGAATTCTTTCTAGTTTTTCTGCCATGGAGCCCATAATTTTAAAAAGAGAGAGGAAATAGATCGGGATCCCTTGGAGAGAAGTAGAAAGCAATTGTAATTTACCAACACTACTAAGGAGCTAACCCTTCCAACCCACAAGCTTCTTTTGCATCTTCTCCAGAATATTATTCCAAAAAATTGGAGTAACCTCCTTCACAATGAGGGGGAGGCCAAGGTAAGTTCCCAAAAGAGAATCTCTTTGGCAGCCTAGTATAGACAAGATCTTAGCTTGTAGGTCCACCTTGGTGTTAAGGAAATAGATACTACTTCTTTGATAATTGATGCATTGCTCGGAGGAATTAGCATAGTCATTAAGGAGGCATTTCCATTCCCTAGCTTCAACCACTGAAGAATTTCCAAAAAGGAAAGTGTCATCCACAAATTGTTGTAGAACTGAGGGGGGTAGAGTAGAGGCAGCTTTGATTCCCTGAATCCTACCTGTATGTGAAAGATACAAAAAATTCCTACTAAGGACTTCAACAGCCATAATAAAAAGATAGGGTGATAAAGGATCACCTTGCCTGATGCCTTTTCCAGCTTTAAAGAATCCCCAAGGAATCCCATTGACCAGGACAGAATAGTGGACTGACTCAACACATTCCCGAACAATCCCAATTAACTTGTCATTGAAGCCAAATTTAGATAAAACCAAGTAAAGAAATTTTCATTTGACTCTATCATAAGCCTTAGAAATGTCCACCTTGATTCTTACTTTTTTCCATAGAGTAGATGATCTTATGGGTTGTAATAGTAACATCAAGGATTTGTCTTCCTGGGACGAATCAATTTTGGCATCTGCTGATGATCTTATCTAGAAGTGGTTTCAGACGATTGACCAAAATTTTAGAGAAAATCTTGTATTCAGTGTTGCATAGACTTATAGGCTTGAAGTCAACCATACACTTTGTATCCTGGATTTTGGGGACTAAGACAATGTAGGTATTATTCAACTTTTTCAGTATTTTCCCAGTTCTGAAGAAGTCTTTGGCTGCCATGGTCAAGTCATCGCTGACAATGTCCCAGTATTCCTGAAAGAAAGCTGGAGGAAATCCATCTGGCCCAAGGGCTTTATAGGCACCCATAACAAACACTGTTGTCTTAACTTCATCCTTAGAAATAGGGGCTAAAAGTTGCAAATTGTCCTTCACACTAACAACAGTTGGGAGGTGACTCAAAATTCTATCCTCCAGATCAATGGATAGGCAACTACCATTATCCAAGTATATATGTCTAAAATAGCATTCAGTTATTTCACCAATTTTATCTTCATCAGTAACCTCTTGATTAACTTCATTCAGTAAGCATTTGATGGTGTTTCTTTTCTTGTGTCTGCTGGTTGTCCTATGGAAAAAGCCGAATTCCTGTCACCTTCCTTCAGCCATTGCACTCTAGACCTCTATTTCCAATATATTTCTTCTTTTCTTAAATTATCTTTCCACTTCCTCCTCCAAGCTTCCTCTTCTACATGCAATGTTTGCAGAAAATTACCCTTGGCCATTAGATTTTGGATGTTGTCAAGCTTAATCCCAATCTCTTTTTTTTGCTTAAAAATGTCACCAAAGGTAGATTTAGACCATCCTCTAACTTCCTTTTTAATGAGATCAAGTTTTTGGGAGATTATGTATATAGCCGACCCTTGGATTGGATGGCTCCATTAGTTTTTTATGCAATTTCTAAAATCTGGATGTGTCGTCCACATAATCTCAAATCTAAAGGTGTGAGGGCCAAAGAAAGGCTTATTCATCCATTGGAGGAGAATTAGGCTATGATCAGAAACAATCCTAGGGAGGGCACAAAGAGAAGCATTGCACCCCAAATCCCAACCTACAAAGACCAGCACTCTATCTAAACAAACCTAAATAAGGTGGTTACCTTTCTGATTGTTAGACCAAGTGAATGGATTACCCTATAGTTACAAGTCAAACAAGCTAGACCTACTGATGAAGTCTCATAGGTCGCTCATGTTGTCACTATAGTCCATCAGGCCACAAAGTTTCTCTGAAGGGAACAACGGGGAGTTAAAGTCACCAGCCACCATATACAAGGCATTTTTGTCTTCTAGAATTAAACATAGGACTTCTTCCCACATACTTTTCCTTCCTCCACGAGTATTCGGGGCGTAGATATTAAATAGGTGCCAAATATAATTATCAACTCTAAGGGTCATAGTGAGGTAACTATGGGAAAACGCATAGGCTTCCCCATCAATCTTAGTAGGATTCCACATAGTAGCAATGCCACCAAAGGCACCATCCACTTCACTATAATAGAAGGAGGAACCTGGCCAAATTTTATTAGTTGTTGAGGAGAAATATGACAAGTCATCTTAACTTCCTATAGAAGGAGGACATCGATTTTAAGATCCATAATGTATTGCCTGAGAGCAAATTATTTTTGGGGACTATTCAGCCCCCTCATGTTCCATAAGAGGAACTTCTTTTTCTATTACAATGGGTTGAGTCCAGGGTTGACTATCGTCCATTAGCAATTTCCCTTGTTGTAGCTTTGTGCCTTGACAATACCTTTGAGGGCCTTCCAACTTTGTTATCAGTCCCCACATCAACTTTCTTAGTTCTTTTTTCCAATTTTGGGTATGCCAGTCATCATTGTTGGCCCCATCCAACTAAGATTTAGAGGAAGAGGGTGTTGTGTAGTTTTCGCACACACGCCCCACTTGGAGTAGGGACCCTCTTTTTGGATGTCTTTTGAATTTTGGTTTTATTGGATTTACCTTTTTGAGGTCTTGACATGTTGGTCTTGCTAGCTTTGATCTTGCCTTGGGGCTTGAATTGGTTAAAATTGAGTTTTAGGAAAAATCCGGGTTTTCACCTGAGTCCGGGATTTTCCGGCTCCAGCGGATTTTTCTGGGCTCTAGTTTACTGTCTGTCCGTCGCTGCATTTTCCGAAACCGGGTTTCTGCTTGACCCCAGGATTTTTCGGTTCTAGCGGATTTTCCCGGTCTGCACCAAAATCCCGAACTTCGTTATATTCCCGATTTCTGATTTTCCGCAAAATCTATGTTCATCCGGATTTTCGCGTACCTTGAGATTTTCCGAAATTCCATTTTGAGCTCGGGTTTCCGGATTTGCTAGAAGTGTCTTGTCGCTCATTAATGACCTGGGTACCTTTGCTCAGACGCACAAATGGATCGACATAAAACCTTTTGGGCATCATTTTCAAACTTTATCATTCATTTGCTTGCTGCTTTGGCGATTGAGAGCTTTCATTTGAGCTTTGAGCATTGATCCTGTGCTGCTTGCGCGTGGATTGTTTGGTGTCGATTGAGGTTTTTATTGCTTGAGCGTGCTTGCGTTGTGGTTGCTTCTTCGACCTCGAGTTTCGACTGAATTGATCCATGGTATGTTATCGATGGCCCCTCTTGTTGGTTTACGCAATGATGAGTTTTCTGGGTTGATTAATTGTCATGTCTGGTCGGCCCATGTTTGGCCATGTTTCCCCTTCTTATCGAGTCAGGGTTTGACCCGTTTCTTCGTGAAAATTCATCACCCGCGCCCCATGAGCTTGTATTTATCCATTAAATGACGGGAATCCGGTTGGAAGGGGTTCTGGGCCGGATTGTTTGTCGTCTTGGCGCGTAATTTGCCATCTGCGAAGTTAGGGTTTTCTTGGAGCTCGGCCCAGAATAACGGATTCATTATGATTTGCCAATCTTGCCCTTGTCTAACGCTGACCCCTGCCCTGAGAGGATTCAGAGCGCCCTAGATTGATCTTTATACATGGGATGTTAAACCCGAGCTTAACCCTGGTTTTCATGGCGGGAAGTTTATTCATTGAAATTAGGGCATCGCTATTTCACCATGAGGACGAGTCATTTAAGGCTTTGGAGATTTGAATTTGTTTGCATTTGAGGTCTAGTCTTTTGGCGTCAATTTTGGGGTCATTAGCAGCCAGGTGGAAAGGTTTGCATATTTGTTCAGTCACTGGTTCACGTGTCGTCGTCCGTCGGGTTTCCGTGGTGTCCGCGGAATTCCTGTGAACTCGGATTTTCCCAGTTTGGGCTAATTCCGCGGAGTGGAGTAATTACCGGAACGTTTCGAACTGTCCGCGAAAATCCATTCCATCCGGATTTTCCCAGTTTCCCAGTCTGTCTTTATCTTTTTTCGATTTTCCAAAGATAGGATTGATGGAACAAATGTTGAATGCTTATTCCTTGTTGCCAATGAATGAATTTCATGATAATCTAATGATCTTTTGGCTGAATTAATGATTTATTTGACTAATGATGTTTTGGCAGCAAGAATCCGTCTGGGTCGGATTTCTCTGAAATTCCGCCCCGACTGGATTTTCCCGGTTTACGGTGTTTTCCCGGACTGCTTTATTTCTCCGGATCTTCAAAGATTAACAATTTGCGATGGGTTTTAATTGCTTTATATGATTTTATGTTAACCTTTGGATTGGAATATGTATAATAATTGAATACTAATGATGTCCTTTGTGAATGTAGGCCGAATCAAGCAAGGCTACAGCAGGAAAGACTAAGGGTGACACGGAGGGGTCATCCATCTCGGAGGCAGAAAGACTAAGATTAGACATCAAGAGTTAGCTCCCCGAAAGCAAGGTGTCTTCTGTGTGGGCCGAGGTGTCTGACACCAATGTTGGGGCCTGGAGATATGAAAAATTTAAGCAGAGGATGGCTCAAAAGGATCTGTCGAGCTTAAGGCAGGGAATGATGAAATCTGGGTTAGTGCATGTGGCAGGTTTCCCTCCAGCAATTCAATGTTATGAGCTGATTCTGGAGTGTGCCAGGCAATATGACTTCGATACACAAAGGGTTGTCAGTACTGAGGGGAGAGTTCTGGCTAACTTTAGTCCTGTCTCCATTGCCCAAGCCTTCGACATGCCGGATCTGTCTTCTGTGTGTGCTTTGAACATAGACACGGCTAAAACATACTATGAGAATGAGCCAGCCAAAGCTCAACAGATGATCAACTCATGGTTAGAGAAACCAAAATCCCACCATTCCAAATTACCTAAGCAATTGCATAGGGTTAAATTCAGGTCAGATAAGTATGATGCAATTACATTCTTGAGCAGAGTGGCAGGATTGAAGACTCCTGGAGTGTTAGAAAACTGGATGGTCCATGTGATTAGCAAGATTGAACAAGGAACCAACTACCACTGGGCCGGCTTATTAGCTCTGAGATTGATAAACAGTTAAGGAACGTCCTGGAAACCAAGAGGTTCACCATGTCCTCTTATGTCATGTATGTACTAGCCAGATTCTACCCATATCGAGGTCTGAATCCACGAGGGACACTCGGACAGGACATAATCTATGAGATCTATCCGGAGTTGCACCTAGGACATAAAGACTACCGCAGGGCTAATGATGCATTCACTATGCATATCACCCGGATGCTTCAGAATGTTGAGCATGTGAGACTGTCGGACAGAGCAAAAGGATTAATAAAGAACTATGGCGCTTGGTTTATTCAATTTCCTACCTTTACCTACATTAGAATTGATGGATGCCCGGTCGCCCCATACAGGTTACCTAGGTACCCCACAGATCATATTGTGCTATTGGAGATTGTCAGACAAATTTGTGAGTTTGATGCCATTGTGAAGAAGGAAAAGCATAAAACAGGCTTTGGTGGGGATTTTCCCCTTGGGATTGGAGTAGCAGAAATATGCCCTTCTATTCAATCAGCACATACGGCAGGAGATGAGTTGGCAGCATATGGTTTTTCATTCCACTCCAAGAGAACGAACTTTGATATTACTGGGGAAGCACAGAAGAAGGCTACCAGGGAATACCGGCATAAAGATGACCTAGAGGACTATTGGGCCAACATCAAAGATGATCTTGAAGCCAGAAAGAAGAGATACTCCAGGCTCCCTGTTGAGGCAATCCGACAGTACAATGTCAAGTTGATCCCGGACCAACTGGAGGATGACGGAAACCTGGTGCAGGATCATGCCTATGAGGCTGTGAAGGACAGGTCCATCGGGGAAATTAATTGGAATGAGGATGAGGTCACAGAGTTGGAGGACCTAATGGCCCCCGTCATGAAATTCACCTCTTCCTGGTTAAAGCATAAAATTTGGGAGTTGGAGAGCGAGAAGGTAACTTGTACCTTCAATTTGATGGGAGACCTCAACCCTATGTCGACTTCAGAGGAATCCGGGGAAGATGACCCCAAGGGGAAAACTGCAAAGAGCTCTCCTTTCAAGATAAAGATTAGAGGCCCCAAGGAGGGTAAGCCCGAAACAAAAAGGAAGCCAAAAGGAAAGAGGAGATGGAGGACTTTGAAGATTAGTAAGTCCTCTGATGAGGAAGAGTCAGAAAAAGCAGAAGAGGAAGATGTTCCTCCACCACCGAAGAAGACAAGAACAACCAGGACTTCAAAGAAGAAGGGTCAAGTTGCCTCAAAGGATGAGCCTCCTTTTGTGGATGTAGAGAGTTCAGGAGGAGAGAAAACAAAAGTCTACATGAGAAGATCAAGGACTCCATCCCCTAAGGAGCCAATGCAAAGGAAGGACCTTTCTCCGGAGATGACAAATGTAGAGCCATCTAGGGCTGCTTCTCCTCCACCAAGCGCACTTGAGCCGGAAATTCCTGAGGAGCATGAAACTAGCGGGGAGGCATAGCCATTCAAGGAAGGGGCACTCTTTGATGAGGTTGATGAGTTCGAAGTTGAAGAAGAAGAAAGGCATACTTCTCCTCTTGTAATGTACGAAGATTCTCCAGAAATTGGCAAAGGAAACAGATCGCCTAAACAAGAGGAAGACATTCCTATTAGAACCCCATCACCGGTACAAGAGATGGAGCTTGAAGAAGGGGATCAAGGCGAGCGGCTCCCTGAGAAAGAGGAGGATAAAATAACTAAGGAGGAAGAAGAGAAAACGACAGAGCAGCAGGAAGAAGCAAGAACAGAGGAAATCCGGGTAGAACCTGCAGCCCCGGACTGGCTTGAAAGAGAGATTGCAAGAAAGAAACAGGTAGTAGTTGAGGACACTCCCTTGGATTGGGATGAAATGCTGCCTAAAATTGGCAAAGGGAAGAAAAAGAAGGCAGCTAGGGTGGTCTCAAAGATAGAGAGAGATGAAGCAAATAACCGAGTTATCCACATTGCCACCCCTTCTGCGGACAAGACAAGAGAAGATGTCACTGGTCAAGACTATAATGTGCAGACTATCAACCTTGGGTCGGCATCCATGGAGCAGGACATTGATGAGTATGAGGGGTCTAGTGTTGTGATCATCGGCAGATTGAGAAAAGAAGCTCAGACAAAGCATGAGATGAGGAAGGAGAATGAAAGACTTAGAAAATGCCTGGAAGAGGTGATGAAGCCTCTGCAGTCCCTTCACCCATCTTCTTCTGCCACTCCTGGTTTCCTACCCAAGGAAACTATCTATGAGATTGAAAAGATGAAAGCCTCTGCTCAAACTGCAGTGGATTGGCTGAAGGATGTGCAACTGAAAGGAGATAATGCAATCAAAGACATCCTGTCAGTTGGGAAAGATGCAGTCTGAGCCAAGGAATTATTGGAGCAGGTGCTGTCTCAGGACAAGGAAGACATTGACCTCTTGCTGCAGAAATCCAAGGTCATCATAGAGCATGGTAAAAAACAACTGGTTGTGGATGGGACCCTCCCTCTTCCAGACTTAATGAGCCATGGGAATGGTTTGAAGCTCTGCAAATTCGGCAGAAGGCCATGAAGAAGATCCATAAAAGGAAGGAAGCAATTGATGGTGATCTTACTGGAGTATATGAGGGGTGCATTGCATTTTTTGAGGTAATGACTGGAAGGAGAAAGATTGCCCCAAAATATCTGAGTCTGGAGCAGCTAAGAGAGTGGTGGCATGAGGTTTATACCCCGGATGCTGAGAATGCTATAACTGGCCACCAATTAGATGATGCAGCCACATACCTAGCAGTGGTGGATAAGTACCAAGCACATAAGGCTGATTGGAATAAGATTGTGGACCAGTCAAAAGAGGAAATTAATTCCATTCAGTGCAGACTTAAGATATTTCCTTTGCCACCTGTTGCCGAGCTGGATGGAACATTCTTGAGGGTTCAGGGATCGTTGGCCCAGAGCAAGGATAAAGGAGGCGGTATTTAATGCCATTTTGAGATTTGTGCTTCCCTATTATCATAGGGCATGCATTGGACCGGATTGCATCGAGGATTGTGTCAAGGCTGACCTTGATGGTGGATGGCATTTAATGTGTGCCTTATTTTGAATTCCTAAGGCCGACTTGTTTTGGGCGGTTATTCTTATTTTGTAAATGTTTGGCTGGGCCGACATATCTTGGGATTTGCTATAAGAGGGCATTCTTGCCTCATTGTAAGGGTTAGCTAGAAAATAACAAGGACAAGTTAGACCAAAGAGCTAGAGTATTTTTGTAGTAGAAGTATTAGTTAATTTCTTGAAGCAATTATTGTGAACCGAACAGTTGAATTGTTGCAGCATTTTGGTGATCTAATACAATAGAAGGCATTGTGGTTTTCCTGGTGAAATCTCATGTTATATTATCTTGCATGGTTCTTATTGTTCTATCTTTCAAATTGCTTGAAGATTTAGGGTTTAGTGTTCATAATTAAATTAGTTTTAGTTTGGTGATTGGTGTTTATGATTTCATATTTGGAATGTTTGTAGCAATCTCTGGTCTATACTCCCAGTAACTATCTGATTGTAGTAGGCTGGTGAAGTCAACCTGGACCATATATTTACATGTGCTTGAGTTCGATTATGGATGAATGTCTATGATTTGAAAATCTACATGCCTTATAAGATTGCACCGTTCTTGTGATATTGCATTGTGGGTTGATCAAGGATTGGTTAATTGAGATTGGTCTGTTCCAAATATCTGTCATTTGCATTACTCATTCTAGGAATAGTTTAGGTTTCATCATATTCTTGCACCCTTGTCTTTTGCTATTTCTTTATTATCTGGTTAGATTTAGGATTTGAGATAATCGTATTGCAAAATCTGATAAATTGAAAGATACAGTTTGCTTGTAGTAAGGTCCCTTTGTGATTACCAGCATTTTCACATAATTATCTGAGCTGTTTATGCATTGTCATGACCTGACACCCGAGAGACCTTGGGGTGATTTTCAGCAATTCATTGTTGAAGATTATCTTTCAAGAGAGATAGAACATCATTTTCTGTCTGAGTTGTTGCTGTGCAAAAAACACCATCAATAGAGGGCTTAGATTTTGGAGTGAGAATCACAAATTTAGTGACTTCCCCAGCAAGGTCATCCACACCACTAGTTGAGAAGAGTAAATGCACGAGGTGTCATTCCCTTTCCTAGCCTTTTTAGGGGTAACTATCCCTATCTCTAATTGTTGTTGAATAGTGACAACCGTTTTCTCCCCAACCCCACCAAGAGGTTGGTTAGCAACAACAGTAGCATTATCTGTGTTCCCTATGTCTATGCACCCAAAGGGAAAAGGAGAAACAACAACCTTACACTCCACCCTCAAAGCCAAACCATGAGGAGACAAACCCAAATCCCTTAGTGGGGATATTTCACCTTCGACCAGGAAGCCAAGGGAATTCCCACGTTCCCCCCCAATAGTATTCTCCTAAACCTCAGGGCCAAGGGATTTCATCATCTCATACAGAACTTTAGCAAATGGATAATCATCCAGCTCATTGGAGTTGGTGTTGTCCTGAGCATCACTAGAGCTGGGGATCTTCAGTATTTCCTCCTCCTAGAAAGAAAGGGATGGGTTTTTCCCTTTTGACAAGGTTTCCTTTTATTCGAGGCTTTACAGTCCGTAATAACATGCCCCTATTTCCCACATTTTTGACAGAATAGAGTGGCATTTTCATAAACCAAGGCCTAGGTCCATTTTCCCCATTTAGATTTCAGAGTTATAAATTTGTGGAGAGCCTTATTGATGGCTACATTAACACACAACTGAGCAAAAACTAACCTGGATTTAGCCAGAGTGATTGCGTCTACAGAGACATAACTACCAAAGGAGTTACCAATCCAACGAAAGATTTGTTCATCCCAAAATTCCAATGGGAGGCCAAACATGCAAACCCACATGGGAGCCATTCCATTAAGTTCTGCAAATAGATCAAATCCTGGTTTCCACTTGTCCAAAGCCAAAAAATGTTTTCCATAAGCCCATGAGCCTGAAAACACATAGATCAAATCCTCCATAGCCATGAATTTGAAAAGGAATAAACCTCCAGGCATAGCAAAGACAATCACACTGCCCTTCAGCTTCCAACAACCATTAGTCCATCTATGAACCGTGTCAATGGTGGGCCTAAAGCAAAGAATCTCCCCACCGGTGTGAGATGCAACAAGGAGGCAACCTCGTCCATGACCCTATTTGGTAAGCAAATCTCAGTTCCCTTATCCAAATGAACAATGTCTGGGATGAAGGACTCAAAAGCGTTGTTTCTAGTCCCAATAAGGGCACTCTTCCAGTTAGCCTTGAGGGACCCATCTCTGTTGAAAATTCCATTGTCCCCATTGGTGGGAATCACTATTTGCGGTTTGGATGCACTCGACACGAACCTCACATTCCCATGTGCCACAACAAAAACATGAGGGTCGCAAATCATTTCCGTATCAGGAGGGGGGTCAGGCTGAGGGGAGGCAAAGTCCTCCCCATAACATGTAGACATGACCAAAAAATTTGAATTGCAAGCATGGGAGATTGCAAAGCAGGAGAGCATTAGTTATTCATTTTTTAATTGTTATACATGTGGTTGTTAAAAAATAAAATAATAGATAAATAATATATTTAGTAAAGGTCATGTCATCTCATCTTGACATTTAATATTGGGTAAGTGGAAGGTTGTAATAAGAACTCAAATTAATATCTAAAAGAGTTCTATTATGACATCAAGAATTCTCATTTCATTATGGAGTTAATAAAGTTCAAAACATTACAAAATTAAAGCCTATTAAATTAAAATTTTAAAAAGTAGGATATAAATATATAATAATTATTACTCTCTTCACAGGTAAAACAAAACAAAACAAAATTAAGAAGGGCAATTTTTTCATAAGATTAAAATTTATATTCAAAAGTAAAATAATTCTTATAATAAACTAAAATAATTATAAAGTAAAATACAATAATTCTTAATTCAAGTAAAATTTAAAATAAAATAAACAATATACATAAAGTAAATTAATTTTTAACTAATTTTAAAGTAAAATAAAATAAATTTTAAATAAAAATAATAATTTTTAAGAAAATAAAATAATTTTAAAGTAAAATAAAATGCATAAATAATTAATATTGAAAATAAGAAAAAGATTAAAAGTAAATAGCATAGAAAATAATGTAATACACACAATATCTTCACCTAAACCTTTTTGTGTCCTCGGATAGAGTTGAAGTCATTGCTTATAAAATCGACAGCATGATAGTAGGATTGAGATGATGGGACATTAGCTAGGTTATAGAAGTAGATAGAAAATGCAACATAACAATATGATAATGGTGGATTTAATAAAAAATTGGACAATATAAGAATAGGAAGATGGAAGATATTCAAATGAGATGAGAGACCTTTAATTTATAGAGTTTTTAGGAGGGAAATCAAGGGTCAATACATAAGGAAGGGCTAGGATTTATTGAGAACTAGGGTTTAGCTCAAAAATTAGTCATATGACAAGTGTCGCATGAGGGATAAGGGTTAGGTTTAGAATTTGATCAATGAAACACTAGGGAATATCCAATATGTGAATGGTTGATATTTGGAGATGTATGAAATGGATGGATAAGATGGAAAGTTAGCTTGAATTTTGTATCCTTTCACATGCGAGAGGATAAAGGTGGGAGGGATACTTGGCGCATGATAGCAAGTTTAGATTATGATCCATGGGAATGAATTTCATGGCTAGGATTAAATAGACAAGGATTGAAGGATAAAGTGGAATTAAATATTAGAGGAAAAGATGGCAGGGATTAATTAGTCTAAATCAATTAATATATTAATTTAGTTGGAAGGTGGGAGATAAAAGTGAAGGTCAACTTAATATTTATTTAATTAAAGTGGGGGATAAAAGTGAAGGTCAAATTTTAATGGCTAAGATAAAGTAAAATCAAATGTGGTCAAGGTATGGTCAAATTTTAGGTCTTTACAAATACATAACTATTTGATAAAAGAATCATTAATATACTTACATGTTTAAATTTAGAAGACTAAATATTAATATTTGTTAAAAAAATTACTTTTAATTTATTAATTAGAAGATACAATGAATAATAAATAGTTAAGAGTGAAAGTAAATATATTGATCACTTTTACATCATGGTAGGATTAATAATTAAATAATAAGAGCATCAATAGAGTTATGACTTATATCTAAAATAAATGAAATTAAATGTATAAATTGAGATAAATTAAATGTCACTTAACTTAAATTTGATGATGGAGAAGTATTGTAACAAATGTAAGAAGTTGATCTTGCAATCTTTTAGAATGTTAAGATTCACTAAAATGAAGATCTTAGATTTTAAATGGTGATTTTTATCTCTGGATCACTTATGCAAGTGTAGATTTTACCTATATATAGACCTAAACTAAAATTTGCGGATCTAAACTAGTAGACTATGCATTGTTTAAATTTATTTTGTTTAATTTGTGTTGTCTAAATGTGGAGAAGTGCAAACTATGATATTTAGGAATACCTTTAGGGAATTTATTTACTTATGAGGATCAAGTTCTTCTCAATCAAACTCCTAATAGAGTAGTTTTACATCTTTTAATGAAAGGTTTGAAGATAACAAGCATATTTAGAATGGACATATAATTATGTGCTCTAATAAACTATGCTAAAATTCTCTCATAAATGTTCACTACAAGTATGTGCATAACTCCAAAATGATCTTTGTTATTTATCAAATGAGAATGATTTTTTAAAATGCAAAAACCAAGCAAACAAATTGACATAATGTACACTAATTTAGCCCATAATAGTTAGTGAAATGATTAACGAGCTAATAATTTTAAAATTTAAAATTTAAAATTATAGAACTAGATTGGGTTAAGTATGTGCCCATGGATCTAATCTAGTATGATTAATCTAGGAATTAGAATACAATTCTAGGGATTAGTGTTTTTTTTGTATTAATCAAAGCTTAAAAAAATTACAAAGGAATAAATAATAGTAGTTCAACAAAGAACTACACAATAAAAAGAAAGGAAGAATTACATATCAACCCAAAGGCAAAACGGATTAACAAACACAACTACTTTCCAACCAAGATCATAGCTACAATAGTTACAAAAACACGACAACCTCCTTGAATCGAAAGCAACGTTAAAGTCTAAATTTGAAAAGCCCTTGAAGTTGTCTAGAGCAACAAATATCTCCATTATGCAGCTGCAAAAATTGAAGTTTAATCACCTCCAGATGGTTCCTATGCTTAGCATCTTTCATATTGTCATTCTTCAACTAAGAACACAAATAGATAAACTAAAAAATGATGTCAAAGTAAAACTTTAGCATTTCTACTTCCTAATGAACAACATGATTAAAAAACATTGACAAACATATGCTTTTCCATATATTAAGTAAAATAACTTGTCTTATAGAATCAACAACCAAGTTATTTTGAAGACAAGTACCCAAAATAGCTTCCTTCCAAAACAACACATGATCAAAAATTATAGGAAAATGAGTAAAAACAACTTCCTTCCAAAACAACAAATGATAAAAAATTGTAGGAAAATGAGTAAAAAAAGCTTTCCACTTTCATTTAGCATGCAAACAGTCCTAAAATATATGCTTTAGGCTCTCAATATGTTGACAAAAAGGGCATTTAGCTAGCTAGAAATTCATTTTTTTCAATCTGTCTCCTATAGGCAGTTTGTGATGTAAAATTTTCCATGACAACATTTGGGCATTGGCCTCAACTTTAGTTGACCAAATTTGGAAACTCAAAGTTTTCCACATCCTTTCCTTAAATCTTCCATTTCATATTAAGCCTTAGGCTAAGAGTCATTTTTGGGAGTAATTTTAGATAAATTTTCTTCAAGGGGAAACAATAAAACTGGTATTTACCGAGCCATTTACAATCTTTGAAGAAACTACATTGTAAGGGTGTACAAAACTTCATGTGCAACTCCATGGGAACCAATGCCATAAAAAAAATCAAAAACCTATGAGATTTATTGTTAAGCTTAACATCATTACTAATATTTTTCCGTTCCTTCCAATCTAAGGACTTAAAGTCCCATATGTCTCCAAACTGCTGAATGCCCTTCTTAAAAAGGTAACTAGATTGTCTAGGAAAGGCAATAGCAAGTGGTTGACTATGATATTGGACAAGCTTGTTCCACCAAATAGAAGTATTTGCAAAGCTAAAGCCATATTGCATGGAGTCCCACCTCCAATTAAGAAATTTGCACACTTGTTGCCAAGCCTTCCAGATAGATTATAAGGGAAATGAGGCCTTAATATGAAAGTAAGGAGCAAGTAAAATTTTGTCCAACCAATACACTCCTTGCCATTTATTTTTCATGGCAGCCTGAATAATCCATTGTTGAACAAGGATTTTCCATGGTTCGTCTCCAGTAGTAACCCTTATAATCCATTTCGTCGACAAGTGGATTCCTTGAGTTTTGGATCTAATAAGCCTAAGCCACCCTTGTCTTTGGGTTGAATATAATGATTCCAAGATGTGGCTTTGAAACTACCCTTTCCATCCCAATTAGTCCATAAGAACTACTGAATGATTTTATTTAAGTCTTCATAGCCTTTGTTTGAGGGCATCCAACATGATGAATAATAAACATGAGAAGCCAAAAAAATGTGATTAACCACTTGAATTCTACTTGCAAGTGAAAGAAATTTGTTTCCCCATGTAATATCTTGTTCTTCAACTTAGTAATGAACCAATTCCACATATTAGATAGCGTGACACCTAGACCAAAAGGGATACCCAAGTATCAAGTAATCTTCTCATGCTTAATTTGCTTACAATATTTAGGGATCCAAGAAGGAGAAACATCAGAATTAATCATAAGGAACTTAGTTTTATGATGAAAATTTTTTGATCCCAAAACAAAACAAAAAAATTCAAGAATTCCCAAGACATTATTAATTTTAGATTCAAATTTTTGCATGAACAACATACTATCATCAGCAAAATGAGAGCTAAGAACAATTGCATTATTAGGAATGGATATCCATCTAATCAAATTCATTTGATAAGATTTCTATAGTAGATAACCTAATGCATCAACAATAAGTACATAAAGGAATGGAGACAATGAACATCCTTGCCTAATTGAGCATTGCAAGGGAAAAGGATCAATCAAATAATTATTGATAACCAATTGAGCATTAGCATCTTTGAATAGCATTTGAATATGGTTGCATATTTTAGGACCAAACCCAACCACTGAAGCATTTCAATGATAAAGCTCCATCCCATTCTATCATATGCTTTGTCAAAATCTATTTTGACCAATAAAGCATTTTGCCCTGATTGTTGTGCCCATTCACAAGTTTCCCAAGCCAACATTAAGTTATCAAGTATAAAATTTCCTCCAAGGAAACTTGTATGTTTAGATCTAGCTATATCTTTAGTCACCGATTTAATCCTCGTAGCTAAAGCTTTGGCTATAATTTTATAAGAAGTATTAAGCAAGGTAATGGGGTGCCATCCAGAAATAGAGTCCACATTCTTTCCTTTAGGAATAAGTTTGATTAAGCCATTATTAATTTCAGGCCCCAACAAACCATGTTTAAGAGCTTCCAAGTACACAAGATAAAAGTCTTCTTTAATATGCTACCACGTGATTTGATAAAATTCAATAGAAATTCCATCAGACCCAGAACTTTTATTACATGCCATTGAAAACACCACATGTTCCAAGTCCTATATTGATAGATCACGGTCTAAATATTGACTAAAATCAAAGTTTACCCTTTTTGGTATATATTCTTTGATGAGGTCTTCCAATATTGATTGAGTATCTTTTCAATGAGGATCTTCTCTAAAAAGTTGCTCATAAAATTTGTGAAATATAACTTTGATTTCTTCCAAATTTGAATGTATTTGTCCAACCTCATCTTGGATCACTCCAATGAACTCCTTTTTTTGCTTATAATTTAAATATTTAAAAAAGTATTTGGAACCTCTATTACCATCCTTGATCCAATGTAGTCTAGCCCTAATTTTGGCTCCTTGCCCCCTATAAATATCAAGTTGACATATCTGAGTTTCAATTACAACTATAGAGGTTTGAATCTTAATATCATATGGATCTGAATTCAAAAGTTTTCTATACCTTTCTAGTCTGCCTTGCAAGGATTTTTCCTTTCTTTTACACTACCAAGCCAACCTTCTGCCAAAGAAAGCTAGATATTCAACACAAAGGGAAATAGCCTTATTCCACCACTCCCTGTAGGATTCACCATCTTTAGGCTTTGAAATGGAATTCCAAAGGCCAATTAAGGCAGAAATGCATGAAGGAAATTTCAAAAGTGAGGTGTTAAGCTTGAAAGGTAAATGATAGTCTACTCCATTAGAAATCACTAAAGAAGTAGAACAGATAATAGGAAAATGGTCTGAAAGTGTAGTAGAGTAGTCCACAGTTACACAACTCCTAGAAGCATCTTGGATTAACTATAGATTAAGGGAGATATAAAACCTATCTAACCTGCTAAGCTTCCTATCAGCCCCAAATCTGTAATTAGTTCAAGTATACCAATTATTCTTTTGAGAGGAACTTTTTTTATTGATATGATCTACAACTCCCGACATGTTACGACAATATAACCACTTATCAAACTCTTCATTACTTAATTTGACATGACTGTCCCAAGTTCAATCTAACTAATTTTCCACCATATTAAAGTCACCCCATACTATCCAATCAACTTGAGGGAGATTTGAGCATCCAATCCCATAGCTCACTTCTTTCTTTTGCAATGTTAGGGGCATAAATAGAGCAGAAACCTATGAGCTAACCATTGATAAAACAGAGGACCCAAACACAATTATGTATTGGGTCCTCCCCTTTATTAATGATAAATTTTCTAACACATGAATCCAAGCCAATGATAGCTCCCCCTCTTCCCTCTCCATGTGACGTATAAAAGAAAGAAGCATCCCTCCATATGTTGCATAGAGAGGAACCAAGATGGACCCCATTAAGCTTAACTTCTTGCAAAAAAATAACGTATGGTTTCCACTTAATTATGGCATCCTTAACATCATATTTACAATGAGGGAGAGAAATCCCTCTAACATTCCAAGAAAGTATTTTGAACTGCATGCTTAAACAAAATTAGGAAGGTGTTCCTCTTGTGGCAGAGCATCAAACTGATTAGCAAGGGTAATGTCATGTTCAAAAGTTCGCAAATCTTTTTTAGCAATATTAGGAGACCTAGATCTTTTCCTGGTATCTAGTGAAAGAGAACCTGGCCTTGCAGAAGGTGAAGGAGACCTTTGTCTTACAAAAGGTGGAGGAGAGCTTTAGCTTTGCCTCAAAGGTAAGGAAGAAGAAGGTTTCTCAGAAGAAGTCACATCATGAAAGGGTGAAGAAGAGGAATACTTAATGGAAGAGTTTAAACCATTTGGGCGCTCTGAAACACCTGAAGATTCCTTCCTTTTCCTAACCATACGCCACCCATCATAAATAGAAATATCTTTAAAGGATGGGGAAGAATTTACAAGAAATTTGTTATTGGTATTTCCTTAATCAACTTTGGCCTGTTGTTGCAACTGGGAAGACTTTGTGGGCATATCAGTTGGCTGAAGAGAATTGTGCATTTGTTGTGCATTGAGAGCAACTGACCCTTGACCTATAATAGAAGCAAGCATTAGGCCTTTTCAAATATACTATAGGTTGAAGGAACTCAACCCCTGGACCTATCAACTTAATATTTTCAGATAATGGTTGAGTAAGGTCCATTTCCACACAAACCCTTGGATGCACTCTCAGACTACTAAACTTATCAAAACTATTTTTACACCATAAAACTCTTCCCAATTGAGATACAATTTCCTTTAGAAATGGTCTAAGTGTCAAATTCAAAAAGACATGGGTGGAAATCAAGTGTCCATATTTGCACATAAAAAATTTGACCATAAATAACCCAAGTACCATATTGTAGTACAACTTAGACATGATCAACAAACCTAAATTTACATGAGACATAGCCTCTCCCAGCCCTCTCATTGCCTCTATCTCCCAGCCCCTATTTTCCCAATTAGTTTTAGCCCATTTATAAAACTTAGATTTAGATGGTATCCCCCTTAAGAAAAATAAAATCACAGACCTATGCTAACATTCAACAATGCAATCAATCACGTCAGCAAGAAGAAAAAACTCTTAAGGTTTTACCAACTTCCTCGTGTGTAGCCTCCCCCATTTCATTATCAACAACAATTCCTTTGACTTCTCTGGAATTTTCATTAGGTTTAACAGTAGTTCCCTTGCTCAAATCCACATTTCAGTGTTTTCCTTTGCTGGGTGTGTAACTGCATTATCCGTTAGCATCACAATCTCACCAGACTGAACTTCACCTTTATCTTCATTCGCTCGACGCACCTCGACTTTGAGCCTCATCATGGACCCTTTAATCTCTTTACCCTACGTGCCTAGAGCAACAAAAACACCTGTCTCTTGGTTCACAACCCTTGAGCTAGGGTTTGGACGCATACAACATCTCTTCTAGGAAGATCAACGTTCTGGCCGCTAGATATTTCACCCGCCTTGGCCATGGAAACATTCCACAAATCTGAAAAAAATTCAATCTTTTTCCCTGAAAGTTTCAGTTGCAGAGCATTCCAGAAAGTTTCGGTTGCAGAGCACTTCCTTCGCCTCATTGATTTTTTAATAGTACCTTTCTAGGGATTAGTGTTAACAATATTGAGATGTAGGAATATTATGATCAAAATTCTATATCAACCCCAAAATGTAAACCATAATTTTTTTCATACTTAATAAAATTAAGAAATGCAAAGAATATGTGACAATTATAATGAACAATTCAAGGTATATTCTAATAATTTTTTTATATAACTCAATTACAAGGTGGAACCATAAAGCCCTATCTCACTTGTGGGCCATTTAAAAAAAATAAAATTGCAAGTGTTAAAATTCAAAAGACCTCCAATTAAATTTTTTTATTTGATGGGACATTCAAATGAAGGTTTTGACAAAGCCATGTGGTTGCCACTGTAACAAATCCAACTGGTTCATTAATCAAAAACACTAATAATTTTTTTTAAACTACATAACTTGCATAATTACTTTCTTTTCATTTAACAAAGAATAAAAGAGCAATTATAATCATAACTTAGGAAAGATAATTATTTACAAATTATAAATACAAGATTTATTTTCCTTCTCTTTAGTGAATATCATAATGTTTAATAGTACAAATCAAAGTTTAATTTCAATTGCAATTCATGTTTTATCTAGACGTGGGGAACCATGTCTCTAATACATTTTGATTTTATAATAAAATAATACATTGCCATATTTCACATATGAAAGTACAATACCAAGTGAAATTCAGTCTCTTTGTCTCTGATAATCCAAGTCTTCGGCATTCAACTACAAGAGGGAAAGCATCACCTAAGTGTTTTTCCTCCAACGACAAATCAATGGTCCCTCGAACACCTTCATACTAGAAGTGGCCCTACCCTTCACAAGAGTAGCAGATTTAGCAAAACTCTGAGGTCATCAAGCCATCTAAGAACTAGTGTTGTGTGCTAATACAAATAATCTATTGTACAACTCTAGATACCTTTTAGATATGCATGATACTCCTAATTAATTGTAGCTTTTGATACATTGAACTGATAATGCAAGTAGTGATTTTGCATTACTTTCACTAAATATTTTAATGATATAAATAAAAACATAATCTTATGTGGTTCGTAAGTTCACATACCTCTTTCTTAAATGGGATATCAACAAGTGATTTCACATTTCAAATTGCAACCACTTTAAATGTAGTTATCATATCTTTTGATTTCATGATTTTGTGCGTAGATAGTAAAACAAAATTTAAGATATTGTTACTCATAAACCAACATTTTTTCCTTATTGAAAAAAACCTATATTAGTGTGAAGTGAGGTTAGTGGAAAATGGAAATGAAGCATGAATTATTTAACTAGGGTTATAATTCACAATACCCAAATCAAGAAAATAATCAAATCCCACTTACAAATGAAATTGAATGCAAACAAGATTAGAAAGCAACATATAGTAATGAAAATCATATTCAAAACATGAAAACCAACCAAGTGCAAACCTAGAATTCCATTTTGAATGGTTGATGGTGTGTTGGATTGCTCAATCATTAGCTCCCATGATTGCAAAAGCTTTAAATGACCTAGATGATGATGATGAAAATTGTTCAAAGGGTTCTAGGTGTGTGATTATGGAGGAATGAAGGTTGTTTTATAGATTTTCAAGATTTAGATCAATGGTTGAGACTAGATATTGAAATCAATGAGTGAGATTGAATCAAGGAAGATCAAGTATCAAGATTAGTTTGAACTCAAAATATCTCCACAATTTTAAGAAATTGGTTTAAGTTATTTTGAAATGAAGGGTGGGGATTAGATCAAGATTTAAAGGGTTGAGGATGAATGAAGAAGTTGAGATATTTTAGGATATTTTGAAAAAGAATATTCCATTGGAATATACTTTAGGGAGGGAAATTAGAACAATTAAATGAGGATGAGGATATTCCTTTTTAATAAAGAATATTCTATGCAAGTGGAAGGGAATTAGATAATTAAATTATTCTAAATTATTTAATCATGAGGCTTTAGAAGAACATTAGATTTATCTAATTAAATAATTAAAATTATTCAATTAGAGGTGATAAGAGGAAAATCAGTGAAAAATGATGAACTAATTAAATAATTCAAAATTACTTAATTAATAGAGGAAATTAGGTTAATTAATGAAAAATGATGTGAAAGGGGGGAATTAATGATGAAAGTGATGTAAATGATGAATTATGCAATGTTAATAATGAAAATGATGCAAAATGAAAGATCAATGTGTGCGATATGAGTTAGGCATTTTTGCATGTCTACAACTAGTTTAAATATTAATCTCGTATCAATTAGTAATCTTTGTTGCCATAATTGATATTTTATGTATGCATATAAAGTTACATAAGATTCCAATAGATTATTGTTCGTGTCAAATAGAATCTAATGTACACTTGAATTATATACTTACACACACACACACATACATACATACATACATACATACATACATATATATATATATGTTTATAAACTCTTTAAAATAAATGGTGTAGACCAAAAAATGTGAGTCTTACCAAACTAACAAATTTCATAGTCAAGACAAACTTTAAATTTGACAACCACATTTATCAATTAAAGAAAAATCAATTCCAACAAAACATGAATGGTAACACAAATCCAGAGATAATTCAATGATTTTATTTAATTACTTCTTTAACTGATTATAAGCAAATTCATATTACTATCTACAACTCTTAATTTGAAATTGTCACTCTTCCAATTCTCCAGTTTAGCTCCATTCTACATTTGAATTTCCTTTCCTATAAACTTCTCCCCAATTCAACCTTTATTCAATTTTCACCTACTTTAGATGTGCAACCTATGCATTTTCAGCTTTGAATTTATTAATTGATCATCTCTTTACCTCACACCCACCTCTTTCCTCTTTAATTTGTAAACTATAAATTTACGTAGCTCTCAACCTCTCTCTCAATCTGGTGTGACCTCTCTCCTCTCTTTTTCCACCACACATTTTTAATTTTTTAATCTTCCTTTATTCTTTCACACTCCACACAACCCTTCACCTTCACTTCATGTTGGACTCTTTTTACATGCAATTTTTTAAACTTCTTTATTTGCTGCTACGCTTGGCAATATGTGATTTATTTTATCTTTCCTCAACATTCAACATGTCCTTTCAATTCCAAACATTGCATAATTGAATTAAATAATATTCAAACAAATCAAATTCCCCCAGGCACTCTAAATTTTAAATTATCTATCTCCAGGCAGCAAAACTTATAAACCAAAATTTGGACTCAAACCAAAAAATAAAAAACCAATGTGGATTGACAATCACTCGAGATGCTGGACTGCATCAATAAACATTCAATTACTTCATCAAACATGAGCTCAAAAGTTTGTCATATTTATTTATATAGAGATAAAAGACCAAGACGTTTAACAATTATCATATCTATTTATACAAAATAACATTATCATACAGAGATAATAGGTCAAAATGTATAATAATATTAGTTTTGTTTACATAGAGATAATAGGCCAAATGTTTAACCACTTATATATTTGTTTCGACAAAGGTAATAGGTTGAAATAGGCTAAAAGTATAAGAATTTATACAACTTATTTACACAGTGATATTAGGTCAAGCATATAAATATTTATAAAACTTTTTATATAGTAATAATAGGTCAATAGTTTACACATTTATGTAACTATTTACACATTGATAATAGGTCAACAACTTACACATTTATGTAACTATTTAGATAGTGATAATAGGCCAACAATTTACACATTTATGTAAATATTTGGATAGAGATAAAGGCCAATAATTTTAACATGTATAAAAATGTTTACACAGAGGTAAATATAGCCCAATAGTTTTAACATGTATATAATTTCTTACACAATGATACAAGGTCGATAGTTTACACATTAATTTAATGGTTTACACAAAGATAACTATACATTTATTTAATTGTTTACATAGAGAGTATGATAATACAAGGGTTGCAATGCCCATTTACAATGCACATGAATATAGTCACCTTAATGTCACTTTTCTTTCATAGAGGAGGCGATAATACAATGCATACAATTGACAATTGACTTAGTATCACATTGCACTCATAGGGAATATTATAACACAATATAAACCTATCAATTATGTAAGCATACAAAGTGACTTAGTATCACATTACCCTCAAGATATCATAAACATATAGAGTGACTTATAGGTTTCATACAACATACACAAATTTTCAATGGCCTTATTCCAATATAAAACAAATATGGAACATAATACCCATTATGGGTTTTGAGACAAAAATTGAAACATGATAAATCTTAAATGCTCATGAAACACTCTAGAATGTGTATCAAATTTAAAATAGAATCATGCTACAAATTTCAAATATTTCCAATACTATTTCCTATACTTTTCATATTAATTTCATGAAGAAAACCAATGTTATAGAAATCATAGAGTAAGGTACATACCAATTCACATGCCACAAACTTTTACCAATGTTTTCCTTCAATCCTCCTTGACTCTTTGCTTTGTCTCCCCTATTTTTACTTTCTTTTCTTTCCCTTGATCCTCTTTGTTCTCTTATTTCTCTCCTTGTTTCCTAACATCCTATGCATATTTCCCTCCTCGTGGTTTTAATTTTCCTTAAGGGTGGGTGCACAAAGATGGGGGACCAAAAAGTGGGCACTTTTTGGCCAAACTTGACATTGAAATCAACATTTTAAGCAAAATCTTCACTTTCCACATCTATAGTAGGTAAATTGTTAGGAATTTGAAGATGATGCAAACTAGTGATCTGTGATATTTTTTCTGTAGATTTTAAATGTATTTTTTTAAAAAAAATTGTAACTTTTTGTGCGTCTCCTTTGATAACTATTATTAATGGTAAACAACATTTTTAAAAAGCAATGAGTACTTCGTATCACATACCTTTTTTTCTAAAAAAGATTAAATTTTGATTCTTTTGAATTTAGGTTGGTAACAGTGATATCTAGTGATTGCATTTCATTTCATAACATTTTATTGAATATTTTTCTTTTAATTAAGTTTTGAAGTCAAATCAATTACAATTTAGACATAGGTGCATTTTGAATCACAACTTTTTTTGTATGTATTGATTTTTTTTGTTGGAACGAAGACATTAATACCTAGTGCTTAGATATTTTTCAAAAAAAAATCCACTAATGTACTATTTTTCCACATGTGTAGAACAAACAACTTGAGTTTTGGTGAAAAACCTATGTTCAATAAAGCTAAAATAAAAAATAATTAAAAAAAAAAAAATATTTTAAATTTATAGTCTTTGGAAAGAGCGCTTGGAGGACTACGATCCTCAACTTGGTTTATCAAGTTGACTCCATTTGCATCTCCTTCCCGGGCTTCAAAATTCAAAAAAAGGCATAAATTTTGAAATGGGTGAGGGGAAGGTGAAAAAAGGGGTATGTCAAACTTGAGCCTCTCCCAATATTATTCCTTTCATATCCCTTTAACCTTCCATTTTCTATTGCTATTGAAGAATTATGTAGTAGAGGATAAATTAAATTTACTATCAAGGTTCTCACCAAGTAAATTGACATTCATATATCCTTTAAGTTCATTTGAGAAACCTAGACCCCTCTCTTGAAAAATAGGAGCATTAATTTATTTCTCTTGATCAACATAAAATTTCATATCTCAAACCTATCTCAAACTAATTTTAATGGAATTAGTCCAAGCATGGTGATAGGGAAGGCAAATCATAGCTTGGTGTAGAATAATAGCACATTTGTACTACTTAAAACATTTTACATTGATCTCTCTAAAGACAAAATCAAGTACAAGGGAATGAAAAAAAATGTTTAAAATTATAAATAGAGATCATAACCCACAATTTTGTCAACTACATTATATGGCCTCCATTTTTTAAGAATTATCCCAACTAGTAAATTAGTTATAAGATATATGCCTACTTCTAAAACATTTCTATGATGTCTATAGGAATATTTTTCTCTCACTCTTCATTGTGTGTTTCTTCTAGTTACCATATTAAGATTTAGTTATCCTTTATGATTGTTTCTAATCATAGAGATTCTTTCATCCATATTAATTCTATTTAGGCTATTTTGTAGAGTCATCAACCAATATATTTAGAGAAAGTTTAACAAATAAATCATTACTTCTTATATTATCATTAACCTTACTTTGAAAGGGAGATCACAAGATCAAATCAACGATTAATGGTCTACTATCATTTCTAAGATAATGTACTTATATCTCAAAAAAAAAAACATCACTTTAAAAAGAATTAAAAAATACCTTATACAATTATACAATATTAATGTAACTTTCTACAAAAACTCTAAATTATTACAAAACGGTAGCTGAAAAAGTGTTTTCACTTCAATTGTAGCATAAAATTAAATGATATTTACAAGTGATTATCACTTTACCACATTACATGAACATTCAAATATTATTTTAGAGTGTTTTTGGTACTTTATGTCACTTAAGTGGAGCACCAAAGTGAGGGATTGATAAAATGTCCTCATTAGCCAATTTTTACACCCTACAGTAATGACCTGGTATATATACCTAATTATGCTCAAGTTTATGGAATAAACAAATATCATAAATACTACCTCAAATCCAACAGATTTAGAGCTTCTAAACACTAACTTGCCATGCGGATGTCAGGAAAGCCATCCCCGACTTCAATCTCTACCCGTCATTTATTAATAATTTAATCATGATTAATAACAACAAAAATTAGATATATTGGTTTCTTTTGGAAGTACTATGCTTGAACAGTCTATGATTCTGCCATAATTTAATACAAAGACAAACTTGATTTGGGAGAGTTCAAACCTTAATCTTCTGGTCTTCTTCATTATTTGGATCAAAAGAGCTAGTCATACACCACTCATATGTTGCAAATAGTTGGCCCCAAACTTAAGTACTCTTTTTTATCTCTTTATAGCATCCAACCTTACTCACCAAGAACATAATGTTTGTGAGTATTGAGAATAAGGCATACAAGTCAAAATGTAGAATGCCATAAAAAGAAAATGAGACACTAATATCATATTTTCTAGAAGTTACAAAATAAATTTCATGAAGACGCATAAATTGCAAAAAATAAAAATGTTAAATCTTAATTAATAGATAAATTTTACATACTTACCAAATCAGAGGCATGACAAGTAGCCTCAATTTCATATATTGCATCAAAAGAATCATTTGAAAAAGGCATCTTCATGAAATCTCCCTATAAATTATATATCACAAATCAATTCTCCAACATATATACTCTCATGACCAAAATGTTGAGAGAAAACAACTGAGTTAACAAGTAATGAGCAACCTTCAAGCATTTTGATGTTGTTGTGTGTACACATCTTTTTATCACTAATTATAAATAGGTTGACTTGATCCTCTAAGCTTTATTGAAACTAATAAATGAATAATATCTACATTTAACAATAGGATAAATTATTTAACTTTACAAAGTGACAGGTTTTGTCCAGTCCACAAAGCCCGTTCAATTCCTGCAAATGAAAAAGAGGACATTTTTAATAAAAAACTAAATCTGAAGCATTCATTTCCTGATATTCTATGTTCAAATGAGACTATTTATAAGGAGAACTTACTGTTCCTCTTGCTATTTGGTAAGAATTATTGTTCAGGCCTGTTACCGAAGTGCAACTACATACAAAGTCACATAGTAATGAGGCTAGATAATTCTCCGATAGAAGTAGAGATGTTTTGCATGCTATTGAGAAAATTAACCATAATGTATATAAGTTATATCCAATGAATATTTGACAATCACTACTATGGTGAAGGCAAAGAATAATTTGTTAAAAAAACAAATGAATGACGCTATGCTTTTAATGCCTAGTGTGAAATTAGGAGCTACAAAACTCCCTTTCGTTGCACAAACAACAATAGCAATAATATTTAAATTGTTCCACCAATCAGGGCATAAAATATACTCTCCAGGGTGATGAAGCTTAGCTTAAATGCGAGTTGTAAATTAATTCATGATTTAAAGGTCTCAAGTCCAAGACTTTATGCTGCTTCATCTTGCTTGCAAAGTCCAGTCCAAGGCAACAGGAAAATATGACTACTATGATAGTTTATATCACAGACAATTTTAGAATAGAAAGAATATAAAAATGAGAATCCTAGAGATTTTTTTTTTACCTTGATATTAAATGAATAAAGAACTGTCTGGTCTATGGTGGTTATGTTGAGGTGCAAAATGGCCATACGAAGACTTTGTAAAGCAACAATGGTTTTGAGAAGGTGTTCAAGCCTGTTTTGAGATAAAATTTTGAGGCTGGTATGAGTTTAAGGTTTAAACAAATAGAATATTTCTTATTGGGATCAAATTATTTAAGGTTTACTAAAGTTCATTATTGTCAGGGTAATGATTTGAACAAGTTTGAACTTCTTGTTAGATCACAGATTCTAATGTAAAGGACGAATGCACTTCACTACAAAAAATAAGTATATCTAAAGAAATATAAACTACAACTAAATCTGATTTTAACCACATATGGAGGTTCTTTCTGAACAAAGAAAGGGAAGCCTAGGAGCATCCATCAGTGCACTGTTAAACTCTTTAAACCATGGTGAACAGATTCTGCACTTGATATCTAATTCCTATAGAAATGAATTAAAACTAAAACCTATTAAAACAAAATATTTTTTTAGATGCAAGAATCTTTTTAATACATATTATAGAAATAAATAAATAAATCTCAATTGATTGTCAAAACACATCGATTTCATTAATTTTGAATATAAATCTACTACAAAAAATAAATAAAACTTCTCATACAAAATTGTACTTCCACCTTTTCAATTTATAGGCTTGACAAGGGTTGTGCATAAGAGTTATTAGAATTAAGTACCAGATTTCTAAACTATGTGATCTTCACCTAAATAGTCTTCTAACATATTTAATCATAAAATAGGCATAAAAACATAAAAGATTTAGTCTTCACAAAGGAAGATTCAAAATATCAATTTCAGATCAATATATTCAAACTAAAAAAAATCATTGTATTCTTAAAACTCTCCTCATACAGATGTCAAAAGGGGAACATAATAGATATTGAATATTTTATGAATACATTCAAATATTGAAGACTTGTTTACTTATTAATTAACTCAGGTTCCAGCAGGGTCGTCATGTTGACTCTAAATCGAGCGACCCTTTAAGTGAGAATCCTACTCCGATGGATGCACCAAGCCCTGGAGATAGTACAAAACACATACAAAATCTAAGTACACTATCCCAAATTAGAATAATATTAGATATCTATATACATGTGTACAAATTATATGCATACATGAGTACATGATTTAAAAACTTAAAACTCACATGTCCACTAACATTAGTCGCATCAACAAAATCACGCCTATGTACATGCTCTATCCTCAGACTAGGTGTAACATCAGCGAAATCCCTCTATAATATATATAGGACATGAATGTGTACATTAGGACTATCTACCATTTAAGTAAAACAATACTTTAAATTTTAAACAAGATTAAATTGTGCATGTGTGTACATACATACATACCTTTATTTTAGGTGGTGTAGGATCTGCTACAATGATCCTATTTATCAACTCATCAGTATCACAGATCTTCTTGGCTAGCTGTAGTATTGACGAGTGTAGTGGACTAATCAGGTGAGATGGCATCAAAGATGCATCTCCACATACTAGCATATCTACAAAACCTGACAATCTCATCATCCACAATTGATCCTCAAGTGTATCTATGCCCTGGGATGTCTGATGTTGAACACTCATAGAAGGACCAGTAGGTGTACCCTCTTCTCTAGCAACTGAATGATTTGTAGGTGGATTTGTAGGATGTGCAACACTGCTAAGGTGATGAGAATGTTGTTGGAAATAGGATGCCATTTAATTGCAATCTTAAACATTATTTATTTTATGTATCTCCTAAATTCTTGAAAAGTGTTCCCCAACACTAGGATTAGAAAGAGATTAATATTGAATGAAGTAATCATCTTAATTGACATTTGTAATTAATTCTAAATGTTAGGAGCATGTGAGGGCATCCAATATGAGTTCACACTTTTGAATGCATGTAAAGATCCTAGGAGTTAGGGTTGATGTTTACATGCATGAAGTTCAGTTAAGTTCAAAATCAATTTAGTTTAGTTTGGTTCAGTTATCTTCAATTAGTTTTAGTTGAATGCTAGTTGACTTTAGTTAACTTGGAATGCATAACTAATGACTTGAGTTGCATGAAAGATAATAGGTGACTACTTTCAGTTAACAGGGGATGATCATTCTTGCATGAATGGTGGAGAGATATGCTTCAGTTAACAAAGAATTACTTGGACCCACCTTGGGCGCCCAAGTTGGCTTCTTGGAGTTAACTCTTTTGCATGCTAAGATATTTTAGAAGGCTAAGTTAAGTGGGCCCATTCTTGGGTGCCTACTTTGAGGATAAGATTTGAAGATATCTTCAAAAAAAGGTTGAGTTATGACTTTAGTTTGGGACACCCAAATGGATGGAGTTGATTTGACATTGTTCTTCACGATAGAACTCTACTTGCAAGATATAGACGTAGGTTTTTGGTGATAATCTTTGAGCTTTGTAATTGTAACTCTTTGGAGTTTACAAGGTTGATTATTGCCTATTTATCTCAAGCAAGTTGAAGAGAGTTTGTATTAGTTTTTATTGTAGGTTGTGAAGAAGATTTGTTGAAGGAAAAATAAGCATCGCAAGCAAGGATTGGAATTATTGTAATCTTATTTTGAGATTAAATAATACATTGATTCTTGGTGGAGATTTTTCTCGAAAGGGTTTCTCCATGATATATGTTGTGTATCTTCTATTCTTCTGTTTAATTCTTCTACAACCTTTTGTCTTCATTCTACAAATGATAAAATGAATTAATCAAATAATCACCCACAAAGAATCTATAACAAAGAATACATATTTAGATCAACAATCATAAAGTTTTACAAAGTATTAAGCTACATAAACACCTCAATTTTCAACAAATGTTGTGAAGGACATGTAGCATGGCGAGATCTTGGATGTGAATGGTACTAAACTCTACCCACATGTCCTCTGACCTCATGTAGTGGGATCACAAGCTATGATGCAATGAAATCATATGCCTCCAATAAGTCATCCAACAAACAATGAGTTGTACTCTGAAGCATCTGGTCTCCTATAAGGCCATCCATGTCTAAGGGTGAAGGGACCCTGCCATACCATAAGGATCTATACCATGATCTAATCATCTAGTTCATGTCGAATGACTCATCAAATATCTCCCCAAGGTCAGTGCAGGATCATGGGGGTCCAAACTAGGCTTCTAAGTGGCGATGAAAATTTAGAAAATCAGAGTTAGGCAACTTGACAATAGAATTTGAATAGGTTATTAGCATAATTTGAAAAATATGTAAGAACAAAAGTTGTAGCAAATTGAATGCAGTTTCTAGGTTACTAGTCCTTTTTTAGAAAAATGTAAATCTGTTTTGTGAAAATTTGAAATTTCGATGTAGTGGTGCTAAAGTTTTCAAGAAAAAGATAAGAACTGGTGTATGTTTGACCATCCTAAGTATATATATATTTTGAATCTTTCAATATAAGTAGAGGGCACATGCCCAGATGTGCTGGATTTTTTTTGTATTTTTTTTCAATGTAAATAATTAGTTATGATTTTTTTATTAGAACATTTCAGAATTATTAAAACGTCTGTGTCTGAACACCATAACTTGGTCAAAAATTTATGAAATTCAATTTTTTTTTAATCCTTAGTATGCATAGCATAGAATGTGACACATCTTGTAGGTTCCAAAAATGTTAAGTAGTTTGGAAGTTATAGAATTTTTTCAATCAGCCTATCAATCAAGACTTTAGTCGTAATGTATGTAGAAAATCAATAATAATTATTTATTAAATTCAAAATAAGGCATAACTTATATTGGTGGAAAGCTGACAATTTTTTCTATGTGCTAGGTTTTCATTTCATGAAATTCAGATAAAAAAAGTCATCAGCCACAAGGGCGAACTTTAGAAAACTAAGCAAATTTTCGAAACACGTTTTTTGGGTTGACTTTCTAGGTTAGGTAATCCCGAACCAAATATTGAGTCAAATCTTGAGCCTATTGATTTTGTCAAAAAAAATGGATATCTGTTACTTGTATTATTTATAATACATAATATTTAATATTATGTATTTATAATATGTATTATATATAATATATAATATATTATATATTATGTATTATGTATTATGTATTATATATTATAATATGCATTATTATATTATATATTATGTATTATTATACTATTATATTATTATATTAGTGTGAGGGGGAAGATATCGTTAGATCAAAACAAAGATCAAAACGTGATTGAAATAAAAAATCTAAGCTAAGATCAAACACTTTAATCTAGGATCTAATCCTACACATACAAAATGAAACTAAGCTATTGAAAACATAATTAGGAAATCTATGATTACCAAAATGAATGCAAACAATAAACACAGTTTTACCATCCCGTAGTGGAGTGTATTTGTCTGATGTTGGATTGTTTTTATCACTGTGAAGCCTCCAAAGTTCATGTACAAAAGTTGGATGAATGATGCTTGGTTGATCAAAAAAAGGTTGAAGCTCTATCAATGGTGATTGTGATAGCACTTCATTGCATAAGGTATGTTGATTCTTTGATCCTTATTTGTGAGGAGAGAGGTTTGTTATATAGAAAAAGATATTTTGAATTGATGATTAGGATCGCGTTGGAGAATATCTAGTTCAACAGTCAAAAGGTTTTGAGAGGATTTAGACATAAGAAGATTGTGCAAAGTTGATTGCACAATTTGTGTGATTGAAGAATAGATTGGCTAGTCAGGGTTTAGATTGATTGGTCAAGATTTGATTAATCAATCAGTGTTTAGTTAGGAATTTGATGGTTGAGTTAGTAAATTGGATTGCTTAGTTAGAAAATTAGATTGCTTAGTTAGCAAGCATAATTTGCTCAATCAGAAAGTGGGTGAGGAGTTATTAATCAATTAATTCCTTTTTGGGAGTTGAATGTACAAATCAAGTTTGACTTTTGCAAACAAAGTTGCATTAGTTTGATTTGATTTTTGATAAATGATTTGAATAGTTTGATTTAATTATTCAAATTTTGGAGGGAAAGTGTGTTAATTAAATTATTATGATTTAATAATTTAATTAATTTAGAGGAATAAGGTGATTTAATGATGTAATTAAATAATTGGCATTATTTAATCAATTAGGACGAAATAAGATTAGATTAGGACTTTATTAAATAAATATAATTTATTTAATTTGTCTAAATGGTGAAATGTGAATTAATCAAATAATGTTATATTATCCAAATAATAGTAGAATTAGGGTTTTAGGACTTCATTAAATAAATGAGATTTATTTAATTTATTGAGAATGATGAAAAATCACGAATCAATCAAATAATATTGTATTATTCAATTAATAGAGGAAATTAGGGTTTTAGATGTTGTTTGATGTTGTGTGATGATTCAAGATTTTGTGGGATGATTCTAACGTGTTTCAAGATGTTCCAGAGATGTTCTAAGATGTTCCAGGTTGATTTCAAGACGTTCTAAGACATTTTGAGTTGTTTTGAGATGTTCCAGTTGATTTCGACTAGTTTTATGATGTTTCAGGTTGATTCTGAGTTGTTTCGAGATGTTTTGGGTTGATTATGTGTTGTTTTGAGATGTTATGGGTTGATTCTAAGTTGTTTCGAGATGTTTTGGGTTGATTATGTGTTGTTTTGAGATGTTATGGGTTGATTCTGAGTTGTTTTGAGATGTTTTGGGTTAATTCTAAGTTGTTTCGAGACGTTCCAGGTTGATTCTGAGTTGTGATTTAGGTGTTAAGTCAATTTTACATGTTTACATTTTTCCCCTGTTTGATACAAAGTACTGGTTCCTTTGTTTCAAAGATTTTGTTTTTAAGATCAAGTTTTTGAAAAAAAATTATGCCTCAGTGTTTTGTGGAATGATGATAGGAATCTATATTGTCCCATCGAGAGGTTGGCCAAAGATTTCAAGTTTCAAGGTCAAGCTCACGACTCTATTTTATTTCAGTTCTGATATGTTTAGGTCAAAGAATTAGATCTATAGGTCTTTCGTTTCTCATTTCCATGTTTCTATGAGCTTCTAACTTGAAATTAGGAAGGTTCCCCAAGTATAAATTAGGGTTTTGTAGGTGAGATTAGGGTTTCATGAGGTTTAATATAGGCAATTAGTCATCTTGTTAGCTCATTTGTGCTTTGACCCTATAGCTAATTCTTGTCTCTAGATTTCCCATTCTATTATTTTTTGAGGAATAATGTCAAGATTTTAGGGAGCCCCACATCTTTTTGAGCTTGTTCGGGAGGTTGGATGGCCTTTAGGCGTCGATGGCCTGGTTTGTACCTTCTTGCTTGATGAAAACCTCGCATTTGACAGTAAACCCTCGCCTTTGATTGAAACCCTCACCTTTGACTAAGAACTTCACTTCTTATTTAAGAACTTGACCTAAAAGCTTGCCTTTGACTGCTCTAGGTCCTAAAACCTCACCTTTTACTAAGATCCTCGCCTTTGTTTCCTCGCCTTTGACTGAAAAGCTTGCAATTTCCTAAAAAGCTCACTTTGTCTTGGTGCTTTCTAAGCATTTTCTCAAAACCATTGCATTTGGCTTTCCTGTTGCGTTTGACTTTAGAATTTGCTCGAAACCATGCCATGTGTTTGTTTGCCATCCTAAATGTCATTTTTCATCATGTTTTTGTGTCATTTTAAGCCACCTTACCTATTTAGAGTGAAACCCTAACATTGTGGGTTTAAAATGATTGCAGGTTGGCCTGAGAGCATTGCAATCGAGGTAGAGATGTCCTCAACACTTGTTTGATCCTATTGACCGTTTTGGTGTGTTGGAGCAATATTTTCTTGATGTTGTTGGACTACGTTAAATTTGCTACATGCCTCCTATTAGGACTCATACCACAATGATGACTACACTTGTGGAACAATGGCATTCAGAGACATCCTCATTTCACTTGCCTATAAGAGAGGAAATTGTTACTCTTGAGGATGTTTGGAGGATACTTTTCCTTCCTATTCACTGGGAGCTAGTTACATATCATATTCGACGTGGTGCCCATGCCATGCTGATGCTAGAAACTTGGAAGTACATCAGTCAAAGATCAATCTCTCTAAGTTTTTTGACAATGCTAATCATATTTCGTTGGTCTTATGCGGTTTTATTTTAGGACTAGTTGTTCCTGATAGATGAGGTCGACAATTTCCCATGGATTGGGGTGTATGTATTGAGAGTATGCTTGAGCATGGGACTAGGTATGCTTAGGGTGTGTGTCTTATCACCCACTTGTACAAAGATATGCATGAGGTCGTGTATCCGAGTGAGAAATCTATTTCCACAAGTGTTTTGCTCTTGCATGTTTGGGCATGGGAGCATAATGGAGTTACTCAAGTGGATGGGATACAAGATTGTTATCCTGATGATCTGTACTCTTACCACTATGGGGATTTCATGCACTATACCTTGCCTAGGGATCTTCCTTATTGGTGTCGAGTCTTCGATGATATGCCAAGTTTTGTGTGGAGACCTTATATGGGCTATGAGGCTTGGCTAGAGGATTCATATCATCTTGTTTATTGTAAATAGACTCATTGGTTGATTGGTCATTCTCATTTTGTGGTAGAGCGTTACTTATCAGACCGAGTATGTCACCAATTTGGCAAGAGATAGGGTTGAGTTCCTGATACTTATGAGGCTCGTTTTGGTCAGACCACTCGAGATGTTCGTGTATGGGGTATCCAGGTAGATATAGATGTTGCTATTGTTGAGTTTAAAGCACTTGCCCTAATTGGTCTAGAAAATCCAGGTACTTCTCTTGATTATGATGAGTGGTGGGCATGATGCAGGCCATTTAGACTCATTGGTCTTGTGGGTGATTACACTTTGGGCATATAAGGTATTACAGGTTATCATGGGGAGTGATAGTGTATTGAGGTCCTCACATAGTAGTTGGATAGAGCCCGATGTGATGGGGCACAGGGTGGTCAAGAGGAGCACCCACCTTAGGCACAAGCTCATAGATCGGTTTTGAGTCCTCCTCCATTAGCTAGGGATGGAGACATACTGTTAGCTTAGATGACTGCTGCCAAAGATGCAGAGATAGCATGACGATAGGCTGCAAAGGCTCAAATAGACATTTTGAGGGTTGAGCGAGATAGCGAGAGCTATTGATGACATGTTGTAGAGGCTCTAGTATAGTTGCTTACTATAGAGAGAGATACTCTTAGGGAAGAGCATGATCATTATTTACAAATTTCCACCTATTATCAAACCCTATAAGATGCCAATGTTTATAGTGTTGTTCGACGTCCACAGTTTGGAGAGCCTAGTGTTGTGAGTGATGGTAGTGATGGTGTAGGTGGTGGTACAAGTGATTAGTTTGTGAGATAGCTAGATCAATTTGGTGGTCTATAGGGTTTTGTCCTTCCTATCAGGGTCTTACTCTTTTGTACTTGATCTTCATGTTGTTTATTGCTTAGAGACCTATTGTAGACATGTGTTTTGTATATATATTCATTGGCCCAGTTGAGGCCTTGTATAGATATTATGATTTTGTATTTTCCTATCACACTTATCTCATTGATGATGCATTCCCTTTTTTGATGATGATATATATGAGCTATACCTTCTTTGATTCATCCTTGTTTTATGCCTGTGTGATGACGATGTATGTTATGTGAATGAATGAATCGTATGATGTTGTGATACATGATGTTTATATGGTGTTGATATATTAATATATGCCCCATCCATGATGTTTTTATTGGTTTATTATCATTATGGTGTGTATTGATGACTTTATGCATGCGGGATGGTACTAATGATATTGCTATGTAGGGTTTACTTATAAGAAATGTTGATGATGGATATAAAATATGATATTAATTAGAAGAAATATAGATGATGGATAGAAATATGATGTTAATTAGAAGAAATATTGATGATGGATAGAAATGCAATGTTTGTTAGTAGTTGAAAAGTTGATTTTGCTTTGCTTTAGAGACTTCACAGTTTTGAACAATCCTATTTGATGTAGCAAATAGATACAATGCACCAAGGTATTAATGACCAAGGTGATTTTGTATCGATTGCATGTACTTTGACTCTACAAACAAGGAGTATTTTTGCTTATACTAGACATACAAAAACCATGTTAGAGTGTATGGGTGAGAAGCTTTAAAACATGTCTGACCAATAACACAAGAGGTATTAAGAACCTAACATGTAACTATTACATGAAATGATCCAAAATGACTTGCACACACAAAACAAAACAAGTATTTTCCATGGTAGTATAACAAAAATATCCACAAATAGAAAATCAAAATGATGCTCAATTGTCCCCATTCCTTCTTCTCTAAATCCTTATGGACATCCTTGAGAGATCCTAGGAATGAGTCAATAAAATAAATCAATAAAAATAAGACTACAAAAAGATAAAACAATGCTATTATACCACTTGCCATATCTGTTTGAGGTTTTAGGATTATTATCCGTTGTTGATCATGTCTGTCGTAGGAACGGATCTGTTAAGGCATATCTCAGGATGTTGTTGGTGAATTGTCAAAAAAATATGTAGTTGATACTTGGCTTTGTTTTAGTCTATTTTGTGATCCAATTATTTGTGATTGTTTGCTTAAAGGTTCCAACTGTTGATGTTTGCTTTGTTTGTTTTGGTTGTTTTTTCAATGGGTGAATGTGATGATTTTTTTATTATGGGTGATGTTTTATTGCGGATTTTGATGGACGGGATGGGTCTTTTTTAATTTTTCTAAGCTTTTATGATGTTGTTTTTGTTGTTTTCGGGGGACTAACCTAGGGCCTTGGGGGCTCATCAAAGATAAGCCTTGCCTATTTGTACACGCAGAGGCTCGTAGTTCACTTGGTTTGAATGATTTTGACCTTTTCTATTTTGTGGATGTTTTTGGATTTTGGATTTTTTGACTATTTCTGGATTTTGTATTTTTTGACTAAGTTGAAATAAAGCATGTTAGAAACCTAAGGGGACTGACCTAGGGTTTCAAGGGCTAATAAGCCTTGTCTAAATTGTTCATGCAAAGACCACCTAATTTGACCGTTTGACTCAAAGCATAAACTATTTTTGGGTAAACAACATTGGTAATCTGGATTGATATTCCACTTATGTGTCTAAAGGATACGTTGCGGGAAATCGACTTGAACTAGCTATGAGGTTCAAGAAAATGTTGATATCTTAGACTATTTGAGTGAAGGAATAACCCCATGTTTCTTTGTTTTTTATTTTTGTTGCTTTTCAGATGTTTTTGATCTTTTGTTATTTTTCCAATGTTTTTGAATTTTTTATGTTTTTTGATGTTTTTGATCTTTTGTTGTTTTCATGACCATGATAGGATGCTCAAAGATCTAATCCACAACCAACCTTTGGAAATTTCCCCCAGTTGTAGACAAGATGACTTTCCTTAATCAACGATAAGCCATGGTTGGATACACTGTTTTATTATGAAATGAATGGGTGGATGTTGTGGATAGTACCAATAGATGATTATGCAAGTTTTATTCAAACATAGCACCTATTTGCCAGGTTTTCACTATGGTACCTATTCTAGGAGTGCCACAAAGTGGTTTTCACTCAAAGAATGTTTTATATCTCTTTACTATTTTTCTTACTTTTTATTTTTTTTGTATTTTTTATCTTTTTTTTCTATTTTTTTTGGATTTTTACCCTTTTTCCTGGGGTGTAAGATACTGAAAACTTGGATTGATATTTCAATTTTTTTTCTAGAGGATATGTTGCAGAAAAGCTTACTTGGACTGGCTGTGAGGTTCAAGCAATTGTTGATATCTTATTTTTGAGTGAGAGAAAAATCCACGTTGTTGGTATCTTTGAAGGTTACTTGGGTAGTGTGTTGGTGGTACACCTTGTTGTTGGGATGAATTGTTTTCTTGCCTTTTGATTTTTTTTCTCTTTTATCCTTTTTCCATTTTTTTAATTTTTACCCTCTTGCCTGGGGTGTAAGATACCGAAGACTTGGATTGATATTTCACTTTGTCTTTCTAGAGGATATGTTGCAGAAAAGCTTACTTGCACTAGCTGTGGGGTTTAAGAAACTGTTGATATCTTAGAATTTTTAAGTGAAGGAAAAATCCATGTTGTTGGTATATTTGAATTTACTAGTTGGGTAATGCATTGGTGGTACACCTTGTTGTCGAGATGGACTGTTTCAAAGGTTACCTTGGCAATGTGTTGGTGGTATACCTTGTTGTTGGGACAAAATGGGAAGGGTGCCATGTGGGACACCTTGTTGATGTTGTTGATTTGTTTGAAGGTTACCCTAATAGTGCGTTGGTGAGATACCTTGTTGGGACAATGCCTAGATCATAATGTGAACTATAAGGCATAGATCAAGATTTATTCTAAAGCAAGATATAAGGACCGCCCCTAGTGTCTAGCAATGATAGATTATCTTGTGATAGGATAACATGTTTGGATTGAGTATGCCCTTATGGAAAATTCCTCATGGCTCAAATAATGTTGGATAGAATAGGATCAATGATAGTGACCCATGTCAAGATGTTTTCCATAAGCAAGTGTAAAGTGTACACCAAACATTTGTCAAGATCAAGGTACGTTGGATTGGGATAAAAATGGATTGGATTTATTCTAGATAGGTTGAGATGCTTCCACCTAAAATGGTGCATGTAGATGCTCAATTCTACACATGATGCCTATTTTCCAGGTTTTCATCATGGTACTTGTCCAAAGCGCCATTTAGTGGTTTTCACTAGAGGACAATTTTTCTCTTGACTATTTTCCTATTTTTAATGTTTTTTATTGATTTTTGATGCCACACAAAATGCTTGTTTACCAATTTTTCATCATGGTAACAATTTTTTTGCTCACGTTTGAACCACCTGGTGGTGTTGATGTAGATGTTGTTGGTTCTAATATAGTTGTTGTTGCTGTCATGATGTGCCAACGATATCCTATTTGGAGAAGTTGTTTTGCTAAGATACGAGCGCTTGAATGTAATCCCTGACACTTCTTGTTTTCTTTGTCAATACCGAAGCTAACCTTACCTTGATGCATACATCGTGATAGAGTGCCCTTAGAATCCTTATGATAAAGAGTTGTTGAAAATACATGATCAATGTGAGATTTGGATATCATGGATGGTAAAATGCATTAAGGGATATGATATTCAGATGGATTGGTTGGCAGTTTGGAACCTTTTATTCTCTAAACTTGGGATGATGAGCAATTATGGGTGGACATAGAGATTCGATTGGGACCAACATCTTGATATACCTTGTAGGTCGCTCTTAAAGCTTTCTTTTGCATTGTTGGACATCTTTGATGGATGAACTTCCATTTTTATTTTTCCCCATAGTTTCTTTGACTAATGGAGTTTGATAGGGATGATTTTCTTGCTTTTGCTTGTGTATCCATTTGAATCTTTCTTGTCCATTTTTTTTTGTTTATTCTTTTGCTTCAATGACTTGTTTCATTCTTAGGTATAGCTTTTTCGCTTGTTGTTGGTCCCAATGAGAGGGTGGAAAAGTGTGTGGATGACCATTTATAACATGACTGGTTGTAGCATTGGTAGCAATTTAATCGTAAGGACTCTTTGTGCTCTCTATGTGGATTCTTGCATTAGATAAAGTCCCCCCCTAGTATTATAGAGGTATCACTAATATGTTTAGATCCTTTAGTTGATGAATAACCAAAACCTTGATGCTTAAGATTTCCCATAATCTGTACTAGTGTTGGGATACCTTGTTCATGTGGGCATGCTCCTTTGTCTTGATAATTCATTTGGTGAGAAATAGATATGTCTTACCTTGGACACAAGGTGCTAATCCTTCTTTGCTCTGTTTTGGATGTTTAAATGTGATAGCTTTTTCATTGGTAGAATCCTCCATATGAGGGATAACTTCCTGATTGATATTTTCAACTTGGTCCTGTGAAATGTCATATTTTGATGGCCCTTCAAAATGTATTGGTGCTTCTTTGACTATTGTATACCCAATGCTCTCCTGCATAGGATTTCCAATTATCTTTTTTGATTTGAAGATGTTGTGCTCAATATCTTCATACTCGATGTCTTCAATCTTCCTAGAGGATATTTCTGATTTTAATTCTTCTTCTTGATCAATTTTAGATATATCTATAGATTCAGCTATGTTGTGATCATGTGTAAAGATGTTAAGAGTAGGTGACTCTTGTTCCTTGATAATTTCATCAAGAGTATGAGACTCTTGTCTTGGATGAAGATCATCTACATGTCCATTAGGAGTAAGCATCTCATGGGTAGATGTATGTGTGCTTGGCATATGGATGTGTTCTTTTAGAAATCATTGGATGTATTGGAAGATATCTACCAAGTCATTGTAATATTTTGATGGTAAGGTTTATTGATCTTGACTTTGTATGGTATTATTTTCAACATGCTTTGGTTCACATTCTTGACATGGATCAATTTCAAAGAAAGGATTGCCTATAAAAGATCCTTGGATTTCCTCAAATTGTGTGCATATGGGTGATAGCTCTTGGCTTAGATTTTCTACATTGGGTATAAGTGTTGGCTTAGGAGTCTCTTGAACATCAATATGTACTGTCATGAGGTTGGATGGTGTCAATACATTTTAGACTAAATCATTGCTAGACTTGGGTGATTGATTTTGATCATGCTTGGGAATAAATTCTTGATGTATGTCGTCTTGCTCACTAGATGATGTAGAAACATTTTCAATGTGATTAGTGATAGATAGATCTTTATCATTGTTTTCAACTTTTTAGGTTGAGACATTGTCCATGTTGTCATTGGTAGATGGACCTTCAATGTTAATAGCTATTTATCCTTAATCAATGAGGTCTTGGATGAGGTTTTTGAGTGTAGCACATTTGTTTGTTGCGTGACCCTTGATTTTGTGGAACTTACATTGTCCATACTTGTTATACCAAGGAAGTTTAAAGTTTGGTTCACCATAAGTTGGACTATCATTGATTTTGATAAGTTCCCGTTGTACTAGTTCGTGCATGGTTACCTCTAAAGTTTTTCCCAAAGGGGTGAATTTTCTTTCTAGTTGGTAATCTTTCCTCTATGTTTTTTCTTGATTGGTTTTCTATTGATTTTTTGGAACTCCTTGATACTGTGTTTGAGGTATATTTTGATATTGCACTTGAGGTACACCTCGGTGTTGCAAAACTTCTTGATATTGTGGATATTGGATGTTTTGTTGATGTGGATATTGAGGTGTTTTTGGAATGATGTTTATTTGTTGTGGATATGTAATGTTTCAACTTTTCACATGGCATTGGTGATACATCGGATTTCAATTTCGTTTAATTTCCTCAAGATCTCTCTCAATATTATCCCAAAAAATTTGATTTTTTGGATTTATTCCTTGATGGTGATTTTGAAACCCTTGATAAGAGTAATTTGGGTAATAGATTAACATGTTTTGGGGATGTTATGGTGCTCAATACCCTATCATAAGGTCACTCGGTTTATATTTCCAAGAGGATCATACCTATTTCCATGCGAGAGGTGGTACTATGGGTGTTTTGGCTACTAGGTCTACTTTTTCTTCCTCTTCGTCTAAGATGATTGATGTGGTGAGAAACTGGCAGGGTGTTTCGTTCTTCTCAAATATGAAGGTTCTCAAACTACTTATGATGTCAGTTTGTGCACCTTCAATGTGCATCAGACCAGGTTGAAGGATTGGTGCTACAAGGTCTAGTTGTTGAACTGGAGCAGTTGGTCACCAAATGGTCATAAGGTGTAATGGTGTTGTGAGATGGTTGTTATGGAGCTCAAAGCCCTAAGGCTTGAGTATTGTTTTGGAATGTGGCTACTTTTTGGAAATCAAAATGTTGAAGAATGAGGGTCGATATTTCACTTCCTTGTCTAGAGGATATGTTGTGGGAAAGCTACTTGAACTATCAACGAGTTCCAAGTAGCTATTGATATCATAGATTTATAAATGAAGGAATGATCCTAGTGGTTCGTTTGATTTTGATTTCGAATAAGTAGTATGGGAATAATGGGTGAGAGACTATGTGACCTATCTAGTTTTCCACTTATTTTGTTCGAACAATGACCCTATAAACAACCTCAGTTTGTTTTCCCCAAGCTGTGTGTTTTGTTCAAGATTGTGAACTGGAATGACAATTTTTAATTTTTATGTGTTTATTTCCTCTGTGTTTTTGAGTATGGAAAATGATAGAACAACATTGGAATGATTCAAAAGCATGGAATTTATGTGACCTAAATGTCTATAGCTCAAGTTGTGAAATCACAACACCCAAGCCATAGTTACCAAATGTTTACTTTGATCAATGCAACTTGAAATAAAAGCTTGAATATTTGGAAGCCTCTTAAGGATAAATCCTTTCAAGGAGTGCAAACATAAGGATTCTTTCACAAGTATACATTAATTCAAAGGTTTTGTGATTTAACCATCTTGTTTAGTGTTTGTTTTGTTGTGTTCTTTTTCTTTAAGTCAAACACAAAATTTGATGTCAGAATTGTTTCAGAATGTAATTAGCAAGTTTAATAAAAACAAGCATTTACAACCCTAGTGGATAGGAAGCATTCTCTTCAGTGGGCCTACCTCATGCTCTAAAGAGATTATTTTACATGTGACTTATGGCATCGGCCTGTAGTCAGACTTGGAAAGTAACTTCTTAGAAGTAAATTTTGAGGCACCACTTTCAAAGAATGTTTTGGATAATAGGGTGGCTTCTAAAACAATTGGCTCTTATTCATGTTCTGGGGATATTATTTTTGGGCACCTATACATGCGGCATTTTGTTCAATTAAGAACCTCCCAACCCTTACGAGTTTTTATGCATCACAAGGATATTGAGGGAGAATACATCGGTATAGGACATTAGCACCTGGTATGTGATGAACTTTCCTCACACTCAGAAAAGATTTATATAGCGGTCCAGAACAAAAGTACTACTTGGGTCACCTACGAGTTCTTCGACACGAGAGTTTCCTCAAATAGGCAGGCACTCTAAAAAGGTATGCTTTAAAAGAAAGGTGTGAAGCTCAAAATGTTTTCGCTCACCCAAGATTGCCAAAAGGTGCAAGGGGAGAAGACAAACATTTAGCTTGCCAATCATTGAATACACGACATACATTTCATAGCAAATTGATTCTTTTTAAACACCTCGAGCAGTGTTATCCCAAAAAATATGTGAATAACATAAACAAATTGTTCTTTTTATTTGCACCAATATGAAATAATTAAGACATCAATCAGTTAAGATAGCAATGGTGTAAACAAACAAAAATAAATATTTGATCATTTTTAAAGCCCAAATATGAGTGTTTCTAAGAAATCAGGCTTGGTTCTAAATCGGTCAACAAAAGTAAATCGAGCGTGCGTCAACAAAATGGAAATCATTTTGTATTCTTTTTATGCACCAAAATTAAGGTTCCTAATTATGAAAACATGAAATGTGTTCATTTTTAGAGCCCCAAAATTGAATTGTTTTTTGTTCTTTTTAGGCACCAAATGAGAGTTCCTAACTTAGAAAAGATTAAAATTGGTTCATTTTAAGAGTACCAAATTGAAAAATTCATTTGTGTTATTATTTTTTTAAAGCCCCAAATAAGAGTTCCTAACTTAGAAAAGCTTAAAATTGATTCAATTTTAATAGCACCAAAAAAAAATGCGAGTTTGTTTTTGTTCTTTTAAGAGCACCAAATGAGAGTTCCTAACTTAGAAAAGCATAAAATTGGTTCATTTTTAAACAAAACCAAAATCAAATGTGAGTTTGTGTTTGTTCTTTTTAGTGCACCAAAATCAAATTTTCCTAAGTTAACTAAAAATATTTGTGGATCTAAAAAATCTTGGACCGATTGTCTTCCCTGCACAAAATGAGTTAACGTGTTTCAAACCCTACATAAAAAACCCATTAGTACCTTCAAAAAAAGAAAAAATTAGGAAGGAAATTCATTACAATAGTGTGGGATCTGTGCACTTGTCTTTTAGATCAAATGCTTAGAAAAAAAATGCAAATGCTCAGAAAAAATGCAAATGCTTAGTTCTAGAAGCAGATGCTCAAATCTCCGTGTAGATGCTAACCCAAGAAGAAGAAAGTGAGGTTTTTGGTGCAAATGAAACCTTCTTGTTTCAAATGCAAGCTTCCCATGGAAAATGTGAGGTTATTGTTGCAGATGCTAAATAATCTTGACAGTCAAATGCAAGCTTTTTCTGGGCAGTGCATGAAATGTCTTCCAAAAGCTCCTTGAACCCTGTAACTTCAATTTAGCTCATAAAAACATTAGTAATGAGGACCTAGGTCCCATCGGGCATGCCAAAATGTGTGAGGAGGGATATATCTTTAGACAAAAAAAAAGATCAAAACGTGATTGAAATCAGAAATCTAAGCTAAGATCAAACACATTAATCTGAGATCTAATCCTACACATACAGAATAGAACTAAGCTATTGACAACATAATTAGGAAATCTATGATTACCAAAATGAATGCAAACAATAAACATAGTTTTACCATCCTGTAGTGGAGTATATTCGCCTAATATTGGATTGTTCTTATCACCACAAAGCCCCCAAAGTTCTTGTGCAAAATTTGGATGAATGATGCTTGGTTGATCAAAAAAAAGGTTGAAGCTCTATCAATGGTGATTGTGAAAACACTTTGTTGCATAAGGTATGTTGATTCTCCAATCCTTATTTGTGAAGAGAGAAGTTTTTTTTATAGAAAAATAGATTTTGAATCGACAATCAAGATCTCATTGGAGAATATCCAGATCAACAGTCAAAAGGTGTTGATAGGATTTAGACATGAGAAGATTGTGCAAAGTTGATTGCACAATTTGTGTGATTGAAGAATAGATTGGCTAGTCAAGGTTTAGATTGATCAGTTGGGATTTGATTGATCTGTGAGGGCTTAGTTAGGAATTTGATGGTTGAGTTAGCAAACATAATTTTCTCAATCTGAAAGTGGGTGAGGAATTATGAATTAATTGATTTAATTAATTAATTCCTATTTGAAAGTTGAACGTACAAATCAAGTTTGACTTTTGCAAACAAAGTTGCATTAGTTTGATTTGATTTTTGATAAATGATTTGAATAGTTTGATTTAATTATTCAAATTTTGGAGGGAACCTATGTTAACTAAATTATTATGATTTAATAATTTAATTAATTTAGAGGAATAAGGTGAATTAGTGACATAATTAAATAATTAGCATTATTTAATCAATCAGGATGAAATAAGATTAGATTAGGACTTTATTAAATAAATATAATTTATTTAATTTGTCAAAATGGTGAAATGTGAATTAATCAAATAATGTCGTATTATCCAATTAATAGTAGAATTAGGGTTTTAGGACTTCACTAAATAAATGAGATTTATTTAATTTATCGAGAATGATGAAAAGGTGAATTAATTAAATAATTTTGTATTATTCAATTAATAGAGGAAATTAGGGTTTCAAATGTTTTTTTAATGTTGTGTGATGATTTAGGATGTTGTAGGATGATTCTGAGGTGTTTCAAGATTTTCTAGAGATGTTTTGAGATGTTTTGAGACATTTTGGGTTGATTATGAGATGTTCTGAGACATTTTGAGTTGATTCTGAGTTGTTTCGGGACATTTCAAGTTGATTCTGAGTTATTTCGAGACATTCTAGGCTGATTCTAAGTTGGTTCGAGACATTCTAGGTTAATTCTAAGTTGTTTTGAGTCATTCTGAGTTGATTTCGAGATGTTCTGGGTTGATTTCGAGTTGTGATAGGTGTTAAGTCAATTTTACATGTCTATAATATTATATATTATATATTATATTATATACTATATACTACATATATTTGGTATAATATATATTATATATATATATATATATTTAGCAAAAGGCATGGAAGCATGTATATATATTACATAGAATAGAATGATTACATATTTCAAATGTCCATATTAAAAATGTATTTGGAATCATGTTGAAAGTTCAAAATTTAGCTTACTAGCCCCAAAATTTCAACTATGAAGGCCACCCTTACAACTACAACTGCTATTGAGTTTACATAGATAAACAAACTACTACCTTGAAACTAGTAAACAAATTCCCTAACATAACCAGTAAACTCTAAATTTTGAAAAAAAATCCCACAAAATACAGAGGTTGTTCTTCCATGTAGTCACCTTGCACAAAGTTTTCATCCTGTAACTCCAAACCCTCTGACAACTGAAAGCCCCTTTCAAAAACACTACGCCCTCTAGTAGGAACTCTAGGAAATTGCATTTGACAAGCCAACCATGCATGGGAATTCCCTTGAAAACTAGTTGCTAGTGAAGAGGTATGAACAAACTATGGATGGTCTTCTCCTCGAACTGATGAATTGACCTTGAGTTGTAAATCCAATTGCAAGCCATTGCTTGAATGATGCGAAAAATGAGCTCTCAGAAAAGCAAGGGCATAATACTTCTCCTTTATGTCCACCTCCATTACAATACAAACCCATATTTGATTCTTCCTTAGCACCTCTAGGAAGATGTTGTCATTCTTGTGTTGAAGAGCCAGCCTTAGGGCATTAAAGATGTCTTCAAAACCCTGACGACATTGCATGAACTCCCTGAGAAAGAGCCCAATAATATACCCTTTGCCGTTAAAAATATTGTATTCTTGCACTGCTTTAAGTATAATGTTATCCAATAGAAAATGGAAATTGAAAAATTTCATGGCCAACTTCTCTATTTCTCCTAGAGATTGGAGCAAATCCATAGCATTTGAAAGGAAAATGGATATCACCTAGGATGGGAATAGAAGATGCCTTGCTCTAGGACCGGTAACGTCAATACCCAACACCATGCAGATGCAGTCCACCTTCAACGTCTATTTAAGACACTCATGTGACAGGTATCCCTCAAATGGTTTCTCCCATGGCTTGACAGTTAATAGCACCTAAAAGTTCCAAGGATGGAAAGCCTTTTCTTTGCCACCAAAACTCTAAACTAACTCTTCTTGAATCTTTATGAGTAGTAGAACAATACAATGTCATTCTCCTTATGAACATACAATATGAAAACAAATTCTATATCGCATTTTTATGGCAATCTTTCTCTAGTGATATCATATGATGCCATGATGGGAAAGGTTGTGAAGGACCATTCATTAAAAGAAAATTTAGTTTTCATAAATGTTGGCTCATGTAGCTCAAATTCCCATATACTTGATGTGAGAAGGCACACTTCAAAACATGATTATCATGTACCTACAACACAAATAAATTGTTAGTCAAATAAAATGTTGGATTGATATGAACAAGTTGGCATATTTGGATAATTGCATACGTCATCAGGTGAATGTTGTGTCTTTTCACTCTATGGCGTACTCGCATGTGTTTAACTATGCACCATCACACTAAGTGCCCTTGAAACACATACATAAATTCTATCTCTCCAATGAATCTTCCATTTACTCTCCACGATGGATGATGCAAAACAATCAAAATTGTGACAGTATCTTTCTTTCACTGCCTAAAATGCCATTTTTCAAGCATGCAAAGTCTATGAATTATAGCATACTACCTTTTCTTGAATATAAAATTTGGACACCTATTTTAAATACTTGAGAAACTTTCTAACAACCCTTAGCATCTTGATTTATTGGCTCAATCAATTGTGGAAAAGCATTTAACTAATTTGTTTCATTGAAAACCCTAACCTCTGCTGCATCACTTCCTAGACCTGCAAGAAAATATGCTACCTTGTTGCCTTCTCTATACGTGTGAGATATTATGAAGGCCTTAAACTTATCTAACATTGCCCATAATTTTTGTAATATATACCTTAAATTCTAGTTATGGATCTTTCTTTCTTTACATGTGTTAACAATTATCATTGAATCTCCTTCTATATGCAGATTTAAAATCCTGAGTTGCAATGCTAACTCCAATCCAGACATTAAAGCTTGTGCTTCTGCACTATTATTTGTGCCCTGTTGTAGATGGTTTGAAGAAGCCTCCAAAACTTTCCTTGATGAATTTATTATGCAAATTCCTGCCCTTGAATTTCCTGGGTTACCCTTAGATGATCTGTCAAAATTTAGTTTTGCAAAGCCAGCTTGAGGAGGAATCTATTTTATTGAATTTCTGTCCATTTTTGGGACACTATTTTTGAGTAGACTACCATCAAATGGTAACTTGATTCCCTTCCAATTATTAAATAAATAGCTATCCCAATTCATGAATAAAGAATTGGTCATTTTTTCTTTTTGAACACATGAGTTTACCCCTTCCGAGATCGTCTTTTCATTTTTTATATTTGTCAGCTCAACCAGAGATTTAATTTTTTGAAAAATTCTCATGTTACACTCCCACCAAATGTTCCATACAACAAGGACTGGAATTATATACCAAATACAAGCAAAGAAAGAGGATTGGTATAATAATGGCCAACTTTGAAATAGATCCCAAAGGGAATTTGGAAGGGGAATGAATAGATCTAACTTATTTTTAATGAAATTCCAACAAAAATGAGCAAACTTACACTACAAGAGCAAGTGATCTATTGTTTCTAGCTCTTCTTCATATAACAAACACTTGAATGGATCCTTTATCTTTTGTTTCACTAAGCGGTCACTTGTTAGAATCCTTTTTTGAATGGAAAGCCACACAAAACTTCCTGCCTTTGGTAAGATTTTATTATTCCAAGAGAAAGAAAATGCTCGTTGCAGTTGTGAGTTATGTTTAAATTGGCTTAAAATTGCATACCCTTCCTTTGCTGTATATAACCCAACCTTTGAATCTGCCCATATTATTCTATCTAGTTTTGTTGACTGGTAGACTATTCTTTCCTTCATCACATTACAGAAGAGATCGGATTGTCGATCATTGAGAAGGCTACTTGAAGGTTTTTTCCACACAACTTTCCTTGATAAAGAGTTCGATGACTACACATAGTCAACTAAATTTTCACCCCATGCTGCAGATAATATTGTCCTTATCTCTTGTAGTTCTTGATTTTCTGACAGTGGAGGTTTCCCATTCCATGAATCTGACCAAAACTTTACACTTTGACCATCATTAACTTCCCAAGAAGAAAACATAGTGATAAGGTTCTTGCTATTAAGAATGAAATTCCAAATAGCAGAACCCTTTGGGGGATCAGCCACTGTTAAGACTCTTGATGGATTGTCATTGTCTAAATACTTGGCTTCTAAAATTCTGGTCCATTTGGCATCTAGATTGTAGTACATTTTCCATGCTAGTTTTTCTCCAAAGGCTTTATTTTCTCCACAAGATATTTTGTATTCTTGCTCCCCTTGTTCTTTGCTTTTGCCAAACCTTCTAAAGAAATGAGAGGCAATTTTTTTCTACTCATTGATGTTTCCTTTCCAAAGAAAGGATCTAATAATTTTTTCAATTTCAAAAATTACAAATGATGGGGCTTTAAGAATAGCTAGAAAATAATTTGGAATTGATGATAAAAACTGATTTTATGAGAAGAATTCTTCTAGAAAATGATAGCCACCTGGCTTTCCATATTAGGATTCTTGATTTAAGTCTATCAATTACCTTATCCCAATAGTGATATTTGTTTGAACCTTTAAAGAAAGGAATCCCTAAGTAGGTACAAGGCAATTCCCCTTCTTGAAAACCCAAAAATTTGACTATTTTCTTCTTCACTTCATTAGGAGTATTGAAAATATAAATATTTTATTTTGCTACATTGATTTTTTGTCCAGAAGCTAATGAATATTTGTGTCAATAGTAAGCTTTTTTTGAACCTTTAAAGAAAGGAATCCCTAAGTAGGTACAAGTTAATTCTGCTTCCTGAAAACCCAAAAAATTGATTATTTTCTCTTCACTTCATCAAGAGTATTTAAAATATAAATCTTTGATTTTGCTACATTGATTTTTTGTCCAAAAGCTAATGAATATTTGTCCAGTACTTCTTTAACTTGATTGGCTTTCGACAATGTAGATTTATTAAAGAGAGGAGTATCATTGGCAAAGAGAGTGCGTGACTGAGATACTCGAATTTGGTATCTTCACTCCATGCCATAGACCTTGACTATGTTTTAAATGAATGAATCTACTTAAGGCCTCTTCCATAATGATGAAAAGAAAAGGTGAAAGTGGATCTCCTTGCCTAACACCTTGTGTGGCACTAAAAAATCCTATTGGACTCCCATTTATAATTACTAAAAACTTTGCTCTAGATAAGCAAGACATTATCCACCTATGCCATTGAGCAAAAAAATCAAACTTTTCTAATACCTTATTAAGAAACTTCCAATCTACCTTATCACAGGTTTTCATCATGTCTAGTTTTATAATAAAAGAGGGCTACTTTTATGTTGTTATTGTGTGAAGAACTTCATGGGAAACAATTTCCCCTTCATAGGTCTCCCTCCATGGGACAAAACCTCCTTGATCCTGGGAAATAATCTTGGGTATGAGCAGTTACAATCTCAAATAGATTGCTTTAGTGAATATTTTGTACACTATGTTGCACAATGAAATAGACCTATACTCAACAAATGTTATAGGCTCTTTGACCTTTGGCAGAATTGCAATATTAGTTACGTTGAATTGCCTAAAAATGGTCCTAGTTATCCTAGATTCTTTGAGAGCCTAGAGAAGCTCAAAGCACAAGAAATCCCAACACTTTTGAAAAAATAGGGTCATGAATCCATCAGGACTAGGGGCTTTATCTGGAGGAAGTGAGAATACTACATGTTTCAGTTCTTACATAGTGAAGGGTCTCATAAGCAAAGTATTATCCTCGTTGTTGATAAGATGGGGAATTGTTACCAACAATTCATTCTCATCATTACTTCTATTGGCATCTATACTTTGCAAGGTTGATAGGAGTTCTGAGAAAAACTTGACTCCTTCCTTATTATTGTCTTCTTCCCTTGTGAGCCAGTTTCCTGTGGATAGTTCTTGAACTACTTGGATTGATTTTGCTTCCTTTTTAATTTGTGCAGAAGAATGAAAAAAAATAGTATTACGATCTCCCTCCTTTAAGCATAATTCATGAGACTTTTGTCCCCAATAAACCTCCTCTCATGTACATAATTCCTCCCATTCTTCTTGTAACTTCTTTTGTATATCATAAAGGGAAAAATCTAATCCAAAATGTATTATATTCTTGTGAATTTTTGTTAGTTATTTAAACACTAATTCTTTTTGTTGGAAAACATTCTGAAAAACTTGCTTATTCCAGTTTCTTATTTATTGCTTGACATATTCATCTTTTTGTTAAACTGGAACATCATGGTGCCTTGTTCATATGGAGCACTAGTCCACCACTATTTAAGGAGATCCATGAACTGAGGATGTCTAAACCACATACTTTTAAATTTGAAAGATTATTTTTCTTTTGGTATAATAATATTCAATATATTAAGACAAATTTCATAGTGATTAGACCGAGGATATGACAAGATTTTGAAGTGAGCCAATTAGGAGAGACCAAGAATCTGTCTAATCTCTTAGCTATCTAAAGAAAACCTTTCCTCTTATTAGTCCAAGTATATTTTCCATTAAATGGTATAATATACTTTAGAGCATTGGTTAAAATGAACATACTAAAATCTTACATTACCCTTCCTGGTGGACTTATACCTCTGCTCTTTTCTTCCAAAGAGGTTATTGCATTAAAATCCCCTACTATCACAATTTTCCCACTGCGAAATGAACCTATTTTCCTTGTGATTTCATCCCAAATATTCTTCTTATCTATAGTAGGAATAGGTTCATAAACATTTAGAAGCCAAAAATGCAATTCAAACCTTATAACCTCTACAAGCTACCAATAGTTCTCATTTTTGTGAGGTTTGACATTTACAGTATTTGGATTCCATAAAGTCACTAAACCTCATGATGACCCTTGAGCTAGAGAATGCATTGAGGCCCATCTAGTCTATTTGTGAATTGAGGATTTGAATACATCTTCTGAAGTATTTGTTCCCTATAGGAGAAATATATCCGCTCCACAAGCATCTATTAATTGCTTGATGTGAGCGCACTTGTCAGGGGATTGATGCCCCTGACATTCCATGAAGAAATATTCATTGTGCCTAAGGAGAGTAGCATGCTCTCCTCGGCCTCTTGTTTGACATAGAATCAAGGATTGTTTTTTGTACTCCTGCCTCTATCTATTTTTTTAATTTGGTAAGGTTATATTTTCTACCTCTCTTCCCAGGGGATTTCTTAACTGAGGGTTGGAACAAAGATTGTGACAATGTAAGGTTTTTGTTAGGATTTTTAATTTTAGATAACTCCCCATTTATCTACCTTTCAAGTGGCTTGAATTCTACTAGATTTCCCATTTGAACTTCCTTATGATTTACTGGATCAACCATTTCCAACAGGTGTTGAGCATTTGAAACCTCTATGATAGTATCCTCTTTCCCTCTCAATTCCATTTTTGCAAAGAATCCTCAAGACTTCCCAAGCCCTTTAAATCTGACTGAGACCTACCTTCCCAAAATTCTTCTTCCATTGCAATTTCATCAAATAGATCTGAGCTAACTAAAAATAGCATTTTTTCTGCTAAAATTTCCAGTTTGACATCTTTAATGCCCTTTTGTGTGCTTATTGCAATCCATTGGTTGTCCCCTTCAAAGATAGAAAGGTCTTGAGTGACCACTTGGCCCACCTATTCATTATCATTGAGCGACCAAGCTACTAAATGATCCCTTATTCCTTCAAACATTAACGTTCTCACTATTTGTCCAAGTTGGTGTTCTAAACTAAGATTTACCATAGGAGAGTAAAGATTGAGTGATGAACCCAAAAGGGTTTGCATTAGTCTTTGTATATTTTTTGGCACTATAAAATCCAATGCTTTTTGTTTATATGCTCTAGTATTGATGGGGAATCCCAAATTTGTTCCAACTTCTCCTCTTTTTCTCTTATGCATGGGTTTTTTAAAGTTTGCATTCACTTTATCTAATAACCCTTGATTGAGTTGCACGTTTTGATTGCATACATCCAGTTTTTTAGCAGAAAAAATGATCTAGGGACAATTGTGTGTACCACCTTTAGAGTTTTCCATGTGCCTATCATTTGATGATGAAGACCCTATCATGCATTGGGGAGAGGAATGACCTATGATGTGGCATTGTGAACAAGGAGTTTCAGGGGATTCAAAAAAAATTTGTTGATGCAACATGCCAAACTTATAGTTTAGTTGAATCTACCCTGGAAATTCCTTGGCCATATCAATGAGAGCACATGTTTTAATGGGTTTCTAAGGATTTTTTAAAAATACTGAATTGTGTAGGAGGAAAATTCCTACATGATTAGCTATTGTTTCAATCAGATTTAGTTCCCTATATTCTAGCAATAAGGCCTGCTTTTGGAACCAAAAAAGGTAAAAATCTGAAGGAAAACTCTTCTGCTTTAAAATTTGGAATCCAAGGCTGGAAGCATAGCCTTGATCCTTGAAAAACCCATGATTTGCTTCTAAACACCGCATCCTTATGGGATTTACTATTAGAAATGACTACAAAAGTGCCCTTTTCAACATTCAAGTAAAAAACTTGTTGAACCCCTTCCCAATCATCATAAATCAAATCTTTTAATTCAACTAATGGTAAATTTAGGTTCCAAAACTTACAAATTAGGGCTTTATCCCTTAGGACTTGGATTTGAGCTTGCAACATGCTTTCTGTAAAAGTAATCTTTATAGTATCGTGAGCTTTTGAATGAGGATTTTTGACATCCTGTTAGTCGATCTTGTTTTGAGAGACATTTTCTTCTTTTTTGAGTCTTTGTGCCTCCAAACTTGTTTTATTTCTCCTTTTTTCTTTGACCCTTTCTTCTTTCTATTCTTATGTCTTTTCCCTTTTTGAGCCCTTTGGTTGATCTATATTCGAGCATCCTCTTTGAGCCTCTTTTGAATTTGAATCCTTTTTTGAGATTGTGGATTGAAGGGAGCACCTTGTTGATCTTTAAAATTTTCTACACTAGAATCTTTTTTCTACCCCTTGTTATTTGATGAAGGAATTGCAAACCCTTGCCTGTTTGCTTGCAACTTAGGGAAAACTGACTGTTCCTGTGCTCTTTCTGTTGTACTCCCGCCACATGCTCTTTAAACCCTACTTCCTTAGCATGCAAATATTTGGTTTGCTTGTTTCTGGAAGATTTTAGCACAATCTCTGCATCCTAATAAGACTGTTACAAAAAAGGTGAGTTTTTCTCATAATTTCTGCTCTTGAAATATATGTTAAATAATGTATCCTCTTTGCAAATATGAATGATCGGTTGACCATTTTTGGTCGAAACCCTATGGGCCGGCACTGGCGCCCAATTTGGACGCGAAAATCTTTGTCTTGTTCTATATGGTCCATTTGCATATTGCCTATCCAGGTTGCTAGTGGGACCCTGGGGTCGAAAACCTTGGTTATTGTGAAAAGATCTACCACGAGGTCAAAGATCTTAGTCATTTTCTACAAAGCAGGTTAGGTCCATTGTTGCTTTGCCATTTTTTTCTATCTTTATCTTTTAGTATATATATTAAATATTATGTAATATATATTATATAATATATTTAATACATAGTATATATTATATATTTATTTATGTGCGGCCAATTCACAAGAGAGAGAGGGAGTGGGAGGGACTTGAGAGAGAGAGGGAGAGAGTGAGAGAGAAAGACTTGAGAGGGAGGGAGAGAGGGGGAGAGAGAGACTTGAGAGGGAGAGAGGGAGAGAGTTGAGAGAGAGAGGGGGGCCTAAGAGGGAGAGTTAGAGAGGGAAAGAGAGAAAGATTTGAGAGAGAGAGAATCTTGAGAGAGAGATACCTGAGAGGGAGGGAGGGAGAGAGAGATACTTGAGAGGGAGAGAGAGAGAGAGACTTGAGAGGGAGAGAGGGAGAGAAGAGAGGAAGCTTTGAGAGACTAGAGAGGGAGAGAGGGAGAGACCTGAGAGAGGGAGAGGGAGAGAGTTGAGAGGGAGAGTGTTTTCCTGTGTTGGGACCCTCTAAAATAAGAAGTGATGCAACCATCAAACAAAACCATTACAACCCAATTCAACATTCATTCCATTAAAACTTTCGAGCTTAATAACATGTCATTAGATCCTTCATGTAAAAGGTATAAAATCATCATAAATAAGAATCATTATCTTTCAACTATGATACATAAACAAGACATTATGTACACCATAGGGGTTTGATGCAACCTTCAAACAAAATCCTTAAAAGACAACAAGATACATGTTCATTAGATTGTTCATGTGAAATCTATACAATAATCATGATCAACAAATAAGACATCACTCAACCATGATGCATGAACAAACACTGTATATGCACACTATTTATGAACAAACACTAAATTAATAGATTATTTAATATTTATTACTAAATTTTTGTCTCATCATTATACTATTATATTCATAAATTCAACACTAAAAATATCCAACCAAAATATTTATAAAATATCCATCCAACAAAATTCTTTATAAAATATCAATCCAAGGGAAAATTCTTTATAAAAATAAGATCATTGTCTAAGTAATAAATTTTTGTGGCTCTTTGTTGCATCACTTCATTTCTTTGTGTTTTCCTTTTTAGAATGGAACTATCTCCTCTCCTCTAGCCATTGTTGATGCTCATCTAACTTCTCATCAATGGACCTAACAACATTAACAACATTTTGCACATTTGATGCAAAATGCCTCAAATATGGCAGAACACATTCTTCATTTTGAATAGCATTAACTTGATCCTGAATGGTTCTAACATTCACATTGATTTGTTCTCGAAAGTGAGCACCATCAGATGCAGGTGGTGGAGGTGGGGGCTTATGAGGTGGAGTGGGTGGAGCTAGAGGGCATGGATCCATGATTTAGATATAAGTGAACTTGTATTCAATTTTAATTTCAAAATGTAAGATACATGTTTAAAAATCCCCTTAAACCATTCAATATAAATTATTTAATTGAATACAAATGAAAAAATGTGTAAAGCTCATTTATGTCTAAGTCATGTAAATGAAAACAAAATAATTATCAAAGTCATGTGGAATCTCATTAAAAAATACATTAAATTTTTACTTCATTGCAATGTGGAAGTGTTAAGCTCCAAATTACCAATACTTAGTGAATCTGGATACATAGTAATGGTTAAACAAAACTTGTCCCAACAGCCATAGGGAAATGGGAAAAGTTAATGGGTAATAATCGATGGGCTATGCAGGAGGCTATCATACAATATGATACAATATGATAGCCTCTTGAATAGCCTATCGATTATTATCCATTAACTTCGTCCATTTCCCTATGCCTGCTAGGACAAATTTTGTTTGGCCAGTACTAACTATGGATCCAAATTCACTAAGTATTGGAAATTTAGAGCACAATACTTCCAACAAGGGTCCTTTCTATTTTGAGAGCTGAGGAGAGTCAAAAGAATTAAAAAATTAAAAAACATTTTTTTTAGAAAATAAATACTAACTTATGAATAAGCATCAAAGCAAGAATTTAAGAAACATGAGAATAAGTGATAAAGAAGGAAAAATAGACAAGAATTTAAAATAGTTTAAATAAATTGTGATATTGCTATCAGGATTCAACTATGTAGTTTAATGAGTCAAACTCATTGACCCATTAAACTCATGAAAAATGGGTCAATGAGTTTGACTCATTAAACTACACAGTTGAATCCTGATAGCAATATCACAATTTGACACACTGTGGAAAATACCTCCTACTTATCAATTTAAATAAATGCATAAAGGGGGTAATGAAGGTTCAATTTTATGTTTGTTTTCCAATAATGAAGGTTCAATTTTTTTGTTTGATGTTTTTTTTTTGTTTTCACTAACAAGGGTTTCAATTTTTTTTGTAGGTTCATATTGAAATGAAAAAATTGAATAGAACTACAAATAATGCAAAAAAAACCTAAATTAATCACTAATTAGCAAAAAAATAGAAAAAATGTAAAAAAAACATACCTGGAACACGTCAAAGGTCATTGCACACGATGGAGGTTGCTACTCAACTGGTATCATCATTAAAATGAGGTAGGATTGGGGTTATAAAATCCTCAACAAAATAGATATTTGTGTGTAACAAATATTCATTTCTTTCTAGTATATTGATATATCATGGAGAGGCTTCAAATCTAATGTCATTTACAACGGATATATGTTTATAATGGATATCCATTTGTTATGTATTCTGAATATATAATAAATTTATTATATATAAATATATCGTAATATTTCATATATACTATATATATTATATAATTTATATACTCTATATTGTATATATATAAATTAAATATATTATATAATATATAATATATTTAATACATAGTCTCCCTTTGAATTCTTCATCTCCCTCTGAGGTCTTTAATATATATATTTAATCATTATATATTAAAGAGAGGGAGAGAGAGAAAGACTTGAAAGGGAGGGAGAGAGAGAGAGAGAGAGAGAGGGGGAGGGAAAGACGTAAGAGGGAGAGAGAGAGAGAGAGAGAAATACCTGAAAGGGAGAGAGGGTGAGAGAGAAAGACTTGAGGAGGGAGAGAGAGAGAGAGACCTAGGAGGGAGAGTGGGAGAGAGAGAGAGGAGAGTGGAGAGTGGGACAGAGGGACAGAGAGAGAGGGAGAGTGGGAGAGAGGGACAAAGAGAGAGAGGGATAGGGAGAGAGAGAAAGAGTGGGAGAGTAGGAGAGAGGGAGAGAGAGAGGGAGAGAGAAAGGGAGAGAGGGAGAGTGGGAGAGAGAGAGAGGGAGAATGGGAGAGAGGGAGAGTGGGATAATATATATTATATATTTAATATATTATAAATTAATATAATATTAATATATTTAATATTTTAATATATTATATATATAATATATATTGATATATAACATATATTAATATACTAATATAATATTAATATATAATATATATTGATATATAACAAATATATATATATATATATATATATATATATATCATAACAAATAATAATTCTTAAAACTAAAGTAAATGGATATCAATTTTGTTTGTTATAGGTTATAATGATAGAAGCAACAATATATAATAATATATATTATATATTAATGTAATATTAATTAATATATATATATATATATATTTAAGCAAAAGGGAGGGGGCATGTAAATATATTAGTAATAATAAAAATTTACAATAGGTAATAGTTTATATGATCCCAAAAACACCTTTACAATGAAGAGCTATCTGCCAACCCCAATAATATTAATATTAATATATATTAATATATATTAATATATAATTACAACAAGTAGTGGGAAAAAATGAAGCTCTGCAACGGTCATGGTGGGATGCAATGGTCGGAAAGGTTTCGGCATGGGGGCAGAGGTGGTGAGGGACCCAATGTGAACAGATCAGGGAATCTTGAGCATGTTTGGAGGAAAGATCGATGGGCCCGACCACAGTCTATGGCTTCGAATGGTCGCTTTCCGGGGGGTTCAAGTCACGGGAAATTTTCACAAAAAGCCGCAGGCCTTGCAAGGGGAAGGAACAAGTATGGACAGTACTGTAATGAAGAATTTCGCAGACCTAGACAACAGCAGGAAACAAAAATGGGTCAAAATGCTCCTTCGCGCTCGAATAGACATGTTTCACGAAAGTTTTCCAATGCTAGGTATGGAAAGGGGGAAATGGAATGGAAAAAGAAGTTGCCCTCGGCAAAGGAATGGGAGGAAGTACGGGAAGATAGGTCGAAGGGTGGAAAAGGAACTCTTGGCTCTTCCTGGCCCAAAGAAACAAAAAGCGGCAGAACTAAAGTGGTAATCAGTTCCTCGAAAATGCAAGTGGAAGTTTTGTGGTTAGAACAGTTAGGTCTGTTTGGTAAATGGTTCGGGAAGACTCTTAACTGGGAATATTTAGAGAAATGGTGGAAAGAATGATGGGGCTCGGATCTGCAATTCAAAATGCTCCAAAACGATTTCTTTATGGTAATATGCCCTACTAGAAACATCAGAGACCAGATTGTTCGTGGGGTCTGGGTTTTAGATGGCTGCGGATTCTACTTAAGGAAATGGTCAGTGGGTTTTGATCCATTGACACATGTGTTGGAATTCCAACAAGATTGGTACAGTTTACCAAATCTTCCTTTGGGATATTGGGCTCCACTTATTCTCGAGGAAATAGGGAATCATTTGGGTACCTTTGTCTGTGCTGAAGAAGGGAAAATAGCCAAGAAAAATCAAACATATGTGCGCATTTGCATGGAAAATAATGTAGAAAGAACGATCTGGAGTGAGATTGAACTGATAACGGATTTTGGGACCAGGATTCAAAAGTTAGAATGGGATTCTTTAATGCATAATAATTTGGTTCGCACCCTGGCATGCAGCGTAAGCAATAAAGAGGTAGGAAAATTGGTTTCATTGGAAACCCCCACCCCCTTAGTGAATCTTCGAACATCTGCCTGAATCTCTGACGAAACCCTAATCTCATCAAAGGGTGTTTTCGAAAAGCTGAAGTCTTTAATCACTCGGACTTCATCTAATGCAAATGAGGAGTCACCGCTTCCGGTCACTATGGATGGTGTTTCTACTAAGGGGATTTCGATTCCATCTTTGGAGGAGTGTGATGTCAATCTGGCGTCTCAAGAAGCCCAAAAGGGGAGGGAGCTGCAGTTTGAGGAGCTTGAAGATAAAATCTCTGAGACCCTAGAAATCATGGGGGATAGCTGTCTAAATGTTGAGCTGGATCTTTGATAGAAGTAGGGAAAGAATTAGTGGAACTTGCGGAGGCGGCTAAAATGATGTCTGGGTCACTAGAGGATGGAATTTTCCCAGATGGGACAGAGGAAAATTGGGAGCCAAACGATCAAGTAATGGCAGAATTGCTAAGTCCCCAATCCAGAAAAAAACGGAAGTTGACAGAGGAACTACAGGAGGCGAAATCGCGCTTATGCATCCACAGACGAGATATTCCCAAATTAACTCCAGATTGTGGAGATCAAAAAAAGCAGGGTAGGATTCCTAATCAAGAGAAGAGAAAACAGGATGGAGAAGCAAATGGTCAACAAAAAATTGATACTATGATTAAAGTAGGGAAGGGTGGTGCCCTTCCTGAACAACAATGAAGATGCTAACTTGGAATGTTAGGGGCTTACACGCCCCTAACAAGTGGAGCCTCATAAGGCGCCACATTGAAGTGTGTCAAGCAGAAATATGTCTGCTCCAAGAAACAAAATTAGGCAGATCAGCATTGGAGATCTTTGGCAGGAAATTGAAGTTTTGGAAATGGGCTGGTTCGGAGGCGGAAGGGGCTTCCGGTGGTTTGCTGATCTTATGGAAACCACAGACAGTCTTATTAGAAGTGTTGAATTTGAGTCGTCATTGGATGGTATGCAAGGTATGAAGCTTAATCTCGAATCTTCATTTTAATTTAATAAATGTGTATGGCCCCATGATGTGTGTTCAGAAAAGAGTAGTCTGGCAAGAATTGGATGGTATTTTGCAAAACCTGCATCAGGAACCCAGTATTCTAGGGGGGGATTTTAATGCCATTCTTAGAATGGAAGATAAGAAAGGGGGTTTTGGTAAAGTCCTTCAGTCTCAAAAGGATTTCTATAGCTTTGTGGAGAGAAATTCTTTATTTGAAATCCCCATAAGCAATGGCAATTTCACCTTGACGAATTGTAGAAAAGGGTTTGGTAGTATTGCGGAAAAATTAGATCGTTTCTTCTTCAAAGGAAATCTGAGCCTCTTTCCTTTTTCTTTAGAGAGCAAAATTAATTCTGGTTCGGGCTCTGACCATCTCCCTGTTCAGTTGATCTTTGACGGGGAAAAGGGTCTGGTTAGATGTCCATTTAAATTTGAAATGATGTGGTTTAAGGATCCCCAAGTGCTTGTGTTACTTGAACATTGGTGGAATGAATGCCCAAGAGTGGGTTCAAGTTTTTTCAATGTGATCACAAAGTTAAAATACCTCAAGCAGCGTTTAAAGCATTGGAATAAATCTTGCTTTAAAAATATCTTCGAAGAGAAAGTGAAAACCGAGGTAGAATTAGCCTCTTTAGCAGATGAAATTATGAAATGTGGAATGAATGAATCTTGTTACATGAAAGAAAAGGCTCTGAACAGTAAGCTTAATGACTTACTTGCCAAAGAAGAAATTTTCTGGAGGCAAAAATCCAGAGAAGTTTGGCTAAAATCAGGGGATAGAAACTCAAAAAAAATTCACAACTCCACAAAAGCAAGAAGGGAATTCAATAGAATTTCCTGTTTGAGAGGTGGGGATGGCAGGTTGATGGAAGATTTGGATGACATTAAGGTCTCTGCAGTAAAATACTTTTAGAATTTTCTTAATGACTGGGAAGGTTCAAACTGGCAAGCTCAAAATACTTTTATGCAATTTATACTGAAATTGGTCTCTCAAGCCCAAATAAGTTCACTGAATGCAAAATTTTCAGAAGAGGAAGTGAAAGAGGCAATTTTTGGGATGCAGCCAGAAAAAGCTCCTGGCCCGGATGGTTTTCCGGCCGATTTCTTTCAGAAATGTTGGCACTTTTTGGGAAAGGAGATTTGGGAAGCCATTGAAGACTCCAGACTGAACATAAGGGTTTTAAAGGAAGCAAACAACACTCTCTTAGCTCTGATCCCTAAAAAAGAGAAACCTGAACATTGGGAAGACTTTCGCCCAATATCGCTATGCAACACAATCTACAAAATATTAGCCAAAGTTGTTGCCAACAGACTGAAGGAAATCCTCCCCTCTATTATTTCTGAGGAACAAACAGGCTTTGTCCCAGATCACTCAATTCTTGATGGAATAATCATTGCCCAAGAAGTTATTCACTCAATTCAAAAAATGAACAAATCGGCTATGTTATTGAAATTAGACATCAGGAAAGCCTATGATAGAGTGAACTGGAGATTTCTCTTTAAAGTTATGGAAGCCTTTGGCTTTCAAAAGGAATGGTTAGACTGGATCTTCAGATGGGTTGCTTGTCCGAGATATTCTATATTGGTAAATGGCTCCCCGGAGGGATACTTCACTTCCTCAAGAGGTCTGAGACAGGGGGATTCGTTATCCCCCTTCCTGTTCATAATCATGGATGAAGCTTTAGGGAGATCGATTGAAAATGCAAAGATGTCTGGTTGGGTTCATGGCCTGCAAGTAACTAGTAGTCTTCCCAACATCACACATCAACAATTTGCGGACGACACAATGCTTTTCGGCGAAGCAACAACAAAGGAGGCGCAAAGTTATAAAAAATTGCTTGAAGATTATTCTAAGGCTTCTGGGCAAGAAGTAAGTAAGGCCAAATCTGAAGTTTTTTTCTTCAACACAAACTACCCTAGTGAGGTTCAAATTATGCGAATTCTTGGTTTCAAAATGGGACAACTACCATACAAATTTTTAGGCCTTCCTTTGGATAAAGGTATCAAAAGCAATAGTGCCTGGAGCTCAATGGTTAACAGATGTAAAGATAAAATTTCTTCATGGAAGAATAGATGGCTCTCTTGGGCAGGCAGACTTACTTTGTTGAAATCTGTAATCTCTGCCCTCCCTATATACATGTTGTCTTTTCTTCAATTATCCAGTGGTGCCAGCAAATATTTAAACAAGGTAATGAAAGACTTCTTTTGGAAAGGCAATTCAGATCAAAAAAAAATTCCTCTCATAAATTGGCAGAAGGTGTGTGAGAAGCGTGAGAATGACGGGACAGGTTTGAGAGATGTTTCAAGGAAAAATAAGGCTTTGGGGGCTAAACTTGCTTGAATTATCTATTCCAAACCTAATCTAAAGTGGGTAAAGATTATCAGAGCAAAATACCTAATTCCTGATCCAAATTATTTCCTAGCTGCAAAAACTCTCCCTTCTGGTTCCCGGATTTGGAATTTTATCAATAATTGCAGAGAATTGATTTCGGACTTCCTCACGTGGGAGGTGAAGGATGGTAAGGAGGCGTTATTCTGGGAGGATTCATGGGAAGGCCACTCTGCATTAGCAAATATCCCTGAACTTTCTAAAATAATGGAGAAGACCAAGCAAATGTGGGGTTCTAAAGTTAGGGATTATATAGACTTCGCGGAGAATGCGGAGGATGGTATCCTGAAATGGAAATTGGTGAGATGCTTGAATTTGGGTGATCAAGAGACTAATTTTTTTGAGCGGGAGATGGCAAGGCGAAGAATATGGGTCAGAATGGGAGAAGACAGATTGAGGTGGGATGCTGCTTCAAATGGGGTTTACTCGGCCAAGATTGGATACAATGCGTTATCAGTTTCAATTGAATCAAAATCAGAATTACCTCGCAATCTCTGTTGGAACAAGGCATGCTTACCGAAAGTAGGGATTTTCACTTGGGCGGCCGCGCAGGGCAGAATTCTTACAGGAGACAGGTTTATTAAACTGGGTTATCATGGTCCAACCAGATGTCCTTTGTGCCATGAGGCAGAGGAAACTGTGAATCACTTACTTTTGAATTGCACATATACTCAACAGCTATGGTGTTGGCTGTGTTCTAAATTAAGATGGTCCTTTGCTCTTCCAAGCACCCTTTTGGGTTGTTTAAATTCTTGGCCAAGTTATGATCATTCTTCCATCTATGGAGACCTTTGGAAAATGAGCCCTTCAATTCTTTTATGGGAAGTTTGGAAGGAAAGAAACATACGCCTTTTTCAGGATAAAGAGTTGTCTATCCCAAGGCTACAGTGCAAGATTGAGGCTTGCATTGTAGAACTATTCAATTCTCAGTTGCATGAGAAAAACAAGAAACTTAATTTCACTAAATGGGATGCATGGATTATCAAACAATGGTTTGGAATCAAATCTCCTCCATTGGAGTGTTCAGGCAAAGCTGCTTCTGCTGAACAATGTAATAAGACAAAGTGGATCCCTCCTGAATTGGGGTGGGCCAAATTAAATTTTGATGGAGCTTCCAAAGGGAATCTGGGACCATCCAGAGCTGGTTGCATAATAAGGTCTTGCACTGGCTCGGTCTTGGGGAAACTAGCTCAGCCTCTTGCAGATGGAACGAATAATGCAGCAGAATTTCAAGCCCTGCTTCTTGGTCTCAATCTAAGCAAAGAACTAGGCATTCAAAACTTGGTTATTGAAGGGGATTCAACAGTCGTCATAAATGCTCTAAGGACAAGGCAAATTCACAATTGGAAACTGGGGGTTTTTTTGGAAGCGGCTTTGGAACAGTTAAACAACTTTGAGCAAGTTATGTTAAACCACACTCTCAGGGAAGGTAATACTGAAGCAGATTAGCTGTCTAATTTGGGAGTAACTGGTCCTTGCTTCAAAGATTGTCCAAAAATGTAATTCATTGTGGGTGGATGGGTGGGCTCCCCCTCGCCCCTCACATAGGCATTGGGTGTCCAGGGTGGATGTGAGGTGGTGGACGGGTTGGACAGATAGCTTTCGGTTTTGGCTTGTTTTAGTCACATCAAACCTTCTAAATTTGGCAGAATTCGGGTGTTCCTTGCTTGGTTTATCGGTTGTTTATTAGTTCGAAACTTCTGGAGTTGGTTTAGTGGCATGGTGGGCTTAGTTCCCATGGCGCCGCCTGGGTGACACGTCGGGCACGGCTACCCTTGTTGTGTTCACGGACGTGCCGAGTGGAAATTACCATTAATTGCATTGATTATGGTTCTAAGTTGGATGGTTGGTGACTGTATTTCTACTTATGCCAAGGACAGTTTTACTTCACCATAATTTTGTTCTGTATGCGATGTCTTACGGATCATTATTCGGGGTTTTTATTAAGTTTATGAAGTCCGTTCCTAAGCATGGGTTCTGCATTTTGGTTTTTTCCTTTGTGTTTTTGTTGCAGGGTGCGATTGGAAAATTCCTGACAATGGAGAGACAGTCGAAGTTGAAGTTTACCATTCTCATCTCGGCAGAAGGTCTGGATTCCTTCGGTGTTGATACTCCTGTTTCATTAATGGCTACGGAGAGGCAAATTTCCTTTCATGAGGTCACGGACCAGCGACTAAAGCGCATCTTGCTTGTGGATGATCCGGCGTCGGTTGCTGCTGTGAAGATGGTACTTGGTAAAGGACACTTAGAAAGGAAAGAATTCACCCGCGACAATGCTCAAATTTCATCTCGGTTTCTCGCCGTGCTCCTGGATCTTGATACCCTGAAGACAGTGGCCATGGAATTGTTGGTGCGAATGTTCCGGGAAGACTTGCTTGGCGGCCTCGAAATGACTTTGAAGGCGGCTTTTATTGGTAAGGGTATCCCGCGTCCTGCATACCTAGTTTCCCTATGGGAATCTGATGAAGCGGTCAAGGTTAATCCTTTTCTTTTGGATCTCAAAGGACCCACATTATCACGGCACCGAAAGCTTGCAGATGTGGCAGTGGAGTTTCTGAAATGAAAATTGAAGATAGTGCCAGTGAATGGAACGGAATGGCTGGAAGGTTTCATTTGTTTTGCAAAGGTAAACGGTTTCTGGTGAATTAGTGGGGTATTTGTTGTTGCCCGTCTGGTTTCTGCTAGCTCTTGTCTTGGTATTCTCTGTATCTTCGAACTTGAGCTATGGTTTTTTGGCTGTTGTGGAGGTTAGGCCTATGTTTTATCTCCTTCGTTTCGTTACTTTTCCTATTTTGGAACTGTATGGAGTTCATCCTTGTTAGCTCCTTTTTGGCTATCTGATGGTTATCATTGAAATATTTCCTGCCTAGCAGACGACTGTAAATTTCTTTAAATATCTATAAAATAATAACCTTACGGATCAAAAAAAAAATATATATATATATATTAATATATAGTATATATTATATAAATATATATAATAAATTAATATAGTACATGAATATAATAATTATATATATTATAGGGGTGACTCGTATAACGCAACAGTTTTGGTGACGTTGCACCAAGGTTCAAATCCTTGATGGGCCGCTATGCTCACAGGCTTTGTGCTTTCACTAGGCTGGTGGGCTCACAGATTTGAACAACAATAGTGTTAGGTGCCTTAAAAGTGACCATTACCCTTAAAAAAAGTATATATATTATAATATATAATGATTATTACCAGTAAAGTAAATGGATATCTGTTATAAATGGATATTTGCTTGCTTTACTATAGGTTCTAAGGTTACAACTGCTCGTGCAAGGCATAATGGATATCCGATTCAAAACTGATATTTGTTTCAAAATGGATATCCATTTCAAAACGGATATTTGTTTCAAAACAGATATTGTTTGGTAAGTTATATAAAAAAAATGGGTTCGTTTTGAGTATTTCAATGGTTCCTACATTCTTTCTTTCGCGAAATTCTCGTGATTACTGTCTGTATCAGACAAAATTTACTTTTGGAAGATTCTCTTACACTTTTTTTGCAATTACAATCATTTGTGTGTTTTTTTGTTTGTGCAATGGGGAGCATCAGTCATCATAAGAGAAAAGGTAAAAGGAAACTAACAATAGATGAAACTGAAGCATATAGAGCAAACGATAGAGAAAGTCATAGGAAAAGAAGACAAGTTATGAAAAATATTCAAATTGAAGCTTCTTCTACACTGTTAAATGTTAATTCAAGTGAAGATGAAATATAAATTAAAAATATTGAACATCATATTGAAAATGTGGAAATTGAAAATGAAAATGTGAACAACATTGAGAATGAAAATGTTGTTGAAAATGAAAATGTTATTGAAAATGAAAATGTTGTTGAAAATGAAATTGTTATTGAAAATGAAAATATTGTTGAAAATGAAATTGTTATTGAAAATGTTAACAACATTGAACTTGAAAATTAAAATGTTGATAACATTGAAAATGTTGAAAATGAACCTTATGTAACACCTAATTACATGAGAACCCCTAAATGGTTGGTTGAAATAGATGAGAACATAATAGATTATCTTCAAGGAAAAAGGTCACAATGAACGGTTCGTTTGTGGGCTACAAAATGTTCAATGAATACTTTTCCAATAATACATTAACTGAACAATGTCAACTTTTTGTGCAATTACTTAAGATTTACAAAATGAGGTCATTATTAAAAAAAATGAAGATTCGTGTCACCAAAAAATTGGAAAAAATAGCATTATTATAAAAAATATTTTTAATGCTCTAACCTCTATTGGAAAGACTAGTAAGGAAAAAGATAAAAGGGTTGCTCATAGAGTGATCACAACCTCACTAGTAAGCCATCATTTGAGAAAGGCTCGTTTAATGTGACAAGCTTGTATTGATTTAAACTTAAATATTAAAACATCAAATAGAGCACTCTCAAGAAGAGGAAGACTTGATAGTCCTCTTCAAAATGATACGTGGGATTTTAGTGGGAGGCTTCCATGTGTTGATAAGAAGCTAACCAATAATGTAAAGATGCAAATTGAACAATTTTGGAACTCTCACTCTAGAATATCATTGAATGTAGATTTTTTAAAGTTACAAATTGGTAATCGAGATCGTACACCGCATCCTAAACATTTCTTGGAATGTAGCCAAACAATTTTGTCAAGAACATCCAAATTTTCAAATCTCACAAAGGGATTTTGAGTCTTTCAACCCATTTTATTGTGTACCTATTAATGTTTGTTATACATGTTGTAAATATCATGTTGATTTTTCAATGTATCATGAATTATTATGCCATATTTGTTCTACTATGCATACTGACGAAATGTTGTAGGAATTTTTCATGCAATGCAACTTCCCAAGTCATCCAAGGACTTATTAGATTCATTTTTTATGCATTAGAGGTGATGGTTGCTTATTTTATAGAAATGATTATTTAAATGAAACGTATTTGCAATGTGGTGGTTTATCGAAGTTTGTAACATGCTTTCATTGGGACAACAATCATGATTTTGGTAACAAGATTGTTGATAAAAAAAGGTTTGAGATAATAAAATACACATTGAAGAGTGGAGGTGAGGCTTCTAGATGCAAGTTGGTTGCAATAGAGGTAAGTATCGCTGATTTTATTTTTGATTTTAAGAAAAAACTTTTCTATAGGTATGCAAGGCATAACCACAAGTCGCAATGGTTGGATAAAAAATTGAGGATGTGTAAGGACTCTTTCCCCATTGGAACTATTGTATCTATAGTTGATTTTGCTAAAAATTAAACATTGCAACCACAAAATGAAGTTTAGTCACAATATTATAATTCTATTCAAGTTGCTATTTTTTTCACATAACATATAGACATGCCCCTGATAGTACAAAATTGGATAGGAAGATAATCAGGGAGTACCATTTTTACATGAGTGATGATAGATCTCATTCATCTAAGTTTGTACAACATTGTTTTGAAAAAAAATTGAGTTCTTGCAACAAAAAGGTATTGCAATGGGTTAACATTTGATTTGGTCAGATAACTGCACAGGGAAATTCAAGAATACTCGCATGTTTTATGGGTTGATCAAGATGCATATAGTGAGGGGTGTACCACGTATTTGGATTTTTTTTAAGTTGGGCATGGAAAAGGTGAGCGTTATCGTGCATGTGCATATGTGAAGAGAGCTTTGGTTAAGGAACAAATGAAGATTAGAGGTGGTGCAACATTCAGTGATGCACATTTTATTGTTGATTGGTGTACTTATGCATTATCATGAGGAGGGACACTTGATTCACAAGTGTGTAGGTTATTTTGGTTGGTTGAGGAGGGCACAGTGGGATACAAATTGGAATGTCAAACAATTAGAGATTCCTTAAAGATGCATTCATTTTGAAGCTCAAATGTGCATTGACCATATGTACACAAGAGATGGCTTCTTTTTGTCAGAATTGTATTAAGTGTGATTAGGATCAGTGTGAGTCAAGTGAGTGGGTACATACATGGATTCCATGGTACCTAACCCCTTTATCTATAACACAATCCTCATTAAAAGATGTAATGGAATGTTCACTTGACTATGACCATCTTTTAGATCTTGTACAAACAAGACATGTCTATGCAATTGTAGCACAATAGGGGAATGAAAAAGGATCAGACTATTGGTTGGCACGATGTGTACAGGGAAAGAAAAAGCTAACACAATTGATGATAGATGATGATGGGTTCATGTATCCTACAGGTTCAGTTGTTGTTTCTATAATTTGGTTCCATTACCATTTCATCATCATGGTTATTTAGAATAATATAGATTTGTTATTCTAAGCACATTTTCTAGTTTTCATTACCATTTAATCATCATTTAGGTTGTTTAGTATAATATATATTTTTTATTCTAAGTATATTTAGATGTTGATAAAAAAATTATGATCATACAAGTTCAATTATTGTTTCTGGAACTTGGTTGTGAACATATATGATTAGAAAGAATAACATACCTGTATTTGAAGACTATGAGAAATACAAAACCATTCTCATGTATACACACCTTGTTATAGCAACAAATGTTAAGTTATTAAGACATCATGCTAGACCAAAAACAAAGGAACTATGGACAATTAGTAGTGTTGATCATGAAGCATTACTGGAAAATTTGAAGGTAAGAGATGACCCTTCAGACACACTTGAGCAGTGGATCATTTGTTGTATGGGACAGGTATGATATTTTTCATCACATTTTGATATTGTATATCTGCTAAGGTTCATTATTTAGGTTGTTTAGAATAATATATTAGATTTTTTAGTCTAAGCATATTTTCTATTGTGTTCATATAGATTTGTCATTCGAAGTATATTGTGATCATGGAGCTGTTGCAACAATAGCCAACTCTAATCCTTTCGCAGAGGTATGTTACAAATTAGAATAATATAGATTTGTTATTCTAAGCATCTTTTCTAGTTTGTATTACCAATATACCATATTCATTTAGGTTGTTTAGAATAATATAGATTTGTAAGTCTAAGCATCTTTTTTATTGCGATCATATATATTTTTCATTCGAAGTATATTGTGATGTTCTTGGCACGATTGATCATGGAGCTATTGCAACAATAGCCAACTCTAATCCTTTGGCATAGGTATGTGATAGATTAGAATAATATAGATTTGTTATTCTAGGCATCTTTCCTAGTTTGCATTACCATTTCATCATCATTTAGGTTGTTTAGAATAATATAGATTTGTTAGTATAAGCATCATTTCTATTATATGTAGTTTAATTGCTACCTTGATGGTTTGTACAAGTGCTTGTCACTCCAAAACATCAACATGCTACTATTGTGGAAGAGTGTGTCGACCTTGAAGGCAACCTGTGATATATTTCCTCCCCCTATTGGGAAATGAATATGTATTAGGATCATTTGTTGTATGCCTATGTGGCATTTTGTAAATCTTATATTTGATAGTGATTCTTGAATGATAATATCATGTGTATTATGTATAATTTACATGTATACAAGTGTATACTTTACAACTTTTGTGTATACTTTGTCACTTATGAGTATTCTAATGTATACTTTACGACCTATGTGTTTTCATGCGTATACTTTGTATTCATGTGTGTTGTTCATGACTTAAGTTTATTTGAGAAAATGATTCACTTATTCACTTACTCACGGGGAGTAGAGTGAAACCTAAACCCCTTTTCACCTTTACACCACTTCCATCTGACCCTTTTTTCATCAACTAAAAACTTAACACCATGGGAAAATTCCTTAGAGATATCAAAAACTGAGAGAGGTTATGGTAGAGGGGACCTACGTGATCTCGTAGACTCATACGGATTATTTTTAGGTGACATAGTTTTTGAGTAATACCTTGCCAAAGATTGCTTCCTTTAGCACTTTGGACTCTTAAGGGAAATCACCGGTCCAATGTAGCTTAGAGTGATTTGATATGTTTGGGTGAAAAATGAGACCATTCCTAGCATAAATATACCCATATGGATGTCTTGGAAGAGTTCTTTTGGTCGTACGAGTTGCAGAATGAAATTTGCACCACTTTGCAACTTTCCATTGCTTGCATTTGAATTTTTTTCCTCAATTGAAAAATTGTCGCCATGGGAAAATTCCTCTAAGATAGCAAAAATCAGGAGAGGTTATTGTAGAGGGTCCCAATATGATCTTGTAGCCTTAGACGAAGAGTCTGTAAGTATCACCATTTTTGAGTAATAGCCCATCAAAGGTTGTTTCCTTTTAGTACTTTGGACTCTTAAGGTAAATCTTCAGTCCAATGTAGCTTAGAGTGGTTCGATGTGTTTGGGTGAAAAAGAGGACCATGCATAGCATAAATGTACCCATTCAAACATTTTGGAACAATCTGTTTGGTCGTATGAGTTGTAGAACGAAAGTTGCACCACTTTGTAACTTTACACTACTTGCATTTGACAATATTTTCCTCAACTGAAAACTTGTCACCATGGGAAAATGCCTCTAAGATAGAAAAAATCAAGAGAGGTAATTTTAGAGAGTCCCAACATGATCCCATAGCCTCATATGAAGAGTCTGTAAGCATCACATTTTCTGAGTAATAGCCCATCAAAGATTGTTGTCTTTTAACACTTTGGACTCTTAAGGGAAATCGTCGGTTCAATGTAGCTTGGAGTGGTTCGGCATGTTTGGGTACAAAAGAGGACCATGCCTAGTGTAAAAATACCATCTAGATGTGTTGGAATAATTTGTTTGGTCATACGAGTTGTAGAACGAAAGTTGCACCACTTTGAAACTTTACACTTGCATCTGATAACTTTTTCCTCAACTAAAAACTCGTCACCATAGGAAACACGTTCCAGATAGAAAAAAATAAGAGAGGTTATTGAAGAGGGTCCCAACATAATCTTGTAGTATTAGATGAAGATTTTGTAAGCATCACGGTTTCTGAGTAATAGCCTATCAAAGATTGTTGCCTTGTAGCACTTTAGACTCTTAAGGGAAATCATTGGTCCAATGTAGCTCAGAGTGATTTGGCATGTTTGGGTGAAAAAGAGGACCATTTCTAGTGTAAAAATACCCATTCAGACATGTTGGAATAGTCCATTTGGTTGTATGAGTTGTAGAACAAAAGTTGCACCACTTTGCAACTTTACACTGCTTGCATCTGACAACTTTTTCCTCAACTGAAAACTCATCACCACTAAAAAATACCTCCAAAATAGAAAAAATCGAGAGAGGTTATGAAAGAGGGTTGCAACACAATATTGTAGCCTTAGGAAAATATTTTTTAAGCATCATGATCTCTGAATAATAGCTTGTCAAAGATTGTTACATTTTTGCACTTTGGACTCTTAAGGGGTATCGTCGGTCCAATGTAGCTCTAAATGTTTTGGCATGTTTGGGTTCGAAATAGGACCATTCCTAGCCTAAATGTACCCATCCATACATGTTGGAACTATTTTTAGAGTAGACTAACCACCTTTTCATTGACAATAACCTCTTCTTATCTTTTCATTCCTTTTGGAAGTGGTTAATTTTAGTCTTCAGTTGTTTTTCTTCAATTTCAATGCTTAGGAAAACAAGATCCCTTTGTTTGATAGAGTTTTCAATGCTTAGGACAAAAACTTCATTTTTTCAAATCCACCTTAACCATCATCTCTCTCTTTCTTTACTTGCACAAATTCTTATCAAATACAAAACCTCAATTGCGTTAGGTTGAATGGCATATATGCCAACAATTGCGATATAACAAGTTTGGTGTGGGTCAAGGTTGATTGACATATATGACAATATCATATCAGTGTTATTGATTTTGTGTGAAGGATGCATTATGACTAGTGTGCATCAAGCCCATATAGTATGCCTAGTTTGCTTATTGATGCATTATGGTTAGCAACATTCATTGTTGTGCATTATGATAATACAAATTGAATGTCAAAGGTCAAATAATATGCATGTCATGGAGTTGTATTTGGTTTATTTAATGGTAGTATCAACCTCATTTGGTTTGTTTAATGGTTGCATCATGGTTGAGTGATGATTTCATTTTTTATCATGATTATTGTATAGATTTCACATGAACAATCTAATGAAAATGTATCTTGTTCAGTTGTAAGGACTTTCTTTGAAGGTTGCATCAAAGCCCTATAGTTGAAAGATAGTGATTCTTATTCAAGATGATTTTATACCTTTTACATGTTATTAATCTTGATTGAACATTGAGTGAAATTGATATTTATCAATATGATTATATTACTTTTGAATGAACACTGTAACATGACACATATTTCATTAAGTTGTATCCATTTGTTTGAAGTTTTTAATCATTCAAAAGAATCAATGCCATAAGACTGTCACAGGCTACTCTTTTCATATTTTTTTCCTTGTCTATGAGACCACAATTCTTTGAGCCATATTTTCAAATAGTTCTTATCAACAAATATTATACAGTGCTTCTCAAACCATTTTTCATTAATTTTAACCTCTTTTGAAATAGAAATCAGCTGCCCACTTCATTATAGGAGTTCAAAAAATAAAATAATGTCAAATGTAAATTCATTCAACAGAGCTTGAAATCATGTGTATTCTCAAATTGAGTATTTGATAAAAATGTATTGGTAGACATGTATGAAAAATGTGGTACAATAAAAAACGCAATGAATTGTTTGAAAAAAATCCTCCAAGAAATGTGGTCTCATGGAATGTAATGTATGTGAACCTTAATATGAATGAACTCTAATGTAGATGGATTACCAATTGTAATTCATAAGTTCTATTAAAATGCAATTTCGTTAATCTATAACATACATTATTGATCATAACTTTAAACCATTCTAAGATAATTATACATTCCATTTTGAAAATTCAAAGTAGAAAGACATGCACACGAGGAACAAATTAGATTGAATATCCATTCTTATATATCAAAATTTTGAATAATTGTGTTTGTGCATATACAAATTTGGCATATATGCCTACTCAAAACAAGTTTTCCAAATTGTGGCATATATGCCATCTCAAGATCTATAAAACCCTAAGTACATATAAATCTATATCTATCCTAATCCTATGTTGGACCATCAAAATCGGGGGCCTCCTTGAAGAACTTAATTGCTCTGAAGCTTCTTGCACAATAAAAAATAAAACTACAAATTAGATTAATTATGTGAATGGTTGACAAGATAGACTAGAAAATAGAAACTTATATACTATCATTTATAAATTATGAATTTAACATCAAAATCACTATATGTGTACTATATTATATAAATAATGCAATTTTTATTTACCTAAGTCTTTCTCTCTTTTTTGCAAGATAGTCTGCATATGATTGTCCCTTAGGACAATCAAGAGTCCTCATATAAAGAAATGGTCCCCCACTGGCCACAGTGCCGAGTCAGACAAAGGACTATAATAGGTAAAATAAAAATGATACAAATTAACATATAATTGTTGAAAAATAATCATATTTACTAAACATATATCTACTCCTATCTAAACGTAAATATTTGCAATATAAAATAAACACATACCTGTTGTGATGTTATGACACTAGATGGGCTCATCATGGATGAAGCAGCTAAGATGGTTTCCTATATAAAAATGACAAGAATGTAACAAAATTTAAATGTGCATGCACATATAATCATAATGTCAAGATATATATATATATATATATATATATATGTTGTGCAGCTTCATCCAATGGGTCAAACCTAGTCAACAAGGTTGTATAAGAACTAGGTTGTTGCATAAAAGACAAGATTACATTAGACTATCAATCTATGTAGTACATGTATTTAAACATAATAGATTTCAAAAATTAACATCTAAAAAACAATTTAAATAATATTGTATATTGATTCTCTAGGGAAAATGAAATGGCTATATGCGTAGCCTCCTGCACTTGAGAAATCTGCTTCTCTATCAAAACCTATTAAATATTCCAGCACATAAACATATATTAGTATAAATATCTCTCATAAAATATGAAATAATTTAGATAAAACTTACTATGAAATTACTTTAAGTCTTATTGGTGCTCCCATATCATCCCTGGAAGTCAATGTCTCTCCTGAAAATGGTCCACTCTATTCTCTATCAACTCCTACATTTGACATATCATGAACCTCATAGTCAGATGTGTCTATGGAAGCCTCAGTGGAAAGTCTGAGAGGACCCAAACATAAATTGTTGCATGTCATGCAATAATGAGGCACACAAATATGTCCTGAAGAGGATGGTGTACCAATGGGAGCTGATGATGGTGTACTAGTGGGAGTTGATGTAGTAAGTGTACCACCATCATGTTGGGGTGTATCAGGTACAACACCATCATGATGGGATGCACTATCAAATGGTTGTGCAACATGATGGCTCTACATGACCAAATGATCACTCAATGAATGTAAGGCATAAATGCTTTGATTCTCTGCATCTAAAGCTGTCTCGAGGTAAGGTAGTGGAGTTAGGGCAACAATAGGTGAAGTAGGATGAATTGGGATGACTCGGCATGATCTAGGTCTATCTTGTGGCATCCCTCTACCAACACCTTGGTAATCTTGCATATCAAAGTAATTGACATGCCTCCCTAGGACAAACTCAACATATAATTTATTGAGAAAATACTGCTTAGGGACGTCAAAATTGTTGTTGGGTGGTTTATCAAAAACCATCCACCAATGTCTCTAGAAATTATCTAATATGCCTCTATGGGTGCACCATTTAATTGAAAATTTTGGCTTCTGCACATTAACAGGCTGTCTTGTTCTATGATCGATGAATAACTGGGCTAATTGGGCTTTGTCAATATCAAGTTCCCTCACCTCATCATATGATAACTCATCAGCATAAAATTTCCTTTGTTCCTCTCCCCACTATGCAAATCTATTGTGCTGAGTTGCCAAAGTTTCAACATTTGAAATGATTGTTTCTAGAGTGTTTTTCGTGTCTAATAGATTAGTGAGTGTCTCATATATTCGACATACATTTCTCAATTGATCTAAATTTCTATGAATAGATTCATGTATTGTTGGCATGTTTTGGTTTGGAAACAACAGTCGAGGTGAAAGAGGATTTGGAGGGTTTTCATCTTGTGTGAGGTTAGGGTTTTCATGTTGAGCCATTTTAAGCCTATTAATTGATACAAAAAATTCCAAATTAGTAATAATTTTAATGCAATAAAAAACCTATCAAATACGCTATTTTTCACTAAAATTCACAAAAAAAAATGCAAAACCAATATAAATTGAAGAAAAACATAAAAATTTAAAAATACCTTTCAAATTCAATTGATTTGAGTAAGATGATTCACCCGGGAATGGATATCTGAGTTGTGAAGTAGAGAAGTTGTGCGTAGTCAGCTAAAAGTGAGCTCTCGAGTTTTTGTTTTTTGGTTTTATAAAACAAGAAACAAATATTTGTTTCCTTTATGTACTTGTTTTAATATATGGTTGGGTTCGAGACCTAACCATACTTATTAGCAGTGTTTTTTGAAATGTATATCATTTTATATTATAATATAAAATTATAAATATAATATATTATATATATTATATTATATTATATTATGTATAATATGTATTATATTATTATATAATATATATTATATTATATATAATACATATTATATTGTAATATAATATAATATATATTATTTATAATATATATAATATAATATAATATAACATAATATTATTATATAGTATTATATTATTATAAAATAATATATTATTATATAATAATATTATATTATATTATATTATAATATAATATATTTAATATTATAACATAATATAATTAATTTATTATAATATTATAATATAATATTACAATATAATATTTAAAAATGAGCTCGGGTTTTTGTTTTTTGATTTTATAAAATAGGAAACGAAAATCCGTTTCAAAACGGATATCCATTTTGGAACGGATATCTATTTCCTTTATGTACTTGTTTTAATATATGGTCGAGTCTAGGACCCGACTATACTTATTAGTGGTGTCTTTAAAATGTATATCATTTTATATTATAATATAAAATTATATTATATATATCATATTAGAATATAATATAATATAATTTTTTGTTTAGACCGCAGGAATCAGTCGGGTATCCATCCCCCTATAAATTGTAGTGCACTTGGTAAAAAAAATTCACGTGATTGACGACACTGGCACAACACACCCTTCGGTACCACGGGTTTGTGGGGAGACTAAACCTCGCGACCTCATGCCTACAACATGATGTTTTAGCCAATCAAGCTAGGCCCCCAACCCCCATAATATTATATAATATTTAATAATATAATGTTTTTAATTTAATATCCATATGCTATATCATAAATATATTAAAAAATATTATTATAAATATATTAAAAAATTATCATAATATATAAAATAAAAATACTGGTCAGCCCCAGAACCGACATAATTAAAAAATCTGGCCTAAACAAAATGGGTATTCATTTCTAACGGATATCTGTTTCAGTATGGTATTAGTTTTGACACTATGTACTTTCCACTCAATCCTACAAAAAGTCAAAGCAAAATTTTACGTTTTTGAGTGAGTTAAAAATGCCTTTTTTTTCACATTGCCACTTTTTGGATCCCCATGACCTTGCATAGACCCCCCACATGATCAATGGATATTGTAGATGCAACAATTGCTATATCATCAACACTGTCAATTGCTTCCCTTTGGGAAGCAATGACAACCTGGTCTACAATAGGCACTAGGGTTGGGGAGATAGTAGGCAATCTTTGCCCAAAAACATCTCGATAAGTTGGATGTTGTCGATCTAGTCAGTAAAAAGGGCCCCTTTCAACAACCCTACCAACACCCTTGACCATAATTTCAAATAGTTCCAAGTAGTTGGCATTGAGGCCCAAATGAACCTCATCGTATAACTATTGTGCAAAGTATAAAGGAATTTGGTCATTATTTGGATAATGACCCTGTGCTACAAGAGAGTGTGGGTATATCAAAGGGGCCATTTGAGGATCGACACATCGAGTCACCTACTATCCCTTAACCTTGGATCTACCAATGTAATATGGAAAACATTGTGATTTGATGGTTTATTTTGGGACTTGTAGTTGAACTTCTGCAATAGAAACCTCGCCACTAACCTCTTGCTACATCTGAGAAAGAATAGCTGCTATAGTGTTAGCAAAATAAGCATGTGTGCTATCTAATGTTTGTCTAATCTTCTCTAATCTATCTAGAATTTACTAACATGTGTTTCTATAAACCTTTGTGGGGGTGGGGTCAGCTAGAATAAGATGCAATTTACCAATCTCTTCATCTGTTTTGGTAAATATACCCTGAAGTGGTGGTGCCTAAGCTGCCATATCGATCCTTGATTCATCCAAAAAGATAAATTACCTTAAACATCCTAATGTTTAAATTTAAGTGAACCATAATAATACTACTAATTAGCATACCAACAGAAAAAAATATCCTTTATGAGTAGAGCAATCTCATTTTATAGTTTTTAATATTTCATTTTTTTGTTTGTCGATATTTGAAAAAAAATAACATATGGGTCTCCAAAAGAACACATTATGAAGCTAACAAATAAGAACTCTTCATATTAGCCTCTACTTTCAGGTGGGGTTTTCTATCCACTTTGAATTTGTTTGCAAGTTGCATTAAGTTATTCACTTTTTCATTAACAATTTTAATGTACATTCCTTGAACACTTTTTGGGTTTAGCTTTGGACTTATGGCATGTAGAAGAGGGCGGAACATTTTCAATAACTATAGATATCTCTTCAACCTCCAATTTTAGGTGGATTTTTGTGTTTACTTTGAATTTTGTTTGCATTACAAAAATTCAATCAATGAGTTTTTGGGTTGATCATTTGGGAATTTCAAGTTTCTATATAGACATGCAATCAAAAATTTGAAGTTATTTTACCAATGATTTTATTTTTGAATAATTGTTCTAGCTATTTTCTCTATCCTTTCTTTTTAACTTTCCTTTTCATTTTTTTGAGGTTTGTTAATATATTCTTTCCATGTTGTGTTGTGCTAGGTGATGTAAGTATGTGTACAGAAGTAGATGAAAAGGGGAGGGATTTATTTGAGGTGTTTGATAACATAGATGAAAAAATCTTTTGGGATTTTGATTCTTTAAAATTAATTACTTGGACATTATTGCAGAGATGTTATTTGGGAAGAGTGAGCTTCAACACCTATCAAGTGCACCTACATTGGCTTGAATTTTGACTTGTAGTCATTAGTGTTTCATTAAGAGAAATGCACATAATGGGATCTACATTGAAGAAAATTAGATGGATATAGTTTACAAGAATGAACTTTAGAACCCAAATACAATTGTATTTGATGCAATAGTATTAGAGAAGCAATACTCAATGTTTTGGAGAGATGAAATTGGTTAAAGAATACTTGAAGTTGGTGGAGTCCTCATTTATGCTTCCTTGAAGTATATGAAATATTAAACTTAAAAGTTTGTTGAAGAATACTACAAGTTCATGGAATCCTTATTTTATGCTTTTTCCTAAAGAATTTTTTATTAAAGAATACTGCAACCTCTTGAAGTCCATATTTTGGGCTTGCATGAAGGACATTGTGACCAACAGATTAGTATGGGCCAATTACGCTTGATCCATGAAGAATTGAAGCATAATAAAGCCATTAACATCAATATCAACAGGATCAATCAAGTGTGAATTAAACCAAGCATCCATTAAAAAAAGCATACTAAACTACGAAAGCTTAAAAATGCCTACTCTAATCCATTGAAACCAATCCAATTGTGGGAGTGGTGTCGTGTTGGTGTGGAATGGTGACCCTTTCCCAATCCCATGGATAAATGAGCTTGTTTCAATCAGTTTTATTGAAGAGAATTGATGAAGCCATTGGTCTATGTGTATGAAAACATGATTTTAATCTAAATAAGCATGATGCAAGCTAGTTTAACATGATTTTATGCTAAAATGATCTAGATATGCAAATACCAAGCTAATCTAAGTGGATTGTAAACTAAAATATTCAAACCCTAATTAACAAATAAGCTAAATGGATGCATTATGTGATCATGGAAGCCATTAATGGAAGCTAAGATAATATGCAAGTAATTAAACTAAAAAGATACTAAATGTGTACTAAAGATGAGTATGATTGTGAGTGATTTTAACAACATAACTTTGATGTTAAAAGATGGATCCATTTGTCTCCAAATAGTGACCTATTTATAGGAGAGAAAATGAGAAATGGAGGGTTGAGATCAAAGAGGTTAGTCAATGATGGAAGAATTTGGAGGCATGGATCATGGATTCTCATCAATAGATGAGGATGAAAGATGTGATTTAATCAAGGGCTAATATTCCTTCAAACAAACACACTTTTGACATGTACAAGAGGTCACAAGTTAACTTGCACGTGAAGCTTTGTAAGAATATTCCCTTTTTCAAATGAGTGAGAAGAGAGAATATTCTTTGGAATATTTTCATGGGTGAGGGAAAAAAGACAATTTAGCAAATTAAAACAAAGTTTAATTATGCAAAAGGGGAAGGAATATTCTATTTGGAGGAATGTGCAAAGGAGGAATATTCCCTTGCAAATGGGGGGGAAATTAGATTTAATTAGGTAATTGATAATTAAACAATGTTAATTATGCAATTAGGGGTTTAGAAGAATTAAATTATATTCATTAAATACAATGATTTAATGAGAAGGGGAAAAGGTGGTGACATTTAATTAAATAACTTAGGGTTATTTAATTAAGAAGATTTAGGGATTTAAATTAAATAGTTTGATTTATTTAATTTAATGAGATGAAATGTTAGCATGGAAGGGGGTGAATTAACTCGATTAAATTAATGAGGGTAATAGAGGAAAATGATATAATTAATTAGATAGCTAGGTTAATTTAATCAATTAAGCGAAAAGAGGATTGGTTTCAAGATGAATTGATGTTAGTATACCTGATTCTAGTGTATGATATCATTCAGGACATTTTTCAATGTCTACATTTTTCCCCTCTTTGATTTAAGCAACAGTTTTTAATCAAAAAATTAAAAAATCTAATTTTTTAGATGCCCCACTACTGCCCTAGCGGAAGGAATGAGTTGGTTCCCTGCCCCCTTGAGAAATCGGGTGAGAATTTTGAATTTTGGGTTGATTTCTTGACAAAGGCGAAAGGTTGCCCCAGGGGTCTAAAAAGGCTTTCAAATGCAAAAAACATGCCAAAAATACAAAAAATGATGCAAAATAAGCCTCAGATTGGAAAGATTGGTGAAAATGATGAAAAACCCTAGCTTCATGGTTAAATTAGGGCAAAAAAACCCTAATTTTGAGGCATAATTAGGTTAAGAAGGGTCCCTTTCAATTCATTTTTGCATTCACACCTTAGAGAATTCTTGCAAATTGAGCTTTGACCCTCTGACAAAATGGCGCAACAGGTGCTCCCACGACACATTTCTAATCGAGTTGACGAGTACCAGAGGCTTCCAGGCACATGATCACCGGTATGTGATTCAAAACTTTATTTGAATTTTGATTTTTAAGCACATTTATTGCATTTTGAAATTTGAATTTTGGCGGCGTTGCTATATAGTGACGCTATTTTTAGAATCGAGGATGCTATTTTTATTTATAGTGATGCATATGTAAATAACAATGTAGTTCACAATTTGAATTTAGGGTTTTAGTTTTCAAATCACGATACAGGTGTAAATAGCGACACACCTTGCAATTTGGAATTTAGGATTAGAGTTTGCCTTCAAATAGCGATGTAGGTGTGATTAGTGACGCATATCACAATTTGTAATTTGAACACATCAATCATCACAATTTAGAATTCGAGATATAGTGACCCTATCATAAATAACAACGCTTTTATGATTTTGGGGATAAAAGCTCCAAACTTAGCCAATTTTTGCAAATTTTGACATTGTGTGCTTTGTGGGTGTAGTAGGTTATCCCACCTTTGATGTCCCATGAGCATTGACCAACCGTTTTATCCAGACTTCGTGATTTGTCTGAGTTACGACTAGAGCACCTGGGAGAGATTGGTTTGTGGTACGTTGCTTATATGCCCATCATGTGGACCCATTTGGCGATGATGATAGCATTGTGTGAGTGATGGCATAGCGAGACCTCGTTGTTCCACCTATCGACAAGGTGACAATGATGTTGGAGGATGTATGGTAGATTTTGTGATTGTTGATACATGGTGAGCACATTATATATGACACTGATGCCAACTATGATGCCTTCCATGAGATGCTTGAATAGGAGGACATTGTCCTAGTCAACTCCCAAATATACCTTGAGATTTACAGAGGTCAGGCATTGACCTTTAGATTGACCATTGTAGTAGTGATATTAGGTTTGTTTCTCTAGATCGACCCAGTTTGCATGGGGGCCAGTGATGCTAGCTTCCCTTTACCATGATATGCATGATTTTGTGTATTGTGATTGCAAGGCTATTGGCATAGGGGTTACCCTTCTCCACATTTGGTCTTGGGAGCACATTTTTGTGCTTTGAACTATTATTTAGATGAAAAGTGTAGAGCTAGATGATATTGTTGTTTGGTGGTATAGAGGCGCCATCACTTTGTAGCACACCGGTTAGCTCGACATTTTGTACTGACATAGAGTGATCAATGAGATGATAGTGTTCTAGTGATGGCCATGGGTTCAAATGTTGACATGGTATAAGGCATTCAACAAATTTTCTTTGCTCGACAGACCTCGTTCATGCAGGGTCAAGAGCACACTATTATTGAGAGATACTTGGCTGATAGGGTTTCCAAATAGTTTGGCAAGAGGTAGGGCAAGCCCGACGATTAGTATATTGTGATTTTTGTTAGGTCAGCCCAAGAGACAACATGGGGACACATGATCCTAACTCATGAGGTTGTTGAGAGCTTCAGACAGTTGGTTTCTAGGCCATGGGCTTATGATCATGGATAGAAAGTTGCACTGACTACGCCTACCTATGATGCATGGTTTGTAACCCCTTCTCAATTGATAGATCCAATAGATATACCTCCACAAGGGAGACTGAGAGGGAGGGGTATAGGTAGATGCAAAGGATAGCTAGATGATGGGAAGGGCAGAGGATAGGGCAAAAGTCTAGATGGTAGGGGTAGAGGATAGGATGGATAGGATGGCCAATATTAGGATGGATGGGTCCCAGGTGCACTACTAGTGCATCAACAACCTCCTCATCAACCACCGATACAACAACAGCCACCACAATAGCCACCCACAAGGCCAAATCCTTATGATGCTCAGATTCAGTAGCTTTAGTACTAGCTACAAGTGTTCATGGCTGAGCAAGATCAGGCTCGTCAATAGATTTTGGTTATTACCACTGAGAGAGATCAAGCTCGACAATAGGTATTGGCTGTCATAGCTAAGAGAGATCAAGAGAGTCAGCTCCGATAGGCCTCAAATATGCAATTGGCACAAGAGGTCAGGTGACGCTAGCAGTTGGAGACCATGACAGTTGTAGCCCAGGGGCAGACAGTTTCTACTCAATTGTATAGAGAGGTTGTGACATAGGTGACATACTATTGCATGCACTACCATCGTGATGTCATTGTGGTGATTAGGCAACCAAATTAGTCAAAGAGGAGCGATGCACATCCCTGGGACGAGGATCAACTAGAGAGATAACTTGGTGAGGGGAGAAGCCATCAGGGCTAACTTGCTTGTACAAAGACAATTTTTGATTATTTCCTAATTCTTTATACAAATATACATTCATGGGATCCTTTTTGATAGCCTCATGGATATTGTATTTTTGATCGATATACATACACTGACTCAAATATTGTGCTATGACAGTCACCATTTTTGATATGTTTGATATGCGATGTGTTCATTTTATTTCATGCTTGTGAATGTATGGATGCATATGATGTTGATATGATGCGATATGCTTATATATTATGACCATGTATGGATGCATTTCCTTTTATATCTAATGATATATATGATATGAGAAGTAATGGATGGATGCACTTATTTTTCAATATCATTTCATGACCTGTTATGGTATGGATGATATGATATGCAAATGTTATGCTTATGCAAATGATATGGATGCATTTCTTTTGTGTATTTTCTTATGTAGTTTTATGAGATGATGATGTATGCATATGGACGTATGTATGGATAGTACAGATGTTTATGCTTATGATATGATAATACGATAATATATTTATGATATGTGTGCAACGATTTAAGATGCTTAGAATAACAAATCTATATTTTTATTCAACGCAACTTAAATGATAATGATGATGCAAGATGTATGTGTTATTATATGTTATGATTATGAGAAATGTATTCATGTTAATGATCTTTGGATGCAGGATGGATGCATTGATGTTTTTTTTTAACTATCATGATACCAGGCTAGCATGGAAAGAAGATAGAAGAAAGAAGATGAACGACCATTGATTTTGATGATTGCTTCAAAAGATCCAAAAAGTCTATGATCCACCAAGACTTTATTAGAGATGGTGATGAAAAATGCATGATGAGGATTTTCTCATATTTTGGGATTGAGATTTTTCATCGTTCCTTATTGTTTGATATAACACATAGACACAATGCATCAAGGTATTGATAACCAGGATGGCGTTGTATCAAGTGTAATGGAATTTGACTTTGTAAATAGATAGGATAGTTCTTGTTCACATCTTGACATATAGAAACCTCATTGGAATGTAAGTTAAAAGATTATAATATATCAAACCAAAGCATACACAATAGCCAACAATGTACTCCAAACAACTTCCCTACACACAACTAAGTAAGTATGTGCCAAGATTATTTTACAAGAATACCCAAAAGCACAACAAATGAAATATAATGATTGATGATTAATTAATTTCTCTCTAAGTATTTTTGATAGATATCATCAAGAGGTCCTCAGAATGGGTCATTAAGATAAATCATAAGAAAATATCAAAGACAAATAATCAGTGTTATCTATATATCTTGCTAGTTTAACTTAGCTAAGATGATTTCTGATACTGATGCCCATTGTAGGAAGGATTCATCCTTGGACATGTTGATTGGATGTTTTGATTAGGATGAGGTGTGTGATAAGCCATTGATACAAACTCCACTAACTCATTTACCTATTATTTAAACTTTATATTTTGACACTTAAGTTCTCACCTAGGATCATGAATCGGGATGCCTTCTTAACGAAGGTCTTTTTAAGGTTGGAGGTCTTGTTAAAGTAGTCAAGGCTTCCTCTTGGTTAAGACATCATAGTAATGTCCCTTTTAAATGCTTCAACGATAAAGGGTATCACCTAGGATCATGAATCGGGATGCCTTCTTAACAAAGGTCTTTTTAAGGTTGGAGGTGGTATCGGATGGGAGGATTACTCTACTAAGGTAGATGAATATGTCATGATACCATGGGGATCCAAGACCAAAAATTACGTGCAAATTCAAATTTAGAGATTTCAAAAATCGGCATGCGAAGTTGTTCTACTGATAATTCACATTGGAGGACGTTGTTCGGTATGTCTAACAATGATCTGATTGTTTCCATATCATTTTTTGTTCGGTTGTTCATGTGAGGAACCTGCCCAAAAGTTATATCTATGATAAGGTCCTTGAGAGTCTACCATATTTTTGTATGGAGTAAGCTTGTCATCCTTAGTTTGGTTGTCACCATTGACTTGATTGATAACCAGCTATGAGTCTCCATTGAATTGTTATCCTAAGACCTATGATTAGGGCTTTGTATTCAACAATGTTGTTAGTACATGGAAGTGATAGCCTATATGACTTTGGGATACAATCACCTTGAGGGGTGATGAAAAGAATACCTACTCCTGATCCATGTTGGGTGAATGATCCATCAAAGCATATTTTCCACTAATCACTAAGATTGACAAGGAACACTAATTCATCAAGGAATTCATATATCAAAGGGTTTTTTACATAGATAGGTGCCTCTTCTAGTTGGTTTGTGACCAATTTTCCTTTGATTCCCTTGCGCTCCACATACTCTATTTAAAATTTAGTTAAGATCATTACCCATTTGGCCATTCAGCAAGTGAGAGTTGCTTTGGATAACGAATATTTCAATGGGTTGATCTTTGTAATGAGTTTGACTTGATGTGACAACATGTAGTGTCTAAAATTTTGTGAAGCAAAATCTACTGCTAAGCATGCTTTCTCAATGGATGAATAGTTCATTTCATAGCCCACCAAGGTCCTACTGATGTAATAGATAGCCCTTTCCTTCTTTTTTTCATCATGTTGTGCTAGAAGGGCTCCTAGTGCTGCTAATGTTACTGAGATATACAAGATCAATGGTTTGTTCAATTTCAACGGCATGAGCACTGGAGGTGCCAATAGATAGTCCTTGATCTATTGGAAAGCTTTATCACACTTCTCATCCCACTAGTAAGTTATTCCTTTATGGAGAAGATGTGAAAAAGGGTGGATTTTATCTGATAAATAAGCTATGAACCTTCTGATGGATTGCAATATTCCTTGTAACCCTATCATTTTCTTTAGTGTTTGTGGTGGTTCCATGTCTAGGATGGATTTTACTTTTGTTGGAGAAATTTCTATCCCTCTTTGTGAGACAATATAGCCAAGAAGTTTCCCTGATGTAACCCCAAAGACACTTTTTCAGATTCATTCGTACTTTTTATTCTTTGAGTCTGTCAAAGATGGGTCCCAAGACTTCTATGTGCTCACTTATTTTCCTTGATTTTTCCAAAATATCATCCACATAATCTTTGACTATTTTATGGATCATGTCATGAAAGATGAGGGTAATTTCTCTTTGATAGGTTGCTCCTACATTCTTCAACCCAAATGGCATCATGTTCCAACAATATGTTCCCCATGGACAAGTGAATACAATTTTGTGTTGATCCTCCTTAGAAATCATGATTTGATCATAGCCTAAAAAGCCATCCATGAGTGATAGCATTTCATGCCAAGTTGTTAAGTCCATAATGAGGTTGATGTTAGGAAGAGGGAAATCATCCTTCGGCCATGCCTTGTTTAAGTCTCTAAAATCTATGCATATTATGATGCCCCTAGTGGGTTTGGAGACTAGTACCAGGTTTAAAATCCACTTAGGATAATCTATTGGTCGGATGAATCCAATGTCAAGAAGCTTTTTAACTCAAGTTTCACCAAAAGTGTTATTTGAGGGTGCATCTTCCGTAATTTCTGCTTCACTAGTTTGGCTTTAGGATAAAATGCTAAGTGATGTACAACTACTTCTGGATCGAGCCTTAGCATATCTATATATGACCATGAAAAGTTAGCTCTTCACTCTTTTAGGAATGCTGCTAGGTTTTTTTGTTCTTCATCCAACAAGGATTCAACATAGAAAGTGATCTTGGGTGCTTCTTCTATTCCCACATTGACTAGAGTGGCCTTTTCTGCTAGAATTACTGACTTATCTAGATGCATCGCACTAAGGGGGGATTGAATCCCTCATCCTTGGGTGCCTCAAAGAAGTTTTCACCCTTGGATATGTCCTTTCTTTTTAATATTTTAGGATCAAAAAGTGCCACCTTGTGGTTTTCACTCAAAGATTTGCAAGTTAGTTACATGTCATCAATTCTATAGCTGAAGGATTCAATCGTCTCCCCATAGTACGCCCCTATTTCTAGATCTATGTCAAAACCTATCTTGTGATATGACCATGGTAAGTTGTCACAAAGTCCCATGAATTTTGAGATCGATTCATTATTTTGAATAAATCTAGAATTGGTGGTCCTTGTTGGTCTAAGTCAATGAGTTATGGGTATACTAGGCATATTTCAATCAGTTGATTGCTCAAAGTGAAGGATGTTATGGATATCATGAAGAGGGAGTTGTTCTCAAATAGGTCAACAACATCAAGGGGGAAGTCATCTAGGGTTGTATCATGTGATGTAGGTAACCAAGAGGAAGGCTGAACTTGTTTAATGGAAGCACCTTTTCGAATAAGGGTGACCTTGCTAGTAGTACAACCTAGGCCAAGATTCTTTATTCATTTCTCAGGAACAATGGGTTCTAGAAAACCATTATCATTCTATCCTAACTTATCATTCTTGTTATAGCTCCATCCCTTCATTAGCTACAAGGCTTTATTGTCATTTTCCATGGGAAGAGTAGGGACAGGTCGTTCATCCTGATATATTAGTTTAGAGATATCTTCCTCATTGGCATCTTCTTGGTTCAAATCTCCCCATTTGGTGAAGGTGGTAGCTACCATCTTGATGGTTTGGAGCTCTTTTTTGCTAAATGTGGGTTTCCCATGGGATTGAGGAGAAAGAGGTAGCTCTCCTAATACAAAGGTATTCTTTGTTAGCTTATAGCTTCCACAATCATCATCTTGGATCACAGATTTGATGTCGGGAATATTCTACACAATGGTGAGGTTGATGCAAGAGATGATGGGTCAACAAATGAGGAAGATGGTGTAGTCCCTTCATCATTCTTAGGTATTTGGGGTATCTTATAGAACTTGTCCTCAAGGTTCTTGCAATAGTAAAAAGGCTTAGGATCTCCATGGATGGTAATTTCTCTACCCTCAAAAGGAAACTTTACACATTGATGATAGGTCAAGGATTCAACTTTTAGGGCATGGATCCATGGTTGGCCAAGTAGGATGTTGTAGGGGAGATCAAGGTCTAACACTTGGCATGTAGTTTTTGTAATACTGGGTCCCACTTGGATGGGTAGTACAATGATGCCTTGTGATACCTGCTCTTGATCATCATATGCTCTGATGGTGGTACTCTTTGCTTTCTCAATGGTGTCCTCTGAATAGCTCAGGTACTTGATCAACTAAAGGGTATAAATGTTCAAACCAACACCTCCATCTACCAAGAATATTTTGATCTTGTTCTTATGAATGATGACCTGAAGGTGTAAAGCATGGTTATGAGATGGTTGTGATGACAGGTCTTGTTCTAAAAAAGTGAGAAGATGATTAGTGATATGCCCTACCATAGCTTGAAATTGTTTTGTATCTATATCCTTGGGGATAGATAATTCTAATAAAGCTTTCTCTAAGATTTCCCTATGCACGGGGGATAGCCTTAATAGTTAGAAGATTGACATCTGTGTGAGGGTCTTCTTAAGCTGATCTAAGAGATTGTACTTGTTGGGATTTGATGTTGGAAAAGTAGGTTGTGCCATAGATTGAGATGGGACTCCTTGGATGGTTACTTTTCCACATCATGTGGTGACTCCACACTCTGCATGAGGCCCTTTGATGGTGAAAACGGTAATGACACTATCATAGGAAGCGACTACATTTGAATAGGTATGTTGCACGATTGTGTAATCTTTAGATTTTCCATTGTTGTTCCCTTTGCTATGATCTGGCATAGGGTTCTTGTATATTTTAAGATCTTGATTCTTGGCTTGTACTTCAATAGATATGGTGTCATTCTCTATAAGGTCTCATTGTACCAGGATGGCTTCTCCTGTGGTTCTTGGTAGTTTTCAAACTTGGGAAGCATTATTAGGTTTGACTCTACCAATTTATTCATGATGGTCTCAATGGGTTTTGATAACTGCACATGTACTTGGATTTCAGATAATTGTTCTCGTTAGGGGTTTTCCTTTGTTGCATTTAGTGTTGTTGATCTGATTGCTTTGAGGAGGTGTTGTTTGTTGCACAACTAGTTGAATGTTAGCAACTTGATTGTTGTTTGGCCTAGGAGCACTTAGGACTACCTTAGCATCTACTATACCATCATTTGTTATGTTTTTGTTCTTAGCCCAAACATGAGGCTTGTCAGTTGAACTAGTTGACGGGTGATTGTCTTTGTAAGATTGACTATTTCCTTGTGATGTTAGAGCTCTCTCAATGTTAAGGGCTCTAGGTAAAAGCTTGTCATAATATGTGATGCACTAAATTTTCAAGTGGAAGGATAGATCCAGATCTATATTTGATATAATGATCCCCACTTGTTGCTCATTGGGAAGAGGCCACTTGCTCTTACGAACTCTTTGTCTCCACCATTGCAAGAAATTAGCAAAATATTCTCCCTTTTTCTGTCTGAGAGTGTATAACTCTTCTAGACTTATATCCATGTCAAGGTTAAAGGTGAAGTGATTGATGAATTTATCAATGATTTATTGGAAATTTTTGATACCAGGAGGCAGTTGAGAAAACCAATCCATGGTAGGACCTATTAAACTTTGAGGGAAGAGGCACATTAAATAAGAATCATTATAGACCACCTCCATACAAATGGCATTTAACTCTTTTACATGGTCCACACAACTTCCTCTCCCTTTGTATTTATCAAATTTTTGGATTTCAAAGCTGGGAGGGAATGGTACTATTGTAATGTTTCGATCGAATGGATAGGGACATAGGTTCAGTGTATGGGGCTTCTTTTTCTTTCCCATCTAAAGATCTTGTATTTCTTGGGATAACATCTTAAGTTGTGATGCTAGATTGTCTTGCAGGTTCGGTGGAGGAACATATGTTGGGATGAGGGATGATTTGTATGTGGGATTCTAGTATGATAAAGTGTTGTATGGGGTGTATGGTGGTGTGAGATTTTGTAAAGGTGATTGGGTTGTTGATGTACATGGTCCCAACATGTTTGTATTGATGACATTATATTGAGGATTGTAGTAGGAAATTTGTTGTTGTTGTTGTTGGGCATACTGCTAAGCTAGTAAGGATTTTTGTTGTTGTTGAGATACAAGGGCTTGTTGTTGTTGTGCCACTAGGGCTTGTTGTTGGACCTAATGTTGTTGTGCCACTAAGGTTGCTTGATTGGATTGATTTATTTGTTGTGTCAAGGTTGTGTAACACCCCACCACGAAACCCAAAAGGATGACAACTAACTAACAATTATAGCACAATTTTTTAAAAGGTGAATTAATATATATAGATCATACTAACAATAAAATAGAATGTAATCTACATGAACATTAGCACTGAATATGCCCTTTAGGGTATCATGACTACATTATGAACATAATGGTTAACCAATCTAAACATACATCACAAAATAGCAACAACAAGAGTTCATTTGCATCCACACATTATATATATATATATATATATATTTCCACAGATACAACACCATTAAAGATCATATATTATGAACCAACCTGCACTTTTATAACTTCCCATATATGGGGTAGATCATAACACTGTTTACAAGTTTACATAAAAAATTCCCTTATAACAATGGGAAGGATACATCAAATACATGGTAAGATACAACTGACAATGATTACATTCCATAACATCAACACTAACTCAATTCTGGTACAAAATATGGAATCTCTGCATCATGTACCACACCCATGCTCATGAACATCAACTAGGAACCCAATGGAGTGCATAACACGTTCCTGCCGACCATGTGGAACCCTAAGGTCCACCCCCCATGCTAGGATATGACAATAAGGTCCCACCACCAAAGTAGGCAAGAAGACAGTATCACAACACAAAAGGGCTAACACAACTCCAATAAACAAAAGGAACAAACAAAACATAAAGTACGATCGCTTCTAGATGTACATGAACAACAAGGGGAAAACAAAAAAGGCACACAAGGTTGTTGTAGGGAGGAGTTTCATCACATAGTTCGCTATGGGTTACCCTGGCGTAACCTTCCTAGGCTACTGGACCCCCATCCTAGGTTACCCTGGACCACATCTACCGGCCACTAGACCCCCATACAAATCATGCAGGATCAACATACCTTCTAGTCAAACTAGGCAGTTGATATTGCCATTCCAAGCCTTCCCACTCATCTCAAGCTTGAACAAACACTTGAGCCATGAGTGAGGCATTATCTTGATTAATGTAAACTACCTAACCCCCTAATTTATTTTAGGTTATCACTGATTAAAGAAATTGTCAATGAGTTACCCTAGACCTGCCACTTTGTGTGTCAGACCTCCATTGAGAGCCAATCCCCCTACTAGCAACAAAAAGACTATATAGTCCACTAACTGGGTAAGCCAACTTGCACAACATATAAATCCACATGAATTATCACATAAAGCGAGGCATGCACCAACTCACACAAAGTCTCCACAGATAACAATTCCATAGTGCAAGACTAGAACCCATATAATCATAAATCAAGTATAGAATCAAGTGTTCGCAAAGAACCAACATGAAAAGTCAATCATAAAGAACACTCTTTTTCCCCAGCCTCTAGAAATCTAACAAATCACTAACGCAATGGTTCCCCCATCAAAGTGGCCAAAAGGACATGGTCTCAAAATCAAAAGCTGCTCAATATCAAACAATGACGACAACAAAAGTAAAATCAACCAACAGGGAATCTTAGGGAGATCTCAATTTTCTCCCCACATGATACCCAACCACTAATTACCTCACAAAATTACAATTGACTAATAAACAACTATAAAAAAATCAACAACCATTAATTAAAACTCTAATTCCTTTATTTAATAAAACCTTTATCATGTGTTGTAACTATGTAATTTTTGTTGTATCAAAGCATACAGGGATGATATGTGTTGTAGCTATGTGATTGTTTGGGCTTTGTATCCAAATTATGTAATTTTTAGGCTATAACTGGAGGTTTCCTTCTTGATTCTTTCCTACCGGTATGCCCTATTGAATCAAGGTCATGTACATATTAAATAAAAATAATATAATATAATGGTTTGACCATTTTTGATTAAAAAAATAAATAAAACCTTTATCTAAATGGATAAAACAATATATGTCCACTTAAGATAATTACCAAAAAAACCACTCAATACAACATCAACCATACTAATTAGAATCAGCTTAAATACCAAGATTGCACACATAATTCATCACAAGGAAACGAACATCATTACAATCATGAAATAAACTATTTAAAACAAACTCACAATAGACAATCAATCATGAATCAAATTCATAAATAAAAATCACTTCCACTTTCTATTGTGTTCAACAACTTAGTCGTTTAATCCACCTAAATTACTTAATAGAGCATTTACCACTATAATACAATTATACTAATTTACATGGTGAATACACAAAGCAATGGATAATCTAATCCAAATCTTTTCAATTGTCTAAATACAAGTAAACCAATTGACCCAATCCGTTACCTAATTTAATCATCACACATATTCAATCATTTACTTTTGCAAAATTAATCTTTCATTATGCCCTCTTATCTACATATATTTTTATATAATATTTAATTCCCCCACATACCAACTCTATACCCTAATTCATTTGTATGTATTATTATACGTATATACATATGTATAAATGTATAAATATATAATATAATATTCGCACTCAACCTTAAGTTGTATTATGCATGTCTATGCATATAAATACATATATATGAGTTAAACCGCAACATCCATAATCCATCCAATTGGCACAAGTAAAAGCATAAAAAGGAAACTTATTACATTAGAATGCAAATCGACCTATCCAAATTACCCTATCTTGATTGAGTGAATAATATTATCTTGTAAGGTAGACACCTCATATAGCCACTCGACTTAACACAATTGAGATGATATCCATTTAATACCATTCAATATTCAAGAGTTTACTTTCATAAATTAGTTTACATACGCATCAATAAAGGAAACTAGGCTCCACAGTGTGCCCACGATGCAACCTTCCCACTAACTAGAATTCGGGCCCGAAGAAAGAGAGGGACAACTATGTAAACGAGTATATGAAAATTTATCTTTAAGATAATTGAGGAAGCATAGACAAGGAAAGCGATTTGATAATGGGTGCAACTATCAAGGTTTATGAAGCATACGATAGGGCCGCATGAACTATTGAATTTAAAGGATATTGGTTTGAGTGAATTATTCCAATCATACCATAGGGAATCCTAAGACAAGGAATATCCTCTGCCTAAAAAGAAAGTTCAGATTGGTTTCCTAGTTGATTCAAGAAATTCAAGTGAAGATCGGTCTCATTGATCACTGATGGAGCTTGGAGGATTTATTGTTGCCTTAGATTAGAGGCACACATAAATGCTAAACTAAATCCTACCAAGCAAGTTTTTTACAAGAGAAAGTGTTCTGAGAGATGTGAACCAACGAATTATCTATCTAATCGGTTCCCAACCAAGATACAACAACATCAACATTTTATGTATATCTTCGAAATCTGGGTAATCTCCTTGAAGGACAAATTTAAGACAACCATTGAATACATTATATAACGTATGCACAACGAATACCAATTCAACGAATTTTCCAGACAACAACACATAGAAATGATTGATAGATACTTGATTGTCATAAATGGAGCATAGCCATCGAGTAAGGTAGAATATTCGATATTCAACATAAAACTCAGGAATAAGACATCGAATTATATGTAATCATTTGTTGAGCACAATACGAATTCATAGACTCAAACATAATCGAATATTACAGCAAGTCATTGTAAGGAGTGGAATTTGTTTAATATTGAAGTTGCAGTTTCCTTGATTATCATACACGTAGAATGAGGAAGCACAAAGCATGCGCACTCACTGTTTGAAGGTACCACCTTAAAAGAGATATGGTTCGATGTGTATTATGCTCATAGGATACTAATAAAACCAAGGGTTGAAGAAAAGATTAAAATAAAAACTCTCAATCAAATGCATTAGATCTTCCTCTCACGGATTTAAAATCAAGGCACGCGGATGGTTTGATAGAATGCCTCAAAGAATATCTCCTCTCATGGGATTAAATGGTAGCAACAATTAAAATTGGCACAAAGAGAATTTCGTTGATTAATTTTTCTTAGCAAACCTATAGCATCATTTGGTAGCAAAGGGAACACCCCAAACTCTCTAACAAAATACCTCAAGAGATGTCAATCCACAAAATGCAATGGTTGCTAGCGATGTGCAAAAGCAGTGGAAGAAACTTTCAGGAATGGAAATGGAGCTATAAATCGATACTAAGAATGTCACGATTGCATGTGACACACATAATGGATTTGTTTAAAAAGCTTATATATTTCAAAATAGACGAGCAAGGCAGCCATGAAAACTAAGATGCACGAGAGTTAGAAATCCCAAGCCATGCGACAAGCAAATTAGCAAGAAACAAGCATATGGCTAGTAGATGAAATTTCAATTGACCAACAAAATAATGAAAAAAAACTTAGATTAGCAGTCCTCTAAACGTCTCAAACTTAAAGAAGGACAAGAAGCGAACTAGTTTATCGTTCTAGTCTCCCATTCGGTTTGCAAGTTATTTGAGCTGTAGAATATACAGAAAATCAGTCTCTCCCATAATAAAGAAAACATCTCCTTTTCCACAATCAACCATGGGAAGCAATTTCACAATAAACAAATACAAACCAACCTAGAACTCCAACACTACAGAATGGAAGAACGATGTTGAGACAACTATTACGTTCATAACGATCCACTGCTTCCAAAAAAAAATCAATAACGATCCATTTTGCTCAATTTCCCCCATTTTCTTTTCAAAAAAATTCATTAAAATGCAACTATTCTACAGAAGAATTTGCCCCAACAAAATTCTTGTTTGAAGACTAGAAATCAAAGATGATCACCCCAAAATCTCATCCAAAATGAAAAATAAAGAAGGCTTCTATTTTCAAAAATAAAAAGCAAACAAAAACAACAGGTTCCTTTTTCGACCATCAGTTCAAAACTATGCATGCACTTGCATGCAAAACCTTCCATCTTTTTAAATGCTTTTCTTTCTTATCATCTATTTTGATTCAAAATTAATACTAATTTAATTATTTTATTTTCTTTCAATATTACCTCGCAATTAAATTTATTAATTAAAACTTTAATATTAAATAATAATTCATTTTTTATATTTAATTATGAAAGCACTTATACTTTAATCATCTAATTTAATAATTAATCATTCAAACACAATATTTACATTTTTATAATAACATAATTTATTTAATAATAATCTATTTAATTCTATAGCAAACAACAACTTTAACAACAATTAATTTTAACACTACATATCAAAAAGCTCACTAGAACAAACTTAATCAAACATCAAGAAAGGACCAAACACGGAGGGGCACTACAAGCTACTTGTTCTTGTTTTTGTGCTACTTTTTGTGCCGTTAAGGCTACTTATTATTGTTGTTGTTGTTGTACTACTTGTTGTGCCTCTAAGGTTGCTTCTTGTTGTTGTTGTTGTTGTGCTACTTTTTGTTGTTGTTACTTTTGTTGTGCTACTAGGGTTGTTTCTTGTTGTTGTTGTTGTTGTGCTACTAGGGTTGCTTGTTGTTTTTGATGTTGTTGTCACTACAAAAAATAGACAATTAGCACCTAAAATAGCACCAGAATTTAGTGCATTTGAGTTCATGAATTGGACACTTTTGTCAAGGAAAAACTCGGCATCAAAGTGCATGTTCTCTTCAGCATCATTTTTTGTGTTGGATTTAACATCGGATTTTGTGCCAAAAAAGTAGCACAATAAATAGTGCTTCCTTTAGCTCCCAGAATAGCACTGAGAATAGCGCCAAGAAGCGCAACCAATTTAATGTCAAAAATAGTGCCTAAATTAGCACCTAATTTGGCTTCCAGTTATGCTTCCATGTCTACTCCCATTTTTGCTTCTAGTTTTGCTCCCAATTGTGCTTCCTATTTTTCTTCTGGTATGGTGTCAAAAATAGCTTCTTTTTTGGCTTCCTAATTGATGCCAAGTTTTGCTTCCATTATGATGTCCTTTGTTGCTTCCAATTTGCCTTTTGATTTTTCTTATGGTTTTGCTTCTTGTGTTGCTTCTAGGTTTGTTTCTAGTTTGGCTTTCAATTTTTCTTCCAAGTTTGATTATGATTTTGCTTTCAATTTCGCTTCTGGTTTTGCTTCTAGTTTTTCTTCCAATTTTTCTTTTGATATAACATCACTTGTTGCATCTAGCTTTGCTTCCATTTTTGCATCTTTTGTTGCTTCTAATATGGCTTCTATTATTGCATCTTTTGTTGGTTTTAAAATTGCTTCCATTATTACTTCTTTGTTTGCTACTTGAATTGCTTCTATTTTTTCTTTCTAATTAATGCCAAGTTTTACTTCCAAGATTGCCTCTGGTTTGCTTCTAGTTTGGCTTCCATTGTTGCTTCATTTTTTTCTTCTAAAAATGATTCTTGTTTTGCTTCCATTTATTAATTTAATATGTTTTATTTCAATTTAATTAGTTAAATATATCTTTCCTCTTAAATATCTCATATGATTATAGAGTAAGTCATATTGCATTTGAAATAACTCCTTAAATCTATTGGCAAAGGGGAGTTCCAATTCAATTTATTCATAAATAATTTCCAACAAAAATCTATATAGGAGCAAGAAAGGAGGAGATGATCAGTTGATTCTTCGATGTCTTTACAAAGAGGGCATCTACCGAGACCTTGAACCCCTACCAATTTTAGCGTATCCTCTGTAATGATCTTTCTTTGTAAAGCCAACCTTGTGAAAAATCCAGCCTTAGTGAGGAAAAATTTGTTCCAAAAAAGGTGAGTGGGCCAATCTTGCTTTCTAACCACTCCATCCACTTGAAGACCCCTAAAGCATTTGAAATATTTTATAGGATAACATTTATAAAGAATTTTTAGGGAAATGGACATCCATACAAATGAACATCATTATACTTATTAAATCCCCATCAAAATAAAATATACAACAATATCCAGTATATATAAACTAACATGATCATCTATAATTAAAAAAAGTGAGTCAAATATCTATAATTTAATTGAATTTGACAACATCCAACCTGAGCAGTAAATTAAAATCATCATACGTAATAAATATCCATCAAAAAATCATTGACCACTTTCAATATATATAAATTGACAAGTCAATACCGATAAGATCATCATCATACATAACTAAAACAAGTGAAAGTCAAATATGCCAGTAGATCAATAACATGTGAAAATGATACATGTCCAACAGTTGACATAATTCAAAATGATACATGTACAAATGATATAAGTAAAATAAATAAATTATGTAACTCAAAATGATACAATTCAAGATGATACATGTCCAAATGATATAAGTCAAAATGATACAACTCAATAATATGGTATTGCAGGCCGTGAAAATGATACATATGATAGTAACCATGAAAAGAGGCATCATAATGATATATCAGCAATGATCCATGATGCAATCTATATGATCATGAATGTCAATGGCTACTACCAACAATTGCCTCATCATCATCATCACCATCATGATCATCATCGTCGTCATCATCATTATCATCGGCCTTAGTGTCTTCTGTATTTGTGTCATCATCATCCTCTTCCATGTGATTTGTACTAGAACCAGCATATTCTAGATCTATATCATGAGGATCATCTTGATCTTCTGGGAGAATCCTGTTTTGCAAAAAAAAACATTAAAATGAAAAGTTATTATTTATTTCATGCAATAATTTATTTTTCTATTATATATCTAGTATTACAACATATGAAACGAAACCATAATCATATTACATCATATCAAAGTTCACATACCATAATAAAATTTCAAAAAAGTTACAGCTAATATATGTCATTCCAATGATGTAAAACATGCAACAATTCTAATTAACGTTAGTTAAGATCATAACAAAATTTGTTATAGAATTTAATTATCAACTATAAATTCTATTACATAACCTTAAGTGCCAACCCTCTGCATTTTGTGCTATATATTATTATGTTTGCCTCGAAGATCCTTTAAGAGTTAACTATTCTATATATCTTCTCCTATATTTTAGAAATGGATATTTTTTTAGGACATTTTGGCACTGTAATATGCTTCAAAGGTTCTTTGAGAATTAACTAGTCTATATGTCCCTGTATTTTAGAGTCAATATTGAAAGTCAAATTTTATTATGATTTTAACTAGAAATTAGATCAAGGATATTGAGCTTTTAAGATATAATCTTTCTAGTTGAACATTCAGGGATGTATATAAATCCTCAAATTTGTGCAATGATACTCAAATATTAGTGTTTCTATTTACATGAGATAAGTAAATGAATGGGGTAATCATACCAGACACTCGGGTATATAATAATTGGCCTAGTGGTAGGTAGAATGATACACCTTAAAATTGCATTTCTAGAGATTCCATACCTATTGAATGAAGAAACCCATTGGCCATGGATGAGATACATAAAGGTACTTTTCACATTGCCAGACACACTCAATGTGAAAGTAATGACCTCGCTACATAGAAAACTAACAGTCCCTCTTAGTAGGGAGTTACTTTGGCTAGAGCTACCTCCTCCATTATCTATGTCTATAGCTGCTACTACTCCCTTTGAACTAGAGCAACCTGCTTCCTCTGAATCTAGAAACTCCACCTCATTTGTGTTGTGGCTACTTGCAAAAGCTTTGTTGTAGTCATCTAAGTATCCCATCTCTTCCAACTAGATCCATTCCCACCAAGTGGGTCTGCTAAGGCGGTCCTTCTACCACCTAAAAAATGCTTCACAACTAGCTCTATGTCCCTCTCAATGAAGAGGTCAACCCCATACTCGGTACAATTGTCACTCTCTCATCCCTAGTATGATGGAGTCCTCAACATACACAATTTCCTTTTGCCATAACTGTACTGAGTGTCCTGTGAACTCAACTATATAGCCTTGATCCTCTAAGGTTGAAACTAAGAGCACATTCATTCTTAGATGAGGAACATATTGAACATGATGAAATGCTAGATTCCATCCTGACTCTAACTCAAATACAATTGACCCCTCTCTTCTATCGACTGCTCCTTCTGTGTGGATCCCACATCTCACCAAGCATCTAGTACCTACTAACCTAGGTGGCTGAAATAGATGGGGCACCATTGTCTAGATACCACCCATCTCGAGAAATCTCCTTTGAAGAATAATGACCAAATTTAACCTTTGTAAGGTAAGAGGAAACGTCTTCACCAACAAGCATCTGAATCCTCTAAAGCTTCTCCTTTAGAACCATGATTCTACTCTCATGCTTGTTCTGAAATAGTGAATTAAGGGATATTATTTATACTCAATTATACTTATTAAATTACTACAGAAACAAACTTTTAATGTTGTTTAATACCACTCTCACTTATTTTAATTTCCACAACTTTTAATACCACATTTCTGAGTGAGGACTATTGTCAAACATTTCACATGTCATCTTTGTTTGTTGATTTTAGTTGGATATAGGTGTTGGTCTGAGTTTAAAGTCTTAAATAATGTCTTTTGAGGTGTTGATTTACCCGAGCATTCACCACAATCATAGGACTGTTATCCCCAGATGTGGGTGTTCATTAGCAAATTATGCCAGAAATCGACCCTCCCCTCCTCACGAAAATCAACGACCACAATCCCAAGACAACTGGCACACAACATGGCAGCAGGCCAAGGTATGCGGGCACCTCACCTGCCAGTTTGTCTAACTCCAATTTTTAATGCCCCTCACTTCTATGTGGGTTGTTGTTTCCCCCTTATAGCATTGGTGGCGATGGTGAGTAAATGTGCCTTTAGACAACATGCTTTGATGGCTTTCGCATTGGCTTTAGGCCTCCCCTTTTAAATGGATCGAGGCTTAGCATGGGGACATCAGATACTCTTTATAATTTGAGTGGAGCTAGCAATGAGAGTTGCCAATTCAATGCAGGTTACACTTTGTGGAATTTTGGAGCCTATCATGGCACCTCATCTATGACAAAGAGTGATTCGCAGTAGTGTGGGGTGAGGAGGAAGAGGCAACAGTTATCAGTCTTGGGAATTCTATAGGGATTATGACCCAAGCATCCCCATGCACATTCGTGAGGAGATTGACAACTATGAGGCTACTTATTTGGCAATGCAATAGGAATTTATAGATCCCCCAAGGTGTTCAACCCATATTAGGCACTCAAAAACATTCTAGGATGGACCCTCTTGGCTACTTCTTTGGCCCACGATCTCCATTTTTCTCTTGAGTAGGCCAGGGCACACCTAGACACCTTGGCAGATGGATTGGATGCTCACCACCCCATTCTGCCATAGGCTTCATGACAGACTCCCACCCATCTCCGACACTAGTTCAGGCCAAGGGACAAAAGCACTTTCATCCTGCCACTCAGAGCAATGTGCCAAATGAGGAGTGGACACAAGGGAAGAGTGTGGAATCAAAATTAGAGCGCAAGGAGGAGCATGGTTGCATCATCACCTTCAAGCCTTAGCCTGAATTTTGGAGCGATCCAACCCTGGTTCCTTCAAGATTTCCCAGCTATAAGCCAACAGTCTAATTTTTCTCTATTAGGGTTTTTTAGTATTTTTGTTTTAGAATCTTATATTTCATGTCTTGCAGTCATTCTTAGAATCAAGTGCACTAGTTTCCCTATGAAGGGAAATGGTTTAAAATTGAACCATCTTTTTTTGGTTGTGTCAAGTAGAGAATCCTGAATTTCATATACAAGCCTCCCTAACTAGTCTCTAGTTTGACTCTTTTTCGTGCTAGCCTGGCCAAAAGGGTCTAGTTCTGTAATCTATGTACATATTTTCTTTTTCAGCAATAGAATTATGAAATTAAAAAAAAAACTTATGACTGTTATCTAATTCACTTTGTCATGCAAATAACAATAAGGGGCAACAACAATATAACTTCATATATCTAGAAAATCCCTTATTATTTATAGCATATTTTAATACACATAAGAAATAAGAAGAATGGAACTTGGGGATTCAATTAGGGCTAGATCTCCTTTCCTTGTGCCTAGATGAAATATTTGGCTCCCTTCTTGACTTTTATTTGACTGTGTTTAGTTCTCAAGAGCTTCACAACCCCTCTAGATAGATTAGGCAACACCCAACACTAAGATAACTGCCCCCACGCTATCCCTAAGCATCAATTTCACACCCAACAAGGAGTAATCTCTTGTGATGTGGAAAATTCCCAAGGTAAATGCTTCCAAATGTGCCCAACAATGGCAATATAAGTCCCACGCACTAGAAAACAATGACAGCCAATTGTTCTATGGATAAAAAGCGCCTAGATCTAAGTAGTGTAGGCCCATGCTCTATTACTTAAGGATTAAAGTTTCCCAACACTAAGATCGAGAGTTGCTATGGCCCTTTTCTGCTCCAAATGGAATGAAATGTGCTTAGCCAAGGAGAATAAGTTCCCACATACTTAGATAATGAAGGAAATGCAGCCAGGTTTAAAGGGAACTTGCCCATCAAAATAGATATGGTTCCCACACTTCCAAAATAGAAATTTTCATGCCCACGGTGAAGGGAATAGCACCCAACTTGTCCACAATATAACAAAGATGAGACAAGAGCCCTCTATTGCTCAAGAAATCTCCCTCCAGTCTTCACAACTTCCTCTAATATCAACCAGTAGTCTATTGTCCTAAAAACATTGAATCCAATGGAAAAAGCATAACGATCTTCCAATACTGACCAGCTAGGGTGGATCTTGCACCACCAAAACTAGTGAATAATGCAAAGGTTTCTTCCAAACCCTAGCCTCTCCAAGATCAAGAGCTCTCCAAGTAATTTTCAAAAAGTGATTAGTGTAGAATGAGGAGAGAAATATTTTTCCCCTTTTTATATTTCCCTTGCCAATTTTGGCCTTTTTTCCTTTTATTTTAATAAAATCACTTTTCCCTAAGTTCTTAACCTCATTGGAGTTCAATTGCCAACATGAAGCCATCCACAGTGACAATATATTCAGGACAAAAGTGTGATCTAGGGTTGGAGTGGACTATATAGTGCCCAATACTCACACAAACCAACAATCAATAGTTTGATATTGTGATGGAATGGGAAAACTTATTAAGATTGAAGCAAACCTTTCTTTCTATGCCTAAATCAACCCTTACTTATAGTGACTTGGAAATATATTTGGAGGCCAAACTGTGGAGCTTGTTAGTGCACAAAATGTAGGAAATTTTTGAACTTTTGAAGCTAGGGTTCATCACACCTTAGCTCTTTAATGCCTTTTATAGATGATTGATATTTTGTGGTTGGTGTGGTTTCTTTGGAATAAATCCCTATGTTATGGTTTCTTACAAAGTATGCATGCGAAAAAGTAAAAGATTTTGTGGTATTTTCAGCAGTGTATACCTGCCAGAGTAGAATGAACCTGAGGACTATCAAGGGCATATCTATGACCTAATTTTGAATGAATCTGAGTATGGAAGTAGAATGACATCTCCAACACCATTAATAATGAGAATTATGGGCATGAATCTAGTCTCTTGTAGAAAATATAGATTTCATGTACATCCAAGATACTAAGCAAGCATGATCAATATTAGTTCTAAAAATGGAATGCCCCAGGCACAATAAGGTCCTTCTACAAATTGCTAATATTAAAGAGCTTAGATTGTTTGCAAAAACTATATGCTTTTGAGCGAATGGAAGATACCATTTTTTAAGCCTTGGGTTCCCTACACGAGACTTCAAATCCAAATAATGTCATGATTATAGATGTGACAAAGACATGAAGAATTTAACTACAAGAAGCCTAGGATACTTCTTCAGCCCAACAAGAAGTGTCTAGTAATAAGAGGTGTAGAGATTTAAGAGAAGAGCTCATCCATATGCCAAAAGACCTTGCAAATCAAATTATCAATAATATGAATGCTACTTCTAGGGCAGGTTTGCAAGCATTGGGGATAAATGAAAGGTCAACTATTATATTGGATGCCCAAAGACTTATTGGAAAGCATCAAATAATGGAAAGTGTGCAAAATAAGGCAGATGAACTTCTAAAGAAAGTGGTAGGTTTCAAGGCTCAATTCACTAATTTGTTTAACAAAGGTTTGCCATCATTTTGGGATGATCGTCAATATTTGGAATTACTATCCAAATGTAGAAGTGAAGACTCCAAATTTGAAGATCTCAACAAATCATTGAAGGGGTAGTCTATAGTGGATAAGTTGAAAGATGACTTTGATCTCTTAACTGAGTTCAAATTATTAGTGCACTACTTGCCTCCATTATCACATGTGCTCAATATAATGACCTAGAGTTTTCAACTAATGAAATGATAGCTTATAATTTCCCAAGTGCTTCTCGATGGGCCAACATTATTAAATATGGAATGAAGATTCACCTACCTTTTGGAAGATAAGCAGTAGGCCTTATTCCATGCAATTGTCCACCAATTTCTGAGCAGTGGTCCAAATATCTTGTAGCAGTTCCAACAAACAAACCAGAATCTTTGCAGTAATTTTAAATATTTATATTTGGTTATAATTAGAGCATAAAGCTATTTTGATGAGCTAATAATGGCTCAAAGTTTGTAATTATCTATATAAACTATGTAAATTCAAAGACAAGGGGTTCCAGACTGTTTTATTACACTCAGACTCTATTATTTAGGTGTATTTGATAGCTATATATAATTTAATACAGAAGTGTTGAAAGGCCTATGTTTTTATCTCAATGAATTCCTGGAGTTTTCAGTATCAGTTCATTCCCTCTCATGTTTGTGCTTCCAATTGCTATATTTTGTTCTAAATGTTGATATATACAGTGAATGTGATTTACTATTTTTATGAACGATAGAATCATTACAAGATCCATAGTGATATATTGTGATGCCTATTTTATTAAGACATTGACATATTATGTATAAGTTTCTATTGCAAATTATATGAGATTAGTTCATGGAGCACTTGGTCTCCATTGGCTCACACATGTTCATTCATCACTTTTTGACATAGATCAACCTTCTCAACACTGCACATGGGAATTGATTTAGCATTGGCACATATGTTGAGGCATGATAGAGATGAAATAACACCCTTGCACACATGTTGAGGAATCATGGAGGTTTTTTATTAGTTCATGCATGGATTATTTGGTCTACTTGACCCACACGAGATACTTTATTACTTTTCTATGGGGAGTGGCCCTTCATATTCCACAGGTGTGGGGTTGATCTAGCATTTGGGCACACATGTTTATGCATGAGAGGATTATTTTATGGTTTTTTGGTGCTTGGAGTCTAGTGCCACCCTCTCTCTCTATAGGACTTAGGTTTGGATTTTACACCAAACACTTTCTCTATAAGACCTATGTGGTGGTTCAAGGCCCTGTGCCATCTCACCCATGGGTCCTAGAAGTGGATGTTACAACAAAATGCCTAGTTTTCAACCCTGAAACATAGCCTAAACCTCAAGATGAGGGGTTAGACAATTAAATTTTGGGAACACTAAATGGTACCCTTCCATCAACCTCAAGGGTTTAGTAAAAAACATAGTGGCCCTAGTTAGCAGGTTGTATGGGGAGAAGGGTGCTTCTCATTTTCAAGAATCCTAAGTATCATTGCTAAATATGTTTCTTAAAGAAGGGACAATTTTAAACTAGGTAGCTATTTTTTCACTCACTTTGTGCAATGAAATAACGAGAGTTGAGTCTCCTCCAGTGGGCACAAAGCCAAAATTCTATATAACCTCTTACTTGTGTTATATTATTTGTGTAGCTAATAAATTCTTTCGGGATGAATTGGACATGGAGCATCCCATGTCATTTTGTCCATGTTTATTGCTAGGACCGATGTGAGCACGGATATTCATCCAAATATGAGCACATATGTGACTGATTCTTTGCTCCCTTGTAGGAGTTATTATTTGAGAAAAGGTTCCATATGTTGTCTGAATACATGATCAAATATTGGAGAACCTAAAATATTACTCCCTATATGAGTTGTTAACATATAGGAATATCTATGGCACCGCAAAGGCACTCCATACTTTTCCCAAGCATGTACCTGACATGTTGTTGATCACGAAGTTGCATGTCATACTATACTCTTGAGATTTAATGAATCCATGGGAGAAATGTTAATGGATGTAGATGATATGGATCTAGTGGCTAGGGCTATGACTAGGGTCACCACAACACAAGAAAATGAATCAAACATCCTTAAAATGACATGAGAAATGGAAGGGCATAAGAAGGAAATTGAGCACTTGAAACATCAAGTGGAATACTACAAGGCTGCAAGGTATGACATAGGTGATTTCATGGAATATGCATTAGAAATCCATGATGACTTGACCTTGGTGCAAAATGAGTTCTACAGGTATTTGTTAGATCTATAGGATGCCTACCAAGATGCATCAAAACATTCTTACATGTTAAAAGAATGGCAGCATCATGAGGAAGGATGAAAAAGATGCATGTGGATCACTTAGTAGAATGACAACATGAATTCAAGGAAGCACTCCTTGAGATACCATGTTTGAGAGAAAAGAAGATAAATCAAATCAACATGGGACTAAGTTACTCAAATGATACAACTCATAACTTAAATGAGGACACTTAAGAGATATTAAAAGACCATGGTCATTAATTAAAAGATGCGATGAAAATAAGGCATGAATGTCACCTACTACCCTTTAAGGAAAACAATATTTTTTTCCTCAACATGAAATAATGGGAAAATTGAGTGGGATCTAGGGCCAACAGAGAAGCAATTTAGAACTCATCCTACACCTCAATAAACAACTCAACACAAGAAATGAAAATTGACAATATCCAACTAAGTTATTGAAAGTCAACTATTGATACCTCATTCTCCATCTAGATTACAAAATCAGTCCACTTTTTGCTTTGTAACATTTCCTTTTCAAATTGTGTTGGATGCTAGCCATATTTCTCCTCCTGTCAAAACATGGCACATGGACTAGTTAAACTAATTAATATGCAATCATTTACTTTTTCATAGGAAATAAAAAAAATATCATTTAACATATTAAATATATTTACAAATGTACAGATCAAGGCCTGTAAACCTTTATGGCCATTGTGATGCGTGGCACGAAGTTTGTCAAGCCTAGCCTTGGAGGCCTTGTCCTGAAACATATACTAATTCAATTTAACTATGCACAAATAAAATTTAAAAACCATTTAATAAAATTTGATATAATCTTATGAGAAAATTCAAATACATGTGTACTCTCCTCACCAAACTTCCTCTGTGCATCAGACTTCTCATATGCTTTTACAAGCTCTTTCCATACTTTCACACTTACATCAATTGGCCTTGTTTTTAGCCTTATCTCAGGAGGGAATTTTTTTTATCTTCTTTGTTTGGTTGCACCAAAATATCTTGCAATTTTGATACATTCATAGCTTTATCTTCTTTACAGACCAACTTGTGCCAAATTCAGTGTCCATGTCATGGATAACTGCTTTTTACAGGTTCATGGGTATCTTTGAGAATGGAAAATGTAGATGGCCTTTGAACTGTTGAAGGCATGATTCCTTCAACCTATTCACAAATTTTTTTCTAGCATCTGTCATTCAGAATTCCCCTTAAACCACATCATATTTTATCTTGGTATTGTAGCTACCAATGCAAGATGCAAAACATGGCATGGTGGAAGAATTTTTGTGTCCCAAGAGTGGCTGGGACATCGGAAGTCTCTGCTCCTTGTTCCACATTCTAAGAGTTTATTGTTATTGATTTCCTCTTGGATCTTTTGCTCAATCTAAGACTAGTTGGGGAATCAATTGTCTCCCTTTAACATGGTTGATATGGTTGCAATGTTTTAGGGGCTTTACTAGATCATTTTTCTATGTATCTGGCAAGCATTGTCAAGTCTACACCATCCAATTTGTTCATTTCCTTTAGCCCCAATATGGAAGCCAATGCCTCTTTATATTTGTCATTGTCATGTCCCTATATATATAATAAATTTCTTCTTTTAAATTTAGAAATAAAAAACTAAAAACTAAAAATCAAAGAAACAATGGAAACATTTACAAATCTATAAATTGACAATGAATTACCTGATTGTGGCTAGAGTCTGCTCCCTTTGCTCCCTTCCCTCTATTTCTTGACATTTTGAGGCAACTAAGGGAAAATTATTTTCATCTAGTTTGTGGAGGCAAACAAAGTACACATTGCCAGGTATGAAAGTTTTCGTCCATTTTGTGGTATGAAAGCAAGCCACCAATCAAAGAAATTAAAAGAAATGGGCGATTTAAAAGAAACATGCAATTAATGAGCAAGCTTTACCTTGAATGACTCTCTTTCTGGATTTAAATGCCTATGAGATATCTCCTGAGAGTTCAAGCCCTGTGATGGAATGAATAATGCCAAAATAAGACCACCAAATAACCCAAATCAGCCGAAGCCCGACCATTATCTACTAGGTGGCGTCCCTTTTGTACAAGTCTATTAGTAAAAATTCTATCTAAATATCTTTATATGGATCCAAATTGAACCAAAAGGAAAAAAAATACTTGATTTTCAAGTTTAAAGCGAAATCAAGGGTTTGATTTCTATCCATCTATCCTCTACTCTGTATCTCACAAAAAAATTAAACTAGGCAACCAAACACTGTAAACATCGTCTATCCTATGTTCTGTATCTGGAAAAAAAAACTGGGCGACCAAATAATGCAAACACACAAGAAAAATGAAAACTAAAAGATCAACAACAAGACCAACCTAACAAACAAAAAACAACTGAAACAAAAAATGAGAGCGACCTATGGCAAAATATTTTCATCAAGTTTGTGGTATGAAAGTTTTGTTTTGTGTTTTTGTGTTGTGTGGTATTTTTTAACGCAAGTAGGAATTTTTGATTTTTTGTTTTTGATTCATTAATCGAAGCTATAGTTTTCGTTCACACCAACTTTAGTGCTGACTTTCAGCCATAAATGTAATCTCTTTAGGGTGCCAAAGGTGACACAAAGTGCACCTAATTTAGTGCCTAGTTGTGCCAAACCAAGATGTTCCTCATGCAAACATTTGGAATTGAGGTAAATGTTTAAGTAGTAAGGGTTTTATAACATTGGAATCTAGTGTGACAAAAACATACCACTAACTAGCTTGGAAAAAAATGGATACATCCTAGAAACTTTACATAATAAAAACATAATTTGATGGAACTTAAAAAAAGTTGTATTGTGTTTTAGTAACTTGAAAACCAAACTCTTTTACCTATCAAACAAATAAATTAAGATCTCATGCATTCTCTTGGTTAATGAAGATATAAATGCTAGCTAAATCAATCAAGATGTCAAAGGTTTTAGCTAGTGGCTAGACTTCCATGCAATACTAATTATGAAAACATAACATATTAGGCTACAAATATGATTTCCATATAGTATAAAGTAGGTCATGCTATGTATCAATCTTTCAATAAAGTTGTAGTAAATTGTTAAGTCTTATATGGGTTGAGCCATTTGTAAATATTTGTTTGCTTTTATTTGATGAGGGGATTTCTACATAACCAAGCCAACTACTTTCACCACGGCCTCTATGGAGGATAAACACCAATCATGAAAAATAAAAAATCAAGAATTAATGTTTTGGATCTTATCTAAGATAAATATTCTCACACTATCCAATGTAAAGTAGGTTTCAATCAAGAATAAGGAATCCAATCTCTAGTTTTTAAAGAGAAAATATCTACAATTTTAATGAATTTTTGGAAGAAGTGTAAGGTAGAGAACCAACTAAAATTATTAGTAATAGGTTTTCTTTCATCTAGGATAACAAGGGACCATGGAAGGGATGTTCAACTGAAATTATTAGTAATAGGTTTTATTTGTAGTTAGCTTGTAAATACATGTCTTTTTTTATGTGAATTTGTAGTCATCTTGTAATCATAAGATTTGAGCTCTAGTTGTCAAGATTTTGTGTATAAAATTTTTGTGAAGAGAAAAATGTTGCAATGTCCTATTTTTTTTTCATAGTGTGTCTTAATGAAAAGTGAGTGTATTAACAAGATGATTTCAACAATATTCTATTGGTGCACAACTATTATGTGACTATTGGCATTGTTGTGTATTATAGGATCCATAGGGCCATGGAGAGAGGACATGGACGATGTAGAACTACTAAATCACAGAGAGGAAAGTGGGTGGAAATAGATATGACAACAAAATCTACAGATACAATAGAGGTAAGAAGAGAAAGCAACCTCAACCAAAGGAGGAAGGTGCTTATGAATCCACAAATGCTACAACATAGAGGAGATAAAGTCATTTTTTTGTCCATGAGGCCTCTGAGATCAAACTTATTGGTTGAAAATGCACAAGAATGGTGATTAAATGCGATTCTATGATCAAGGGAAAAGTTTGAAAATTAGGATGACCAAAACATGATATCAATATGTCAAATATATGACTAAAGTGAGGTTTTGTGTTGGATAACATATTTGTTGAAATGATATAATTGGTGAACTAAACATTATTTACTATGTTGTGTATTATAGGGGCTAGACGAGGCCATGGAAACAGATCATATCATATCAAATGAGGACACAATGAATGAAGCGGAACATCAGGTACTCAAATTTTGACATAACTAAGGAAAAAATGATCTGATGGTATTTTGAGATACATCCATCTTTTTTCACATTATTATTGAAATTTATAATATATTATCCAATCTTGACATAAATTAATGCATGTTGTTGATTATTTTAGATGGAGATTGGAGAAAATGTAGAGCTTGAGCGTTCAACTAGAAAAAAGAACAAGATATGTACATGGATGTGGACCTAAAACTATTAAATCACATAAAGGATAGTGGTGGAAGAGGATATGACAATGGATCCTCCAGACACAACAAATGATTGCACTAAACAAGAAGTTGGTTAGGACTATAGTACATGGGATGAATACTTTGATAAAATTCTTGTTTGTGGATGTTCTATATGTCGTGGAAAGAAACAATTCAAACAAGTGATTCTACAAAGACATTACATATATGATGAGCTTCTAGTTGGTAGTATGCCTCCTACAATCGATTCAAATCCAATAGGAATTGTGGTAAGGAATTTTCCAATTTGATATAAATAACATGTATACTTCGTTTAAAAATTGTTTTATATTATTTAAATAACTAATTTGTTTCTTAATGGATACTTGCAAGATAAAGTTCTTGGTTTAAAGTTTCCTGGATCACAAACTTCCATCCTAGAGGGCAATGATCATTTATCAAATGATACATCTAACAAAAATATGTGCCAATATACCAGCTTGGAAGATGAGGAATTGATGAAAACAATTAATAGAACAAGAACTGGTTTAAAGATGCATAATTTGCTTAAAGACAAGGGGAAGGTGGACTACATACCCTATGAGAATGAATGTGATGGAGATGATGACTTAGAAGTGCCCTTGAGTTTGAGATCAATTAACAAAGAGAAATTTGATTGTCAACTATATTGTGCTTGGCCTAGGGATCAACAACTACCAAGAGTGTACGAGGTGTTTCAATTTTGGGGATACAACTACATGATATGACCCTCCAATATTCATGGAATGAATCTAGGCCTCTTTATTGTCTAAAATGTACTTGTGGGATCTAAACATAAAAAATAATTCAGAACAAATGACTAGGAGATTAATTCCATATTATGGTCCATCATATTACAGTGGTGAATGGAGAAGGCTAGTAGAATATAAGCCTAGCATGTCAGCATATGGTCTAAATTCGAATTGTATTCACATCATCTCCAATTGAAAAGTGGAAAATAAATGAATAGAGGCCATCTTATGTATATAGATGGACATGCATGTACACACAAAAAAATATTGTAGGATTTATAAATAGTAGTAAGGGAAGGGACCCTACTGTAAGACCAAATTGTCAATTTGTTGAGGTTATAAATGATAAAGATAGAGATATGGAAAGAGAGGTTGATAGATTGATAATGTTTGAGGCTATTATGTACCTTACCATTGGGGATGAGTTATTGATTGATTACCCCTTCTTAAAATGCACTCCTATGCGAAAGAAAAGGGAAGAACAAGGTCTCCCTAAGGATGTTCTTAAGGGAAAAAAACTGAAGAATAATAAATGAGTGTGGACTAATGTTCTATAAATTATGTTGTCAAAATTATGTTTTAATTAAATTTTGTATAAAAAATGTAGTCTATAAAATAATGTTCCATGATTCAATTGATGTATATATGTTCATACAATTTTAATTTTAATTTTTTAAGCCATATTTGATTATATTTCTTTGAAATTGATACATTTATGATTTATCCAATTGTTGCCAAACATTAAATAATGCTTGTGTTTGTTGATAGGTAGAAGATGTTGATGAAACACATACTAATACCCAAGATCCAACTAGGTTATTAAGATTTGGATAGAATGATCCAAACCATCCTTTAAACAATACCAAGGTGAAAAGAGCAACATTGAAGGGAATACTACCAGTTGAGAAATTTGAAGAGATGATGAGATTTTCATACACTGATGACATGCCACCTAGCGTTAATGATGATGATCATGATGGTGAAAATGCAGTGCATGAAGAAGGATTGAATGAAATGCTTATAGGTTAATTTGGGGATGGAAACAATGATGACAATAATGATCATATGGTTGACAGTAACGATGATAGCAGGGGTAATTATCACCAACGTAATGTTGATGATAACAACCTAAAAGACTCCATCAAGCAAACAACACAGACACCCATGTTCAAATCAGGTGCAAGTAGAACCTAAAAACTAGCATGCACATTAATATTATTAGAAATTAAGTCACTATTTGGTTGGTCAAAAAAAGAATTCACTACCCTACTGAAGTGAGTTGAAATCTATTTCTTACTTTTCATTGTCAATTGGTGTACATAATTCATAAGTATTCATCAACTTCGTTTATATTTCTTTAAGGGGATTTTAAAACCATATATTGTATATAAAAAGTTCTAGTATAGAGTGACATATCAAACATGTTCATCATAAGTCAAACATTCAATTGATTTAATATCTGGGAATCTTACAGGGCACTAAAAACTAAAATATTTCTTGAAGAGAATGTGTTTCCATCAACTTGTACAGAGGCGTGTCTGTTGTTGGTTAAGTTGGGGATTGAATATAAGAAAATTTATTCATGTAAAAATGATTTCATTTTATATAGATATGAATATCAAAACAAGGTAGAATTCCCTCTATGCAAAGAGAAGAGATATCGTACAAATGTACAAGGTCCTACAGTTCCAAAGAAGGTTTTATGTCACATGCCAATTATACCTAGACTTCAACAAATGTTTTGTTGCAATTCACTTGCACAATTGATGGACTGACATATAAATAACAAGAGTAAAGATGGATTCATGCAAATTTTGGCCGACTCCAAAGCAATGAAACACATAGAGGAAAAATGGCCAAGAAAATTCAAAGATGAACCTTGTAGTATCAGGTTTGGTCTTGCAATTGATGGAGTGTGCACATTCTCTTTCCTAAGCTCAAATTATAGTGTTTGGCTATTTGGATTGATAGTATACAATATTCCCCCATGGATGGGTGTTAGAAAGGAGCACCTTATGTTGACTCCCATTATTCTAGGAAAACAAGTTAAAAACATGGATGTTTATTTTGCACCTTTTATTTATGAGATGCAATTGCTATGGAAAGGAATAAGAATGTATGACATATCATATCCTCCATCAAATATGTCCTTTATGTTGTTTGGTGTGCTATGTTGGACAATTCATGATTTCCCAGGACTTGGTGTTTGTTCTAGTAAGATAAAATATTTATGTATTTACACTCATAATTTATTTTCATCCCAACTTTCATACTTAGTTTTATACTATTTTTTTGATGTTATTAACATTACTTATTGAATTGCAAGGCTTCAAATAAAGGGGATATTTTTATGTCCAAGATGTGTAGAACAATTTCAAGGGCGATATTCTAAAGATATACATAAATTTATTTAGGCAAACAATAGGGTTTTCCTACCACTAGATCATAAGTTTAGAAATTTCCTGAAGAATCAATTTGATGGAAAATTTGAAAATAGAGGCCCTCCCATGATTATGGGTCTAGGTGACTGGCTTAAGAAGTATGAAGATGCTAAATTGAAAGCTTGGGAGGATTTTTTTGATCAGGGTGATTCAATTGAAGAACCAGAACAAGTTGTAGTTAATATGCCCAAAGGAATGAAAAGGAAATCCATATTTTATGAGCTCCCTTACTGGAAGGATCTATTAATATCTCACCTATTAGATCCTATGCACATCTTCAAAAATGTCCCAGATTCTATATTTTGACATATATCAAGCAAAGATAAGGACACCTTGTCTTCAAGGAGAGATATTGCTCTTTCGCTTACCAAAATTGATAGAAAACATTTGTGGCCAAATAGGGAAAATGAAACATATGTAGAAGCCCCATGGATTTTGAAAAAAAGAAAAGAAGAGCTAGACTAACTAAAAAAATTCATCCATTCAATAAGGACACCTACTGGCTATGGGTCATCATTGGCTAAAACTTTTACAATTGATAGACATATCACAAGATTTAAAGCACATGATTTTCATAATTTTATGAAGGTATTATATATCATCATTTAACATTTACTAGTAACATTGATTAAGTACTAAATATATTTTGATACTTTGTTGTGTGAGAAAAAATTACTAATGACCTTTTCATAAATGTGTTTGATAGCATATCATGCCATTGGAAATTAGGAGGGATTCTTGTCTTACAGTTGACTTAAGGAATGCCATAACTTGATTATCAACATTTACAAGGTATGTGGTTATATGAAATGTTCATGTGTGAGAGACATAGAGATATTATATTACATTTTAATTTTTGACTAAAGGTTCATACTAATTTACTATTCTTATATTAGGTGGGTGACCTCCAAGGAGATCCACAAATGTGAAGTGCCAAAATGGAAGAAGTAAATTGCAGAAATTGTATGTGTATTTGAGAAGGGGCTCCCTAAAAGTTTCATGGACCTACAAGTCCATTTACTTATACACCTAGTCAATGACATTGAATTGGTGGGTGTTGTATCAATGAGGTGGATGTTTTTCTTTAAGAGGTATATAAAAACTCTAAAAAGATATGTATGAAAAAAGGCACATCTAGAGAGTTGCATGGTTGAAGGGTATGTATTGAATGAAGCATTTTTCTTCTTGTGTCAATTCCTTGGTAAGGAATTTGAAGATGGGCCATGCTTCTGGGATGAAGAATGAGCATCAGATATTATTGATGGAGAAAAACCACAATCTAATGGTGTTCAAGTAGAAATTAGTAAGTAAATTCATGATCAGTGTGGTTGTTTTTCTTGCAATCATTAATTTACTCTATAATTTATTTTTCAAATTAATAGCATGAAATTTGGAGTTTGAAATAAACATGTTGACATGTAATAGGTGTAGACAAAAGTTCTATACTCGACAAATTCATTATGTATTGCATGGAATTTATGAACAAATGGATTGATCTATATGATAAAAAGAGAGAAGTCTTAGAAGCAAGGATATAGTTTAAGAGATTGAACCCAAGGAATACTCCACTTCCCACTAATCTTCTTGTGGAATGGGGAAAAGATTGCACACTAGAATGGGTTACTAAACAAATTCAAAATTAAATAGAAGATGCAGGTATAGATTCAAATGTAACAAAAGATGAAATCAACATGTCTAGAGGATGTGAAAGAAAGGTACAGTTGGAATTTCACAAAATGTTGTTTCCTTACAATTTTGACACTATTAACTATTTTAATATTCGTCATTATATTTTTTTCACTGAAATAAATGGTCTTTCATATGAGAGGAAATATCCAACAATGTGGGCATATGGTCGACATTATCATGTAGAAAGTGTAGATGTAAAGAGGTGATCCTTCGATTGTGGCATCATGGTTGACTTCAAGCAATCCAATCGATCAAGCTCAAAAATAAGAATATAACTAAAGGGATTCTATAATCTGTTGAGAAAATACAAGAAATTATTGAGTTGGATTGCCACTCTTTTAAATGTTGTATTTTTAAGTGTAGATGGTATGAAGCATTTGAGAGGACACGAAGACATGATACCCATAGTGGATTGTTTTCTATAGATTCCTCATGGTTCGAGGATTAGGAGCCTTATGTTCAAACAATTCATTGTGAGAAGGTATTTATTTAACTCAAACAAGAAGTGGTAGTGCTCATTAATCTATTAATTCACAGTTTATTGTGAATATATACATGTGTTTATTAATCAATAAAATTGTTATAAAAAAAATCTAATATATGTATGTTGTTCATGTGCAGATATTTTTCTATGAAGATATTTTGGACCCAAAATGGATATTTCTCATACATTATGATCCAAGATTAAGGCATGTATTTGACGATGCATTAGTGGATACTGAGCAAAAAAATGATGACCAACAAAATGAGAGAGAGGGATTAGAGAACATTGAAGAAATTGGCATCCATGATGATGTTGAAGATGGTTATGTTCAGGCACAAGAAGACATCAATCCAGAGTTAGATGATGTTATGGAAGACAACAATATGGATGGTATAGAAAATGATGATCCAAATACATCTAGTAACAATATAGATGGTCTATAGTCAAATTTCAATGATGATGAAGATGATACAGGTCAAGATGAGGATGATGATAATATTAAATACTTGAAAGAACATATGAACATTGACAATGATACACTGGATGACATTGTAGCCGACAATAATGTTAATGACCAAGACTTCTAAATTTTCAGAATTATTTGCAATCTATGTTTAAAAAAGGATGATTCTTATGGCCTAAAATTTGAAATGCTTCAATAATAATATTTGTGTCAATACAAATTATTGCAATATCCTTAAGTTGTTCAATCTTTGGTAAGAATTGTTGGTAGAAAACATTAGGATTACTTGGACGCTTCTTCCATTCATTTTGTATCAACATATGTTCCTGAAGACACAAAAGTTAATAAAATATTAATGCACGTAACTCACAATTACTTAAATAAGCAACTTTGTTAACTTTATTATTTTTAAATAGTTTCCATTTTTATGTTGAACATAATTTTGAACATGTAACTTGTTAGGTCTCAAAAGTGTAGGTTTTGAGCCTTAAGAGGGTATCAGTCTCTTAATGCACTTTTGGCCAACGAACGAGGCTAACAAGATTGATCACCTCCTACTCTTTAGGCTCTACTAGACCTAGGTGGGTGTACTTGAATGATAAGGTAGATTAGAGAGTTTAAGACAGATCCTACTTTAGGAAATCTACTCATGATGGCACATGGGAGTGAAGTAGATACAAAGCTTGATAACTAATACCTACTAAGAGTGTTTGAATTATCAGGAATGTGAATTGAATTTATATAAAATGTTTTAAAACTGACCAATGCCTAATCTATTGGGTGAATGGAGTTGATGAATGAATAATGGAAATGGAGATAGACGTGTATGATAGGTAAACCTAATATTCAGCTTAACTCTAATTGTTGGACACTCCAGAATGTTTACACCTTGTGCAAACATGCAGGTTTGTCTGTTACAACACTCTTCTTTAATTATCCTAGTGTTATTCCCTCAAATTACTATGATGCTATGAAAGGATGTTTAATTCTTAGTTCAATGGAAACCAATCTGATTAATTACCTTAAAAGTATTTTAATCCTTGAGGGAACCAATTAAAATGAATTAACTGAAAGGATTTTAATTCTGTCTGACCAGAACCCAATCAAAACAATCACACAACAACAACAAATGTGTCTTGATAAATTTTATGAATTTAAATAACTTGAAGAAACCACTTTGGAGACAACAAAGTAATAGATAAGCATGAAAATTAAAACAACAATTGAACACCAAAGTAGATGACCAATTATGAGCAATCTTCTCCATTATATTGCTTCAAAATATATACATTTATAGAAAAAGTATTTGGTATGACATGGATGGGTGGAATGTGCAATCTATCTTCTTACTAATGCCTACAATGATGGTGATGAAATAGAATATGATATGATGATCCCAAAATTGGCCTTGGTTTCCTATTTATATAGGAATCAACAAGCTACATGCCTTTTACAAAAAGAGACGACCTTTCAAAAATACTCCTTTTACTAACAACTATTTAATTAGCATAATCAAAGAAATAACGAGGCTTAAGACATTTAGACATTTGTTTCCTTTAATCAATATAGAGAGCTTGCGATCATCAATCTAGCAAAGCTTTCCTCTCCATGATAGATGTTTAGATGCCCTCATCTTAGTGACCTACTCATCTGAAGCCAAATACTTTTCTTCCCACTGATACACTGTAAAATTTGATGGCCACTAATATCCCTAGATCTTTGGTATGTTTGCAAGATGAGTTTGCTATCGACTATCTAGTAATTCCTTTATATCATTGATAAACTTCAAATATCCAACATCAAGAACAATTAATCCATCCATGATAAAATTGAGCCTGTGAAGACCAATGTCACCATCCTCCTATACATGGGTTATACACTTATGAATAACTTGACCAAATTCCCTCTTCCACTCATCCAAGTCTTTCACTTGACCATCATATTTCACAATTTTTGGTGTATACCATTGTTTTAAGGTATGGAATGAATCCATTCATGTCACAATCCTCTTATCTTCCCCTTGTATATACTAAAATTCATCAAAAATCATCTTCACTATTTGCTTAGTTGGTTTTAATATCGTAGGAACATTAGGATTCCTTTGTAGAACTCTGCATAACTTAGATAGAGTATGGTGAATGGGTTTCCACCTTTTGAACAGGGGATCCAATATAAGCATATGTAAGTTTATTTGATCAATGTCCTATTGAAGTGATTGAAAACTATCATGCACACTCTCCAGTTTATCAATAACCGATTTTATCCTATACTCAAGGATTTTTTATATAACCTTACTGACTTGTTTCTTCACTTTATCTTGTGTTTTAGTATTGGATTCTTATACTTCTTCAACCTCCTTCTCAAGGGCCTTGATTTGTTTAGCAGAAATGCTTTGTGCAACTTCCATTGGAGCACTAGGAGGCTTCTATAATACCATCTCCCTGCTCTATGTGGTCCCCACTCCTTTTAGCTGCTCCTTTAGTTTGACATTTTCTATAACAATTTATTTACCTCATCATTCAAGAACCTTTGTTCCTTCTCATATTTCTTCAATCTATCTTTCATTCCTTTAATAGTTGCATGAGTGAACATGATTGAATGCATGGCCATTTTGGCTGCCTCCATAGGGGTGGTGTCTTGTATTGTTCTCACCATAGCAACACCTTTCATTCCCTATATTACATCTAGTAATTTTGGTTTCTATATGTTCTTTTTCTTGATCCATATTGCAAGGGTTTCAATCTTGGGGTTATACCCTGTTCCATTTACTCCCTCATCAAAATCAAAATCTACAACCATAATTGGATCTTCTTGAGCTCTTACTTGGTTAAGCAAGAACATTTTCCTCAACTCTAAACCTTAGAAGATGAGCATGTTGCTTTTCAAAACCATTTCTCTGGATTTCTAAGGACTAATGTCAATATGGTCAATTTTAAACTCTTGGAAAGTTTGTGCCACCATTTGGTTCTTTTGGGATTCATCAACTCCCACTTCACTTATCTCTATTCTCTCCTAAAATTATTTTACCTTCATCTTTGTCTAAAAATCTTTAAACTCTGGAGTCTTAATGAATTCATCATCCTCAATGAACCTCTTGGCTGCAATCTCTCTTTCATCTTCATGAATATCTGAACTCACCTTCTCTGTATCATCCATCCTTTCATGATGTTGATGAGCACTGGTTTCACAAATTAGTTGATCAACCTTAACATCTCCTTTTAGTGACTGCAACACAATGGCCACTTCTTCAGTGTTTCCCTCCTCTTTACTTTCTTCATATGAGACTAATGGCTCAATGTTTTCTATTTTTTTGTCTCTTAGGAGGTAAGTGTTCCATAGGATATTTTGAGGTTTCACCTGGGGTGTGCTCTGCAATAGTGCTACCACTATGTTCTTGGTGATAGGCCTCCCTTTTGTTGTACAAGTCTTCAAATTTACCAATTATTAGATCAATTCTCTTGATGGGGTCTTTCTCCTCAACAAAATACCCAAGAAAATCTTTGTGCTTTTGCTTCCTCTCTTCTTCAAATTTCGTCATGTATGCCCATTTTTTCCTTCTACGGAACACCTCTTGATAAGTGAGGCAATTCCTTATCACATCTTCTTCATAGTCAACTTGGTGTGCAATAGTTGAATTGGTGAGAAGATTATGCCTTATGTTATTCATATGGTTTTTAGGATAAAAAAACCCTCTCTTTCCTAGAACTCAATGAATATCTTGCCTTCAAATAATATTACAATTCTTCCAAGGTTTCCGAACCTACAGCCCATTCTTCAAAATTGGTTAAGTTGGGCATGAATGTACCTTTCTTTTTCTTGTGCACTATATCTTTCTCCATCCACATTATTTGCCACATGAACTCTAGAAATGTTAGCCTAAGAGGCACAAATTTGGGAAAAATATGTGGAGCATCAGGACATCCATAAACTCTTATCATTGTTTCTTTAGGGAGGAAGAACCAATCACCAAAATTATGTGTGTGGCCTTGTTTTGGTTTCAAGGCTAGAGGTCTTAATAGTTGTAGCATTTTGCTTGGCAGTCTTGGTATTGAATAACCAAGGACCCCTAGGATTCTGTGCACAAAATATTCATAGAATATATTGAAACTAGAGTTCTTACGTTGGGTATCCCAAATATAACACCATTTTTGCATGAATTTTGGATTCCCTTGCTCGTCAATTTTGGCTAGGTCCATTTGCTTAGTCCATTTGTCTCTATTCTGATATAATATCAAGTGACACAGTAGGGAATAGTGCCTGAATGTAATTGGTGCTCTATCCTCTATGACTTGTGAGAATTCATCATCCAATGCATGCTCAAGGTATGAGGCAAATTCATATTGTATGTTAGTTTCTGGATTCTAAATCCTCATGGCCATCATCATCAAATCTACATGCATCTTATCTTGGGAATCCATTCCTAATACTTGGCACAAGGAAAAATATGTATTCACAAAGTAGTACTAAAAATCAACCACAGTGATTGGATTGGTGGTGAAGGGAGAGATATGAATTTTCCTATTGTTAATTCCCCTTTTCATGTACAAGGGAAGTTCATCACTTCTGTAAGTTCTCCTCAACCTATTATAATCTTCTTCACTTTTTTGCAAGTCTACCTTAGTTAGGGCCTGCTTATTCAAGCCAAAGCACTCAATGATAGCTTCCCTAGTTACCCCAACCAGTACCACACCATTTGGAAACCTTACAGTTATAGTAGCAGAATGATAGTGCTTAGATAATAATTTGATAAACTTGACATCAATGAATACATTAGGGACAATCAATCTTGCTAAATCTAACATCCAAGGGTTTGACACTGGAACCTTCTCATTTCTCTTATTGTAGAAATACCAAAGTCAGTCCCACCCAGATTTGGGAATGAGAGCATCCCTACAACCTTATGCGATGTCTATGAGTAATTTCTTATTTCCGTCTTTCGTGGACCTTGGAAGTATATCTAGTATAGACTAGTGTAGTGGTCTCTTTTTCACCTTAGGTTCTTCATCTTTAATTTTTTCTTTACTCTCTTTTGCCTCCGATTGTTTCCTTTTGGGCAGCATGATTTCAACCTCTAGGACTTCAAAATGATAAAGTTCTATAAAATTTATATGCCAATAGAACTTCTTCAGTGAGTTATTTGTGCACTTACCTGGGTATTTGATGCTTGCAGGGATTCTTTCTCTTGGTATCCCAATTCCTTCCATGACAATGTATCACAACCGAGCACAGTTTCGAGTAAATTCACTCACTTTTAATGGAATAGTATTTAGTCACTTTAGTATTAATGCCAACTTGCTGTGAAATGTTTTGTAATAAGCCCATATCCTTGAATTCTATTATGTACTGTTGGATTCATGCATCAAGGTCGCTAACATGATCCATGCATTTGTTGTCGTAGTTTATAATGATGCAATAACAAACCATACCGTACTATCGCTGCCACTTATTACATTTTTTGTGGTATGGAAATGTTGAGTCTTATGCTCTTTTATATGCTTTTTCTTCTTATTTTGTGTTTTTGCAGGATAGTGGTGTATATATTGCCATACTACAGTCAAATTATCCTCCTCATGTGGTACTACGGTGTCCACTTTTCTTCCAATGCTTACTGCTATACCACACTGCCTAAGACTTCTTGTTGTGGGGTTGTGGTGTATACCGCTCTACCACATACGTTGCTTGCCCTCCTGGTGGTATAATGGTGTACAATTTATTTCTTTGTTATTTACCGCCTTACCGCACTCCTTTGAATCTCCTTATGTGGGATAGCGATATGTGTTGCATTATCACATTGCCTTACAATTTTCCCTCGCAGGGTGGCAATGAGTACCACTTCACCGCGTATGGTATATAATCTCCTGGTGGTATGGTGATAATGGCTTATTTCATAGCTTGGAAATCTTTAACCCACACTACCTTTATTTTGATGTTGCGGTATTGCGGTAAAGGAAAAATTTGTTTTGTTTATGATTTTCTAAAGGAATAAATGGGTACATACAAAGGGAATGTTGGTAATAGTATGGATCTTTTCACACAAATTGTTGCATTTCATGTTTAGACACAATGTAAAATCAATGGTAATGGACTTTTGTGTGGGTAAAATGTGAATGGAAAAGTGAAAGCCAGTGGATGTTTAAGGAGGAATTTGTTGCTCCAACATAACTGAAAACATCCATAGTAAATGCTTTACTGCATCAACATATTCATTCACATAAGCATAGTATTGAGGCTCAATAATTGATATTCATTCAAATATAAGAAGAAATAAGTATGTAAAAAATAAGAAAAATACAGAATGATAATGTAGACATGGAGAATATCTAATAATAAGATGTTATATTTCATTCATAAGCTCAAAAGTTACACCAACAAAGTTTTGGTACACCACTCATACCTTTATTATTTTTTATCAAAGTTTATATAGATATTACATAATATCAACCATAATCCCTAAGCCATTAACCATTAAATTACCTAACCCATAAGCCCCAAATCCCTTAATCTTTGACCCTTAATCCCTTAAACCCTAACCCCTAATCCCTTAACCCTTAATCCATACTAGATTAGAACAATTAGGCACTCAATTAGGTGCTAAATCAGGCTCTAAAGTATGTGCTAAATTAGGCATTAAATTAGGTGCTAATGTAGGTGCTAATTAGGGAACTAATTAGGGCATTAATTTGGGTGCTAATTTGGGTGCTAATTTAGGTGCCAATTTGTGCCTAATTTAGTGCCTACTTGTTCTGGTTAGCGCAAAAAATACCAAAAAAAGAGCCATCTTGATAAATAGCGTCAACTTTTTCAAAAAATTGGAGAAAAATACATTAAAACAATGGGTGGAAGCAAAAAATAGAGGAAAAAAAGGAGCTAATTATAGGGATTTGTTGTAGTGTGTTGTGTTACTAGGGCTTCTTATTGTTGTTGTTGTTGCTGCTATTGTTGTGCTACTAGGGTTGCTTGATGTTTTTGTTGTTTTTGGATGGTTTGTTGATAAGATTGTTGTGCTTGTTGTAAAGCTAAGGCATGTGCTTGTATTGTAGGATTTGTTGGTTGTTGTGACATTTGCGATGGATTGTGAGTGTTGAGTTTTTGAATGGGTTGTGGCTTGGTGATTTGGGGGTTCCCCTTGTTCAATATTCCTTGTAAGATAGTGGATTGGGGTAGAGGAATGTAGGTTTGAGGTCCCATTTGATTTTGCATGGTGAAGGGGACCGTGGGAAAAGATGAGGATGGTGCCATTAGATTTGAGATGGTAATGACACACTAGGACCTTCATTCCATTGATGAAAAAGATTCACTTTGTTAAAAGGTGCAGGACAACTGAGAGGGGGGTTGAATCAATTGTCACCAAATTCAAACATAAAACTTCTAACACTTATCAACTTCACAACCACACTATTATGTTATTAACTATGAACACGAAATGTAGATAAAAGAAGGTAAAATCAACACAATGAACACCAGATTTTACGTGGAAAACCCAATAGGGGAAAAACCATGGTGAGGATTAACTCACAACATAAAGTGATAGTAAAACTGAATACAAGAGGCTCACTACCTAGAATAGTACTCACTTTCTAGATATAAAGGCTCACTGCCTACAAAAAGGACTCACTATCCAACGGGGAGGCTCATTGCCTACAAATACAAAAGATAATAGAAAGATCCACCAAAACAATTTACACACATCTACAATCTTGATAAGAAGATTACAGAAACCTTTAGCTCACTGCTTTCAGGAATCTAACATAATGAAGTACTGCTGCCTCAACTCACTTTCGCACAACTTTGATCTTCACTAGTGGATTACTTCATTACTTTGCATCATCTAATCCTTTGCATCTAGGCTTGCATTTATACCATATTCAACCTTAGAAACATTCTCCAAGGTCGATCACATACGCTTCATTTCATAAATTCAAACTAGGTCGAAAACTCAACATTCTCGCGATGGAAAAGAATGAGAGTGGACCAATTACACACTTAACCAAGACCAAAAGAAATGTCTCAGATCAACCACATGCTTCCTTAATTAAATTTTAATTTCTTCATATGAAGTGTAAACACCAAGTCGGTCAAACCTAATGAAAACACAAATGAACATTGAAGTACACGCTTTCCAACAAGAAGATAACACACAAATGACATAACATGCTTCATCATGGACAAGAAAACATCTTAGATACTTCGAGATACATTTGCAGTAGGTGTAACAACCTTCAAACATATAACTCTTTCCAATAGTCCATCCGAACTATGCAATCCCACACAACAACTTTGAAGCTCATCTTCTAGAGTGCCAAAACTTGAAATTCTCTGTCAAAACATAGAGATCATTATAAGGCATATTCTAGATCCACAAGTCCTATAAAAAAATAGAGGAGGACTACAAAGCATAAACATTTCTCCCAGTCCACAGATAACCAACTCTGCCAAAACAGTTCACACACTGGTGAACACAACTTTCACCTTTCATCAAACCATCAACAACAAATCAAGAGATATCACCAATAGATCACCAACATTAAACCTTCAAATCCACATGAGCACAGGATCAACATAGAAGAAACGTGAAGCACATAGTGGAGTACATTTTGAACACATACATAACTTTGACTTCACTCTTTATTAATTTTCGCAAAAGCACTTGGTAGCCCTTCATTTCAGCACATCTGCAACATCATAAAGATAGCTCCATGTACTCACAACATCTCAATTATACATGCACAATTTGCAACATTCTGAATTATGTTGACATCAATGACAACATTAATGACAACACCACCAAACTTGCTCATACTTGCAACAATCTCCCCCTTTGTCATTGATGGAAACACATTATGTGAAAAACCATCAAAGACCACATTCTTCTTTACACACCCTATACAATATTCTAGGAGAACACCTTTTCTCTTTCTATTTTACTATTTTTCACATGAATTTCTCTTCCCCTTTGACATCAATGGAAAAGATAAAAATCTCGAATCACTCTCCCTTAGGAGTACACCCATTCAACTCATACTGCAACAATGAAAACTTTCTACTCCCCCTGCGGAGTAGACCCATTCATCAGTCCATATCAATGAAGAATCTGTGAATCCAATAGACTGATGCACCTCCATGTGCACCTAGTTCGAAGGGCCAATGACCCCCAACCTCTCCCTAAAATGCTCAAAAGTATCCTTCAGTAGAGCCTTAGTGAATACATCTGCAATTTGTTCCTTTGTTGACACATACTCTAGCCTGAATTTGTTCTCCGACACTTTCTCTCTTAGGAAATGATATTTGGTAGATATATGTTTTGTTCTTGAGTGCATTACCAGATTCTTTGAAATGTTTATAGCACTTGTATTGTCACAGAAAATAGTAATAGGCTCATCACATACCACGCCAATATTTTTCAGAGTTTGCTTCATCCACAAAACTTATGTGCACTAGGATGTTGAAACAATATACTCTACTTCTGTAGTGGATAAGGAAATCGAGTCTTGTTTCTTACTCAACCAAGAAACCAATCTACCACCAAGGAAGAAAGCACCTCCACTGGTAGTCTTCTGGTCATCTGCACAACTAGCCTAATCTGCATCGGTATAAGCACTTAAAGTGAAATCAACATCCTTAGGATACCATAAGCCATAATTCGATGTACCTTTAAGATATTTGAATATCCTCTTTACAACTATATGTGCTTCTTTAGGATCTACTTGAAATTTATCAACTAAACATATTGCATGCATGATATCTAGTCTAGTAGCAGTAAGATACATTAGTCCAGCAATCATAGATTTGTATTTGCTCTTATCAACTTTAGCAGATTCATCATCTTTACTCAGCTTACATTTGATCACCATAGGAGTACTAACTAGTTTGGAGTCATCCATTCCAAACTTCTTTAACAAATCTTTCACATAATTAGATTGTGAAATGAATATCCCTTTATTAGTTTGATTTACTTGAAGACCAAGAAAGAAATTCAACCCACCAATCATGGAAATTTCAAATTCTTTTTGCACTTCCTTTGCAAATCTCTTACACATACTTTCATTTCCTCCAAAGATGATATCATCAATATATACTACTACTATCAACATTTTTTTACCTTGGACTTTGAAGTAGAGATTGTTGTTAGTAGAGCCTTTGTTGAATCCTTGTCATGTCAGGTATCTATCCAATCTTGCATAACATGCTCTAGGAGCTTGTTCCTATCTTTACAATGCTTTCTTTAATTTACAAACCATATCTTGTTTGTCTGATAATTGAAATCCTTCAAGTTGTTCCATGTATACTTCTTCTTCCAATTCACCATTCAAAAATGTAGACTTGACATCCATTTGATATACCTTGAAATCCTTGTGGGCAGAAAATGCCAAAAACATCCTGATAGCTTCCATTCTAGCCACTGGGGAAAATGTCTCTTCAAATTCTATGCCTTCAACTTGTGATTATCCCTTGCATACAAGTCTTGCTTTGTTTCTTAAAACTTCACCATTTTCACTCAACTTATTCCTGAACACCCATTTTGAACCAATTACATCCTTATTCATAGGTCTAGGAACCAGTTCCCATGTCTGATTCTTCTCTATTTGCTACAACTCTTCTTTCATATCTCTAACCCAACTTTCATCTTCACATGCTTCACACACAAACTTAGGTTCAATTTTAGAAAGTAAGCACAGATTTACCTTAGTTGCTACTTTACTTCTTGTCTTCACACCTTCACTCTTATCTCCAATTATATGTTCTTCCAGATGATTCTTCTAGACATACTTAGGAGTCTTAACAACAAGTTCCATAGTTTCTTCTTATTCTTCTTCAATCTATTATTCTTCTTCTTCCTCCTCATTCTCTTTAGGTACTTGTCCACAGATAGGATCATCAAGTTCATCTTCACTTATCTCAATGGGTTTGTGCACATCCTCATCAACCTTCACATTAGCACTCTCAACAATTTTCCTCAATCTTTTATTAAAGCATCTATATGCTTTGCTGGTAGTTGAATATCCAAGGAAAATCCCTTCATCACATCTAGCATCAAACTTCCCAAGATTTGCATCATCTCTTTTAATGTAACATCTGCTTCCAAACACCTTAAATTATTTCATAGTAGGAGCCTTGTACCAGTCCATAACTCATAAAGAGTTTTTGTGTTGTTGCCTCTAATTTGAACTCTATTAAGAACATAAACAATAGTGTGTATTGCCTCTTTCTAGTACACATCAGGTACATTTGCTTCTTTCATCATGGTTCTTCTAGCTTCCTATATAGTTTGGTTCTTTCTCTCAACCACTCCATTCTGTTGAGGGGTTCTTGGAGTAGAAAAGTGTCTCTTTATGACATGCTCTTCACAAAATGCATTAAACTCACTAGAAGTGAATTCTCCACCTCTATCAGATCTCAAACATTTGATTCTTATGTTCACTTCATTTTCTCCTCTTGCTTTGAAAACTTTAAACCTATCAAGAGCCTAAGGCTTTTCTCTAAGAAAAGTAACCCATGTCATTCGAGAATAATCTTCAATAAGGAGCATGAAATACCTATCACCATTTAGGCTTCCTATTCTAGTAGGACCACAGAGATCTATATGAATTAATTCTAACATTATGTTAGTAGTTTTCTCTTTTCCTTTGAAACAACATCTTGTTTGTTTCCTTAGTTGACAACTTCTACAAATAGTATTAGCAAGATTTATGATTTTAGGCAGACCTCAGACAACACCTCTTGAACTAATTATGACAAGATTATCAAATTTTACATGTACCATTCTTCGGTTCCACAACCAACTTTCATTAACCTAAGATACAAGGAATTGACCATCAAATCCCTTAAGCTGATAGATGTTTCCATGAGTTCTCCTTCTTGCAGCAACCATAGCTCTGGAACCTTTTCTGATCTCACAGGTAGTATCCTGAAACACAAGTTTAAAACTTTTGCCACACATATGTCCAACACTCGAAAGGTTATGCCTTAGACCCTTTACATAATATACATCATCAATGTTGTGTATTCCATCAAAACTAATTGTACCTTTCCCAACAATCTTTGCTCCTGAATCATCAAAAACATGACCAAACCACCATCATACTTTTCAAGTTTAGTAAACTAGCTATTCTCCATGAGGGTCTCATGCTTCTTATCATCGACCATATCAAAATGAAGTTTATTCCTAAAATCCCTAAGATTTCTAGTGGATAGAAATGTAAGGGGCTTCCACCTAGTTATGACATGGGGGAATCAATAGAGGAATGAGATGGAGATTATGAGGAGGATGCCTTTGAAGAGTTGGAGTCATTGGATACGCAGAACATTGTGTAGAGGAATAACATACCTTCATGACCATTGTCTTATTTGTGTCACATAGAATACTTTCCCATATTTTTTCTCCATTTCATTTATTCTATCATTTTTTACTTTTCTTTTGAAATACTAGCTACCCTCTTACACTTACAATTAGTATTTTTCCTCTAACATGGAAATATTCAATTAATTGTACATATTATTATTATTATTTTATATGTGGATGCAACATATCCATTTGGGTGGCTAATTCCTAATTGAATGGACATCTTGATAGAGTCTTATTCCTAATTGAATGGCCATCTTCACCTCCTTCTCTTCTCCCTTACAAATTGTTAGGGTTAGAAAGTAGATATCTAATAGTTAAATGCAAATTTGATCAATACAACAAAGAAATAAAACACACAGAAAAATATAGCAAAAACAAGGTAACACAGAGAATATAACGTGGTTCACCCAATTTGGGCTACATCCACAAAACTACAACCATCCAATGATTTTATTATCTAGTGCAAAACTTATTACAATCTCGCGAATAATCACCTTTTTCTACATACTATAACTCCCATCCCAACCCCTTATAACAATCTTTTAGAATCTTCCAGAATTAGGGTTTTACAAAGTTAGTTTTTTTCTTTTTTCGATGACGATGTAAAAAAAGGGGAATTTTTTTTTTCTTGGGGGCTACTGCCCTTGAACCCCCGCTCGGGGCCTGACCCGACCCCAGACCCTAGTAAGGATACATGAAGAGTGTATAGTATAGCATGATCAGTCACCACATACCAACACAAATTTGGGTTTTAATTTCTCCCATTTTTATATCCTCCATTGAAAAGGTTGTGTCTATTGCTTCAATAACTATTTGATCACAATTTTCAAAAAAGAAAATAGTTTCATTAACTTAATGACCTTGAATACTTGAATTCAGGGTATGGATGTAGCTTATTTGTTTTCTTAAGCCCCCGTGTATTGAACTTTAACCTAATTAAACACCTTGGGAACATAACTTAACTAGTACAACCACAAGATGTGTCCAACAATTTTTTTAGTGGCTAATATTCGCCAATTAGCTAATAATTGAAATTTTGGAATCCAAAACTGGCTAATAGTTTGAGCTATAACGTGACTTGAATCACCACATTTTTACAAAAAAATATTATAGTCTTTAAATCGCCAAATAATTTATTTTATAAAAAAAAATAACTCAAAAATTTGCCACAATATTTGATACATGATTAGATAAGATTCGCCAAAAAATTATAAATGATAGTAGAAATCTATATTAATTCACCAATTTACTATATCATAATTATTAGTTGCTTTAGGACCATATTTCTAATCTTTATTTTCTACCATTAATTTATAATATAATCTAATGGCCCTTCTATTCCACAAGGTAAAATATATCCATGATTTGTAATGCTCATGGGCCCCACAATTTTAGGTCTAACGAGCATTGTAGATTGTGGGTAAATTTTACCTTATAGAGTATAATGAGGGTCATTAGATTGATGATCTAAAAGCAATTTTTATCTCCATGAGAATTACATATCATGGGTACATTTTACCTTGCAGAATACAATGAGAGCCATTATATTATATTTTAAAACAATTGTGGAAAGTAAATATTATAGTCTACCCCTTCAACCCATTGATAATTTCCACCCTCGGGCCCCTACTTTTCCATGAGAATTATTTTTAGATTGGATAGATTCACCATCATAATTAATGCATTTTCCTATTTTTTTCAAGATTCGTCAAAATTTTCTAAATTTTTTTATTGATGTAAAAAAATTGCCAATAAAATTAATATTTTTTTCAAAAAAGAGGAAAGATTCGCCAAGAGAAATTAATATTTTTTTCCTAAGAAACTGAAAGATTCTCTAAGATTTTATATCTTTTTTTGAGGAGGGTTTCTTAAATTTATCGCTAGATGTGTCTTTGTTGTATCCTCAATTGATTTACTTACACTAAGTTGTTCAACATTCATTTGTCATTTTACATACCCTTTGAGAATTGCAAACTTTTTAGAGTTTTATTTAGGGTATGAATGAAGTTTCTTTGTTTTTTTGAACCCCCATGTCTTGACCTTTAATGATTTAACATATTGGTAATGTACCTTAACTATTTTGGCCAAAAGTTATCTTTGTTGTATCCTTAGTTGATTTCCTTGCATCAAGTTGTTCAATGTTCATTTATCTTATTACCTATCATTTGAGAATTGAAAACTTCTTAGAGTTTAATTTAGAGTATGATGATGCTTCTTTATTTTTTTGGAACCCTCATGTCTTGGGAGTTTTTTTCCTGTGCCTTTTCTCCTATTGAGTTTTAGGATACAAAATAATTAGTGTAAATAGTATTTAAATACATAAATACATACTGAGTTTGAGCTTTCTCCTTATGAAATAAGTTAGTTTCTTGTCAAGTTTAATAATTTTATTTATTTATATCATTATTCACTGAAAAATAATAATAATAAACTGATAAAAATCTTTAAAAAGGTTTATGTAATATTTTAAATAATTATTTAAAGATAATTTGTGCATTTTTAAGTATAATTTGAACTTTTCATTATTTTAGTGTTATTTACTTTTCATTATATTGAACAATTATGTATATATAACTATGAGTTTGTTGAATATTCATACATATTAACATTTTAATGTTTTAAATTGTTGATAAATTGTTGATTTTTTTTACACATATTTTACAATTTAGTATTCTTCTTGTGAAAAATTGGCAAGCTATTAGAAAAAGGGATAAAATTGAAATTTGGGACCAAAAGATGATCCTTTTATGTGTAAAATTTAATTGGTGAAATTAAAGATTTAATTCCTAAATTGTATTTACTATTTAAATGTAACTGAATTTTCATGCTATATCAATATAATTTAATAGAAGAATTATATCCAATAATATATACTTAAATAAACTTATTGTGCTTCCAAAGATTTGAGTCTTTCTTCCTCAGCTCTCCTTTTGGTGAGTTGCTTCCCTATTTTCATTTTTTATAACAATCGTATAAAAATGGTGGTTAGATTCTAAGTCCACCAAGGATTTAACACGTGAAATAGCAACAAATGTTAATCATGTTCTTTCTTTCGGTCCTATATTATGTCATGCCCAAAAAATTTCATCAACAAAAACCAATAATTTTTTTTTTTTAAACACATTAGTTAAAGTGATTAGTCCATTAACAAGATGTCATGCCCACATATAGAGTTGACTCTAAACACAAATGTCACAATTCTCAAAGTAATTTTAATGGAAGTTTCAAATTCAATATGTAATGACTTAATTATTTGTTCTAACCAAGTTGTTATAAATAAAAGTGGAAGTGCGAACATGTAATATATATTAATGTTTTTGTATACTTAACCCTAATTGAATCCTAACCCTAAATTAGCCCTAATTATAATTAAATTATAACTCTAATTGAACCCTCTCCCTAATTGAAGCCTATCCCTAATTTTAATATGAAACCTATCCTTGACTATAATTGTAGCCTTTATTAGAATTAGGGTTAGGGTTATGGTTATATTTAAAATTAATGATAATTCTAAAAATAAGGTTGCATTTAGCATTAAATTTATAATTAAAGTTAGGTTTATGGTTACAATTATTGTTAATGTTAAGGTTAGGGTTAGTGTTAAAATTAGATTTAGGGGTAGGGTTAGAATTATTGGAGTTAGAGTTAGAATTAGTGTTAATTTTAGGGTTAGAGTTAGAGTCACAATTGTTATAATTAGTTTGAGGGTTAGGGTTATAATTAGAATTCATGCTAGTTTTAGAAATAGGGTTAAGGTTAACTTTAAAATTATAGTAAGGGTTTGGGTTATAATTAGTGTTAATGCTATTCATAGGGTTAGAGTCAAAGTTAGAGTTAGAATTAGAGTTGGGGGTAGGGTTAGAATTAGTGCTAGTGTTAGAATTAGTGTTACTATTAGAATTTTATATACAATTAGTGTTAATTTTAGAGTTAGGGTTACAACTTGAGTTTGTTTTAGACATAGAGTTAAGGTTAGGGGTAGAGTTATAATTAAAATTAGTGTTAGTCCTGTATATATTTTATAATGTTAAGGTTATATATGCTAGAGATAGAATTAGTGTTAGTGTTAAAATTAAGATAATTTTAATGAAAATTTTAATTAAACAAGTTAAGTAATTTTTTAATTATATATATATATATATATATATATATATGTTCTTGTTTCATTTAAGGAAATATTTACAATGAGATAACACAATCATAAATTTGATTAATTATATTTATTATATCAAAAAAAAATTATAGTCATCTTCATATGTAAAATAGATCTCTTTAATTTTAAAAAAATGTACATGCAAAAAAATATTTTCATAGACATTAAAAGCAAAAGAAGAAGAAATGCATTGGAGAAAATGAAAAATAAAAGGAAAGAAAATAGAATAATTCTTTATAGGTGGTTTTTTCCTTTTGCATAACTCTAGTTTCTTTTTAGTAATTACTTTTGTTTTTAGTATTTTCTTTTTATTTAACTTAATATGAATTGTTGTAATGCTTTTAATTATTTATTCATGATTATAATATAATTAATTTAATTTAGAAAATTATAATCTAATTTAATTTTAGAATATAAAATGATTTGTGTGCAAACAAAAAATAAATAGAATTCAAAGGAATTTTATTATTAGATTTTTGTTCTTGATTTATTTTAGAATTGTAGTTAGTAATTATGAAATTATTTTAAAATAAATAATTAGTTGAATCATATAGTCAATTTCATATATAAAATAGATATTTTTAATTTTAAAAAATATTCTTTTAAGATATTTAATGGAAAATTTAAAAAAAATCTGTACATGCATTCTTTTAAAATTGGGACTATTTGTACATGCATTCCTTTAAATTTGGTCACTATAAAAATGATAGAAAAATCAATCTAATAAATGCCTTATTCTTACAAGAAGAATGTCCCTTTCACCATGATCTATCATCTTTTATCCTATTTCTAATTATAGGCATGGAATGTGAGCTGCAATGCTAATACAAGAATCGTGACACTTTCATGGACTGTTGAAATATACTGTCATTAATAGTAAGATCATTACTACTATGATTTTCTATCTATGGTACTGCACAAAAACCAATTAAAGCATATAGCTCCAAAGTTCAAACTAAAAGCTAAAGGCATAGCTTTTTAAGGTTACTAATCTCACTGAGGATGATACTGATGTTTTTTAGTGCATAAGATCAAGCTCATTTCCATGTATGGACAAATAATTACTACAACTAAAAAAACATTGGATTTATTAAAATTGGATAAGATGTCAGTATCCTAAATGCCAACATCTACCAAGTTGTAATAGATGCCTCGAGAAGGATATCTCTCAGTGTTTTTATATATATTATTTATAAATTAATATGTATATATGTTAGTAACTAAGTCTTTTTCGAGAGGATACATATTTTGATTTTTTTATTAAATAATTTTAATAAAATACTCTTTTATAATTATTTATCTTTAGGAAAAATTTACCCAAGTTCCCTGTTACAAGAGAAAAATGTAAAAAAATATCTTCTGACATTAATTATATAGATTTGATATAAAGATAGATAAACTAGTTTACTCATTTCTCATTTGGGTTAACATCGTTTGCCTACCACAGTTATGTAAGTTGCAACAAAGATCTGCAATGTGTTTTTTTTTCACTTTCTATTTGGAAAACTAAAATGAATTATGACTAAAATCCTTTGAAAAGTGCAATTGAATAGAAGAGAATTAAATAAATATATTTTATCGTCTACCACTACTTTTGTTCATAAACATTATGCTGGGAAGCAGAGGAATTGAGAAAAAAGATGGCACATCTAGAAAGAGCAAACAAGTAAGAAATTTGAACTATATGATGAAATAATAGTTTCTATAATTGTTCTACATTGCAATTTTCAAGATTTTCAAGATTTTCTTAACTCAGTTTAATTATAAAGAAATATTTTCTTAACTAAACCCCATTTTGACCTAACCATATTTAAACCCTAATTGTAACCCTAACCCTAACCCTAACCCTATTTGCATCCTAACCCTAAATAACCCATAAATTAACCCTAACCTTACCCCTAACTCTAACCCTAACCTTAACTTTAAGCCTAATCTCAATTACGCCTCAACCCTAGGTAAACCCTAATTTAATCCTAACCATAGTTAAAAAATAACCATAAATATATCTTAAGTGAACCTTAATTGAATCATAGCACTATCTGTAGTTTTTAATCCTAACCCTAATTTAGCCCTAATCCTTTAATTGAGCCATAAACCTAACCCTAAGTGAAACTTAATTTAACCCTAACCCAAACCCTAATCAAACTCTAAACCTAATTGAATCCTAACCCTAATTGAATCTTAATCCTAACTTATATTGAATTCCAACTTAATCATAATTAAGTTGTAACCTTTTGTGAACCCAAACCCTAACCCTAATTGCATCATAACCCTTAATTGAACCCTAATTGTAACCATAATCATAATTTAACTTTATCCTAATTTGACACTACTTTAATCCTAACTCTAATTGAAACCTAAACCCTAATGAATCCTAAGTGAACCCTAATTGAACCATAACCCTAACCCTAGTTGAACCCTAACCCCATTTTGAACCCTAAGCATAATTGAATCGAAACCCTAGTTGAATCATAATCCTAATTGTAAATGCACCCAACACCTAATTTAACCCTAACACTAACCCTAATCCTAATCCTAATCCTAACCTTAATCATATATATATATAACCCCAATCTTAATTAAATCCTAATAAAACCCTAAATCTGATTGAACCATAATCCTAACCCTAATTAGTATTGAACCCAAACCTTAACCCTAATTGAGCTATAACTCTAACCCTAATTAAATTCTAACCATAATTGAAGCCTAACCCTTATTCAAATTGAACCTTAATTGTAATTGAACTCTCACTAATTTTGAATCCTAAATAGATCTTAACAATATGCTAACCATTACCATAATTGAAATTTAACCCTTACCTTGACCCTAAGTAAACCCAAACCCTAATTGAAAATTGATGATAACCCTAACTAAACCCTAACCCTAACTTCAATATTTATGGTATAACCCTAACCCTAATCCAAATTGAACCTTAAACATAACCCGAAGTGAATGCTTAGCCTAATTGAAGTCTAATCCTAACAATAATTGAGCCCAAACTCTTACCCTAATATAACCCTAATTGTAATTAAGTCATTACCCTAACCTTAACCCTTACCCCAATTCAAACATTTCCCTAACCCTAATTATATTAGGTGTCATTAACTGATATTAAATTAAACTACCAAATAGAAGTAGGAATGAAACATCAATGGTCTCGTCCATATGCCAAACAAGTAGTACTTGAGGCCATATATTTTACTTTGTAATTGAATTTCATTGCCAATTTGTATGAGTAGGCGCTATGGAGGAAAACCAGTGGTATGAGATGAATTTCACCGAAGCAGAGGCTTTGGTATTACTCTTTAATGTGAGTGAATATTACCTCCCTCCATTTTTGAAATCCATGAAGAAATTGAAATTTCTCAGGATAGTTAATTATGGCACAAAGAGAGCAATTGTGAAAGGTGTAGAGAGCCTATCTTCACTTAGTCAACTCAAAAGTGTCCACATGGAGAAGGTGATTGCAACATTTGTATTAAAACAAAGCAAAGCACTACAAAACTTAGAGAAGCTATCTTTAAGCTTATGTGAAGGGTTTAAAAATACATCCACATTCAACAATACCAAGCTGCATGATTTTAACATGGATCACTACTTGTTAATACTTAGATGTTGGATTGCAATATTGAAACTAACTTGACTTTGAAATCATAGAATCATATTGTTGTTGCTGAGACAATTGCATTAATAGAAAACTTGTAGGTTTCAAATGATTCCAACTGAATAGCATCCAAAGAAAATTAATCTTTCTTTGTAATTAAACTGAGTTACGAAACATACCACATGGAATAAGGGAACTCCTCCTTTCAAATATTCATCATAAGTAAACATTTGTTCCTTTGTAAAACTTAGCATAGGGGGCGTGCTTGGAGAATTGTATGAGTTGAATTAAATATTCATTACAAGTAAACATTTGTGCTTTTGTAAAATTTAACATAGGGACATGCTTGTACTCCAACTCTTCTTATATAATCTATGCGTAAATATTTAAAACTTAATTACAACTGAATTTTTTTTTCAATATATTTAAAACTTAATTACAAGTGAAAACAAATTTCAAGATATTTAAACCTTAATAACAACCAAAAACAAAAGAAAAATATTTAAAAAGAATTTAGAAACCTGTCACTATTAAGCACACTTGAGAATTGACTTGCAAATTTTCCTTGAAATTTTTTCTCTTATGTTTCCTCATCTTCATCACCCTCACCCTCACCCTCTCCAAGAAACTTTAGCTCTAAGCATTGCACTTGTGGTTTGTCTAGGGCAATATTAATATGTGCATGGGAAATAAAGGTATGCACTCCTCCTTGTGACTCGTACCAGTGCCACACCATCTCATATGTAGAGAAGCCAAACAGTTGCTTCCATTTGTGGTCGGGAGCAATCCAAGTGTAAAGAGAAGAATCACCAATAATGCCCTACGATAGGTGGAGAGTCTCATCAATAAATCTCTCACTTTGCTCCATTAATTTTATGTATATTATGTGGAAACCCTCAGAAGAAAGATCTATTATTTTCTTCTTCACCATCACACAATCTTCTTCATTTGACAAGGAGCATAGATCCCTACATGTCAATAGGAAAGCATTTTTTCTCAAACAACCCACTAGATGGAAGGTGGACGACCAGTCTTTCACCACTCCTTTCACATTTGTGAATCTACTCAACCCATCAAATAACACCCTCAAAAAACAATGGTTGTACATGCCCTCTCTATCCTAGTCATACTTGAAGCCTTTTGTACATACCAGTAGAGGGTGTCGGTCCTTAATTTTTCCCAACTTTGTATCAACATGGGACTTTCCTTGATATCTAACATCATCAAGCTCTTCAACATAATCATATGTTCCACTACCTTTCCTTCCAATAAAGGAAACCCTAATGTGTCTATAGTGACAACACATTTCAAAGATCCGAAATCATCACTAAGCTTCTATAGACTTTAGCAGCCACAAAATCTCAAATAGACCAAAGACTTTAGCTGTCCAAAATTATGACACAGACTAACCAATTTTGGACAACCACTCATATTCAATTTCTTCAAGTTGCCCAGTTGACCAAATATTTTTGGAAAAAAAATGAGCTCTCTAATTTCTCAAACATAGGTGACACAGAGACCTAAGTTGCCCAGAGCTCTTTGGCAGTGTTGTTATATATTGCTTGTCTTGCCATAACTTTTTCTCTTTCGACGTTATTTATGTCTGGCTTGTGGCTGAATTTCAATGCTCTAATAGAAAAAATAGGGTTTACCACACACTCACTTACTTTTACCTTAAATCACCACATAGTGCTTTGGTTATGTCATATAAATATCCTCCTCCAAGTCATCATGAAGGAAAGTAGTTTTCACATCCATTTTCTCAACCTATAAATCATAAGCAATAGCAATAGAAAGAAAAAATCTAATGGATGTCATTTTTGCATCAGGAGAAAATATCTCACCATAATCAACACCCTCAATTTGAGTATCCTTTTGCAACCAACCTTGCTTGGTACTTCTCAATACCTCCATGTGAACAAATCTTTTTCTTAAACACCCATTTGCAACCAACAATTTTTTGTCCTTCAGGCAATGGTACAAGATCCCATGTATCATTCTTTTTCAAAGCTATCATTTCTTCATCCATAGAAATCTTCCAAGATTCTACATCATTCATACCTAATGCTTCTTCTATTGATATGGGTTCATCCATGTTAGTATTCAAAGAAAAAATACATCCCCAATTATGAAGTGAGTACCTTTCAGGTGGTTATTTATGCCTTGTATACCTACGAACAAGTTGAGTTGGAGGTTCTTCCTCCTCTTCTAAAGATTTAGAGCTAGATGATCTCTCCTCAACTTCTTTTCTATACATGGGCCTCGATTCAACTTTCTCAGGTGTAGAAGGAAATTGAATCACATCTTCCTTTTTACTTTGTTTTGGCTTCATTGTAACAAAGGAAGGCTTAGTTTCTCTAAAAATAACACTTCTACTATGTATTACCTTCTATGCAATATGATCCAAAATCTTGTATCCTTTCACACCATAACTATATTAGATGAAGATACATTTCAAAGCCTTGTTCTCCAACATTTTTTTGCTTCTCCTTTGGCACGTGTGCATATGCCTCACAACCAAAAAATTTAAGATATCTTAATGAAGGCTTGTGGCCTGACCATGCCTTTATAGGTGTCTTATCAATAAGAGTTGATGTAGGAGACTTGTTAATCAGGTAACAAGCAGTGGCAACAATTTCAACCCAAAACCTTTGTTCTAGACCAACACCACTCAACATACTCCTAGCATTCTCCATCAATGTCCTATTCATTCTTTATGCAACTCCATTCTACTATGGAGAATACAGAATTGTCTTTTATCTATGAATACCATAATCTTTACAAAATTTGTTAAAATCATTAGAGAAAAAATCACTGCCATTATTAGTCCTCAAACATTTTATTTTCTTTCTAGTTTGCAACTCAATCATTGCTTTAAATTCTTTAAATCGACTAAAAAACTTCAGATTTACTCTTTAGAAAGTATACCCATGTCCTACTGTAATCATCAATAAATGAAACATAATATGTGGATTTACCAATTGCAAGAATGTCTATAGGACCAAACACATCATAATGAATAAGATCCAATACACCACGAGATTTATGAGAACTCGAGTAAAACTGAACACAATTTTGTTTTCCATAAATGCAATGCTCACAAAAATCAAATCTAGGATTACAATAAGATAACCCTTCAACAAGGTTTTTATTTTTCAAGGTCTTTAGACCCTTTTCTCCAATGCGGCCAAGTCTCTAGTGCCATAACATAGTTTTCTCTACAAGTAACTTTGATTTAGAAGAAAGAGCACCCTTGGGTACCCAAAAGCCATGACTATCTATTGAAGGTGAAATCCTCACTTCTTCCACAAACTTACTTTTCACAAAAATACTATTGCACTCAACAATGCATGCATCAAGCTTATACAATGTGCCATATTCAACACCTCTAGCAATCACCATAGCACCTTTGACCATCTTGCATCCTGCATAAAAAAATACTACCTACACACCTGCATCTATTAGTTTTCTCACAGATAACAAATTTCATGCTAAACTAGGGATATGCAACACACTAGTAATCCTTTTTATTGTACCATTAGGAAACCTGATTTTAACTTTTCCATGGATAACAATGTTTAAATAAGAATCATCACCCAAGTACACCTTACCTCCATCAAATTATTCATATTCAAAAAACCAATCTCTATTAAAGGTCGTATGGAAAGATGCACCTAAGTCAATTAACCATGCATCATTACCTGCATGAGTTGCCAAAGCTGCAATGAATGTGTCACCATCTTCCTTCTCAGACTCATAATCATAATCAAATTTCTTCTTTTCTCCGTTGCAGTCCTTACGAACATGTCCAGGCTTACCGCAATTCCAAAAAATAAATTTGTAATTTCCAAGAGACTTAGATCTCCCCTTAGACTTGGATTTGTCATGTGCTTCTCATTCTGCTTTCCTTTTTCCTTAGGTCTTCCACTAAAATTCAGGGCCTCCTTAGCACTGATGGATACCTTCCTTTTCATCTCTTTAAAAAGCAAAGAACCCACCACATCTTCAATCTTCAATATAACAGAAGTACTCCCAAAATCCATAACAAGAGAATCCCATGAATCAGGCAACGAACTAAGCAGGATTTGACATTTCTCTTCCTCATCCATTTTGACACCAGCTGATGCCAACTGACCCACATACATATTGAATGCTTCCAGGTGCTATGTAATTTTTCCACCCTCTTCCATTCTCAAGGAATACAATTTCTTCCTCAAGAAAATATTGTTCACTAAATATTTGGCTTGATACATCTCACCAAGCTTCTTCCATAGTTTTTATGTAGAGGTCTCTCCATGGACATTGATTAAATAGTTTTCCAAGCACAATTTTATTAGACCCTTGGCTTTATGGTTCCTAATATCATATTGAGCATCTTGAGTAGGATCTATAGGCCTTGAAATATTCTCATCAACAACATCCCACAGATCTCTATCTATCAACAGATCCTCCATCTTCAGCTTCCACATTTTAAAATTATTTCAAGAAAATATATCCACCTCTATTCTCCCCAACGAACTGACCATATGAAAATTCTTGCAACAGGATCACAAAGTATCTTTGCACAAGCTCCCACTCAAATCCATATTAGTTTAAAAAATCCAACCCACAACTAAAACCAAAGGTGAACAGCCTATGATACCACTTGTAAGGAAGCTAAAGTAGTGGAACGACTTCCTACACTAATCTTGAGAGGAGAATAATGCAAAAATTTTACAGATCTTTAATAGTTACAAAAAATTAAACATTTAAATAAACATAAATATCATGCATACCACAACACAGTGATTTACGTGGAGAAAACCCTTTCGAGAGAAATACTCCACACTCCAAAAGTCGTAAAATATATTATTTAAAAATCACAAAGATTACAATACACTTGCATAGCAAGCTTCTCACTGGAGTATCACCAACCAGAGATCCAAAGATAACATGGCCGCTATTAGACTCTCAGAATACATCACAATACATAGTCGTAATACAATGCCCTCATAAAATAGGGTTGCCTTCTAGGGCAAGTCAAGCTAATAAAATTTTGATCGTCAGATCTAAGACCTAATGATGAATGGTCTAGATTTACAATAATAAAATATAAATAAAATTTTCTTTTTGGGGGCGCTGCCCCTGGACCCCTCATAAGGGGGACCCCCCTATCGTCGTTATATGACCAATATCTTATGCATCAATAGTAACTTATGTAATTGAAAGGTTGAGATACATTTTTCCAATAGAGATCCTACTTGTTTTCCATTCCAAAATCTAGAAAGAAGACCCTTTAATACAAAAACATATACTCTTTTGCTTAGAAAGGCAAAAACTTTCTATGCTCTTATATAAAATTTAGAAATCTAAAATTCTTATTACTTTCTCTTTGGAAAGTCTAACAAAATAATTATTCAATTGCCTTTAAAATAATTAAATAATAATATTACCATATTCTCACAATTGCCAATTCAAGAGTATACGATGAATCAAATAATAACAATAAAAAGAATATTTATTTAGAAATAAATATCCAATAATAGATTAAGTTTCTCCATAAATTAATTTATATAATATTTTTATTGTAAATCTTATTTAAAGTATTTTGAGGATACTTATATTGTTTTTCCAAAATCTTGTCTTTGAAATAAAGTCAATAATTATAATTAAAATAATTGAATAATCTTCTAGTTATATCTGAAATAGTTATTCTTCTAATCATTTTTCCAATCATGTAAAATTTGATTCTCAAAAAGCAAAGTCAATATTTAAGAATAATTTAATATTGAATAATGAATAATTACTTCAATTAATTTGTCTATTTTTCAAACAATTTATCTCATATTTAAGTATGTAGAATACCCACTTATCATTTATAATAAATAAATGATCACATAGTAGTTTATCTCCATGAAAAATCTATAATTAGTAATCAAATGTCATCACAATGTAAATATACAATGTCATCTAGGATGGGGCATTATAGTGGCAAAAATATTGTGTAACCCATTATCAAGAACCAATCAAATGACAAAAATACTTCAAAATTCCCATTCACTCAAACCCCTAGATTCTAATTTGATTGCTTTTAGCAAATATCAAAGACACCAAGAAACCATGCAAGATGCCTTAATTTGTCTCTAGATGCAAGTGTTGGCATAAGCTAATGATGCAATGAGTGCTATATTGAGATCATAATGGTAGGTGATGATTTAATAGATCTTGGATGCCTTTGATTCATTGACATGAATAAAGATTTGTCCTTTCATATAACAACCTAACATGCAATTTGAAATATTAAGTACCCAAGTCAACAAATAATGACTAATTGAGAAGAGATCAAGTGAACCTAGTTTTAAAAAATTGAAATCATTTTAACACTTATTGAAGGCTTTGCAAATGGGGTTGCAAGCTAAGTGGGCTTAACCTTGGGGAAAACTTTGTGGTTAAGTGCGCTTGCGTTGGAGTAGTACTAGGATGGGTGACCTCCTAGAAAGGCCTAGTGCTTCACCTCTGTGAGCATCACCTAGATGCAATGAGTGCTAAGTGGACCATTCATCATCATGAGAGATGGATTCTTATGAACCACTATTCATGAACCATGGGTCAATGAGTTTGACCTGTAAAACTACATCATTGAATTCTGATAAATCATGTATTTATACACAATTATGCCCTAATTTCCTAAAAATATAGCATCACAGGCCTTCCTTAGGTTTTTAAGAATAAAAACCTACCAGTAATTTGAATTTATTTTGATTTTTGTGCCAAGAGGGACTCATTCGCCACCCTGGGCAAATGGGTCCCACTCAAGGCATATGAGTGGGTATCAAAAATTATATTGTTTTTAAAGTTGTTTGTTAGGTTTGTATTAAAAAATACACTTAATTAAGGCCTGTAAGTGCATAAAGGGGCTAAATAAAGCATAAGAAAGATGTAATTGTTGATGACAAGCCTAGAAAAGCGTGAAAGTTTGTTACAATACTTTAGAACAAGACTTGGTGAGTGATAAAAAGGGGGTATGTAGATGAATTATTTAATACGAAGAGTCTAGAAAAGTGTGAAAATGTATCACAACACCTTTACAAGACATCATAAAGTCTTAATGATTCATAAAGATTCAACACCTAATGTGAATGTGTAGGTCACATTGCAACATTAAATCAAGGTAAAATCAAGCCAAATAAGCACAAGGAGGGACAAAACAAGGAAAAGTAAAAGGGTTACTTTTTCCGTGTCCATAGTTAGCCCCCACTTTAGTGAGAGGATGAACTTGCTTCAAAATCACGCTAAAGTAGAACAATGCATCTTAGGAGGGGTCTGAATGTACTAATGCTTGGTAAGATGAGACAAAATCAATCAAGAGGGATGATCAAGCCCCCAAGATGAAGATCCCATGGCAAATCAATCATAAGCATAAAGGGACACACATGAAAGTGATGAAAAAGAATGAAGTTTTGATCGTTTGTCTAGCTCGTTGTGGATTAGATCTAGGTTGTTTATTTGAAATAAGAAATGTGTACTCACTCTGGGGCAACATAAGTCATGGTTTTCCGCTAGGTGAGAAAGCCCAAGTATACTCACTCTGGGGCCACAAAACTTCTAGTTGTCTACGGGGTGAAAAATCCACAAGGTGGCTATGGGGAAAAGTCATGCCTCAGAATGGGCTTTCCCACTCAACCATACTAAAGTTATACCTCTTGATAACTTTAATAAGGTGCCACAAAGGAAAATGTTGTTTTGTGCTTCATTAGATAAGCAAAGCTTTGTATGCTTAGAAATCATGAACAAATGCAATGACACCACAAGCACGCAAGCTGTGTTATGCAAGGTGCCCATGTAAATGCAAAATGCAAAATAAATGTTTAAATGAGTCTTGCTAAGTTCATGAGAGGTCTTAACTTAGGGAACATTGTGTCTACTATCTACAAGAGAGAACCAATCAAAGAATAGAATAATCGCAACTTAGGGGATGCTATGTGTCACATTAGGCCACTAAGAGGAATGTAATATGCTAAGATATATCACACTTATGAAGGACATCATACCAAATGTCATTCATAAAGTGAGAAACACATCGTATGTTCTATGCTGCAATGTTTTGATTAAAGAGCTGTCATCATTCCCTAGATACATAGAACTGGAAGAATGAGACAAAGAGAGTAAAAAAAAGAAAAAAAAGTTCGTTTTGGGTCAACATAGAAGAGACATAAGATGTCTAGATGCTTTGTATCATCCCAAAAAGGAAAAAACAAGCAAAAAGAAAATGAAAAAGGTGAAAGAAAAGGAAAAACTTTTGGGTCAACATGAAAGAGACATTGCGGTCTCAATTCCTTACGTCATCCCCAAAAGGAAAACACAAGCAAAAGAGAAAAAGGAAAAAGAAAGGAAGACCATTTGGGTCAACATGGTAGAAACATAGGGTGTCTCTACACTTTGCGTCATCCTCGAAAGGAAAACACAAAACGAAAGCAAAAAGCAAAAGCAATGTATGACATATAGAAGAATGGAGGTACAAATAGAGGAATTGCACAAAGAGAGAGAGAACATCAAACGTCATGTCATGAGGGAACACGATACACACTTATAAGAAAAAGAAAAGAAAAGGAAAAAAACTAGTAAGGCAGATGCAAGTCAGCCGATGAGCAAGTCATCTGCCTCCCAATCATGTTCAATGATTGTAAGGGCGGTTGACTATCCAAAGGGGCAATTGCAAGTGTCGAACTAGGGGAATTACCAGGTTCTACACTTGTTGTAGGGGATTTATCATTTAAGCTCATGGAAGAGGAAAATAATGTACTCAGCTCATTGTGCACCTCTTCATCTATTTTAGAGATCTCATCATCATTATCATCTAGATTAGTCACGATAGGAGGATGTACGGTAATTTCCAACGAAGAGTGTATCAAGAGTTGTGGTTGTTGTATTGGATCATTTTGTTGTGATTGGGGAGGAGGGTCATCCGACAGTGCTTCTGTCAAGGGCGGAGTTTGATTTTATTCATTATTTTTAGTTTGTAATTGATGAGCAAGGAGATGACGTTGACACCTACGCTCCCTAGCACCGCAGTTTCTTTTGATTTTATTTTGAAGTTGTGTAGGTGTAAGAGCAGGTTGATCCACCATAGGCTCCTTTTCTTCCTCAAGGGGAGGGACAGAAGGGACCATATGAGATGTATCAATCACTTTCTCTTTTTCTTTATAAACTTGTTTTATGCGAGGGGGCATGATGGGGTTGGTTTCATTATTTCTTGGACGTTTGGATGAGGAAGGTGAAGTGTTCATTTTTGGTTGATCTGGGGTTAGTGGTCCAGGTTCAAGTTGAAGCATTGTCTCATCGAGGATGGAGGTGTTGGAAGTGGATGGGGATTGGTTGCAAAGGGACAGTTCGACAATTTTCTTTGCTTTAAACTTTTGATAAGCAATGAAAAAGAAATCTTTGCGAGGTGTTATATGGGTTCCATGGGCTCTGGCCAAAAGGATTTTAAGGAGAAGTTTCCTTTAGAAGACAAAGGGTTAAAGCCACTATGGTGAACAGTGAATATGTCATTGTCATGCAGAAACTTTAAACATTTGTGTATGACTGAAGGAAAAGCTTTCATTGAGCGAAGCCATGGATGGCCTAGCTGTAAACGAAATTGATTCGATTGTGGAATGATAGAGAATGTAACATTGAGTGTCTTAGGTCCTATTTCTAATGGAAGGATGATCGATCCTATCGTAGGGCACACAAAACCATTATGTGTTTTGATCCATGCTCGTGGTTTGTCATAAATATCTTGATAAAGATCATGTAATACCAAAAGTTCCCCAGTGATCACATTCTTGCCATAGGCGGGATCTATGAGTATCCCATTAGTGGGCTTATCATGAATACGACCAACTATGTAAAGAGGACCATCGAGAAGATTCAAAAGAATATCTTTAGAAGAGAAAGTAACATCAAGATTTTTCTTAGGTGGGCCCTTACAAGGGATAACATATATCATTCCTACTAGATCATCCATAAGATTAATGGAAGTGGTATGTGTAATAGGATCAGGATGTTCACTAGCCTTATGAACAGTCATCACATCATTCTTTTGAGTTTCACTGGCTTTGACGAATGACATAGTATGTTTGGGCATTAGATTGGTAAAAATTTACAAATTTTGATTAGGTGGGGCAATAGATAGATTGCCTTTAACATTAATATTCGAAATAGATAGACGACTAGAATCAATGAGGTCTTGCACTATGTGTTTAAGACGTTTACACTATTTTGTGTCATGTCCATTTTGTCTATGATAATAGCAATAGGCATTGGGTTGAAAGGTTGGAGGCAAAGGTTTAGTTTGATCCAATGGTTTAACAGTAGGTAAAGTAATCATCTATTGTTGTAATAGTTGGGTCATGGTGTTTTGAAGAGTGTCTAGTAAAGGCGTAAACTGTTGCTTTGGATCTCCATAGGTAAAAGGTATCACGACTTTAACAATTGTTACTTGGTTGTTGGCAGGTTGAGGTGGTTAGTAAGGAGGGGGGTTGATTATTTGTTAGGATGAATGAAATCAAATAATGAGTTCTCTCATATGTGGGATGTGAGGAGTAATCTTGTTGCATATAATGTAAGATTTTATTATTCTAAAGTGGATCTTATTATGGTAAGTATATATTATTAAATTATAAGTAATTCATAGTTGTGCATATGCCTTGTATTTTTGTGCCTTGTGAACTTTCTAGGTGCTTGAGTTGATTTTTTGAAGTTTTTTAAAGAATTGGTAGGCTTGGCATAATTCAATGATTTTCTAATGATGGGGTCAATATATGAACTGTGAAAATGGTTCATCTTAGATAAGTTAGTTATCTATAGATATGATTATATGCCTATGCGTATAAAAGATAAATGAACTAAAAAAATTATTCTTGTGTTTCTAATCCACACTTTTATCATTGGTTGACTGCTATGATGGTTAGGAGGATTAAGTTCCTTTAATGTGTAACTTCAATTCCCTTTTCATAAATAATTGGAGATTAGAGCCCTGAATAACTTATAGATTCAAGCAACATACTTAATTTATATATTGTACTTTGAGAAGACCAATTTGTTTATTGTGCGGTTTGTCTTATTTGTTTATTTATACTTGATGTAATTACTATTAAGGTTTGTAGTACTTGACCTATTTTTTTATGAAATATTGGATGGTGTACTATTCTTGATTATACTATTTATGTACTTGGGAGATTTTTTATTTAATGCAATTCACTCTATTGATTACTTGTGCTTATTTCATGTATTTTAAAGAAAGAAAAACTTTCCAACTACATTTTTGTGTATGTTACATTGTCATGAGAAAATGATATATAACCCACAAGAATGAACCTACTAATACTAGATAAACATAACATATTTTCTCATGATCTCTACTCTTTGCAAATTGTTAAGGATTGGTTATATTCAAAAATATTTGTAGGAAATAAATAGATTGCAAGACACAAACTCTCCTAGGTTGATTGCCTTCCTTAGACGTGTTTGTGATAGTGTAAAATGTTAATGAAAACAATTAAACATGCAAGTGTTTTAGATGGTCATAGATTAGGTTCATTTTAATGCTTCAAACAAAGTGTTTCTAAAATGATTATTCTCTTAATGCATTGGATTTATGGATATGAATTAGATGATAATGAATCTAGGTTAAATACTTTTACTTACTAAGAAATAGCAACTAATTGTGTGATTGTTGGCCTTCCTTTAGTCTTTGCCTTGATTGATTGGAAGGAGATCAACGGATGCCTTCCGTGATGCTCCCGCGCAATACCAGTCAGTTCTCTATTCTGTCATTGCAATTGCATTTGTCCCGACTTAGCTGTTCGCCTTTCCAACTCTGGATGTGTTCATGCTCTGCAATCCATGGCACAACTTCCAGGTATTGCATGCATGAATTTAAACAGTCTGTAAATAGCAATTCTGAAGCAATGTGTAGCATTGACAAGGCTTCCTGTACACTGGAGAAGGTAAATCGCTCCAAAGTATACATCATTTGAATGCATTTGACATAACCATCCACATTTTGGCAATCGCTCAATGCAAGTTCTATCGGCCTTACACCATCAGTAAGTGACCAGCGTTTTGATAACCTAGCTTCGAAGAACACAGACTTTCGAAGAGCTTGGGAATGGAAATACAGAGGAGATTGTTCTGGTCCCTCTGAGGGTATGAGTCTTAGTATTACATCTGTCGTTTCTTGGTCTCCAAATATGGGGTGCAGCTGAGCGATTATAAGAAGCAATTTACAGATTAAGCTCTACAAATCATTGAATTAAAAATATTCAGGACCTTATGCACAATACAGGTTTTTCAGGAGCAGGCTTTTCTACATCAGGGTTAACTCAACAACCTCAAAAGATGCTTAATTCATTCTGCAGGAAACTATTTTGTCCTTTCTTGACTTCAAAACCTTTGGATTTCAGCCTTGACAACGTTAATTTAGTAAATCTGAAACACAGATTTGAATACAGAAGAAATGTAATGGCAAATCTAGAATTCCTACCAGTCCATAGAAGACAAAGCCACCCAATCAACTTTCTCCATAGTCGATATTTATTGAACAATGAGACGAATCGACATTTCTAGCTCCAGTGTAGCATTTCTACCACAAACACCCCACGATAATAAAATCCTAAGCCTATTAAAAATAAAAAAACTTACTTGTAAGTGCCACAATGCAAATATTTAAACTGTCTTTCTCCTAAAACAACCCCGCCATGCACAAATTTACAGAAATTTCATTTAGGACTGACAGATATTTGATGTTTTGGGTTCTTGATTCACAGCTTACAACAATTGGTGGCTGTGTTTACATTGTCTTCTCATATCTTTATGTCACAATTATGTTTCAGTTGTCTTTGATAGTTATCATTAATAGTTACAATTGCAATGACTATTTTAAAGTTAGCGGTTCTCTGGTGTGATGTTTATTTCATGAATTCATTACTATTTTAATATTATTATACAATTAATCTTAACTATTATTATATGATTAATGTAAATAATTTGATGATTACTATAGCTTAACATTTGTAAGAATATATCTTCCGGCCTTATTTATATAGATTTTGTATAAAGCTATATATATTTTTCTATCAAATTGTTTTACGGGATCATTAATTGTCCAGGGTGTAATTGTTGTTATAGTACTATATTATATATTGTAAATAATTAGTTCACATGTTAATCAAAAAATAATCAAATGTTGGTAAGATGGATCCATACTTAACACATGGAAACAGCACTAGGTAAATTCACTGCCAACAATTCACCTCAAGAAAAATTCACCACCAGCAATTCGATTACACCACGTTTGAATGAAGGTCGGTTAACTGTGGTCCACTTGCCTGCTGATCGGGTTAATAGTTGCTCCTTGCGTGTGGTGTGCTTCTGCGCTTTAGGTTTTCTGCCGACAGATCAAGAAGAAAATATCGGTGCAAATATTTCTTGTAGTTTGTGGACACCATTCAATTTATTTTTGAATTTATGCCTTTTGTCATGCCATCTGCAACTGTTTGCTTCAAGTTATGTCATCAAATAACTTGAAGAAAACGGCAACGTGAACAAAGAATATATTTTATGCATAGTTATTTATATTAAATGGGTTGGCATCTTGAATGAACTCTGGTGTTTGCAAGCTCCATCTAGCACACAAGATTTTTTATTTTATTTTTATATACCTGGGTTAGGCACCTTGGAGCCACTAAAAATTGAGCAATTAAGCCCAGATTTTGGTAGCTTTGACCTCGTCAGATCCATACATAAAAGATTTCCATCCTAATCAATCCGCTGTATGTTACTGCGGATGAGTGCAAGACTTGATGCCATACCAACACTGCCACATGATAAATGAGAACAGAGTACAACCAGCCGGGCAACCAGCATTGAGAGCAAAACTGGCCAGCATTGATCCATGAAGTATATAATACAGTCTACCAAAGCTCGAGTAGGAAGGAAGGAACCAGTCCAAGAGGGAGAGATTTAACCATATGCTGCTAACCCTGAAAATTATATATGCATCTGAACATGGTACAAATAGGGGAAAAAGCCATCCAAAATATAGCAAGAGTGTTCTACCCAGTCCCACAAAAAACCTCTTTACCTTCATATTGCAGACACAAAAGGACAGATGGACACAATCTCAACAAAAAGAGAACCATATACTATCAAAATTTCCCTAATCCTGCAGCTATTCTTTGAACACGGAGTCTTTGGGGCCGATCTTGCAGCTATTCTTTCTACTTTTGTTGTCGTTACAGTTCTGCAATGCGCCCGCCTGCATTGTTTTGGGCTTGTGGGTATTGCAAATTCACCAACTGTAAGAAACTGTGAAAGATTTGCTGCACTGGATATGCATTAGATTTGGAGTTTTATTGGTAGTTTGGAAGCCTCGTTTGTTCTTTTGCCTTGGGAGCGATATAGACTGACTTCTTACCAAACAAAAACTCTCAGACACAAAATTCTCAAATTGCCCATCCTATCTAACTGTTTTGCCTAAAGTTGGAATGCAGGTTTATCGTCGACAATCCATTTAAGCCAAATTCCTTTCAATTTATCAAAGCTTCTGCAAGTACAAAATCTAAGATTTTAATAATAATCTGCTTCAAAGAAAGTAAAAACCTGCGTAAAAGCTTGTTTGCAGAAGAGAATTGACTTATCTTGTATATTGCACCGCACTCACTACTACATAATATACACCACTCACTACTACATAAATCCCCGGTTTAAGACATTGATTTAAGAGAAAATATTAATTTTTTCTTAAATATTAATTTTATGTTTAAATTATATTTTTAATTTTTTAATTGTTTTAAATTAAGACAATAAAAAAATACTTTCTCTAAAATAATTTTTTAATTTCCCTCCTCATTCACGACATGCATTTTCTTTTCCCCCCTCATTCGATAAACATGCATTTTCCCTATCAAACAGCGACTCAAATCTTCTGGTTTATGAATATATGCCCAAGGGCAACCTAATTACTTGATGATTTGCACAGCGGCGACGGAAGAGGAGGTCATATTTTGGATTGGCCAGAGAGGTACAGGATTGAATTAGGTACAGCTAAGGGACTAGGTTACCTTCATCACGATTGCTCGCCTGCCATTGTTCATAGAGACGTGAAGTCTACAAATATCTTGCTGGACAATTTTTAGGAAGAAAAGGTTGCTGATTTTGGCATTTCAAAGGTTCTCCAAGCTAGCAGAAAAGGAGCCAATACCGGAACAGTCTTCGTAGGCACTCACAGCTACATTGCTCCTTGTAAGCATATAATCTCCTTCATTTTCTTCCATTTTGTATAAATCTCTGTTCTTCGTCAGGTCTTTTATGGATGCTCAAAGATTTGTATAGATAATTTTTTTTTTGTAAGTGTTTCTTGTTCGGAATTTTTGACTTAAAAGACTTATCTCACGACTTCTTTACAAATGATTGGTATATGTGCTACTGGTTATCTTTTTGGGGGTTCTTTTTGTACTTATTGAAGATTTGCAATCACTGTTTAAATGTGAATCCTGGGGCCAATGCTCGACCCATTGATTTCAGAGTTCTTTTGGGGTTCCTTCCTGAAGATGTATGCACAATTCGTTTATGTCTGCCCACCAACCAGTTAATTGTTCTCTTGGAAAATGAAGGCACCGAATTCTCTGCCGCTTCATTGCTTGTGGTACTACTATTATCATTAGAAGCCGTAACATTAGGCCCCAAATCCTAGGATTTGGGATTTGGACCAGGCAACCACTCGTTTTCCTCCCAGCTTAATACCTCTATCTCTGACAATGTCCGCTTGCTTGTACTTTGCTTAAATTTAGTATCAACTGGTAAAGGTAACCTAAAGGACACAACCCTCCTCGAGGAACCTGACATCTGTATGGATCCTGATTGGATTCGTTTGGGCCTAACCCAGCGCTTGCTGCTTCCTATACTGGCACCTAACTCTGACTCCCTGCTCTTAAAGTCAGCCAGTTCATGGCTTTGAGGGCCTGAATTCACAGCAGTATTATCGGTAGTAGCATCATCCTTTTTAGGCCTAAGAGAATGAATGGCCTTGATAATTTTACTCACATACAAAGTCCATATGAGGAGTCATTTGAATCAATCTTTCCACCTCCTCTAGAAGAATACATTATGACAAACTAGGCCTGTACGCAGGAGTTAGTGGCAAGTTTCTGGTGCTCGATTGTTTCCTGTAAGGGGTGGGACCTATGAATATTTGCAGATTAGAAGAATCCAAGATATATTCGTAGGAGCCCATGGAGTAGCATCTCTTAGGATCGATGTTGCTACTGCTACTACTTCTTGTGTCAGCTTCACCTTGGCCGTCTGCATTCTTGAACTTGCCGAGCTTGATGGGCATCATCTTTCCCACCACGCCCAATTTTTATTTTATTTATCTTGTTTCGTTTCCAGGGTTTTATGTTTACAATGAAAATATTGGCTAATTTTTGGGTGTTCTGACTTTAGAACAAATTTAGGCTTGTTCACATTATCTGGTTTTTCTCCTTTTCAGTTGAGTCAGCTATTGTTTTTAGGTTTGCTTCAATTCTTCAAGTTATAACTCTTTTTGAACAAAAGAAAGATCTGTCAGGGATTTGCAATTCAGACAATTTTGTCCTTTACATTTGTTGAAAAAGGTTTCATATCCTATAATTGTTTTGGTGCATTTGGGTCAGCTAGCTTTACTCTTTTAGACGAATCATTTCAGTTGTTCTATATGAGAATTCCTAATACTGATTCATCCAGGAGAGAAGTTGCATTTAAGGTTGTCAAGAAAGAAAAATATGAGGATGATAATAAAGAAAAAGTTGTTGTCATTGCATCTGATTATGTAGAGACCGATAAGGAAGAAGCAAAATTCATAAGAAGACTAAGGAGAGGATCCAAAAAATACAAAGGTAAGCTCCCTTTCAAGTGTTTTAATTGTGGCAGAATAGGTCATTTTTCTTCAAAGTGTCCATATGGTAAAGAGGACAGTTCCCAACAAGAAGAAGATAGCTCTAAAAAGAAAATGGTTTATCCAAAAAGGAAGAATTTTGGAAAGAAGAAGAAGAGTTTGTATATCAATGAAGAAAGTGAAGCATCTAATGCTAGTGATTATTTAGAAGAGGATCAAGGCTATGCCCTTGTAATGAGAAGAGATAGAAGAGAATTTTTATTCATAGCTAAAGAAACTAATAATTAGGAAGATGCACAAATTGAGGACTCATATGAAAGAGAAGATGAGAAAGTTGTTGATCTTGAAGGAGAATTAATCAGTGCTCTTGAAGACCTTGATGAGTTAAGAGATAAATATGATGATCTTAAGAAGGAATAAAAGAAACTGAAAAAGAATTCTCAAAAGGAGACTGATAGAGTAACTCAAGAACTTAAGGAATCTAATAAAGTGATAGTTGGTCTGAAAGTTCATGTAGAAGAACTCAAAAGAGTTGAATATGCCATGAAAAAAAAATTGTAATCATAGATGGATAGATGCTTGACACTTGAGGCAGAAATAGTTGTCTTAATAAAAGAATTGGAGAAAGCTAATGAGCAGATCAATAAAGGTCTGAAGTTAAAGGGTGGTACTAATATTCTAGATGAACTGCTAAGTACCCAAAAGCCAAATAATAAAAAGAAATCAGGCTTGGGACTTGAAAAAGGAAAAAATTCATTTATTGATGCTTCTGCAAAGCTCTATGAAAGATTTAGAGCAGAAGAAAAATCAGTCCCCAATGGTGAAAAATATGACAAAGGAGAAGCCTTTGAAGATGAAAAGAAGTTAACTATAGTTGAGAAATCTGTTAAAGAAAAGGAATCAATTGAAGACAAGAAAGTTAATTGGTCAATTCCTGATCAACAAAAGAAGCAAAATACTAAGAGAACCGACAATGATGGTTTCATAAGAGTACACTATCCAAGGAGACCTCGAAAAAGAAGATATCGACATCCAGTCGAAGAAAACACCATGACGAGGTACTCATCATATTTTAATGGGTATTTCTATACTTGTAACAATTTTGGTCATAGGGTTAGAGAGTGTAAAGTCATTCCAAGGAGAAATACAAATTTCATAAGTAAAAATCCATTCTCTCCTTTAATTGATATGAATGTAGTGTGTTTCAATTGCAATAATTTTGGTCATATAGCTAGAAATTGTAGAGAAAAATTTGTAAGACCAAATGCTCATTCTGAGAAGAAGAAAAACACACCTCCCAAAGATAAAAAGGAAACTGAGGTCCTTGAGAAAAAGGAAGAAAAGGTTGAAAATAAACCTAAGAAGGTATGGAAGGAGAAAAAGTAGAATTTTGCTCAGTCTATGATTTCTCAAACAACATTGCATTCAAAGGAACACGATCTATGGATAATTGATAGTGGCTACTCCAAGGAAATGACTGGAGATAAAAAGAAATTCATTAAACTTGAAATGCGAAAAGGAGGTTCAATAAGCCTAGGTGATAATAATGTTATTAAGATTCATGGTAAAGGAATTCTGAGCATATATGGGAAGAACAAAACTAAATATGTGCTATATGTGAAAGGTCTAAAACATAATCTTCTTAGTATCAGCCAGATGTTTGATAATGGATGTAAATTTGTATTGGATTATGAGGGTTACAAGATAAGAATGAATGGTAAAACAATTGCTCAAGGGATAAGGACAAATAATAATATCTATAATCTATGTGAAGTGGAAGGCCAAACATGTCTAATTAGCCACGTAGATGAGAATTGGTTGTGGCATAAAATATTGGGACATGTAAACTTTGAAAATCTGGTAAAGATAAGTTCAAAAGGATTAGTCAGGGATATACCTAAGATTGCAAAGCCTGAAAATACCATCTGCCAAGAATGCCAACAAGGAAAGAAAATAAGGTTTAAGTTTCCTACAAAGGATTATTCAACTACAAAACCGTTGGAGATAATTCATACTGATCTATGTGGTCCAATGAGGACAAGGGCATTTCAAGGTGAAAGATATTTCATGTTGTTGATTGATAATTATACCAAAATGGCATGGGTCACATTTTTGAAGGAGAAGGTTGAAGCATTTGAAAATTTTAAAATCTATAAGAAGCTGGTAGAAAATGAGTCTGGGAGAAGAATCAAATGTCTCAGATCAGACAGAGGTGGAGAATTTATGTCAAGAGAATTCATGGAATATTGTGAAGATCATGGAATTAAACACCATTATTCAGCCCCAAGAACACCACAACAAAATGGTGTGGTAGAGAGAAGAAATAGGATTGTGAAAGAGATGGCTAGAGCCATGTTGAATGAGGAAAACTCAATAGATACATTTTGGAAAGAAGCAGTACAAACTACTATATACATTCAAAACAAAGCTCTTATTATATTTAACAGTGGTAGAACGCCATATGAAGTGTGGTTTTGTAGGGCTGCATCAATCAAGCATTTCAAAGTATTTGGTAGCAAATGTTATATCAAAAGAGAAGCTGAAGATTTGGGAATTTTTGAGTCAAGATGTGATGAAGGGATATTTTTAGGGTATTCCAATCAAAGCAAAGCATATAAATATTGTTACAACAAGAGATTGCATAGAATTGTAGAGAGTGTACATGTCATGGTTGATGAAATTCAAGTCAATTCTAGCAAAAACAATCTTGAAAGAGAATTAGATGATGAGGATATATGTGCAACAACAAAAGAAGAAGAAGAAGAGGAAGAAGAAGAGAATGAGCGAGAGGTTGAACGTGCTCCTAAAAAATATGTGCAAAAAGATCACCTTGTAGATCAGATAATTGGTGACAAGAATGAAGGTGTGTAGAATAGAAGAAGACTTGCAAAGAAAAAGGAACACGTGAACTTTGCTCTCCTATCTCAGATTGAACCAAATTTTTTTGATGAAGATAGTAAGGATGAAAGCTGGTTAAAAGCAATGGAAGAGGAACTCAATCAGATTGAAAAGAACAAAACTTGGAAATTGGTTCCTAGACTATCAAGCAAGAATGTAATAGGCACAAAATGGGTATTCTAAAATAAGCTGAATGAAGATGGAGCTATGGTAAAAAACAAAGCAAGGTTAGTGGGCAAAGGATATGCTCAAGTAGAAGGTATTGATTTTGAAGAAACATTTGCTCCAGTTGCAAGATTAGAAGCTATTAGGATGTTTCTTGCATTTTCTGTGTATAAAGGTTTTCAGCTATCAGAGAGTGATGATTATGTTTGCAGATTGAGAAAAGCATTGTATGGTTTGAAGCAAGAACCAAGGGCTTGGTATTCAAGTTTGGATAAGTACTTGCGACAAAAAGGATTCAAGAAAGTTTGTGCTGATAGCAATCTGTATTTCATATATGAAGGTGAGCACATGATTGTTGTGGTAGTATACTCACATGCAAGAGGAATTTGAAATGTCAATGCTAGGAGAGATGTCATTTTTCCTTGGTCTACAAATAGCACAATCAGAAAAGGGGATATTTATATCTCAAACTAAGTGTGCTAAGGAAATGCTCAAGAAATTCGACATGGAAGATAGTAGGCCAGTTAGTACCCCCATGATTATAGGCTGCAAATTGAAAAAATATGATGAGTCACCTTATGCAAATCATACTACATACAGATCCATGATTGGAAGTCTACTATATCTAATTGCATCTAGTCCTGATATAATGCAAGTGGTTTGTATGGTAGCACGATTTCAGGTAGCACCAAAAGAATCACATTCCAATGCAGTGAAAAGAATCTTTAGCTACATCAAAAGCACCGTTGACTATGGTTTATGGTATCCCAAAGGAAAAGTTTTCACTTTAACAACATACACAGATGTAGATTGGGAAGGAAGTGTGGATAACAGGAAAAGCACCATTGGAGGAGCATTCTTCTTGGGAAACAAGTTAGTTTCCTGGATGAGCAAGAAGCAAGAATTCACCACCCTATCCATTGCTAAAGCAGAGTATGTGGCAGCAACAACATGTTGTACTCAAGTCTTATGGATGAAGCAGAAATTAGAGGACCTCAAGGTAGAGTACTGTGAGCCTATCTTTACTCTCTGTGACAATTCAAGTGTCATCAGTATATCAAAGAATCTAGTGATGCACTCCAAAACTAGACATATATCAATCAAGTATCACTTCATCATAGAGAAGGTTGCAGATGGAGAAGTTACTTTGAAGTATATTCCTACAAAGGATAAGTAGCTGATATATTTACTACGCCTCTTCTCATAGAGCAGTTTGAATATCTGGGGCAGTAGTTGGGAGTGGTTTCTCCCACATCATATCACTAAATGTTAGTGATAGGGCATACATCCAAGGGGAGTTTCATTGAATATTTCTCATCCCTGGACAAGGATAATGCGATGAAGTAAGGTAAGCTTGTTGTACAAATTTCTAAATGACTTAATGGTTGCAGATTTCAAAATCTCCACGATTGTATTTCTCTTTGTACTACTGGTCAAAGGGGGAGAAATGTGATGCAAAATAGAAGCATGCCGAGAAGAGAAATGATGTTTGTCACAGGGGGAGTTGTTATGTTGCTGTGAAGATAGTAAAGATGGTACAAAGCTTCAATGTTGTATTTTGTATGAGTGCTTCAAGTTTTTCCATCAATTCCAAAGGGGGAGATTGTTGGCATATAGTTTTCATTGATGTCAAAAGAGAAAATCATGCAAAGGAGATTGTTGGCAAGATCCGATAAGGTAAGGATGACGAGAAAATAGATGGCGAAGGATGATTGAATATGGTGCTGACGCGTGGCTAGGACATCAAAGGTGGATAGGTGGTAGTAACCTACAACCCCGCAAATGCTTGAAAAAGAGTCAGAAGTATGGTGGTACACCACAACACCACATAGGCTTACGTCTATGTCAGTGGTATGGCGGTACACCACAACACTACAAAGGCTTAATTTTGTGCTGGCGGTCTAGCGGTATGTAACCCGCAAACACTGCAATGGTCATTTGGATGGACTGTGATAGAGAGGTATCATGTGGTATGGCAGTTAAGTGCAACATCGTGACTGCTCATGTTGGTGTCAGTGGTATTGTGGTAAATAAATTAACACATGGAAGGAAAATAGAATAATGACACATGGCAATAACTTATTCAATGATTTTGCATCCTTGTTGTAAAATCAACATTGGGTCATACAAATTAGTTGTCGGTGGTGTTTTACTGTGTAACCCTAGACAATGAAAAGGAGTAAAATGACATGGTGAGAGGTGAATGCTCACAAGATCATCGATGGAGATTTGAATGACCACTTATCCAAAGGTCAAGATTTGAAGATATGTCAATGAATGAGAGAAAATGGATTAGGGCACGAAAGGAGTAGACCGATGGCTAGCATTCAAAAGAAGAGATCTGAAATAGTTGAGTCTGTGTGAAAAGGGTTTTGATTGGTAATTGACATAGAGAAAAGAATTAATTGGTCCAAATGCACCCAACAATCAATGTAAACGAGATTTGATGCAAACAATGGCAACACAAATTGCAGAAGTGATTGAGATCAAAATCAGATTGAAGGATCAAAAGATAGAATTAAATGCATAATCAGATGTCTCTAAAATAGAATTTAATGTTGTATAGCTCGATGCAAGGTATAGCAATATCTGGTAAATCCTATTAGATGTCTTAATGATGAGCTGGACAGTGGTGTGGAGCTCAAGGTACATGAAACTTGGTGAAGTTTTCAAGCTAAGGAAACCCTAGTAGAAGATTAGAGAAGATCTGATCATGTGTGAGAATCTTGAGGCATTGAATTCAGGTCGATGAGAAAAGATAATTTAGGAATTTGTCCAAGGGAAGTAGTATTAGTGTGTGATGTGTTGAATCTGAAAGTAAGGAGAATTGTGAAAAAGTTTGTCATTGCATAGAGTGCTTAACAGAGTGATGAACAACTGAGAATTTAGTAGATAAGAGAGTGCAAAGCAGAAGAGAGTGCATAGTAGGCGTGTGTTGCTGAGAGTGCATCTTCAGTAGTAGTAGTGTAAGTTGCAGGGTGTGTAACAATTCATTGTATGTAATGGTGCATTTTCAGGTTGAGTAGAACTTAATTGTATGCACATATGAACTTGTAATCTTGTTGAGGTTGTAGCCTTATCAAATTGATTTATAGCTCAGATTAGGTGATTATAGTCTCCTTGGAGTTGTAGCTCCTAAAACAGGGTGTAGTAGCATCCTTGAAGTTGTAGCTTCTAAATTAGGGAGTTGAAGCTTCCTTTGGTTGCAACCCTAAACTTTGTAACAAAGATTTTATTTGTGATGTCGGATTTGAGTAGTAGAATCTGTAAGGAAATCTAGGAGCGTATCTAGTGAAACTCCATGCAGTAGTGCCTTCGGTAACTTTCAATTTCGATTAGGTTACCTCAAAGACACAGACAACTATGTCCCAATGCGAAATATACACAATTTATTTCCTACATTGATCCATCTGAGAGAAACACATGTAAATTCAATAGTAAGCATTAACCCAACAAACATGAAAGATGAAACAGAAAATCACAACACAAAGATTTACGTGGGGAAAATCCTTTTGGATAAAAAAAACTGACACTCCAAAGATCGAGCCATTGTATTATTCAGCAACATAATGGTTACAATACAAATCAAGGCTCTTAGCCTTTTCAGAGTTTACATCTTGTTCATTCTGGATACTATCTGGTAATCAACTCTCCCTCTATACATTTCCTGATCAACCTCTCAAACCAAACAATCTTCGTACTGTTGCAATACTCTCACATAGTATACAATAATGATCAACACAAGAGATCAACCATGGCATTCAATCCTTGATCAGGAGAGAAATCGACAACATAACTCTGCCTCTTACTTCCTCTATTTCGGCCTCATGGCCTCGGCCTTCTAGCCAGCCACACTTGACCTTAACATCTCATCAGCTCTTTGAGTCACCTGTTACTGCCTCATGGCTCCAGCCTTCTCGCTAGCCACTCTCGGCCTTCACCTCTGTTCGCTCTGTCTCTCACTCTCTTTCTTCTCTTCAGCTTTGGCTCTATGAAAACAGTTTGGATCCAACTGTCGAATTACAACTGTTGAATCATCCAACTCAGAAAAATGATTCACATTCTACTTTCTCTAATTTTTCCATATCGCACCATGTCGGATAGTCATCCAAATTGTCAAGGGCGTTCAACCTGTGTTGACATGTCGGTGAGACACTAACAGTGTCTCCTCGATGCCAACCCAACCAACATTCGATATCGCCAAGAGTCCATGCTAACAACAAGAGGTTATATCGATCTCATCATGCTCATCGGCAAGATAATCGCCATTCGATGAGACATTACATTGAGCTCTTTGTGTCATACCGATGTCATTGTTGGCAAGACATCCCTCTATCGCTAAGAGGTTACAACGATATTTACATTTCACCCCGAAGACTTCAGTTCACCAAGAGTCACACCGAAGACATCTCAATCGGCAAGACATTCATCTTTCGCCAAGACGTCATGTCGAGTTCACAAGTCACACCAATGAGGTTTCCATTCGGTGAGACATTCACTATTCAGAGAGACTCATATCAAAGTCTTCAGTCACAGCGATGAGTTATTCCTTTCGGCAAGACATGTCGATCTCACCAAGACTTTCTGCCGACAGCCTTATGTTACTCTGAAGCCTTTCACCTATCGGCAAGACCAAAGCTCTTCACCAAGAGTTCACACCGAGATCTTTATGTTATACCAAGCACCAAACTCAGTCGACAAGACTTCTCTCTATCGCCAAGAGGTTACAATGATGTTCACACCTATCGGCGAGAGAACCCACCATCGGCAAGACTTCATAGCGAAGCCTTTGAGTTACTACGAAGACACCAAAAATACACCCGTTGATGAGACCTTCCATTTTCACTAGGACTTCATACCAAAACTACCATGTAACACCGAAGTCTCACAACGGTCACCAAGACTTCATATCGAAGTCTTTGAGTCACTGCGAAGACCCCAAGTGTTAACCCAAAACCACAGTTTGGCAAGAGTCACACCGATGACCCCTAACACTGTCGCTGAGACATCTCCACATCGGTAAGACATCTTACCGATAGACTATGAGGTACGCTAAAGACCACACCTTCTAACATACTATCGGCGAGACTTCAACACATTGCCCAGACATTACAACGAACAGAATCTTTCGGCCAAGGGTCCTCCCGATACATGATAGAAAGGCCTATCAGCCAGACTTCACCATGAGCGGTAAGAGGCCATGCCGAAAGCTTCTTGTCATAGCGATAGATTCCTTCGGTGAGATATAAACAAGGTCATAGCGACCAGAGCATTTCACAGGGTTCACAAATTGCCAGTCAGCTAGACCACCCAAATGTCACACTGACATTACTCCTCTAGATGTTCTAGCCTGTGAGATTGAGGCACATGATTCCAACAGAATCAAGTAGCTTTTGTCATCATGATTTTTTCCATCTTGGGTTTTCCATGTATATCTAGTGTTATGAGTTGTTGTTGCATGTGCATGTGATTGTTATATTGGTTTATATTTTTATCTGCACATCTGAGTTGTAAGGTTGAATTTGCAAATATGTTTTCAAGTCTAAATTTTTTTATATCTAATGATTCACCCCCCTCTCAGTAGATCATTGTGTTCTAACAAAGAAACCTTTAACTCTATGATTTGATGCTTAACAAGGGATAGGATGTCTATCTGATGGTTTGACATTTAAGAGACATGGAATCCTGAGCTCTAACATCATTTTATTTTTCCCTTGCAAGCACCTCAAGAGCTATCAACAAAGGAGTTGAAGATGCAACTGATCAACAATGGGGTTCATCATTCAAGCAATGACAGATCCCTTTTCTCTTACATGTATTTTTTACTTCTAGATGTACAATTCATCTATTATTGAATCTTATTCAGTTAATCCCATGGCTTGTGTGGGAAAATTATAAGCATATTTCTTGTAATGAATTTAAACAACTACTTTATGGAAATTTTTGTGTACTATTCCTCCTTTCTGTAAAGCAATTGCATAATAAAAATTGAAAATTCATTTCATGGCATTATTTGTATGATTATGAGTAACTTTAGCAAACTCTTTTGTGTACCTTTCTCCCTCTTCAAAGTAGAAAATTTTAGTGATGTCCTAGCCTAACCTAATTGGGATGAAAAGCACAATTAGGTAACATTTTTGGCAACCTCTACTATATGTTGTTGATAGAATGGAAAGATTGAAGGTGTTGTCATTGATGTCAACTGGTCAGCTGGTTATTCACTAGTTGTTGTTGGTTGTATATTTCGAGGATATTGAGAAAATTGCAAATAAAGATATGTTGCAAGTGTTCAATGGTTGCTCCAATTTTTGGTCCGGATTTGCTCCTGTGGTTGTGTAGTTTAGATATGTTGTTCATGGTTGTGAGAAGGTGTTATATTCAGTTTTTTGATTGTTGGTTTGTGGTACAGTACAAGTTGTGTTCACCAGTTGTGAACTATTATTTTCTATGTTTCTAGTTGAGGCCCGAGAGAAATGTTGTTGGTCTAGATCTCTCTTTGATGAAGTCTTACGGCATATGGTTCTGAAGTTGAGTTTCCCTAACTATATTGATGTTAATTTCAGCATTTGGAAAGTTCATTCTTATTGGTTCTATGTGTTTTACATTGGTGTGGCTGACCTTGTGTGAAATACTACTTTGGAGAATGATGAAGCATGTTGGATCTATTTGGGTCCCCATGAAGTGTGTGTTTGGGTCGCCCTCATTCTAATTCCACCCTAGGATGTTTTGGTGCTAACCTAATTTGAATTTGGATTTGGACAATCGACTTTGGATATGTTTCAAAGTTGAAGATGGTATAAATACAAGATGAGTTAGTAATGGAAAATATACAAGAGCGAAGAAGAAGCACGATAAGAGAAAAGAGAAAGTGTAGTTTTTTGCGACATTGATTCTATTCAGTAAGTGTGTGTGTTGAGAGTGTTGGATATCAATGTGAAGCTTAATATTGAGTTTTCAAATGTAGTGAGTAGAAGACGAACTCTATCATTCAAGCAAGTTGATCGAATGATTGTGGTGAAATCCTTTGTTGCATTGGGATTGTAGTCTCTTTATAATAAGTCTTCTTTTTCTTCTTTGTATCTTTGTGGTAGTGATCCCTCCGGGTTGTAGCCCTGTTGGACAGTGAGTCCTTATTTAAGGCAGTGAGCCTTTTGTAATCAGTTTTGATATTCTCAATAGTGTGAGTTAATCCTCACCGTGGTTTTTCCCTCATTGGGTTTTCCATGTAAATCTGGTGTTATTGTGTTTATGTGTTGGATTTGAGTTTCTGCATTAGCATTTGATGATTAATCATTTAACCAGTATTTTGTGTTAGTTATGGTGATTGAATTAATGGTTTAATTTTGTGACAACTAATTCACCCCCCTCTCAAATGTCCTATTCAACAATTGGTATCAAAGCACAAGGTTCCTTAGTCAAGAGCTTAACCGCTTGAGGAAGGTTCAAGATGGATGGAAAAATGGTTTTTGATTATCTGAGGTTTGATGGAACTAACTATGGTATTTAGAAAGTATTGATGGAAGAATATCTGGAGTATTGCAGATACAATGTGGAGAAAGCTTACAAAAATCCTTACACTCCTCCTGCTAATGGTCTGAGTACACTTGAAGAGATCAAAGCACATGAAGCGAACAATAAGGTGAAGTTCATCTTAAAGAATAGTCTGGTACATTCTGAGTTGATTAAGGTTTAGAATTTGAAAATAGCTAAGGAAGTCTAGGATGCTTTGGAAAGAGCGCATGATGGTGATGCAGGAGCATCCTTGGATCTTTGCAATCCTGCATCAACCAAAAATATTTTTCTTTCAATTTTATTCTTGTTCAATTCTTGTTTAGTTCAAGTTGGCAGATTCAACGTATCACCATATTTTCTCACCAGACCCTGTGGATCTATGTTTTCATCATGGACATGTTCATTTTCCTTATTCCAATATTTCAGATGGATTGGGTCTTTTTTTGGGAAGTTATCACTTCCGGATTAAGTGTTAGTTTCTTGAACTGGCACCAGAATAATTTTCAAGCATAATGGCTAGTTCAATCTCTTGTGGATCTTTCCTATAACTTGCAGATCCTCGCGATGTGTTTCAAATTGTTCTGTGGAGTATCCCCAGCCTTAATTATGGGTCCACACTTCATCCTATGCATCTGTTGAGGAGAAATTCAAATTTGAGGCCGACCTATTTCATGCACACATTAAATTTTCTTCATTGGATATTGTAATGATCTTTGGTTGATGCTGAAGATTCTAGAACTGCGGATATGATATAAAGCATTGTAATGATCATTAGGATAGGAAATGACAAGTTAGGAATGATTATTGGATTTGATATGTAATATTTTCACTCGCATATAGGAGAATATAGGAATGTTGTATTTTTTGAGCATGTCATATCAAGCTTGTGAGCTAGATCTATAAGCCCGGATGTTGTCGGCTGTTTGTAATTGAATTTTCTAATAATAAGAAGGTTTGAATCTGCATTTTCCTCCATATTCTATGTTCCTTCTATTGTGTGACTCTTGCTGGACGGTCTGGATTGTTCTCTTTGAGGACCCTCCTACTGTGACTACACCAGATTGGTATCAAAGCAAGATTCATTCCATGAGAGATCATCAGAGTTTGCGGAGTCCTATTGAAGATTTGTTGTGGGGTGGCAGATTGAGGATCCGACCTGCAACTACAGAAGACTTGTGTAAAGATAGCGAGAAGAAGAAATGGTAGAGGAAATGGAGCGTGTGGAAATGAAAACCTAGCTATGATGGAGATGTTGAGAGGAATTTTTTCCAAATTAGATGCAGTTGAAACAACCCAGAGGAGAGGTCGACCAGTTGATGATGTGAGTGATGAAGAGGTAGAAGAGCGGGAAGTAAGGGAAAGAGAAGATCAACATATCCTAGATCATGGATATGAGAGGTTCATAAGAGCCCTAACTAAAGCAAATACCAAACCACATTTCAATCCACCAGATTATAGTGGTAAGTTGGATTCAGATGAATTTCTTGATTGGATAATAGAGATGGAGAAGTATTTTGATTTTGAAGGTACCACTGAAGATAAGAAGGTGGAATTTTCTTGTACAAAGTTGAAAGGACATGCATCCCTTTGGTGGGAAAATTTGCAGATAGATAGGAAAAGAAGAGGAAAGGAGAAGATAATATCATGGGATTGAATGGTGAATAAGTTGAAGACAAAGTTTATGCCTGCAGATTATCAGATCATTTTGTTTCGAAAGTTGCAAAATTTGAAGCAAAAGGAATCAAGTGTGACAGAGTATACTAAGGAGTTCTATAAGTTGAACATCAGATTTGGACATTCAGAGGATGAGATCGAGCAAGTAGCCAGATATGTGAATGGTTTGAGGTCGTCTATATAGGATGAGATCAGTTTGATCAAGTTAGTGAGTGTGGAAGAGGCATATCAATGTGCCCTAAAAGAAGAGAAGTTGAATAAGAGACATGAGTAGAGGTAGAGAGGAAGAGGTGGAAGATTTCAAAGAGGAAGAACTTTTATTGGAGGAGGAAGAGGATCTTTTGCAGATCAAAATAAAGATAGAGAAGTTAGTAAGAATGATAATTCGTACCATAGAGATGATGGTAACCCTTATCGAATAGGAGGATATGGTGGTTACCGGAATGAGGGTTATGGAAAAGATGATAGAGGACAGGAGAAAAGAGTATTCAAAGGAACTTGTTTTAAGTGTGGTGGAGGACATAGAGAATTTGAATGTAATCAGGGACAGACAAGCAGAAAGACTGAGAACAATAGAAGAACAGCCTTTATTGATGAGGATCATGCTGGATCATCTAATAAACCAGAAGAAGGAGAAGTGTTGGTGAATAGAATAGTATTATGTCAAAGTGATTTGGAGAAGGAACTATTGCAGAGAAAGAATTTGTTCTGAACCAGATGCAAGGTAGCTGGCAAATGTTACAAAGTGATTGTTGACAGTGGAAGCTCTGAGAACTTGGTTTCTGAAGAAATGGTGACCAAATTAAAGTTGGAAAGAATGAAACACCCGAAGCCCTATCAGATAGCTTTGATTCAAGATGAGCATAAGATACTGGTAAGTGAACAATGTTTGGTGAAATTGAAGATAAGAAATTATCATGAAGTTTTGTGTGATATCATGCCTATGGATGTATTCCATGTTTTGTTGGGAAGGCCTTGGCAATATGATAGACAAGATATTCATGATGGAAAGAAGAAAACATATACCATTGTTGCTAATGGGATGAAGTAGACTTTTTTGCCATTGGAAGATGTTCCTAAAGTTGAGATCTATACGAATGCAAAAATTTTTTTGGTTGATGGAAGGAGATTTCTGGATGGATTGAGACATGAGAACATGTGTTATGCCTTGGTTCCTAAGAAGGATGAAGACTTGAAGCATGTAGAAGAACAAGCAGAGGAGATAAAGGAGATGCTGGTAGAATATGAAGATATCATTTTAGATAATGTACCAGATGGATTGCCACCTATGAGGTGTATTAGTCATTGCATTGATTTGATTCTTGTAGCTAGTTTGGCTAACAAAGCAGCACACCGAATGACACCGTCAGAGAATGAAGAGTTGAATAGACAAGTGCAATATTTTTCAAGAAAGGGTTTGATTAGAGAAAGATTAATTCCTTGTGCAGTACCTGTTGTGCTAGCACCTAAGAAGGATGGAGAATGGAGGATGAGTACAAATTCTAGAGCCATAAACAAAATCACAGTGAAGTATAGATTCCCTTTTCCCCAGATGGATGAAATTATGGATTGGTTGAGTGGATCTAAATACTTTACAAAGATAGAATTGAAGAGTGGATATCACCAGATTAGAATCAGAGAAGGAGATGAGTGGAAGACAAAATTCAAGACAAATGAAGGATTGTATGAGTGGTTGGTGATGCCTTTTGGACTAACAAATGCACCGAGTACTTTCAGGAGGTTGATGAATGAGGTATTGAAGAAATTCTTAGGTAAGTTTGTGATTTTCTATTTGGATGACATCTTGATTTTCAGTAAGACTAGAGAAGAACATTTGTTGCATATAAGACAAGTTTTGTAGAGGTTGAGAGAAAAGCAGTTGTTGATAAACATTAAGAAGTGTAGTTTCATGAAGGAAGAATTGGTATATCTTGGATTTGTGATATCTAGGGATGGATTGGAGATGGATCCTGAGAAGGTAAGAGAAATTGTTGAATGGCCTACACCAAAAAGCATTGGAGAGGTAAGATCATTTCATGGATTTGCTAGTTTCTTGATGAGCTCAGGATATGCTCATAATTTGAGTATTATGATGTATTTTTAATATCTCTACTCTTATTGCTAATGGATGTTTTAACTCTTTTATTAAAGACTTTCTATCTAAAAATGGGTAGTATCCTATAGCAATACATTCCTATATTCCTGCAACTTAACATCTCTATGTGTCTTATTAATTACCCTGTTTGGCCTTCCAAATGACTGATATAATGCATATGGTTTTTGAATAATGAGATAGATTTAATATGTGATTAATGAATGTATCGTGTTGTTCACCACAAATCTTTTCTTTCGCCTTTGTTGCCTTGTGCATCGTAGGTTGTTGAAGGGAGCATGGACAAGTCAAAGCACAATAGATTTCGGCCTTGCAGTAAAGTCCATTTGCAACACGGTGTTGAGGAAGTTGTTCTAGCAAAGACTCTCTGACCGGGTCGTTGGGAAGAAACCTAAATGATCATTAATTTGGAAAGAGTGGAATGCTAAATTCTCTCTAGATCGTGTTGAATGGATATGCTTTCATTTATGAGAAGTTTGTTCCTCGATTTCAGGATACATTTATGTCCACGTCTTTCTCTGTTAGAGTTAGGTAGTTAATTGCTTTTCTGGTTTAAATAAGTGTTCTTCCTGTGCGAGTGAGCAAGCAAAGTATGTAAGAGTTAGTATTATAATGAGAGATAGTGTTTTGTGTTAGTTTTCATATGAGCAGAATAATGTATATCATTATGAGTTTATGAATAAAAGCTAATGAAGTTCTGAGTTCAATTCTTGCATAACTGGTTGATGCTTGCTAAGGGGGCCCACTTAGTAAGTATCTGTAGTTAGTTAGTTAGTTTTTTATTTCCTGTTGATCATAAGTTAGATTTCATTCTTGAAATTTTTAGTGCAAAATCAGTCTTATATTGTTCCTGCAACATCGAGAATCCATCCCTATGTTTGCTCCTACAACATAAGGCCAGTTCGTAGTTTGTTTTGATTAAGTTTAGAAGGATTTGCATTAAATTCCTGTAGCATAAGTAGAATTCCTTTCACGCATTTATTTTTGGTAAATCGTGACTGAAACTGGTTCTTAGTGCACATACAGTGCCGCTCTATTTCAAGTATACGTTCCCTGGTTTGACAATGTAAATGAACAACCATAAGAAGATATTAGTCGCCTGCTAGAATGTCCAATTCCCAGGTTAGGATTTTCTGCGACTTTTATATCCTTTTGTGGACGTGACCATTTTTGGTGCTATTGCTGAGGATGGTGTCAAGCTAAGAACCTATCATAGTCATTGTTAGCAGTAGTTTAGCCTTTTATTCAAGCATTTTCAAAATTCATTCTATTGCATGCATAGAAGAAGAGACACTCTGGGAAGATTCCTCCCTAACCTTCCATTCCTTGATAACAATCTTGAACCATCTTATAATCTATTTTAGGAAGGAGAAGATCAAGATATCAATCCATTTGCTAAAAACCTACTTGTTGAACTTCCATTTGATCTAGTTGAAGAACCTGAAGAAAATCCATTTGTTGTGATACTCCATCAAGCAACAATGGCACGTAATCCACGTAATCAACCTCCTGCTTTTGAATTCCCCATCATTTCTCAGCAAGATAATGATAACCTTAAAAATATTCCTTCTTCATTACTTCCCAAGTTCTATGGACTAGTTACACAGGACCCAAAAAATTTCTTGTTTGAGTTTGATATCCTCTGTCGTAGCTATGACTACACTTCAGATGCTCACAAGATGAAGTTGTTTCTTGCTACTTTGAAAGGATCCCTTAGATGGTTTATGAATTTGGGAAGGGGTGTTGTTGATAGTTGGGCAGCCATGCAAAGAAAATTTCTTGAGAAATACAAGGAATATTGTAAGAGTGGTAGTAAGGGTGATGATATATTTAGAATTCAACAAAAAGAGGATGAAAGCCTGGAAGACTATATCTCAAGATTCTTGTTTTCCCTAAAAAATAATTCAGACCATACTCTCAATGAAGAATCTCATAAACTACTTTTTCTAAGAGGAATCAGTGAAACCTGTATAGACGCCCTGGATTTGATGGAGGAGGAGATATAAACCAACTTCCTTGGGATGATATCAAGAAGATATGTCTCAACTACTCTCGAGCAATTGTTAAGAAGGGTAGAGGTCATCAAATCACAGTGGGAAAGTCTTATACTAGCAGAGTTTCATGGATGGAGATCACAAATTTGTTGTCTAACTTCAAGTAGGATATCATAAACAATATGGCTACACAGTTGGATACTATGCAAGCTCAGAAGAAACATGAGGAAGCTGAAGCAATCTTGGCTAAGTTCTGTCCACATTGTAGATAGAAGAAATGTGACTGCAGATGTAAGATGGTGGCTAACCTGGAGGCTAAGTAGTTACCTACTGACTTTAAGATGGTAGAGAGTGATGATGACCAAGTATTCTTCATCGCACAAAGGCGACTATGGGCTCAAAGACAAGGTATGCCTCAAAACCCTTTGACTTTTGGTAATCCTTATTCTAATTACAATAACCAATGGCAACCTACATATGACCCATCACCACCTTGGAATACTTCTCAACCTCACTGGCCTAACTATTAGAGTCCTTAATGAAAATCTCCTCAAGGAGGTTGGCAACAGCCACAAGGACAATGGACTCCACCCCTAGGTAACTGGCAGCAGAACCCTCAATGGAGAAGTCCATAGCAATGGCAGAACTAATCTCCTGGCTCCCTGTAGCTTCAACAACCACAACCTCCGGCTCTCATGCCACCTCTTGCAGCACCTGCAACAAATAATAGCCCTCTAAAACAAACCCCTATGCTTGCTCAACCATTGCGAAATCCTAATAATAAGCAGCAGTAGCAGCAGCCTATGTATCTTCCAGAAGCCAATCAATATCCAACTTATGTCCTGAATATTCATGATATCCATCTCAGATCTAGAACCACTCTCCCTACTCCACAACCGCCTGTCATTATAGAGATTCCAGACTCTGCCTCTGAAAAACCTACTGATCCTGCAGAACATATACCTGTATCAGATACTGTCTCTAAGGAACCTGTCCTACAACATCAGGCCAAACTTTCTTTTCCTCAGAGATTGCAAATTACTACATCAAAGTCTATGGAAGAGCCTACCTTTGATATTTTGAATAAGCTAAAGAATGTACACATTCAAATTCCCCTTTTCCAAGCCATTAAAGATGTCCCAATTTATGGAAAATCCATTAAGGAGGCCTGTTTAAAGAAATCAGGAAGAAAGAAAAAGGATCCCCAAACTATTCATGTTCTAGGACATTTGGCAGATATTATGTTAGGGAAGGTAGTCATTCCAAAATATACTGACCCTGGGAGTCCTGTGGTACAAATAAATATTAATGGCCAGATAGTAAAGAATGTTTTGATAGACCTTGGTGCAGCCATCAATGTAATGACCAAGTAGACAATGGAGTGCTTGAAAATCCCAACAATTCGGTCCACACCTACCGTCCTGCAGCTTGCTAATAGTTCCACCGTAAAACCAGATGAAGTGGTAGAAGATATTATTGTCATCCTTGAGTCTTGGGAATACCCAACAGACTTCACCATATTGTCCACTAAGGCAACTTTGGGAGAATATCCTATTATACTAGGTAGACCATGGTTAGCTACGGCTGATGCTTTTATAAGATGTCGTTCAAGAGATATGACAATTTCTGATGGTCAATCAAGAAAGAAATTGACTTTGTATCCACCTGCCCAGCCTCAGCCAGACTTGTCTCAACCAATTTGGCCAGATTTAGGGGAGGAAACTGAAGAAGTCAATTCATTGGCTCAGCTAATGATGCTACAAACTAATCCGTTTTTACAGCTTCAAAGTGAGGATGACCTGATTTTACATATTTTGCAGTCCAACTCTGATCTGAGTAGCCCATCTGTTGCAGATAGCTATCCTCAATAGTGTTTCCTGCAGCAACTGAATTCTGAGAGCCTGCAACCTGAATCTCCTGCAATTTATCACAACTTGCTTCCACATGAAATAAAGACACCAACTTTATCAACAACCTCCATGAATGATCTTACCAAGTAAGTAGAAGTGTCTCCAGGCCGCTGTCTAAACATCAATAATAAGCTACCTCAATCTCAACAAGTTGCGCTAGTCACAATGCTGCAAGATCAACACAAAGCTTTTGCATGAGATTATGGGGATATAAAGGGAATAGATCCTAAGATTTGTACTCATATGATCTATATTAAGGAAGACTATTTACCTATTAGATAGCCTCAAATAAGGATAAACCCAACACTCAGGGAAATAGTTAAAACAGAGCTCCAAAAATTGTTTGATGCTAGTTTTATCTACCCCATTTCAGACAGTCAGTGGGTATCTCCATTGGTTATTGTCCCTAAAAAAGGAGGAAAATAGAGAGTTTGTGTAGACTACAGGGAGCTAAACACAACAACTAAAAAGGATCACTTTCCACTGCCATTTGTTAACAAAGTGCTAGACTCATTATCTGGTAAAAAGTATTTCTCTTTTTTGGATGGATACAGTGGGTATAATCAAATTAGAATTTCCCCTGAAGATCAAGACAAAACAACTTTTACTAGTCCATAGGGTAATTTTTCCTACTCTGTCTTACCTTTTGGACTGTATAATGCACTTGCAACATTTTAAAGGGCAGTGATTAGTATTTTTGCTGACATTTCTCATGATTCTATGGAAATTTACATGGATGACTTCACTACTTATGGAGTTACTTATGAAGAAGCATTAGCCAATTTGGAAAAAGTGTTGAAAAAATGTCAGGAGAAAAATTTATCTTTGAATAGTGAGAAATGCTTTATGATGATGCAAGAGGGAATTTTTTTAGGCCATCATATCTCTCAAGCAGGAATTCAAGTTGATCCTGCAAAAATATAAATTATTCTAACTTTTCCAACACCTACAAAACAAAAGGATGTTAAAAGTTTCCTAGGACATATTGGATATTATAGAAGATTTATCAAAGATTTCAACAAAATAGCCAGTCCATTATATGCCTTATTGACTAAGGATTCTGAATTTAACTGGACTAAGGCCTGTGACAAATCTTTCCTGCAGCTTAAGAACCTACTTACTCAGGCACCTGTTCTTCAAGGACCAAAGTGGAGTTTTCCCTTTCATATATACACAAATGCTTCTGATTATGCCATAGGGGCAGTTTTAAGACAGAAAGAGAATTCCATTGAGTATGCCATATATTTCATCAACAAAAACCTTCAAGGCCCTGAATTAAACTATACTATCACAAAGAAAGAATTGCTAGCAGTTGTGTATGCCCTGAAGAATTTTTGACATTATGTCATTGGTTACCAAATATTTGTTCATACAGATCATGCAGCAATAAGGTACCTCATGAATAAGCCTGTCATATCTGGTAGATTAGCAAGATGACTCCTATTGTTGCAAGAATTTGATATCATAGTTATTGATAAGCCAGGCCGAGCTAATGTGGTGGCTGATTTATTTTCAAGACTTCAAACACCTACATCTGACACTCCTGAGGTAATTGATGATAGCTTTCCCGATGAACATCTATTTTTTATTGCTGCTCAAACTCCATGGTATGCAGATATTGCAAATTATTTAGCAGCCAAAATTTTTTTAGTACACTTCTCACCAAAGGAAAGACAATTGTTGGTAGAGAAAATTTTTAACTTTTCATGGATTGTAGACTGTTTATTTTACATAGGACCTAACCAAGTCATGAGAATGTGTTAGGGAAGATGAGACCTATGAAATTTTGCATGCTTGTCATGATGAGCCATGTGGTGGGCACTTTGCAGCCAAGAGAACATTTATGAAAGTGCTTACTATAGGATATTATTGGCCTACACTCCACAAAGATGCTGCAGCCTACACCAGAAAATGTGACAGATGTCAACGCATGGGGAGACCAACAAGGTCTGATGAAATTCCCCTGAATCCAAAAGTGGTAGTCAATCCCTTTGACAAATGGGGCATGGATTTTGTTGGGCCTATCAATCCTCTATCCAATGGGAAATCGAATATTTTGGTGTGTACTGATTATGTAACCAAGTGGGTGAAAGTGAAAGCAATGAGACATGCCCATGAAAATAAAGTTGCTGAGTTCCTGTATGAGCAGATTTTTACTCAGTTTGGAGTCCCAAGGGAACTTGTTACTGATCAATGAGCTCAGTTTACATCCAACTTAATCACTGCATTGATGAATGATTATAAGATCAGGCATAGAAAGTCTAGCCCCTATCACCCTCAAGCCAATGGTCAGATAGAGGTTACCAACAGAGAAATTGAGGCAATCTTTACAAAGATAGTCCAATTACACAAGAAAGATTGGAGCAGTCACCTTCCTGAAGCAGTCTGGGCCTATAGGACAACATGGAAAACAACTACAGGGTTTACTCTTTTTGAGTTACTCTATGGTAAGACTGCCATGTTGCCAATTGAGTTTGAGCATAAGACCTTAAGGACTACTCTCCAGCTTAACATTGATATTTCAGAAGCTCAAAAGGAACGCCTCCTACAACTAAATGCATTGGATGAGATGAGGAAAGCTGCCCTGCACCATATTGAAACTATCCAACAACAAAGAAAAAAATGGCATGACAATCATATTCGCACTAAGCAATTCTCTGTTGGTGATTGAGTGCTGCTCTATGACTCCAGATACAAGGAAAATCAAGGTTAACTCACCACAAGATGGCTTGGTCCTTATGAAATAGAAACTGTATTTGATAATGGTTCAGTTCAGTTAGCTACAATAGATCCAGTCTGATTCAAGCTACTAGTTAATGGACACCGTCTTCGGTTGTATCATAAGCTAGCATCCAAAGATGAATTTATGCAGTAGTTTGTTTCGAATGTGGCCACTGATCTTCCTACAGTGAAAGGCTTCGGCCTTTCTCCTGCAACATCTCTTTAAATTCCATGTTGCATGCCCATAATAAAGGTTTCCTTTTAAAGGAAACCACGTTCTCCATTTTCCATCCATCACCACCATGCATTTTCTTTTCTTCCACATCATCCATCTTGCCATACTGCCCTCATTCATGGTTTCTATTCCAACCGTCATTTCATGTTGCGCTGTGATCTTTCCCAGTATGTACGGGCATTAATTACAAGGTACGCAATATCTTTTATTGTCACATTGTTTATTTATTTCATTAATTTATCAACTACTATGTACATATCAGTCATTATTGCCCATTCTTCACCTATCCTTTCGCACATGTGTGGACACATGTCAAATTTTTAGTAGGGGGCAGGATAATCCATTTCAAACCTTTTCTTATGTCATTGTGACAACTGATAAGATATTTTTATTTTCTTGTACTTTCCAAATATGACTGCATGTTATATCCTAAACAACAATTAAGCTGTTTGATATGAGTAGTCCTAACAATCATTTCATGTAATTATCTTTTGAGTCATTCTTAGAAAAGTAGAGAAAATGACAGTAGGATAGAAGAAGCAAAAAGAAGCAGAGCAAAAGAAGTTTTTTTTGACTTTTTCAGAAAAGGTTTGAGTTTCAAGAATCTCAACAGGGATAATTTATGAATATGGGTGGCCAATTGGTAAGAAATGAGCCTGTAGCTCATGAAATCTTGACACAAAATCCTCAAACGGTTCAGGCATTCAGTAATTGTGGTTGGCTGAATTACTTTCTGAGGTTAGATTCCTTTAATGAGGAAGCTGCGTGTGAGTTTTTGAGAACTCTTTCAGAAGGAGAAGCTACAGTGTGGGGTTTGATAGTGGTTGTAACAGAAGAACGAATTGCAGAAGTAACTGGGCTTCCGGCGGTAGGAGAAAATTTCTCTTCAGATGTTGTCTCTGCTAGGGCAAAATTTACAGTACCAACTGACGGACCCTTGGAGGTTTCTAAACACGGATGCAAAAGAGTGTCACTGCCTTTTCCATACTCGGAATATGCCACCTTCATAATTAGGTACTTGACTTGTGAGGGACGCTTTTCCTATTTACATTCCTACCATTTTAAATTATTGAGTCATATGAGGCATGGTTTAGCTGTCAATGTTCTAAATTTTTTGTTAAACCTTTTGAAGCAATGTGCCCATGAAACCTAGAGGGGAAGGGACAACTCTATTGCCCATCATGCCCTCATTAAAATTTTTATTGAGCATTCCCTAAGGGATGTATCACCCCTTTCTTGGAAAGAATTTGTTTCCCAAAAGGGTCTGCAACTTCCAGAGCCTCCTAGAGCACTCCCTGCAGCACCTATCCCTACAACATCTATTCCTGCGGCCTCCACACCAGAGCCCTCTACCCGAGTACAAACCAGGTCTGCTAATAGAAGAGAAAAAGGAAAAAATGAAGGTAGGAGAGTCATCTAGGGCAGAACAAACCCCAGATTCTAACCCTCATGTTCAAAGATAACAGTGTTACTCTCCTACAACACCTTCTTCTGTAGCAGTTCCTCCTGTAGCAACACCTGTTGCCACTGCAGTTTCACCATCATCTTCTTCTATTGAGTCTAAATCCTCTAGGCAATTCAGAAAGAGGAAAGCCATGAGAGTGGCTCTTGTAGCCGCAACATTTCCAAAAACAACTTCAGCAAGGAAACAATGTAAAGTCACCTCAACATTTTCTCAACCTGAAGTTATAATAATTTCTAAGGACTCTGACGAATACAGTGATAATGATTCTCATAATATATCTGAGAATTTTCGACATAGCCCACCTGTTGTTTTTGAGGAAATGTAAAATGAGCCAATGGAAGTTGACGAAGTACAACATGCTAGTAGTAATGAAAGGGGAATGCCAAGTCTTGATGAATTGGCTGAGGCAACTAGGAAAATTTCAGAGGAAGTACAATCTCCTCCTGTGTAGCAATAGGAATTCATCCTGCAGCAAGAGGAAGAACAACCTAAACAATTGGAAGTTTCTAATGAAACCTCATTACCCCCTACAACTTGTCAAGCAGTGGTTGTCTATAAAAGGATATTTTTGATTGAATTTTTGGAATACCTTAGAACCACATGGAGGCTGGTCACATTTCAAACCTTGAGTTTCCACCACTTAACCAAGACTGAAATTCAACAAAGTCTTTGGGAGGAAGAGAAGAAGAAATTGAAAAGAGAAATTGAAAGGCATAAATATAAAATCTAGGAAATGAAAAAGAAAATGGATGAAATGATGAAAATAACTGGTAAATTGTGGAATGTAGACCACCGCCTAGGGTCTATGCTATGTGCCTAAAGGAACAATTTCTTTGGTTTCAATTAATGAGAATTTCAAGGAATTTAGATCATGTTATTCATACAGCCAAAGAATTTTATGATGCATACCAAGTGGCCCCTAGTTGGCTGAAGAATTCTTTATGTGAATTTTATTTGCATGGATTGATAATTCCCTTTGAAATATGTAATCCAGTTCTTTATATTGGTGATATTCATTTGAGGTCACTCATGTCATGGGTGGCCAATGAAACTAATTATGGAAGACAATTGGAAGCCTATGAAGAGGCTGAAAGGGATGAGCCTATCCCACTGTGACCAGAAAGCTCAGATCCCTACACAATGCTGAAAACTTGGCTTACTATTGCATATGGGTTCAATAATCAAACAGAAAGAATAAAAATATTTGATATCAGAAAGAAAGTGTATGAAGAATTCAAAGGCCAACCATATCTGTTTTAGAAGCTTGCCTCTTCTAGAATTGAAAAGAGATGGGAAAAATTGACTGTTGGGCTGAGGAAATCTGAGCCACATAGCTCCCTGAATTTTAAAGCAGCCCTTGGAAGGACAGAGAAGTACATACAGCTTGGTCTTCAGAAGAGGTTCGAGTTATGGTTGCCAATAACATTTCAACCTCTGGTTTTAATGTGGCCACTTTATCCCTATCGAGCTATAGATGTTAATAAGGATACAAAAACCCTCAGATATGAAAGATGGCAACATTTCAGAGGTTTTTACTATAAATTTGGAACTTCACCATAAGGCCATACTGCTTCTACGGATTTCAGGGAAACAACCAAGAAACTTAATGCTGGTGGACCATCATTAGGTTAAGTAGGGGGCATATGATGAGATCAGGATATGCTCATAATTTGGGTATTATTATGTATTTTTAATATCTCTACTCTTATTGCTAATGGATGTTTTAACTCTTTTATTAAAAAAATTCTATCTAAAAATGGGTAGTATCCTGTAGCAATACATTCCTATATTCTTGTAGCTCAACATCTCTATGTGTCTTATTAATTACCCTGTTTAACCTTCCGAATGACTGATATAATGAATATGGTTTTTGAATAATGAGATAGATTTAATATGTGATTAATGAATGCATCGTGTTGTTCGCCATGCATGTTTTCTTTCGACTCTGTCACCTTGTGCATCGCAGGTTGTTGAAGGGAGCATGAACGAGTCAAAGTGCAACAGATTTCAGCCTTGTAGTAAAGTCCATTTGCAGCACGGTGTCGAGGAAGTTGTTCCAGTGAAAACTCTTTGACCGGGTCATTGGGAAGAAACCTAAATGATCATTAATCTAGAAAGAGTGGAATGCTAAATTCTCTCTGGATCGTGTTGAACGGATATGCTTTCATTTATGAGAAGTCGGTTCCTTGGTTTCAGGATACATTTATGTCCACGTCTTTCTCTATTGGAGTTGGGTAGTTAGTTGCTTTTCTGGTTTAAATAAGTGTTCCTCCTGCGTGAGTGAGCAAGCAGAGTATGTAAGAGTTAGTATTATAATGAGAGATAGTGTTTTGTGTTAGTTTTCATATGAGCAGAACAATGTATATCATTTCGAGTTTATGAATAAAAGCTGATGAAGTTCTGAGTTCAATTCTTGCATAACTAGTTGATGCTTGCTAAGGGGGCCCACTTAGTAAGTATCTGTAGTTAGTTAGTTTTTTATTTCCTATTGATCATAAGTTAGATTTCATTCTTGAAAGTTTTAGTGCAAACTCAGTCTTATATTGTTCCTGCAACATCGAGAATCCATCCCTGTGTTTGTTCCTGCATCATAAGGCCAGTTCATAGTTTGTTTTGATTAAGTTTAGAAGGCTTCGCATTACATTCCTGTAGCATAAGTAGAATTCCTTTCACACATTTATTTTTGGTAAATCGTGACTAAAACTGGTTCTTAGTGCACATACAGTGCCGCTCCATTTCAAGTATACATTCCCTAGTTTGACAATGTAAATGAACGACCATAAGAAGATATTAGCCGCCTGCTAGAATGTCCAATTCCCAGGTTAGGATTTGCTGCGACTTTTATATCCTTTTGTGGATGCGACCATTTCTACTGAAATTTCATTAGGAATTTCAGTTCTATTTGCAGTCCTATGAGATAAGCAATGAGAGGAGATAAGAAATATTTTAGGTGGACATCTAGAGCAAACCGAAGTTTTGAGTTGTTGAAACAAAAGGTGACTGAGCAACCCGTGTTGACTTTACCAGACTTTAATAAGGTATTTCAGGTAGACTGTAATGCAAGTGGAAATGCAATTGGAGCAGTATTAAGTCAAGAAGGAAGGATAGTAGCTTATTTCAGTGAGAAATTGAATGATGCTAAGAGAAGGTATTCAGTGTATGATCAGGATTTTTATGCCATAGTTCAAGCCTTGAAGAAGTGGAGACACTACTTGTTGCCTAAGGAGTTTGTGTTTGTATATAGATCATCAAGCATTACAATATTTGAACATTCAAGGTAAGTTGAATCAAAGACACATGAGATGGGTGGAATTCTTATAGATTTATACTTTTTTTTTGAAACATAGGAGTGGAAATTCAAATAGAGTTGTTTATGCTTTGAGTAGGAGAAGGAATTTATTGGAAGAGATGAGAGTGGAGGTATTAGGCTTTGATGAATTGAAGAACTTGTATGAGGAAGACCCAGATTTTGTAGAACCTTGGAGAGCTTGTAGAGAACCAATCTTAGAAGATAGGAGTCAGTGGTTGGATTATTTCATTCAGGAGGATATGTTGTTCGGAGGGAATCAATTGTGTATACCCTGGAGTTCAATGAGGAATAACTTGGTGAAAGAAAAACATAGTGGAGGATTAGTAGGATGCTTTGGAATTGATAAGACAATAGCATTGGTAAGTGAGAATTACTTTTGGCCACAAATTCATAAGGATGTTAGGAAATGTGTGCAGAGTTTGTCAAGTTCCAAAAGGGAGTAGTCAAAATATCGGATTGTATAAACCTTTGACAGTTCTGAAGAGACCTTGGGAAGATATTAGCATGGATTTCATACTTAGTTTTCCAAAAACACAAAGAGGTAATGATTCTATATTTGTGGTGGTGGATAGATTTTCTAAAATGGCGCATTTCATACCTTGTAAGAAGACAACAGATGTAGTACACATAGCATAATTTTTTTTCAAAGAAGTGGTCAGATTGCATGGATTACCTAGGAGTATTGTTTCAAATAGAGATACAAAGTTTGTTGGTTACTTTTGGAGGACACTTTGGAAGAAGTTAAAGACAGATCTAAAGTTCAGTTCTACTTTTCATCCATAGACTAATGGACAGACAAAGGTAGTAAACAGGAGTTTGGGAAATTTTTTGAGATGTTTGGTTGGAGAGAAGACTAGAAGTTAGTATTTAGTCCTTGCACAAGTAGAGTTTTCTTTCAATAATTCAATTAACAGGAGTACCAGAAAGACACCTTTTGAGATTTTTACTGGAGTTCATCCTAGAGGTATATCAGAGTTGCAAGACATCAATAAGGAAGATAAAAGGAGTGCAAAAGTAGAGGAATTTGTAGAACACATGAAGAAATTGCATACTCAAGTAAAACAACAATTAGAAGATATGAATTAGAAGTATAAGGAGTGAGCAGATGAAAAGAGAAGACACAAGGAGTTAAAAGTTGGAGATGAAGTGATGGTGTATTTGAGGAAAGAAATATTTCCAGATGGCACATACAATAAGCTCAAGATGAGGAAGTTTGGACCTTGTAATATTTTGAAGAAATTTGATTCAGGAAATGCATATGAAGCAGAGTTACCGGATGGCATGGGTATATCACCTATATTCAACATTGCATATCTACATTAGTACCATGAAGAAAAATTTAGTGAAGACAGTAAAGCAAGATTGGAGAAACAATTTCCTAAACAAAAATCAGATGAGGTAGAAGATATTTTGGATATTAGAGATGGGAGGAAGACTCGTGGAAGATAGTACAAAGAATATCAAGAATATCTTGTGAAGTGGAAAGTTAGACCAGTGGAGGATTCTGCTTGGATTTCTCAGGCTGAGGTAGACCGTATTGGTTTTCCTTTAGCCCCAACAAAGAGAGGGAATCACTTTTCAATTAACCCTGAATGTATGATGCAAGAGCATCCTTGGTTCTTTACAATCCCGCATCAACCAAAAAATATTTTCCTTTCAATTTTGTTCTTGTTCAATTCAAGTTGGAAGATTCAACGTATCACCATATTTTCTCACCAGAACTTGTGGATCTATGTTTTCATCATAGACATGTTCGTTTTCCTTATTCCAATATTTCAGATCGATTGGGTCTTTTTCCGACAAGTTATCGCTTCCAGATTAAGTGGTAGTTTCTTGAACCGGCACCAGAATAAGTTTCAAGCCTAACTACTAGTTCGATCTCTTGTGGATCTTTCCCATAACTTATGGATCCTCGTGATGTGTTTCAAATTGTTCTGTGGTGTGTCCCTGACCTTAATTATGGGTCCACACTTCATCCTATGCATTTGCTGAGGAGAAATTCAAATTTGAGGCCGACCTATTTCATGCACACGTTACATTTTCTTCATTGGAGATTGTAATGATCTTTGGTCGACACGAAAGATTCTAGAACTATGGATATGATATAAAGCATTGTAATGATCATTAAGATAGGAAGTAACAAGTTAGGAATTATTATTGGATTTGATATGTAATATTTTCGCTCGCATACAAGAGCATATAGGAATGTTGTTTGTTTGAGAATGTCATATCAGGCCTATGAGCCAAATCTGTAAGCTTGGATGTTGTCGGTTGTTTGTAATTGAATTTGCATTCGCCTCCATATTTTGTGTTGCTTCTGTTGTGTGACTCTTGCTACGCAGTCCAGATTGTTCTCTTTGAGGACCCTCCTACCGTGATTGCACCAGATGGTGATGAAAGAATTAAAGAAGAAAAATTATAGAACTTGAAAACACAATTTGATCTTCTACCTATGTTTGAAGATGATAATATTAAAGCTTATGCATAGAGATTGGATGAGACAGTGTTTGAAATGAGAGGACTTGGTGCTACTATAGATGAAACCAGGATTGTAAAGAAGATTCTCAGAACTCTTCCTAATGTTTATAGTGAGAAAGTGAGTGCTATTGAGTAGACTATAGATTATAATACCTTTACTAAGGATCTACTATTGGGATTTTTGACATTTTATGAGATGAGGAAGTTGATTCTAAGGAATGGGTGAAAATCAAAGACTGCTTTTAAAGCTACAAAGGCTGAAGATCCAGATGAAGAAAAATTTGATGAAAAAGAAGCTAAATTTGTAAGAAGAATGAGGAAAGGCTCCGGTAAGTATGAAGGTAAGTTTCCCTTTAAATGCTCTAGTTGTGGATAAATAGTTCATTATGTTGTGAAGTGTCCAAAAAGAGCTAAAAGAAATAAACAAAGATATGAGAAAGAAAAGAAAGGGAAGAAGATTAACAAAGCTTATTATGTGAATAGGAATGCAAGTATATCTGATGAGGATTCAAAATATGAAGATCATGATGACTATGAATGCTTGTTCTTGGTGATTAAGGATGAAACTACTTCTGCTAATTCTTTAAGACAGGTAAAAGAAAGCCCTTTAGAGAAGGAGAAAAATGAAGGTACAGTTATCTCTACCCTGCATGCTAAACAAGAAAACAATTTCTAGCTAGTTGACAGTGGTTGTTCATATCACATGTCTAGTGATAAAAGTAATTTTGTTAAACTTGAAAAATATGATGGAGGCTTGGTTATGTTTGGAGATGATACTGATGCTAAAATCTGTGGGATAGGTTCAATAAGTTTTGATGGCAAGAATCATACTGACGATGTCTACTATGTTAAGGGTTTAAGGCATAACTTGTTGAGTGTTGATAAGATGTGCAGAAAAGGATATGATCTTGTGTTCAAGGATGAGAGATGTGAGATCCAGAAAGGATCCAAGACATTGATTGCTATGGGAAAGAAATCTGAAGGGAATATCTATCAACTTAAGGGTGTTGATGGACAATGTTTTATGAATTAGATTAATGACAGTTGGTTATGGCATAGGAGAATGTGCCACGTGAATTTTCATAACTTGGAAAATATCAGTGTTGTTCAGGCTGCAAGAGATTTAATGACAATTACAAATCTTGTTAATGGTATTTGCAGGAATTATCAGTTTGGGAAGCAAGAAAGAAATCATGACAGATCAAAGGAACAATCCACAATCAGACTACTAGATTTAGTTCTGTAGACATTGAAAAATGTCCCAAATCATATCATACATTCGAATCAAGTATACTAACATCATTTCCTCTTGGAACCCATCCTCTTTTCGCTTAATTAATTAAATTATCCTAGCTATTTAATTAGTTGCATCATTTGCATCTATTAATCTAATTCATTTAATCGAGTTAATTCCCCCTTTTCACACTAACATTTCATCTCATTAAATAAAATAAATGAAACTACTTAACTTAAATTCCCAAGTCTTCTTATTTAATTAAATAACCCTAAGTTATTTAATTAAATGTCATATCACCTTTCCCTATTCATTAAATCATTTAATTTAATGAAAATCACTTTATTCTTCTAAATTCCCCTAATTGCATGATTGAGCTCTTGTTTAACTAGAAATTATCTAATTAATCTAATTTCCTCCCACTTGCAAGGGAATATTCCAAGAGAATATTCCTCCTTTGCACATTCCTCCAAAAGGGGAATATTCCCATGGAATATTCCTTCCCCTTTTTGCACAATTAAACTTAGTTTTAAATTGAAAAATATCCTTTTTCCTCACCCATGAGAATATTCTAAAGAATATTCTCTCTCCTCCAATCATTTGAAAAAGGGAATATTCTCACTTCATATGCAAGTTAACTTGTGACTTCCTGTGCAAGTTAACTTTTGACCTCTTGTACAGGTCAAAAGTGTGCTTGTTTGGAAGGAATGAAAACCCTTGATTAAATCTCATCTTGTATTCTCACCCATTGATGAGAATCCATGATCCACACCTCTTTTTTCTTTCATCCTTGATTGCTCATTAGCTTTTTCAATCTCAGCCCTTCATTTCTCATTTGCTCTCCTATAAATAAAACACTATTTGGAGACAAATGGATCCATCTTTTTTCAGAGGAAACTTATGTTGTTGAAATTAGTCACACTCACACTCATTTTTAACTCACATTTAGCATATTTTAGTTCATTTTAATTACATAAATATCTTAGCTTCCATTATGCATCTATTTAGCTAATTAGATAATTAGGGTTTAAATCTTTTTAGTTTAAATATCATTTAGGTTAGCTTAGCAATTGCATATCTAAATCATTTTAGCATAACTCATGTTTTCATTCACATCTCACAACCATTTCATTGATTCTCTTCAATACAATTGATTGAAATAAGCTCACTAATCACGAGATTGGGAAAGGGTCACCATGCCACATCAATGTGACACCACTCCTAAAATGGGATAAGTTTCAAATGGGTTATAATAGAAATTTTAAACATTTTCATAATTTAGAATGCTTTGTTTTAATGAATTTTTAGTTTAACTTCAATTCAATTAATCCTATTTAGATTGAGTATTAGTGGCTTCATTATGCTTTGATTATTTATGGATCAAGTGAAATTGACCCGTACTAATATCCTCATTCGACATTCTGGTGCTAGAAGGAGGGAAAACTAATCAAATTTAATCAATTTCTATCTCAAATTCTATTTGTTTTGACTTTTCTAGGATAGAGCGACGCCCAAAACAATTTCAGTGACGCATTTTACAAGGCGTCACCATATAGCGACGCTATCTTAATCTGAAACAATGACACCTATTAAACACACTAATGTTGATTAAAAAATGGTGACGTTAATACTTTTTAGAGGTATCAAAATCTGAAAATGGCGACGCTCGACCAAATAGAAACACTATCATGCTCATTGTTTTCTTTGTAGAGCGACACCCTATTTCACCAGAGCGACACTATCATGAATAGTGATGCCCAACTCTGGTAAGAAATTTAATATTTTTTTAGCATGTGTTTTAATTTTTTTTATTCATTAGATTACTAACATGCCTCTAACATTGTTTTGGTTTTAGACTAACTAGGTTTTGCAGGATTAGACGACATGAAGCTAAAGTGAAGAAGCATTCTCATCTTAAGATTTTGTGACTTTAACAAGCGTTTGATGCTTTGGGGAAATTATAACCTAATTTCATATGCTTTTTACTTTATGCTTTGGGACCTCACTAAATTTCATTTGGGTTTAAAATGAACGCTCAAACGAGACTAAAATTAAACCCTCATTTATTCATTATCTTTTGGGTTTAAAATTAAACAAGGCAACTTAACATTTCATTTGGTACATAAAATGAATTCATCTTAGCCTTAGTCAGTAAAATGAATGAGTGTTTACTTTGTTGTGACACACTTGTAGTGCGTATCCAATCCCCTTGCACTTCGTGCAATCTTGAGTGAAAGAGAAATACTTAAGTACACTTTTATGCTTTGTGTCACCCTTAAGAGTGAACTTAATATGAGACACACCCCACAACAGGAAAATCATAGGTAATTTCTTGCAAGCATGTTTATTGGAGAGCCATATTAAAGGTTGGGAAATTGTGAAAAAGTACCTTCTATCCTAGAATATATAACATACCGCACCTAGTACCATTCCTTAAGTGGAATAGGAATGGTAGTAAGATTCTTAAGTGGCAAAGCAGGTGTGTATATGACTGGGTGTTCTCTGTTTGTTATGAAGAACCAAATTATTTAGTTACCAAAACTCCTTAATTCTTGTTGGTGCAAGAACGATCGTTCTGAAGCTACCACACATTTTTACTATTCATTTTTGACATAGAAAAATCCTTAGGATCTTAGAATCTTCAAGATTTTGAGATTTGGCGGTCCCAAGAAGTGTGTGCCATGGAGGGGAGCCAGTGTCGCCAAATCTCTAATTGTTCACAATGTCTTAGTGTTTGGAGAAATCTGAGTGGGGACTCAACAAGTATGGCCATTTCAACCTAAGATTGTAAATGATTGTGAGTCAGTTTAATAAATTTCTTGGTTCCAAAACATTACAAATAAACATTCACTATCTTCCTAAAAATTTCAAACACTTTGGCTTAAATATGGATACCTTTTGAAGTAGCCTTGATATTACTGATTGTACTAAGGATTTCTATCCTTAGAGATTTCTAAATATCTTGACTTATATCTCAATCCATATTTTCCAAAGACAACATTGGAAATTATGGCTTCAACCTCATGATTGTCACAAAGTAGGCATTGTGAAAGTTATGATGTTTTTGACATAAACATTTAGTTTGAAAACTTAATTAAGACAAGTGTTTGTGGTAAAATAAATTCACTTAAGCAAGATAAATTGAAAATTTCAACCCCACATGACTATTTGGAGACCGATTGCTCTCGTTGAACAACCTGATCTCAAAGGTTCTATTATCCACCCAAACTTTGAACTCATTAACAGGGAAAAAACTGACATAATTAGTAGTTTGAGAAGATTCACTTTTGAAACCAAAGAAACACCTAGACCTAGTGGAGAAACACAACAACAATATTAGAAGAAGAAGAGGAACAAGTTGATATTGAGGTTGGAAGGCCCATATTACCACCACCTGCGTGACAATAAATTTCCTCTTTTACATGATCCTAAGTTTGTCTAAATGATCTCACGTAAAATTAAAATCCCCAAAAGAAGGTCCACTAGTCGTCACTTTAAACTTAGGCATCACAGTTCAAAAGCAATAAAAAATCACATTTTGGCACTCTACCAAAATAGAAATAAGTTGTTAATAAACTTTTATGAACATTCACTAAGGAAACATCCAGACATGTATACATTTTTTGAGTCAAAACCCTCATCTTTTTTAGCATCAACAACTTTTCTAAATCATTGAGTCTGTAGGAGTTGAAAAATTTAGAGGTATAACATGTTTCTCACTACCTTGGTCTTATCTAACAAAGGTTCACTTTAGGTCAACATTGGATCAAACATTTCATCCACCACTTCATCAAAATTTCATCCTTCACTATAGAAGTTGAGAAAGCTAACTTCACAGAACCCAAAGATCACCTGCATTCAAATAACCTATCACAGAAAGGAAGAG
>VDFB02256132.1:105366523-105630622 GCA_007258455.2 Sequoia sempervirens
AAATTTCTCAGGATAGTTAATTATGGCACAAAGAGAGCAATTGTGAAAGGTGTAGAGAGCCTATCTTCACTTAGTCAACTCAAAAGTGTCCACATGGAGAAGGTGATTGCAACATTTGTATTAAAACAAAGCAAAGCACTACAAAACTTAGAGAAGCTATCTTTAAGCTTATGTGAAGGGTTTAAAAATACATCCACATTCAACAATACCAAGCTGCATGATTTTAACATGGATCACTACTTGTTAATACTTAGATGTTGGATTGCAATATTGAAACTAACTTGACTTTGAAATCATAGAATCATATTGTTGTTGCTGAGACAATTGCATTAATAGAAAACTTGTAGGTTTCAAATGATTCCAACTGAATAGCATCCAAAGAAAATTAATCTTTCTTTGTAATTAAACTGAGTTACGAAACATACCACATGGAATAAGGGAACTCCTCCTTTCAAATATTCATCATAAGTAAACATTTGTTCCTTTGTAAAACTTAGCATAGGGGGCGTGCTTGGAGAATTGTATGAGTTGAATTAAATATTCATTACAAGTAAACATTTGTGCTTTTGTAAAATTTAACATAGGGACATGCTTGTACTCCAACTCTTCTTATATAATCTATGCGTAAATATTTAAAACTTAATTACAACTGAATTTTTTTTTCAATATATTTAAAACTTAATTACAAGTGAAAACAAATTTCAAGATATTTAAACCTTAATAACAACCAAAAACAAAAGAAAAATATTTAAAAAGAATTTAGAAACCTGTCACTATTAAGCACACTTGAGAATTGACTTGCAAATTTTCCTTGAAATTTTTTCTCTTATGTTTCCTCATCTTCATCACCCTCACCCTCACCCTCTCCAAGAAACTTTAGCTCTAAGCATTGCACTTGTGGTTTGTCTAGGGCAATATTAATATGTGCATGGGAAATAAAGGTATGCACTCCTCCTTGTGACTCGTACCAGTGCCACACCATCTCATATGTAGAGAAGCCAAACAGTTGCTTCCATTTGTGGTCGGGAGCAATCCAAGTGTAAAGAGAAGAATCACCAATAATGCCCTACGATAGGTGGAGAGTCTCATCAATAAATCTCTCACTTTGCTCCATTAATTTTATGTATATTATGTGGAAACCCTCAGAAGAAAGATCTATTATTTTCTTCTTCACCATCACACAATCTTCTTCATTTGACAAGGAGCATAGATCCCTACATGTCAATAGGAAAGCATTTTTTCTCAAACAACCCACTAGATGGAAGGTGGACGACCAGTCTTTCACCACTCCTTTCACATTTGTGAATCTACTCAACCCATCAAATAACACCCTCAAAAAACAATGGTTGTACATGCCCTCTCTATCCTAGTCATACTTGAAGCCTTTTGTACATACCAGTAGAGGGTGTCGGTCCTTAATTTTTCCCAACTTTGTATCAACATGGGACTTTCCTTGATATCTAACATCATCAAGCTCTTCAACATAATCATATGTTCCACTACCTTTCCTTCCAATAAAGGAAACCCTAATGTGTCTATAGTGACAACACATTTCAAAGATCCGAAATCATCACTAAGCTTCTATAGACTTTAGCAGCCACAAAATCTCAAATAGACCAAAGACTTTAGCTGTCCAAAATTATGACACAGACTAACCAATTTTGGACAACCACTCATATTCAATTTCTTCAAGTTGCCCAGTTGACCAAATATTTTTGGAAAAAAAATGAGCTCTCTAATTTCTCAAACATAGGTGACACAGAGACCTAAGTTGCCCAGAGCTCTTTGGCAGTGTTGTTATATATTGCTTGTCTTGCCATAACTTTTGCTCTGTCGGCGTTATTTATGTCTGGCTTGTGGCTGAATTTCAATGCTCTAATAGAAAAAATAGGGTTTACCACACACTCACTTACTTTTACCTTAAATCACCACATAGTGCTTTGGTTGTGTCATATAAATATCCTCCTCCAAGTCACCATGAAGGAAAGTAGTTTTCACATCCATTTTCTCAACCTATAAATCATAAGCAATAGCAATAGAAAGAAAAAATCTAATGGATGTCATTTTTGCATCAGGAGAAAATATCTCACCATAATCAACACCCTCAATTTGAGAGTATCCTTTTGCAACCAACCTTGCTTGGTACTTCTCAATACCTCCATGTGAACAAATCTTTTTCTTAAACACCCATTTGCAACCAACAATTTTTTGTCCTTCAGGCAATGGTACAAGATCCCATGTATCATTCTTTTTCAAAGCTATCAATTCTTCATCCATAGAAATCTTCCAGGATTCTACATCATTCATACCTAATGCTTCTTCTATTGATATGGGTTCATCCATGTTAGTATTCAAAGAAAAAATACATCCCCAATTATGAAGTGAGTACCTTTCAGGTGGTTATTTATGCCTTGTATACCTATGAACAAGTTGAGTTGGAGGTTCTTCCTCCTCTTCTAAAGATTTAGAGCTAGATGATCTCTCCTCAACTTCTTGTCTATACATGGACCTCGATTCAACTTTCTCAGGTGTAGAAGGAAATTGAATCACATCTTCCTTTTTACTTTGTTTTGGCTTCATTGTAACAAAGGAAGGCTTAGTTTCTCTAAAAATAACACTTCTACTATGTATTACCTTCTATGCAATATGATCCAAAATCTTGTATCCTTTCACACCATAACTATATTAGATGAAGATACATTTCAAAGCCTTGTTTTCCAACATTTTTTTGCTTCTCCTTTGGCACGTGTGCATATGCCTCACAACCAAAAAATTTAAGATATCTTAATGAAGACTTGTGGCCTGACCATGCCTTTATAGGTGTCTTATCAATAAGAGTTGATGTAGGAGACTTGTTAATCAGGTAACAAACAGTGGCAACAATTTCAACCCAAAACCTTTGTTCTAGACCAACACCACTCAACATACTCCTAGCATTCTCCATCAATGTCCTATTCATTCTTTATGCAACTCCATTCTACTATGGAGAATACAAAATTGTCTTTTATCTATGAATACCATAATCTTTACAAAATTTGTTAAAATCATTAGAGAAAAAATCACTGCCATTATTAGTCCTCAAACATTTTATTTTCTTTCTAGTTTGCAACTCAATCATTGCTTTAAATTCTTTAAATCGACTAAAAAACTTCAGATTTACTCTTTAGAAAGTATACCCATGTCCTACTGTAATCATCAATAAATGAAACATAATATGTGGATTTACCAATTGCAAGAATGTCTATAGGACCAAACACATCATAATGAATAAGATCCAATACACCACGAGATTTATGAGAACTCGAGTAAAACTGAACACAATTTTGTTTTCCATAAATGCAATGCTCACAAAAATCAAATCTAGGATTACAATAAGATAACCCTTCAACAAGGTTTTTATTTTTCAAGGTCTTTAGACCCTTTTCTCCAATGCGGCCAAGTCTCTAGTGCCATAACATAGTTTTCTCTACAAGTAACTTTGATTTAGAAGAAAGAGCACCCTTGGGTACCCAAAAGCCATGACTATCTATTGAAGGTGAAATCCTCACTTCTTCCACAAACTTACTTTTCACAAAAACACTATTGCACTCAACAATGCATGCATCAAGCTTATACAATGTGCCATATTCAACACCTCTAGCAATCACCATAGCACCTTTGACCATCTTGCATCCTGCATAAAAAAATACTACCTGCACACCTGCATCTATTAGTTTTCTCACAGATAACAAATTTCATGCTAAACTAGGGATATGCAACACACTAGTAATCCTTTTTATTGTACCATTAGGAAACCTGATTTTAACTTTTCCATGGATAACAATGTTTATATAAGAATCATCACCCAAGTACACCTTACCTCCATCAAATTATTCATATTCAAAAAACCAATCTCTATTAAAGGTCGTATGGAAAGATGCACCTAAGTCAATTAACCATGCATCATTACCTGCATGAGTTGCCAAAGCTGCAATGAATGTGTCACCATCTTCCTTCTCAGACTCATAATCATAATCAAATTTCTTCTTTTCTCCGTTGCAGTCCTTACGAACATGTCCAGGCTTACCGCAATTCCAAAAAATAAATTTGTAATTTCCAAGAGACTTAGATCTCCCCTTAGACTTGGATTTGTCATGTGCTTCTCATTCTGCTTTCCTTTTTCCTTAGGTCTTCCACTAAAATTCAGGGCCTCCTTAGCACTGATGGATACCTTCCTTTTCATCTCTTTAAAAAGCAAAGAACCCACCACATCTTCAATCTTCAATATAACAGAAGTACTCCCAAAATCCATAACAAGAGAATCCCATGAATCAGGCAACGAACTAAGCAGGATTTGACATTTCTCTTCCTCATCCATTTTGACACCAGCTGATGCCAACTGACCCACATACATATTGAATGCTTCCAGGTGCTATGTAATTTTTCCACCCTCTTCCATTCTCAAGGAATACAATTTCTTCCTCAAGAAAATATTGTTCACTAAATATTTGGCTTGATACATCTCACCAAGCTTCTTCCATAGTTTTTATGTAGAGGTCTCTCCATGGACATTGATTAAATAGTTTTCCAAGCACAATTTTATTAGACCCTTGGCTTTATGGTTCCTAATATCATATTGAGCATCTTGAGTAGGATCTATAGGCCTTGAAATATTCTCATCAACAACATCCCACAGATCTCTATCTATCAACAGATCCTCCATCTTCAGCTTCCACATTTTAAAATTATTTCAAGAAAATATATCCACCTCTATTCTCCCCGACGAACTGACCATATGAAAATTCTTGCAACAGGATCACAAAGTATCTTTGCACAAGCTCCCACTCAAATCCATATTAGTTTAAAAAATCCAACCCACAACTAAAACCAAAGGTGATCAGCCTATGATACCACTTGTAAGGAAGCTAAAGTAGTGGAACACTTCCTACACTAATCTTGAGAGGAGAATAATGCAAAAAATTTACAGATCTTTAATAGTTACAAAAAATTAAACATTTAAATAAACATAAATATCATGCATACCACAACACAGTGATTTACGTGGAGAAAACCCTTTCGAGAGAAATACTCCACACTCCAAAAGTCGTAAAATATATTATTTAAAAATCACAAAGATTACAATACACTTGCATAGCAAGCTTCTCACTGGAGTATCACCAACCAGAGATCCAAAGATAACATGGCCGCTATTAGACTCTCAGAATACATCACAATACATAGTCGTAATACAATGCCCTCATAAAATAGGGTTGCCTTCTAGGGCAAGTCAAGCTAATAAAATTTTGATCGTCAGATCTAAGACCTAATGATGAATGGTCTAGATTTACAATAATAAAATATAAATAAAATTTTCTTTTTGGGGGCGCTGCCCCTGGACCCCTCATAAGGGGGACCCCCCTATCGTCGTTATATGACCAATATCTTATGCATCAATAGTAACTTATGTAATTGAAAGGTTGAGATACATTTTTCCAATAGAGATCCTACTTGTTTTCCATTCCAAAATCTAGAAAGAAGACCCTTTAATACAAAAACATATACTCTTTTGCTTAGAAAGGCAAAAACTTTCTATGCTCTTATATAAAATTTAGAAATCTAAAATTCTTATTACTTTCTCTTTGGAAAGTCTAACAAAATAATTATTCAATTGCCTTTAAAATAATTAAATAATAATATTACCATATTCTCACAATTGCCAATTCAAGAGTATACGATGAATCAAATAATAACAATAAAAAGAATATTTATTTAGAAATAAATATCCAATAATAGATTAAGTTTCTCCATAAATTAATTTATATAATATTTTTATTGTAAATCTTATTTAAAGTATTTTGAGGATACTTATATTGTTTTTCCAAAATCTTGTCTTTGAAATAAAGTCAATAATTATAATTAAAATAATTGAATAATCTTCTAGTTATATCTGAAATAGTTATTCTTCTAATCATTTTTCCAATCATGTAAAATTTGATTCTCAAAAAGCAAAGTCAATATTTAAGAATAATTTAATATTGAATAATGAATAATTACTTCAATTAATTTGTCTATTTTTCAAACAATTTATCTCATATTTAAGTATGTAGAATACCCACTTATCATTTATAATAAATAAATGATCACATAGTAGTTTATCTCCATGAAAAATCTATAATTAGTAATCAAATGTCATCACAATGTAAATATACAATGTCATCTAGGATGGGGCATTATAGTGGCAAAAATATTGTGTAACCCATTATCAAGAACCAATCAAATGACAAAAATACTTCAAAATTCCCATTCACTCAAACCCCTAGATTCTAATTTGATTGCTTTTAGCAAATATCAAAGACACCAAGAAACCATGCAAGATGCCTTAATTTGTCTCTAGATGCAAGTGTTGGCATAAGCTAATGATGCAATGAGTGCTATATTGAGATCATAATGGTAGGTGATGATTTAATAGATCTTGGATGCCTTTGATTCATTGACATGAATAAAGATTTGTCCTTTCATATAACAACCTAACATGCAATTTGAAATATTAAGTACCCAAGTCAACAAATAATGACTAATTGAGAAGAGATCAAGTGAACCTAGTTTTAAAAAATTGAAATCATTTTAACACTTGTTGAAGGCTTTGCAAATGGGGTTGCAAGCTAAGTGGGCTTAACCTTGGGGAAAACTTTGTGGTTAAGTGCGCTTGCGCTGGAGTAGTACTAGGATGGGTGACCTCCCAGAAAGGCCTAGTGCTTCACCTCTGTGAGCATCACCTAGATGCAATGAGTGCTAAGTGGACCATTCATCATCATGAGAGATGGATTCTTATGAACCACTATTCATGAACCATGGGTCAATGAGTTTGACCCGTAAAACTACATCGTTGAATTCTGATAAATCATGTATTTATACACAATTATGCCCTAATTTCCTAAAAATATAGCATCACAGGCCGACCTTAGGTCTTTAAGAATAAAAACCTACCAGTAATTTGAATTTATTTTGATTTTTGTGCCAAGAGGGACTCATTCGCCACCCTGGGCAAATGGGTCCCACTCAAGGCATATGAGTGGGTATCAAAAATTATATTGTTTTTAAAGTTGTTTGTCGGGTTTGTATTAAAAAATACACTTAATTAAGGCCTGTAAGTGCATAAAGGGGCTAAATAAAGCATAAGAAAGATGTAATTGTTGATGACAAGCCTAGAAAAGCGTGAAAGTTTGTTACAAGACTTTAGAACAAGACTTGGTGAGTGATAAAAAGGGGGTATGTAGATGAATTATTTAATACGAAGAGTCTAGAAAAGTGTGAAAATGTATCACAACACCTTTACAAGACATCATAAAGTCTTAATGATTCATAAAGATTCAACACCTAATGTGAATGTGTAGGTCACATTGCAACATTAAATCAAGGTAAAATCAAGCCAAATAAGCACAAGGAGGGACAAAACAAGGAAAAGTAAAAGGGTTACTTTTTCTGTGTCCATAGTTAGCCCCCACTTTAGTGAGAGGATGAACTTGCTTCAAAATCACACTAAAGTAGAACAATGCATCTTAGGAGGGGTCTGAATGTACTAATGCTTGGTAAGATGAGACAAAATCAATCAAGAGGGATGATCAAGCCCCCAAGATGAAGATCCCATGGTAAATCAATCATAAGCATAAGGGGACACACTTGAAAGTGATGAAAAAGAATGAAGTTTTGATCGTTTGTCTAGCTCGTTGTGGATTAGATCTAGGTTGTTTATTTGAAATAAGAAATGTGTACTCACTCTGGAGCAACATAAGTCATGGTTTTCCGCTAGGTGAGAAAGCCCAAGTATACTCACTCTGGGGCCACAAAACTTCTGGTTGTCTACGGGGTGAAAAATCCACAAGGTGGCTATGGGGAAAAGTCATGCCTCAGAATGGGCTTTCCCACTCAACCATACTAAAGTTATACCTCTTGATAACTTTAATAAGGTGCCACAAAGGAAAATGTTGTTTTGTGCTTCATTAGATAAGCAAAGCTTTGTATGCTTATAAATCATGAACAAATGCAATGACACCACAAGCACACAAGCTGTGTTATGCAAGGTGCCCATGTAAATGCAAAATGCAAAATAAATGTTTAAATGAGTCTTGCTAAGTTCATGAGAGGTCTTAACTTAGGGAACATTGTGTCTACTATCTACAAGAGAGAACCAATCAAAGAATAGAATAATCGCAACTTAGGGGATGCTATGTGTCACATTAGGCCACTAAGAGGAATGTAATATGCTAAGATATATCACACTTATGAAGGACATCATACCAAATGTCATTCATAAAGTGAGAAACACATCGTATGTTCTATGCTGCAATGTTTTGATTAAAGAGCTGTCATCATTCCCTAGATACATAGAACTGGAAGAATGAGACAAAGAGAGTAAAAAAAAGAAAAAAAAGTTCGTTTTGGGTCAACATGGAAGAGACATAAGATGTCTAGATGCTTTGTATCATCCCAAAAAGGAAAAAACAAGCAAAAAGAAAATGAAAAAGGTGAAAGAAAAGGAAAAACTTTTGGGTCAACATGAAAGAGACATTGCGGTCTCAATTCCCTGCGTCATCCCCAAAAGGAAAACACAAGCAAAAGAGAAAAAGGAAAAAGAAAGGAAGACCATTTGGGTCAACATGGTAGAAACATAGGGTGTCTCTACACTTTGCGTCATCCTCGAAAGGAAAACACAAAACGAAAGCAAAAAGCAAAAGCAATGTATGACATATAGAAGAATGGAGGTACAAATAGAGGAATTGCACAAAGAGAGAGAGAACATCTAACGTCATGTCATGAGGGAACACGATACACACTTATAAGAAAAAGAAAAGAAAAGGAAAAAAACTAGTAAGGCAGATGCAAGTCAGCCGATGAGCAAGTCATTTGCCTCCCAATCATGTTCAATGATTGTAAGGGCGGTTGACTATCCAAAGGGGCAATTGCAAGTGTCGAACTAGGGGAATTACCAGGTTCTACACTTGTTGTAGGGGATTTATCATTTAAGCTCATGGAAGAGGAAAATAATGTACTCAGCTCATTGTGCACCTCTTCATCTATTTTAGAGATCTCATCATCATTATCATCTAGATTAGTCACGATAGGAGGATGTACGGTAATTTCCAATGAAGAGTGTATCAAGAGTTGTGGTTGTTGTATTGGATCATTTTGTTGTGATTGGGGAGGAGGGTCATCCGACAGTGCTTCTGTCAAGGGCGGAGTTTGATTTTATTCATTATTTTTAGTTTGTAATTGATGAGCAAGGAGATGACGTTGACACCTACGCTCCCTAGCACCGCAGTTTCTTTTGATTTTATTTTGAAGTTGTGTAGGTGTAAGAGCAGGTTGATCCACCATAGGCTCCTTTTCTTCCTCAAGGGGAGGGACAGAAGGGACCATATGAGATGTATCAATCACTTTCTCTTTTTCTTTATAAACTTGTTTTATGTGAGGGGGCATGATGGGGTTGGTTTCATTATTTCTTGGACGTTTGGATGAGGAAGGCGAAGTGTTCATTTTTGGTTGATCTGGGGTTAGTGGTCCAGGTTCAAGTTGAAGCATTGTCTCATTGAGGATGGAGGTGTTGGAAGTGGATGGGGATTGGTTGCAAAGGGACAGTTCGACAATTTTCTTTGCTTTAAACTTTTGATAAGCAATGAAAAAGAAATCTTTGCGAGGTGTTATGGGTTCCATGGGCTCTGGCCAAAAGGATTTTAAGGAGAAGTTTCCTTTAGAAGACAAAGGGTTAAATCCACTATGGTGAACAGTGAATATGTCATTGTCATGCAGAAACTTTAAACATTTGTGTATGACTGAAGGAAAAGCTTTCATTGAGCGAAGCCATGGATGGCCTAGCCGTAAACGAAATTGATTCGATTGTGGAATGATAGAGAATGTAACATTGAGTGTCTTAGGTCCTATTTCTAATGGAAGGATGATTGATCCTATCGTAGGGCACACAAAACCATTATGTGTTTTGATCCATGCTCGTGGTTTGTCATAAATATCTTGATAAAGATCATGTAATACCAAAAGTTCCCCAGTGATCACATTCTTGCCATAGGCGGGATCTATGAGTATCCCATTAGTGGGCTTATCATGAATACGACCAACTATGTAAAGAGGACCATCGAGAAGATTCAAAAGAATATCTTTAGAAGAGAAAGTAACATCAAGATTTTTCTTAGGTGGGCCCTTACAAGGGATAACATATATCATTCCTACTAGATCATCCATAAGATTAATGGAAGTGGTATGTGTAATAGGATCAGGATGTTCACTAGCCTTATGAACAGTCATCACATCATTCTTTTGAGTTTCACTGGCTTTGACGAATGACATAGTATGTTTGGGCATTAGATTGGTAAAAATTTACAAATTTTGATTAGGTGGGGCAATAGATAGATTGCCTTTAACATTAATATTCGAAATAGATAGACGACTAGAATCAATGAGGTCTTGCACTATGTGTTTAAGACGTTTACACTATTTTGTGTCATGTCCATTTTGTCTATGATAATAGCAATAGGCATTGGGTTGAAAGGTTGGAGGCAAAGGTTTAGTTTGATCCAATGGTTTAACAGTAGGTAAAGTAATCATCTATTGTTGTAATAGTTGGGTCATGGTGTTTTGAAGAGTGTCTAGTAAAGGCGTAAACTGTTGCTTTGGATCTCCATAGGTAAAAGGTATCACGACTTTAACAATTGTTACTTGGTTGTTGGCAGGTTGAGGTGGTTAGTAAGGAGGAGGGTTGATTATTTGTTAGGATGAATGAAATCAAATAATGAGTTCTCTCATATGTGGGATGTGAGGAGTAATCTTGTTGCATATAATGTAAGATTTTATTATTCTAAAGTGGATCTTATTATGGTAAGTATATATTATTAAATTATAAGTAATTCATAGTTGTGTATATGCCTTGTATTTTTGTGCCTTGTGAACTTTCTAGGTGCTTGAGTTGATTTTTTGAAGTTTTTTAAAGAATTGGTAGGCTTGGCATAATTCAATGATTTTCTAATGATGGGGTCAATATATGAACTGTGAAAATGGTTCATCTTAGATAAGTTAGTTATCTATAGATATGATTATATGCCTATGCGTATAAAAGATAAATGAACTAAAAAAATTATTCTTGTGTTTCTAATCCACACTTTTATCATTGGTTGACTGCTATGATGGTTAGGAGGATTAAGTTCCTTTAATGTGTAACTTCAATTCCCTTTTCATAAATAATTGGAGATTAGAGCCCTGAATAACTTATAGATTCAAGCAACATACTTAATTTATATATTGTACTTTGAGAAGACCAATTTGTTTATTGTGCGGTTTGTCTTATTTGTTTATTTATACTTGATGTAATTACTATTAAGGTTTGTAGTACTTGACCTATTTTTTTATGAAATATTGGATGGTGTACTATTCTTGATTATACTATTTATGTACTTGGGAGATTTTTTATTTAATGCAATTCACTCTATTTATTACTTGTGCTTATTTCATGTATTTTAAAGAAAGAAAAACTTTCCAACTACATTTTTGTGTATGTTACATTGTCATGAGAAAATGATATATAACCCACAAGAATGAACCTACTAATACTAGATAAACATAACATATTTTCTCATGATCTCTACTCTTTGCAAATTGTTAAGGATTGGTTATATTCAAAAATATTTGTAGGAAATAAATAGATTGCAAGACACAAACTCTCCTAGGTTGATTGCCTTCCTTAGACGTGTTTGTGATAGTGTAAAATGTTAATGAAAACAATTAAACATGCAAGTGTTTTAGATGCATCATAGATTAGGTTCATTTTAATGCTTCAAACAAAGTGTTTCTAAAATGATTATTCTCTTAATGCATTGGATTTATGGATATGAATTAGATGATAATGAATCTAGGTTAAATACTTTTACTTACTAAGAAATAGCAACTAATTGTGTGATTGTTGGCCTTCCTTTAGTCTTTGCCTTGATTGATTGGAAGGAGATCAACGGATGCCTTCCGTGATGCTCCCGCGCAATACCAGTCAGGCCTCTATTATGTCATTGCAATTGCATTTGTCCCGACTTAGCTGTTCGCCTTTCCAACTGTGGATGTGTTCATGCTCTGCAATCCATGGCACAACTTCCAGGTATTGCATGCATGAATTTAAACAGTCTGTAAATAGCAATTCTGAAGCAATGTGTAGCATTGACAAGGCTTCCTGTACACTGGAGAAGGTAAATCGCTCCAAAGTATACATCATTTGAATGCATTTGACATAACCATCCACATTTTGGCAATCGCTCAATGCAAGTTCTATCGGCCTTACACCATCAGTAAGTGACCAGCGTTTTGATAACCTAGCTTCGAAGAACACAGACTTTCGAAGAGCTTGGGAATGGAAATACAGAGGAGATTGTTCTGGTCCCTCTGAGGGTATGAGTCTTAGTATTACATCTGTCGTTTCTTGGTCTCCAAATATGGGGTGCAGCTGAGCGATTATAAGAAGCAATTTACAGATTAAGCTCTACAAATCATTGAATTAAAAATATTCAGGACCTTATGCACAATACAGGTTTTTCAGGAGCAGGCTTTTCTACATCAGGGTTAACTCAACAACCTCAAAAGATGCTTAATTCATTCTGCAGGAAACTATTTTGTCCTTTCTTGACTTCAAAACCTTTGGATTTCAGCCTTGACAACGTTAATTTAGTAAATCTGAAACACAGATTTGAATACAGAAGAAATGTAATGGCAAATCTAGAATTCCTACCAGTCCATAGAAGACAAAGCCACCCAATCAACTTTCTCCATAGTCGATATTTATTGAACAATGAGACGAATCGACATTTCTAGCTCCAGTGTAGCATTTCTACCACAAACACCCCACGATAATAAAATCCTAAGCCTATTAAAAATAAAAAAACTTACTTGTAAGTGCCACAATGCAAATATTTAAACTGTCTTTCTCCTAAAACAACCCCGCCATGCACAAATTTACAGAAATTTCATTTAGGACTGACAGATATTTGATGTTTTGGGTTCTTGATTCACAGCTTACAACAATTGGTGGCTGTGTTTACATTGTCTTCTCATATCTTTATGTCACAATTATGTTTCAGTTGTCTTTGATAGTTATCATTAATAGTTACAATTGCAATGACTATTTTAAAGTTAGCGGTTATCTGGTGTGATGTTTATTTCATGAATTCATTACTATTTTAATATTATTATACAATTAATCTTAACTATTATTATATGATTAATGTAAATAATTTGATGATTACTATAGCTTAACATTTGTAAGAATATATCTTCCGGCCTTATTTATATAGATTTTGTATAAAGTTATATATATTTTTCTATCAAATTGTTTTACGGGATCATTAATTGTCCAGGGTGTAATTGTTGTTATAGTACTATATTATATATTGTAAATAATTAGTTCACATGTTAATCAAAAAATAATCAAATGTTGGTAAGATGGATCCATACTTAACACATGGAAACAGCATTAGGTAAATTCACTGCCAACAATTCACCTCAAGAAAAATTCACCACCAGCAATTCGATTACACCATGTTTGAATGAAGGTCGGTTAACTGTGGTCCACTTGCCTGCTGATCGGGTTAATAGTTGCTCCTTGCGTGTGGTGTGCTTCTGCGCTTTAGGTTTTCTGCCGACAGATCAAGAAGAAAATATCGGTGCAAATATTTCTTGTAGTTTGTGGACACCATTCAATTTATTTTTGAATTTATGCCTTTTGTCATGCCATCTGCAACTGTTTGCTTCAAGTTATGTCATCAAATAACTTGAAGAAAACGGCAACGTGAACAAAGAATATATTTTATGCATAGTTATTTATATTAAATGGGTTGGCATCTTGAATGAACTCTGGTGTTTGCAAGCTCCATCTAGCACACAAGATTTTTTATTTTATTTTTATATACCTGGGTTAGGCACCTTGGAGCCACTAAAAATTGAGCAATTAAGCCCAGATTTTGGTAGCTTTGACCTCGTCAGATCCATACATAAAAGATTTCCATCCTAATCAATCCGCTGTATGTTACTGCGGATGAGTGCAAGACTTGATGCCATACCAACACTGCCACATGATAAATGAGAACAGAGTACAACCAGCCGGGCAACCAGCATTGAGAGCAAAACTGGCCAGCATTGATCCATGAAGTATATAATACAGTCTACCAAAGCTCGAGTAGGAAGGAAGGAACCAGTCCAAGAGGGAGAGATTTAACCATATGCTGCTAACCCTGAAAATTATATATGCATCTGAACATGGTACAAATAGGGGAAAAAGCCATCCAAAATATAGCAAGAGTGTTCTACCCAGTCCCACAAAAAACCTCTTTACCTTCATATTGCAGACACAAAAGGACAGATGGACACAATCTCAACAAAAAGAGAACCATATACTATCAAAATTTCCCTAATCCTGCAGCTATTCTTTGAACACGGAGTCTTTGGGACCGATCTTGCAGCTATTCTTTCTACTTTTGTTGTCGTTACAGTTCTGCAATGCGCCCGCCTGCATTGTTTTGGGCTTGTGGGTATTGCAAATTCACCAACTGTAAGAAACTGTGAAAGATTTGCTGCACTGGATATGCGTTAGATTTGGAGTTTTATTGGCAGTTTGGAAGCCTCGTTTGTTCTTTTGCCTTGGGAGCGATATAGACTGACTTCTTACCAAACAAAAACTGTCAGACACAAAATTCTCAAATTGCCCATCGTATCTAACTGTTTTGCCTAAAGTTGGAATGCAGGTTTATCGTCGACAATCCATTTAAGCCAAATTCCTTTCAATTTATCAAAGCTTCTGCAAGTACACAATCTAAGATTTTAATAATAATCTGCTTCAAAGAAAGTAAAAACCTGCGTAAAATCTTGTTTGCAGAAGAGAATTGACTTATCCTGTATATTGCACCGCACTCACTACTACATAATATACACCACTCACTACTACATAAATCCCCGGTTTAAGACATTGATTTAAGAGAAAATATTATTTTTTTCTTAAATATTAATTTTATGTTTAAATTATATTTTTAATTTTTTAATTGTTTTAAATTAAGACAATAAAAAAATACTTTTTCTAAAATAATTTTTTAATTTCCCTCCTCATTCACGACATGCATTTTCTTTTCCCCCCTCATTCGATAAACATGCATTTTCCCTATCAAACAGCGACTCAAATCTTCTGGTTTATGAATATATGCCCAAGGGCAACCTAATTACTTGATGATTTGCACAGCGGCGACGGAAGAGGAGGTCATATTTTGGATTGGCCAGAGAGGTACAGGATTGAATTAGGTACAGCTAAGGGACTAGGTTACCTTCATCACGATTGCTCGCCTGCCATTGTTCATAGAGACGTGAAGTCTACAAATATCTTGCTGGACAATTTTTAGGAAGAAAAGGTTGCTGATTTTGGCATTTCAAAGGTTCTCCAAGCTAGCAGAAAAGGAGCCAATACCGGAACAGTCTTCGTAGGCACTCACAGCTACATTGCTCCTTGTAAGCATATAATCTCCTTCATTTTCTTCCATTTTGTATAAATCTCTGTTCTTCGTCAGGTCTTTTATGGATGCTCAAAGATTTGTATAGATAAATTTTTTTTTTGTAAGTGTTTCTTGTTCGGAATTTTTGACTTAAAAGACTTATCTCACGACTTCTTTACAAATGATTGGTATATGTGCTACTGGTTATCTTTTTGGGGGTTCTTTTTGTACTTATTGAAGATTTGCAATCACTGTTTAAATGTGAATCCTGGGGCCAATGCTCGACCCATTGATTTCAGAGTTCTTTTGGGGTTCCTTCCTGAAGATGTATGCACAATTCGTTTATGTCTGCCCACCAACCAGTTAATTGTTCTCTTGGAAAATGAAGGCACCGAATTCTCTGCCGCTTCATTGCTTGTGGTACTACTATTATCATTAGAAGCCGTAACATTAGGCCCCAAATCCTAGGATTTGGGATTTGGACCAGGCAACCACTCGTTTTCCTCCCAGCTTAATACCTCTATCTCTGACAATGTCCGCTTGCTTGTACTTTGCTTAAATTCAGTAGCAACTGGTAAAGGTAACCTAAAGGACACAACCCTCCTCGAGGAACCTGACATCTGTATGGATCCTGATTGGATTCGTTTGGGCCTAACCCAGCGCTTGCTGCTTCCTATACTGGCACCTAACTCTGACTCCCTGCTCTTAAAGTCAGCCAGTTCATGGCTTTGAGGGCCTGAATTCACAGCAGTATTATCGGTAGTAGCATCATCCTTTTTAGGCCTAAGAGAATGAATGGCCTTGATAATTTTACTCACATACAAAGTCCATATGAGGAGTCATTTGAATCAATCTTTCCACCTCCTCTAGAAGAATACATTATGACAAACTAGGCCTGTACGCAGGAGTTAGTGGCAAGTTTCTGGTGCTCGATTGTTTCCTGTAAGGGGTGGGACCTATGAATATCTGCAGATTAGAAGAATCCAAGATATATTCGTAGGAGCCCATGGAGTAGCATCTCTTAGGATCGATGTTGCTACTGCTACTACTTCTTGTGTCAGCTTCACCTTGGCCGTCTGCATTCTTGAACTTGCCGAGCTTGATGGGCATCATCTTTCCCACCACGCCCAATTTTTATTTTATTTATCTTGTTTCGTTTCCAGGGTTTTATGTTTACAATGAAAATATTGGCTAATTTTTGGGTGTTCAGACTTTAGAACAAATTAAGGCTTGTTCACATTATCTGGTTTTTCTCCTTTTCAGTTGAGTCAGCTATTGTTTTTAGGTTTGCTTCAATTCTTCAAGTTATAACTCTTTTTGAACAAAAGAAAGATCTGTCAGGGATTTGCAATTCAGACAATTTTGTCCTTTACATTTGTTGAAAAAGGTTTCATATCCTATAATTGTTTTGGTGCATTTGGGTCAGCTAGCTTTACTCTTTTAGATGAATCATTTCAGTTGTTCTATTAGTTGTTGTTTAGGTCTCTATGAATATACCTTGAATATCACAATTAGACTATTAGTCAATGCTTGCTCATTTTGTCCTGCTTTTTCTTTGTAAATTGAGAATATTCGCATCTATTATGTACTTGAAAATGCACTCGCAAGATTAGAATAATGTTTAGCTTATAAGTTATCTATTATAGGTTGTTTAGGTTTCTGTGTTATGTTCTAGGTGTTACCGATAGTACAATTGGTGAAAGCTTGTTTATTTCTTTTTGCTTTTACTCTTTAAAATGGTACTCACATCTACTTTGTACTGGAAAATACATTTGCAAGCTTAGAATATCATTTGGATTATCATAGGTATCCATACCATCAAAAGAACAAACTTACACGCCACTTGCCAGGATGCTCAGTATCATTTCTATTCCATCAAGAGAACCTTGGAACTTAAGCACCATCCTCGTTAAAATAGCTGTCACAGACCTGCTACATGCCCAGAATCATATTTGCAGACCTGTCACATTATTAGTAGTCAGTTTACAAGGTTTTGGAGGTGTTATTTCGAGCTGCAACCACAGTTCAGACCCATAGTGAGTGCTGGTCGGATGTTAGGAAGAGTGCTGAGTGAAATATTCATGCTATGTTACTTGTAGCAGCACATTTAGATCCAAGATCAGACCTGCTCCAAAGGATGCAACTCTGTTGTGAGGTATTTTGTGTTGTGGTCCATATCGAATATCTAATTCATGTAATGAAGTTTCGAACTTGTGTATTCATCTTCTAAGAAATATGAGCAGCGGCTATTAGTGCATGGAAAAATTGCTATCAGACTGATGTCAGCAAATGTTAACCACATTATCTTTGGCTATTGGTAAATGCTTTTATTTAACTTTTGTTTTGCACCGTTGCAAGCAATCTGAGATTGACGGAGACAAGATGGGGAAGGGAACATCTCTTTTCTAGGCATTCTTTCATTGGTGGAAAGAACAAATAAAATTGTGTTGAGGTTGCAATGCCAGTCTTGCAAACATGTCTCACAATATCCAATCGAGTTAAGTAATATGCAGAGTATTTCTTAAAAATTTAAGCTGGAGTTTTATTGCAAGAGTATAACCACATTATCTTTGCTTATTGGTAAATGCTTTTTTTTAACTTTTGTTTTGCACCGTTGTAAGCAATCTAAGATTGACGGAGACAAGATGGGGAAGGGAACATCTCTTTTCTCGGTAGGCGATTATTTTCTGCATTTGTTTGAATAGTTTACCCTGTCTGTATTTATAGATATTCTAACCAAAAGATCTATTTTCAAATGTAGCACTCAGTTACATGAAAGCAATTATTGAAGATAATTTGTTTATTTTTGATATTTGAAATAATATTTTGATGTTATTTTAGAAATTTTCTGCATTTGTTTGAATAGTTTACCTTGTTTGTATTTATAGATATTCTAATCAAAAGATCTGTTTTCAAATGTAGCACTTAGTTACATGAAAGGAATTATTGAAGATAATTTGTTTATTTTTGAAATTTGAAATAATGTTTTGATGTTATTTTAGAAAACTTTGAATTGTTAGTTTCGTGTGGTTTAGTTGTCACTCTCTGATTAATTTTTTTACTTTATATTAAGATCAATCAATTTTGTGAAAGATTTTCTTTTTATAATTAAATTGACACTCCTTAAATAAAAGCTCACAAGAGTCCCACAAAATTGAAATTGATATTAGACAACATTTTAAAAGTAATATTCTAGATTTTAGTTTCCAGCAGATGCTGTAGGAAAGGGAAAACAAATAAAAATAAAAATTTACGTTGCAAAAAGATAAACTCGCTAGAAATTAATTCCAAGTTTGTATTAACTCTATTTTCTTAATTTATTTATTTTTAAGGCTTTTGATGACAAAAATGAATCTGTAATTTTTTTTTGTCTGCGGAGAAGCAGGTAACATTTTAATTAATTTGATTTATTTTATATAAATCAAAGATTTGATAACAAAGATAAATCAATAAAAAACAAAATTAGAGAATGATAACTCTCAGCGTATTTTATATATATTAATATATAATATATGTATGCTAGTTATAGATTATTTTAAAGAATGTCAAGACATTAAGATTGTATGAACAATTAAATAATTTAAATTTTATATTAATATGTATTAATAATAGATCTAAAGTCTCTTAAAATATAAATTTGTGATCGTTAATCTTATTTTCCCTCTCACTTTACTAAAATATCTAAAATTATCCCGATTTCTTAATTCTATTTTTAAATGTCTAAAATAATAAACATTGTTTTAAGAACGGTCTCTGGAGTAAGAGAATTTGGGTGCAACCATATATGTAAAAATTTGAGAAATCTTGTATTGAAGGCTTTCTCTGGAGTTTGTCTGCAGGATTATATGTGACTTATCTCAGGAGAAGAAACACACCCAGTTTAGTCTCAATCCAATTTCTGAAGTAAGTTATGCAAATTTTGTATTGTTCAGATATATGAAAGATAAAGAACATAATATTTCTACAGTCGCTGATGGAAAGTGTTGTTGCCTGTAGTTGTATAGTGATTTTCAGCTTCTGATTTGATAAAGATTTACTGTTTTTATAGGTTATATGAAAGATTTGGTATATAAATTGTTGCCTATAGTTGTATAGTGATTTGCAGCATCTGATTTGATAAAGATTTTACTATTTTTATAGTTTATATCTATGTTACCGGGTTCGCCCCTGGGAAGCCCGGGTACGATTCAGGTTCATTCTGGGTTTGAAATTCGGGTCCGGTCCGGGTCAAATATGCCCTGGGTTCGGTTTTTTGACTGTGGGTTCGACAGGGTTCGAAACCTTGATTGTGGGTTCGATCAGGGTTTAAAAACCTAACTGTGGGTTCGATCAGTGTGAAAATTTCTGTGTGGAAGTCAAACGTAAGCCAATTTTGCAATTCTCAGTTCTTGCATACTTGATCTTATGGACTTATTCCTTGCTAGCACATATTGTGAATATTTCTCATTTGGTGTAGAAGACAGATTCCTCTCTTTTGAACCACTGATAGCAAAGAGATTCACAATAAGACTTTAGCATTGGAACACTACTCCATACTTCTCTTGTCTAGACTATAAAGGATTGAAAATTCTTACTTTGATGCAATGATAGTCCTAAGATGAGAATTTATATAACCATGCCTATTTCAGTATTTTGAAACTTCACATCTAATATTGCATCAACAAGAACTTCAGAATTCTGTTCCAAACTTCCAAGGCAAGGACACCCAAAAAATCTCTCAGATTCTTCTACAGTCTGCAAGAAAAAGGTTTTGGCTCTTTCACAATGTAAATAATTATGTAACACTGTTTTCTTGTTTGCCTTCCACAAAGAAAAATGTTCACACTTTTCAGATTGATCAATGATCAATAATGGCTGATTGTAAACACTTGACATTTTTATGTTTGAACTTTAATTTATAATTTTATATATCATGACATTCAAGTATCACTAATATTTTAATATTTGACTATGAAAGTGGTGGTGTATTTTTGCTATGTTATTTGACTATTAATACGGTGGTATATTCTGAACTTAATTATTGCTGCAAATATGTATATATTTTTTATTTTTATATGTTTTTGTATTACCGAACCCAAAACGAACCCAACCCCCAAAAAAAATTTCCCGAACCAGCGAACTGGGTTCTCAAACCCGAACCAGAACCCAAAACCGAACCGGTAACTTAGGTTTATATGAAAGATTTGGTATATAAATTGCTTTAAAAGTTATAGTTATATATATATATATATATACAAATGGCTGGCTAAGCAACCCAATTCAATTCAATAGTTTTCCTAGCTGTTAAAGATAGTGAGTTTGATTAGAGTTTTGTTTGTGGTGTAAACAGAATGGGTTGCTGCACTGTGAGAAAAAAATATGGATATGAGGGTTTGTACAGAGCAAATAGGGCAATTAGGTCCTGCTGATTTCCTTAGATCTGTGAAAATACTTCCATGCTCATTTGCACAGCTTCATGTGGATGACCAGAAAATAATTTCAAACTTATGTCGGTATTATAAGCCACCTTGTCCAGCAACAGAAGCTATAATGATGATCATGTTACTGTTTTCAGATACATTCACCATAGGCGTAGAGGCAAAACTCTCCAACCTAGGTATTACTGCCATACCTGTAAGAAGTCCTTCACTTTTATGGGGAGTACCTGTGGGAGAAAAAAATTAGATTCCAATGAGAGAAGGAAGGAGGCACCCCCTCCTCTAGAAAGGGAAAAAGATGATATTGAAAATAGCCATTGGCTTGATCATTTATATTTTCTTGCAAGCCAGATAGATGCAAGTCTTTCTTTGAAGAATTGCTAAATGGTTTAATGGAGTAAGGCTGATAAGAGTCAGTTATCAAAGAAATGAAAATTTCTCTTGCAGGTTGCATGTATTTAGAATTCTTCCTATTTTGAAGAAAAAAGATATTTATGTGGAGTTTATATTCTCAATTGTTGAACATTACTCACAGGAGGAGGCTGAAATTGGTTTTATTTTAAATATTCTTTGAACAATCTAAGGAGGAGGCTGAAATTGGTTTTATTTTAAATATTCTTTGAACAAATATGTTTTTTCAAGTCAGGTTGGGTCTGTTTTGGTTTATCTTATGACCTGTTTGTCTAGTTAAAAAGCAAATATGCTTTTCTTTATATCATCACAATAATTCTTTCTTCCTCATAAATGATAATCCTGCAAAATTATCTGTAAGTGAAACTTGCATTTTGTTATTAAAGTGGGTAGTCTATACTATTATGAGCATTTCATGTATATGGATGGAACAAACTTTACTGAATTTCTTTAGTGTACTTTATCAGCCATCACTCACTTCCAGTACTGAATTGTCTGCATCTCCCACAAACCAAGGATTCAGACCTGAGACTGGAGCAGATCATTAATCGAGAAAAATATAAACAAATGGATGAATTCTCACATGAAGCACCAAAGAAAACTTGGTTTCACTTTCTTGGATGATTTTCTAATGAACAGATGGTAGGGCTTCAAAATATCGATTGGGTTCTCCTACGCTATGGGTTCAAAGGAAAACAAGAAGACAACCAGATGGAGAAACCCTAATATGTGCATTGAAAAGGATATCGATTACCTTCACATTGAAGGTGACTCAATGGTATTAACAAAATAGACAATTGGAGGTTTCAACCCAAGATAGGAAAGATCAGAGAAATGTTGTCAAGATTAAATGACTACACCCTCTCCCATGTCTATAGGGAATCAAATAAATTAGCAGATTTCTTGGGAAACTAGGGAGTGGAACAATCAGGCTCGGTACAAATGGGCGATTGCACATTGAATATATTTTGTCTTCTTCCTTCCCTTATTTTCTTAATTGTGTTTTTTAATTGAATTAGCCTTCTCACTGTTTGTAGCTTGTCCTTAAGTAAATTTGTTGCTTGTGTCTTCACCTCACCCATAATCTTCCACCCCTCTGATGATTATATCTACTAACTTATCATTTCATTATTTTTATTATGTCTCGTTACCTGCATTTCTAATAATTCCTCTATGTTTATATGATTGTTCTTTCACTACCTGTTATTAGTCCTAGCCTCATCTAACAGGTTTCTTAAATTGCTCTATTTCATTTCAATATTTTCTAGTGCTGACTGTAATTAATAGATGTATAACATGTTTGTTCATTCTGCATTCCCTCCCAACGTATATCATGCCCATGTTAGTTATTTCATTATTTTTATTATGTCTCGTTACCTGCATTTCTAATAATTCCTCTTGTTTATATGATTGTTCTTTCACTACCTGTTCGAAGTCCTTGCCTCATCTAACAGGTTTCTTAAATTGCTCTATTTCATTTCAATATTTCTAGTGCTGTCTGTAATTCATAGATGTATAACATGTTTGTTCATTCTGCATTCCCTCCCAACGTATATCATGCCCATGTTAGTTGACGGGTGTTCTGCTTTAGGGTAATCATTCTTGTTGTAAGATATCCACAAGCTTTTGCAGATGTATCACTTCTTTTACTGTCTTCTTCCAACTTTGCTTGGCTTTCGGCAACTTCTTCCGGTTGAAGAACTTTCAAACTTAGAGACTCATTAAATCGTGTGCACAACTGGGCTGCCAGACAAGAATCATTTGCTTTCCTTCCTCACATTCACCCAATTACCCCATTTCCTTGTTTTGGTCATAATGCTGATTCAATTGACCGTTACATTTGTTGTATGGATTCTATTTTTGTACCTATTTGATTCTTGTTTTATTTTGTTTCAAAAAAACCGTAGAATGTAAGAGAACTTATAAAGGATTAAGAGAAAGCACTTACTTGATAACAGTAGGTTCAAAAATGCCATGGTTCTCTTGAGAAGTGAATGATAAAGGCAAGGAAAACATTAATACACATGCCATGCCTTAGGTCAAAATTGCGTCTTGGACTCGTACTGCAAGAAATCCCTTTGCCTTGAAATTATAAATGGTCGTCTTGGCCTCTTCCACCCTGCTTCTCACTTCTGCCATATAAAATGGCTGCAATACAACACACATGTAGCACAGTAAAAAAAACTCCAACTCCCTGTTAAATGACGAGCCACAAAAAAACATTGCCTAAACTTTGTGACTGTTTTCTGGAGCCATGAATTCCAGCCAACCATTTTTTTATTGTAAACCTTTTTACCATTGTTGTTTACCATTGCATCCACAAGCCTTAATTAATGCATCTCTTTGACGATAATCTTGACATAAACCAACATCCAATTATAATTCATGTCTTTTTAAGTTGTGTGGCTCAGATTTAGTGATCTAGGACTCATATGCCACCTTGGACATATGGGTCCCACCTAAGTTTTGAGGTCCTGATCCCGATTTCACATGAATCTAAGCATTTTTGAAAAATGTGCCCCATAGTTAAGTCTAATGGGACTCATATGCCACTTCTAGCGTATGAGTCTTGTGTGGCCCAAAATTAAATTTAATTCAAATTCTTGGCGTGATTTTATCCTCCTAGATCTAATGTCAATTTGTAGTTTGTAATTTTGGGAAATTTTGGCATAAAATAGTATAAATACAAGGTTATTTCACTTATTTTACACTTAGCAACTTGACTATTCATGCCTTATAGTAAATTTGAGCATTCAAGAGTTCATAAGAGAATTCAAGTGTTTACAATAGCATTCAACATCATCCAAGGGTTGATTATCAATTGTTTGGAGCATTATTCAAGTATCAAGCATCATGCCAAAGTCATCATGCATCACGTTTGTTTTTTAGCTAACAATTGTGATGTAGGGTTTCATGATTCAAGCTAGCATTCAAGTCAAGATCTACATCCATTGGAGCCATCTCATACTTGTTTGTATCCTTTTTTTGTTAGGATTTGGTGAGTTGCAACATTGTATTTTTTTAATTCACCATTCCTCTATCTCATTTGATTTCATTACAAGGTTTGATTGCCAAAATGAGGTTTTACCAAGGCAAACCCTTTTCTACTAACAAAACTACATTTTTCCCTCTCTCTAATGTGTGATTTGCATATCTAGGAAGACTTTCTAAGGAGCAAGATTGGAAAGAAGTTGAAGTTGCAAAGTAATTCAAGTTGTCACCTAACTTACAAGATAATTGGAGAACATCTACAAAGTAGAAACTTCACATTTAGATTTAGAAACTAAGTCAAGAAGGCAGAGCAAAGATTGAAGAGCAGATTCATATTTAGATCTTCCAAAAAAGTCAAATTGGATTGATATGCCACTTCTGGTGTATGAGTCCTAGTACAGTGAAATTTACACATTTTAGAAGTTCTAGACATATCTTTGCCAGATTTTTGTTCCTGCGCAGAAACCCTAATCTAGGACTAAATTGCACAGACTGGCATATGAGTCTTAGTAGGCATTAATTTAAGTGTTTTTATCATTTCAAGTCTTCATCTAGACCTCTATAGATTTCCAACTACACACCTTTGATCTCTCAGCTTTCTATTTTCATTTACATGCATTTTTAGGTCATTTAGTGAAGCTTTGCATTGCACTAAGATGAAACATTAGGTCTTACATTTTATTAGTCTTTCCAAGCCCTAGCTTGATGGTGAACCCCTCATTAGTTTCTAATCAGACTCTAGGGCACCCTATTACAAGATCTCTTTCCTCATTCTACATTGGATTGAGATCTCAAGGGTTTACTTGAATGAGAGTGAAGAAGATTGTTGTTCTATGTCCTAAACCATAAGCAATGATGATTTTCGACCTTTCATTTTGGTGAGCCTACATTTAGATCATATTAATTCTGATTTGGAGTTCATCATCATGCTAAATCTAGTTTGCATTAATATTGCATTAAAGTTTGCATTAGTTAATTAGAATTCTAGGGTTTTTAAATCTTGCATTAGTGAAAGTGCATATAGGTTGCATTTTTGCATCTTGTATAATTGAAAATTATTGAAAATCTTGCATGTTTACTTAACCTAGACATCATCCAAACCAGAAAGCATAGAAATCATTTTTTTTTTTTTGAAATTAAAGCAAAAGCCTTAGACTAGGACTCATACGCCCCTTTGGATGATTTAGTCCCAGTACAGATAGCCCATATTTCGAATCACACTATTTTCTCTGTGTAGTAAATGAGATCAATTGATAGATCATTTAGAAAATGAATTTAATATTATTATTAATTTTATTTTATTCTTTTATTATAAAATAATGTATTAACTATTATATTTTTATATAAATATTTATTATTTATGTCATTATTTTATGTATTTATTATTATATTATTATATTTTTATAGTTATGTCATTGTATTATTATATTATATTTATTATTTATATATTAACTATTCTATTAACTATTATATTATTGTATAATATATCATTATATATTATAAACCAAATTATTTATTAAATATTTAAAACTAAACTCTCTCTCTCTATATAAATATAATAATTAAAACCTAAGGGAAAGGATGGCATAATGTTAAAACCTATAAACTATTTGTTATCTTTTGTTACTAGTAACAATATTCTTAACCATTTAAAAGTATTAGGTCACATATACCCTTTTTTTATTGTTAAAAAGCTATATTTTATTCTTTAATTGGTGTGGACATCGATGAAAAAAAGACATTTACTTACATGGATAAACTTTGTTATATAATTACCTCATTTGAATGATGTATAATTATGACTAGTATAGCAATTATTTTGTTTTGTATACTGTTGATGGTCAAGCCCATGACGTGGACCCATTTGATTAAACTTTATTCCTCGATGAATTAATAGATTTGACATTGTGCCTTATCTTTTTCCAAAGACTCTCACATTGACCTTCGAAACAATATAATAAACATATCCTAAAACCCTTTTTGAAACTTTATTTTTAGGCTGCAACTTGCAAAAAAACCAACTAGGCATAGTTTGGAGGAGTGGGAACCAATAGTAGTGGGGAAAGCAAGTAAAAAACAAATGGAAAACGACGAAAAACAATTGCGAAAATGGAGGTGTCACATGCATTGGCAGTAAAAGCGGAGAAAAATAATGAACGATTGAGATACGTTTAACCCCCTTGCAAGGTCTCTTTGGGATTTTCAACCGTTCAACGTAAAAAATTGCTTGACACTCTCAAATAGAGGGATAGAGGGAGAGAGAGGGAGAGATATGGATAAAAAGAGGGATAGATAGAGTGGGGAAGAGAGAGGGAGGGGATAAGGAGATACAAATAGAGGACAAAGATAGAGAGGAAGATAGAAATAGAGATGGAGATGGAGATATAGGAGAAGGATTTATAGAGGAGAAAGAGAGTAAATAAATAGAGGGAGAGAAGAGAGAATAAGAGAGGAACAAATTGAAAGATAAAGATAGAGATAAAGATAGGAAGTGATATATAGAGAGAGGTAGAGAGGAAGAGATATAGAAGTAGAGAGAGATGGAGAGATAAAAAGGTAGAGATAGAGGGATAGATGGAAGAAGAAATATGGAGATATAGATAGAGAGAAGAGATATAGGTATAGGGGTCTAGGAAGAGAGAGAGAGAGAGAGAGAGAGAGAGAGAGAGAGAGAGAGAGAGAGAGAGAGAGAGAGAGAGAGAGAGAGAGCATTTCTAGAGATAGAGGGGGAGAGATCAACTTGACTTATTTGTAACATCTTTTGATAAAACTTACCAACAATCATATTACAAAAATCCTAGCCCAACATTGTCAAAGAGAACTTCAAATGTTATAATGATCAAGATTGAATAACAAGCAAACATTTTGTTGCTTGGTCTCCTCAAGTTGGATCTTGGTCTAAAATATACTTTTATACTTGTGCAACTCTTAAAAATGTATTAAGACAATCTGATTTAAGGGATGGTTTAATTGATTTTTGGTACAAATTATTTTCTCCTCTTAGAATATTATCAAGGTTGTTCACATTGGGAATGAGGCCTCTAGTTTTGTTACCCAAATCTTGTCCAAAGAAGACAATTTCTTCAAAAGAAAACTCAAAGAAGCCATTGAAATCAACAACCACCCCTTCAAACTTAACCGCGATAAGGGGTGGAAGTTGAGTGAGGCTTGACATCCCTTGTTAACCAACCTTAGAAACCTTCCTCCCCCTTCCTCCCAGTAATTCCTCCCCTTCTCTTCTCTTTGCCTTCCTCTCTTTTGGTTTGAGATCTTGCCTGCCTTATTGGCCTCCGGTCTCCCAAGCTCGTGGGTGTTCTTTTGACTTTCGGTTCGTTGTTGTTTCCTCTTTTGGGTTGGTGTTGGTGTGTTTTTTCTTTCATCTCATTGGTTTTTTTCTCTTTTCTTCTTTGTTTTCTTTTTTTATTTTCTTCAATTTGTGTGTTATTGCTCTTTTATTTTTTTCTTTCTTTTTATCGTTCTTATTTGTAAGCAAATTAGCTATATTCATTTAGTGATATTTGTTCAATTGTAAAAACTTTTATTTAGTTATTTTCTTCTTGTTTTTTCATCTTTTTTTATATGTATTTACAAATATATTTTTATGTATTTGTTTTTGTTCGTTTATGTACATGCATTTGTTCTTTTATGTAAACCTTTCCCCTTTTGATTTGGTCTTTAGATTGTCTTTTCCCTTTCATTGCATTTTTATAATTTTAATGTTTAATTGTTTGTTGGCTTGTATTTGAGTTTTTATATTTTTGTTTATCTTCCGTATTTGAATTCATATATTAGCTTATTTTCATATTTTTGTTTTATATATATGTGTGTGATTGTTGAGCCTTTCACCTTGTCTTGTTTTTTCTTGTTATTCTCTTTTCCTTTTAACTTTGTTGTTTCTTTTATAAAAATTTTGTGCTTCTTTTTATTTTCTTAATTTTTGATGCTTAATTTCTTCTTTTTAATTAATTTATTTTTAATTTTATTCTTTAGCTCTTTCAAATTTTTAATTAGATATGTTGATCATTGGTTTTTCTTTATTTTAGGTTGGTTTTCTCCTTTTTGTGGTTTGTTTTCCTATCATTTTTTATTCCCCCCTTTTTTCCTTGCTTTGTTGCACTTTCACTTTTTCTTCTTTTTCCATTTTAGTTGGTTTCATTAGTTTTTACTTTGTGGTTTGTTTTTTTGTTCTTTTGAGTGACTTTAATTTTTTGTTCTCAATTTGGTTCTTATATTTATTTATTTGCTTTGATTCTTTTCATTTATGACATTTTTGTCTTTTTATTTTCGTTGTGTTTCATTGTTCCTATCTTTTATTTAGCCCTTTTCCTTACTTTGTTTTGTATTCTCTAATTCTTTGCTTTGCTCCTTTTTGTTGGTTCATTTTTGTTTACTCCTTGGTCTTAATTTTTTCTCTTCTTTTTGTCCCTTATTTTGTTGGTTTTTTTTATCTATATATATATAAATTCCTCACATAGCCCATATGTTCAACAATTATCTCAACCTTATTACCATGAGAGTGAAAAGCCACTAAACTGGCAAAAACTTAAGGGCTTTAATGCATTGTGCAACAGTATTTTCCTTTAGCATGTGTCAGGTGTATTTCTTTCACAAATAAAGGCCAAAAGAATAACGCAAATGCACAAATTAGGAAATAGAGTTAAGGCATTCAAAGCCATCTTCCAAATTAACTTTATGCTTCTCAGTTTATGTGCCACATATACATTCATTTAATCCATAAAAAAAAGTATTGTGAATACTATTTGACATAGGAAAAAGTAAACTTAGTCTAACAAAAAAACTAATTAAGTGAAATGGTTCCAATGCATTTCGATATCTTCAAAATCATGCCTATCTATTGTGGCATTCATACTTGACCATCCTCATTAAAAACAAAGCCAAATAGTTGTCATATTGTAACTCATTTTGTAGATTCAACATGTTGGCGTAACAACTAACACCTCTGGAGTGCAAGTTGGTACAAACAACTATGCACACTACGCAATGAGTGCTCTTCAAATTAGGAAGGGAAGCTCCCTCATTGTGCTTGACAAAAGTACTTGAAAAGGGAAATAAACTAAACTATATCTTGTCTTTTTGTCTCAGCTGGAAGAGGTACAAGGCTTTCATGAAAACTCTATACGTTGCAGCTAAGTATTTTCTAGTTTTGCAAAACTTAACTACAACACACAAAACTAAGTAACTTGACTATCCAATCCCCTCAAGAATTTAGAGCATGAGGAAATTGAGTGGGAATGATTATCTAACAATAAGCCGAGTATGGACTCACAATGTGAAGGCAAAGTGGCACAACTATCTACTTGTCTGAATAGGCTTATTGGAAACAACAACACACAATAAACTAAATACAGATTCTCAACTTGAAGGCAAGGTGGCACAACTATCAGCTTAATCTGAATAAGTTTATTATTCACACACATCACACAATAACCAAATACAAATTTTCAATTTGAAGGCAAGGTGGCACATCTATCAACTCAATTTGAACGAGTTTATTGAACACAAAACATGAAGGACAACCAACTAGGACAATAAATTGTATAGGCGAGACACGCATACAATCTATGATCAAACTAGCCACTATATCTAACTAAGGCAAGAATTCACCATCATAATTGCATGAAACCCAAGTGGCATAACAGATCAGATTACTGAAAGAAAATGTCAATGCTATCTCCCAGAAGGTTTGCAACTTTGAGAAAGTGGCTTGCTTGCCCTATGATCTTAAGGTTGCTAAGGAATGGAATATTAGTTTTGATTTGTCTTGTACCCCTAAACAGGCTAAGAAGGATAGGGAGGGTGTTTGTTGGTCTTTTCCGCCTAAGGGGTGGGTCAAAGCCAACTTTGATGGGGTAGTTAAAGGTAATCCTGGGGTGGTGGGTTGTGGCGGAGTCATAAGGGATTCTTTTGGCAATTTTCTTGGTGCGATTTCCACTCCCCTTGGATCTCAAACCAATCACCTTGTTGAGGCTGCTGGAGTTTTTCATGTTATAAATTTGGCCCATAGTCTAAATTTTAAAAACCTTTGGCTTGAAGGGGACTCTAAAAATATTATTGACTGTCTTTTAGGTAGGTCCCCCCCCTCGTGGACTATAAAGTCTTGGATTGATGATGCTATTTTGACCTTAGCTAAGTTTGATAATATAAAGATTTCACATGCCTATAGAGAAGTCAATGTTGTGGCGATTTTTTTTGTGAGTGAAGAGGTTAAAAGCAAAGGACAATGCACTTGGCTAAACATTAGTGAATTAGGTGTTAATGTCCGATCCTTATTGAATTATGATGCGTCACATGGGCAAGAAGCGTGTCATCTCATTAATGATGATAGAACGAGGTAATTACATTACAATCATTAGATTGTATGGGACCGAGCTTATTCGCTTAACCTATAAGTTAGCCTGACATGCTTTGTGGGCTCTTAGATTTAGCAGGACCATTTCAAGTCAGGATTTTGTCTTTGTCTACCCCACTGTGCTTGCTAAAATGGGCGGAAATAGAAAAAGAGTTGAGCCAGACAACTTTGAGATGCACACAAGAAACACTAAAGCGTTGAACAAAGTAAAAAGTGGGGGCTTACTCCCTTTTCTGGAAAAACTCCATCGGTCTAATCAGGAAGCTACAAACCATTTTGAGAGGAATTGGAAAAATGGGGAATTAACCCTTTTTGGTAGGAAAGTTAAGCTCGATGAAAACCTTATAGCTGAAGTGACTGGAATGTCCACTGAAGGACACAAATTTTTCCAAGATAGGGTTTTCTTTGATGAAGCAGTAATCAGATTTCCGAAGAAAGACAAGGAAAGACTGAAATTGGTGAAAGTTTCTAATAGCTACTTTGAAGCCGATACCATTATAGCTCTCTGGAGAAAAGTTCTTTGAGTTATCATGGAGTATATCACTTTGGATGGTCGTTTCACTAGGGTTTACGACTATCACTTTGCCTTGCTCAACCATTTTCGCTATAAGGTCAAGGTTTCTCTTCCCTACTATCTTCTCTGTTCCTTAAGAAAGAGTCTGGAAGACCATAAGAAAAACCCAAAAAGATATCCTATTTTGCATACTGGCTTGATTAGGTTAATTGTTGAACATTTCCAAAATATGCCTGCCCCTGCTAATTTGGATGCCCCCTGAATTTGAGGAGGATGATATCGAACCTAGTTGCTTGGGGAATTTTCCCAATTTGAGCCCGGTTAGGATGGTTCTGAGCCCGCCCTCTGTCCAAACTGGTAAGAAAAGCCTTAATCCCTAATCTGTTAAAGCCTGCACTGCATCTAAGCCTGGAAGTTCTACTCTTAATACCAAAGGTGCTGGAAAGAATCTACTGGTTAAAAACTTTGTGTCGTATTATGAAGACTCTCCTAATTTTGAGGATTCTGGTGCTAATAATAATTCATCCTTTGTTGTCCCATCACCGGACAGAGATCTTAGAATTGGATCTCTTGGAGCCCTCGACCCTGCTAAAAGTTGCTTCAATCTTGAAAGGGAACCCTCTATTGATTTCCTGGGTATAGCTAGGAATAATGCTGCTGACCATTTCATAATTTCAAAATGGGTCTTTCATGAAATTAACGAGCTGAAAATAAAAAAATTGGGCCCTTCAAAGTAAACTGGAAGAATGGGAGCTAAGGTTGCTGCATTAGGCAAGGAGGCAGAGCAAAAAGATTATAGTGCCAATAAAGAAATCCAGGACAATGCGGGCAAGGACAAAAAGATTGAAATAGATTTGGAAAAAATGAAAAATACTGTAAAGATAATAGCTGAACAAAACAATAGGATGGCAAGACATAATGCCATCATTATCAACGCCATGACTGAAAAACTAGACAAAGCTCAACAGGGATCCTTGGTGGTTGATCTGGAAGAGGTAAAAGATAAAAACCAGGAAGAGGATATTGGTATTTCTAAGAGAACTAGGGCTAATTTGAAGAGGAAGGCACCTCCCACACTGCAGATGATTCAAACCTTCAAAAAGGGTGTTCAGGATATGCAGGACCTGGAGGCTGAGACTGAGTCTGTTCTGAAGACTCTGGGTTAGTTGCGACTGGTCTTTTTGTTTTCTTTTCGGCTGGTTTTTTGTTTGACCTTCCTGGTCTTTTGTGGCTGGCTGTTGTTTTTTCTGGTTTTTTCTTTTTGAGTAGCCTATTTTATCTGTTGGAATTTTTTGTCTTCTCTTTTAATGTAAGCTTGGTGGTTTTGGGTCCCTGTAAAACCCGTTTTTCCCTTTATCAAAAACAATTCATCACAATAGTAAATACTCATGAATAGATACAAAACGGGCAATATTGAAGGCAAGGTAGGCACAACATATATTTCTCTCATGCAAAAGTTATGTACAAATGAGCAAAAAACTCTTATTTATAGACATCAAAAGGTGTAGAGAACCCTAAAATCATTGTGAGTCAACTACAGTCTTGCAATGCATGCAAGATTATTGCTAAACCCTAATAAAACAAACTATACAATTAACTGGAAAGCTACCATCAGTTAACCGAAACATTTAATCTAAAAGTGGACAATGTGCAAGCATACATGTCCTTATTGAAAGCAAGTCAACTAGAACACTACCATCAGTTAACATAAACCCTAAATGTAACTCCAAGTGAATAAAGCTAATCCCAAAATAGACATGCATGATATGAGACAGCGAGTTAACTTGAAAAGATAACACCAAGTTTAACTCTTATGTGTAATGTCTATCCTGAGAGGTGGGAACTAAAGTCTACTGATCGTGATCTTCAGCAACCAATCTCTCAACGAGATTGTTAACTACATCATTGTCTAGAGCTCTGATACTCTGTCGAAGTATGCTATGTCTATGTAGCATATCCTCACCGATTGTAATCTGGGACTGAAGTTCACCTTTGCTTTTGGTTGCTTCATCGAACAATGCTGACATGACTGTAAGCTGATTAATTTTACAGCCAATGGTTTCCCCACTGAAAATAGTATGAATAAGTGCTTGGAGCTCTGATTGAACATCAGTATGCTCAACATATGCACCACCCTCGATCTGATATTAGCTCGGTAAGTGAGATACTAAGGTTCTCACAAACCGGAGTGCACTAGTAACGTGCTCTCTACTCTCAACCAACTCTAATGCCATAGTCTCTTCTATCTTTGGCTCGAAAACCAATTGTGTTTTCCAAGAGTAGATAGCTTCTTTATCCTCTGCATTTGTGACTGACTCATATTCCATACTCAAGTGAGCAATCATAATCTTGTCCCAGGGTCTATTAATCGCCATGTCTTGCTCCTCATCCTGGAGACGTAGATGGAGCTCTCGTGCATTATACCACAACTGATATAGCTCTGTAAGTATAGAACGACCTCTAGCAACAAACTCTTCCTCCCATTCCTCCAAATGCTTGCCATATGCAACTAAATGATTAATTTGGCCTTGTTTTGTTGGAGGCTCAAGCATTAATGGGAGTGTGGTGGTGACATCTGACCTGTGTTCAAGGCTAGAAATGTACTGACGAAGTTGTCTGATTTTAGCCTTGAGGGATGCCTTGTCTTCTTCGTCCTTTAGTATTATATCCTTGGCACTGTCTATAGCAACCTGTAGGAGATCAACCTGAGTCTGGCGTGTGCTACAACCAAGGTTGACTGTGATAACCTCGAAGTCTTGAGATTCCAACTCATCCAAGCTCTTCCCCTGTGGAGGTATAGCAGTCTCAACAACGATCTCCATATCAATATTCCTCTCCATGTGGACCATGTTCTTGATCCTCTTGTCTGGCACATCCTGGTAAACTTGATCAAAGTTCGAATGATTAAGGACATAGGATGGCTGCCTCTTCTTCCTTCCCAACTGAGTTTCAATCCAAGATTGGTCTCGACTAATGCTGCTGGAAGGGTCTATACTAGCAACAGGGAGCTTTGACGAGAGTGAATATGTAGAGGAACTTCTGTGAGATGGGGAGTCTAAATCCAATTCGACATGAATTGGGGCTAGTGACTGCTTTGGAACTGGTATAGGAACTTGAGGCTGAACCTCAGGCACTAACGAACTTTGAACTGGCTCTGTGATAAGTTGTCTGACAGGCTTCGTGTGTGTATCAATGGCAAGCATCTTACCTTTTGAATTGTTTGGCGCTTGACTTTCTTGGGAGGGTTACTCCTCTTCTTCTGCTTGGGTTTTGACGAGGAAGGTAGCAAAGGATCCACCACTGGCAGCTCTGCTCTAGGAACACTTACCCTCCTGGTCTTCTTGTTGTCAAGGTAAAGTATACTGTTCTGAATAACTCTACTTGACCTCTCCTTTACTGTTGTGTACTCTTTGGCATACCAATCAACTGTTGGTAGTGGCTGTGTATCAACCTACTCTCTGAAAAATTGAGGAAGGACTTCTCCCTCATCATCAGATAAACCTCCTACATCTTCTGCCAAGAAAAAAAAATTATGTAAGAGAGAGAAGCGGCCATAGCTACGTCTGCAGACTTCAAAGTCATCCACCCAATTTTCCCAATAGTCTTCCATAGAAGGCTTATGATATGCGCGACCACCGAGACATGTTGTGTAATGACCCGAAGGATCATAGGCACGTACCTCAACAAGATACTTGAGATGATATCTCTCTAACTCCTATCCTGTAGCTTTGGCATCAACTGTCGTCTTGTACCAATTTATTCCAAACTGAAAGGGAAAATTGGTAGCTGGTTTATGCTTGCAACACAAATGACGATGAACATCATGCAATTGCCTCAGGAACTCCATAAAGACTGTTCTATCCGAAGGATAGTGTGGAAGCATAGCTGGATTTCCTGTAAATCCATATACTCGGATATAAGTGTATGTCGGGAATTGAATAAACCAATCTGCCCAACCATCCATCGTTGCTCTAACAATTGTTGAGATACGAATGTGCAACTCCTGGTCCAAATTCCTCATTGTATAAGTTAGGAAAGCCTTGTGAACATGCTTGAAATGACGTTCAACCTTAGTGAACTCAAGTTGATTGTAATAGTGATAGACTTTCTGAACACTGAGAATGCCCACGGTGTTTAACCCTCAGAACTGACCCTGATAAGCAATCAAGTACACGAGATAAGAATACATGTGAAACTCATGAGCAACGAGGAAACTGGTGATTTGCTTGTGGATAATATCGTTGATAAAGGATGCCCAATCATAATGCTCTTGCCCAGATATGATGTGACCAATGATGTAATACATCCAAGGCTGGAAAACATTAGCATGTGAATGACCTGAGACACAATTCAAGAGTGTGGTTAGAATCATGTATTCATCCTTATACTCACCATGACCCACATTGTTTGGCAATTTGTTCTTCGCCTGCTTTAACCATCTTTCTGCCATTTTGCTTTGGCACTTGTCCACATCAACGTTGAATGCATGCTCGCACTGCTCCATAGAAATAACTAGACTATTTGGGTGATGAGGGATACCAAAACTTCTCTCAACATCCAAAGGCTTGAGACTGCAAATGACTCGTCCATCTACGGACACTATCTCACTAGTAGCAAAGTTGTAATGCTTAATACAAGACATCACAAACTCAACACAATAAGCGAAGATAGGTATGGAAGCAGCCTTAAGTAACCTGAACTGCTGAATATTATGAATAATTGAATCTCTGATCTTGATTGGATCTAATACTGCCTCTGGCAGCACCTTGTGAAGAATCATCTCAATTGTCCCGATGAAGTTGTAAGGACTGATTTGGTCTTGTATTTGAGCTAAGTGTACTGCATTTTGAAAAACTCGCCTGTTGACTGTGAACTTGATTATGTTCTGACAAGATTCTGGAAAGCTAAAAATAGCCTATTGAAGAGTTATTTTCAGCGAAAAATTTAAGATATGGTTTTGTTTAGAAAAAGATTCTAAGACAACCCAGAACGTCAGAAATGTGAAAATTTGACTTCTACTTGACCATGCAAAGAGTTTTCAGTTGAGAAAATTAGAAACTCGAGAACTGATGCTCTGGAGTTAAAAATTCTTGAAAATTCAAGCACATGAATTTAACTCGAGGAAGCTATATATAGAATCAATCTAGATGATCGAACTTGCCAAAATTCGCCAATTTCAAGAATTTGCAAATTGAAATCTGAGATAATTTTGAGAATCAAAGAGGAGAAAAGACATTTTTTTTGTGTTCTATGAAATCGCCCCATATTCTTCAAATTTGTTGATAATTGTGAACTTGAACTTGCAAAAATAATTGTTTGATGCAATCGCCACTGAAAACTGATGATAAATTCGCCCAACTCTGGAAAATTCGCCTCTGCTCTGAAGAACTACGATTTTTGCTTAAGCTGGATGAATGAATAAATGATGGCACCATGCTTAAATAGAGAAAATTCACACCATAATGCTAACTGCAAGATTTAAAACCCTCGACTAAAATAGAAGGCTTTTGATTGGACCCCTCCAGTTTGAACTGAGATTGACTTGATGTCCGGAATAAAATAATAATAAAAATATTCATCATGCAATTTGAAAATCCAGCACAAAGAGGTGGCAATTTAAGAAAATTGCCATTTAATGCTCAAATATGCAAAAATAAATATTTAATATTATTTTAATTAGTTGACAAACCATATGAAGCTCTTGGATTCATCTAGAAAAATTCACTGATTTCAAAAAGTCCTCATTTGTCCTCATAGGCGTCCATTTACTCAAGATATTACGCTTTTTATTAACTTCCTACTTTGTAGTTGACTACAAAGTTACAACTGGCCATCTTTGACACTGATTTCCGGGTGACTGGGTGATGTTGAGACTGAGTAGGAATATTCATTATGAAGCCTGCAGAGCAAGGAATAAATGCCTATTGGGAGTTATCACTGCAAAATCCATCATTTAACACCTCAAAAAATTAGGCGCCCTTGATTAAATTGATTTTCAAACATCAAACTTAGCCATTTCTCCATTTGCCATCTAACGCTTCAAATTACTGTTGACAATGAACAGTGAACCCTGCTGATTGGAGGATAGGCTCACTGTGTGACTAGGAATATTCCGCATCCAACGAATATATGCAAGGCACCTGAAAGTTGTATTAAGGACCCCAAAAGTAAGGGCGCCCCTGGCCTGAAAAGGCTCAAACCTCATTTTGACAAAAATACAACTCTCAACCAGATGCCCTACTTTGACCCCTAATATCGAGAGCTAGGGTGACTTGATTCGAGCACCATCTATCTCAATGCATAGCCATAAGGACCTACGAGAGATGTTTCTAGAGGCGACAAAGCAAGAAAACTACTTCTAAGACCTCAAAAAGAAAGGTGCCTTTCCCAAGATGGAATATACAACCAGACTTAGCCATTTTCCAAGCTGTCTTCGTTTTTCAGTATTTTGCAAAGACCTCGTGCATACAAGTGTTTGCCAAATCTCGGAGGCTGATGGCTGGGCTCATTGGATAGCTGGAGTAATTACGCACAAGTCCCATGAAGACTGCGAGAGCGAATAACCCCATCTGACAGGCCTAAAGGCTGGGCACCCCTGGCCTACAGAGGCTACAGTGTATGTTTCATGTTTCTCCACCCGTTGATTTATGTGCTTGGTAGAATCTCTGCCATGATTACTCGAAATGTTGGATTGATGAGCTGACTGGTGCATTGTGAAGCCGGATTAGAATAGCACAAGATGTCAGGAAGACCTCATCTACAAACTCAATCATCTTAGAGGTCATTTTGAAGGCCGCCCCTGAGCTATAGGGGTGCAATTTCACCCTTTGAAAAAGTTTCTGTGATGTGAAGTCTCCTTGTAACCTCATCTTCTAGCCTTGCCTGCCGGAGCTCTGGGACTCAGATGTCTGCATTTGATAGCTCGTCGAATAGCCAGACTAATTGCGAAGAGATTAAATGCATCAACAAGTAGGAAAGCCAAGATCTAACCCCTCTTTAAGAAGGGCACCCCTAAGCTACAGGGGCGCAATTTTGCTTTTTCTTGAGAAATCTTCATAAATTGATCACTGAAATCTCCGTCTTAGTCACTGAAAAGACCATGCAAAGGTAAAAATGTCGTCGTGAAATGCTCCTCCATTGTGAAATGTCTTGTTCTGAGTACCCAATTTAGGTTCTAACCAATAGATACTGCTTTTGACTGACACAACACTGACCAAACTCCATGCTTGATATTGCCCAAAAACTATATTTGACATCATTTAAGCAAGGTTTAGACTCTTTATGCAAAATGCCTTTATGAAGCAAATTTTTTTGGTTTGGGTACAACACAACAATGTCTGACAAGCATCATTTTTTCACTAATACACTCCAAGCTGACATTATCCCCAACCAGTGTTCTCCAGAAAATATAGGAAATTCCAGTCACTCGTGCACCTTTTAACATCTGTTCCACTATATACTAATAATAAATAATTATCCATAAATATTTCAAACTTGATCACAAAATTTCATCATATAATCTATATGAGATTATAAACAATCATCAAAACAAACAATTATTTAAAAGTATTTTGAACACAACAAGAGAAACATGGGATAGAACCTTCCCGCTCATGCAACATATTGTCTAACCAAACCATTTCAACTAACTCAAATCCACTCACAAACAACTATAAATGCATCATACATACCAACCTCTCCGGCTCCATTAAAAACTAATCTTGATCTTAAACACCACAGATTTTAGTTCCATTTAAACTGCCCAAAGCCCCACTCTGCACCATCTTCAGGCCAGAAAGAACCACAACACAGTCCAATCCCCCAATCTACTTATGGATTTCATTGTCTAACCAACTCCAATCCAATCAATAAATGCTCATCTCACTGTAGTAGATTCGTACACACGCAATCATCTCTAATTCATTAAACACAAGACTTACGCCAAAAATCTATTCCTAAGACATTTTAACTCTATTTTCACCCTAAATGCTCCATTGTACACATGTTCAAGACCAGAAAAACACCCAAATGCAATACTTTGTCCAATCTCCAACTATCTTATGCACAGCCCCTGTTAAAACCCAACTCTAATCCAATAGTAAAACACCGATCAATGCATTAATAAACCTAAAATATATTCCTAAAACACTGTTCCTTCATTTTCACCCCCAAAAGCTGAAGCAAAAAAAGTTAAGTCGAAATAAGCATATTTTAAGATACTACTAAAACTATAATTGATTATCAAATACTCATAAATCCATGGTCACGAATCAAACCCCTTCTCCATGGGACAAAAGACACCTGACATATAGAGGGACAATTAAAACATGTGGACCAGAGTTCACAGGAATGTAACTTTCCTAAATGGTTTTATCAAAAAATTAATAATGACAGGTGAGCATTCAAATCCTAAATGAATGCTTCAACAACCCAATGTTTCAAATTAGCTGAGTCTGTGCAAATTGAATCATGTATCTGTAGTTGAATCCATCCAAGAGTGAAAACAAATTCCAAAATGTTGTAGCCAAACTCCTACCATACTGTATTTCAAGTGGGCATATCCAGTGCATAGTGCATCCTAAAATCCAATTTTCCAAATGGGCATATCTAAAGTGTAGTAAATTATGTACCCGAAATTGAATCTAAAGACAATGAATCTGGAAAACCCAAACATCTACAATCCAATGTATCAAGCGGATGCGTAATGAGCCATGTGAGTGGAATTGAATCTCATAACAAACTATAAGAAGGGTTATTAAGTAGAACTATTAATTTGCCTAAGACTTCTTTTGTTCCTTATTTATTTATTCTTGAACTAACTGGATATGAATTTATTACCCATATAAGGCACTAGTCAATAAAAACCCTAACCTTCCATATTTACCAATTTTTTAAAAATCATTCACTAGTAGTTTTAAAAATGGAAATAGGTGTACACATGTGTTGTTTATGATTCAAAGCTATAAACTAGGGATATATTTTATGTGGGGTGAAACTATTGTATTTTTTTGTGTATCATTCCCAATTACTTTGCAAATGTCTATGAAACATCAAATGAAAGTATAGATCAAGAGATTATAACATCATCATTATCTATAGATAAATGTGCAAAGTATTTAATTAGTTGTAAAAAAGGTCATTGCAACTAGTAATCCTTGACCTAGTGATAGGAATAGGGTCAATTGTGTAGTTTGGGTAGAGATGTTTGTTATTTTTGTTATCCATTTTGTTTGATCTCAATGCCTTCTAAGGCATTCCTATAGGAACACCCTTTTGGGTTTAATTTGAGCTTGAATGTTTAGTAGAGATTACCCACTCTTGTTGTAGGCTTTCAACCATCCTTAATCTATTGATGAAATCCATTGTTACCATCTTGAAGAAAACCCTTGGCCTTGAAGGTGAAGACAATTTCTAGGATTTTGGACCTACAATTGTGGGACCTAACATGCCCATTATGGTAGGTTGTATTTCATTCTTAATTGTGAATCAATAAAAATCATATTATTAGTTTATTGTCTGAGTTTTCCACTATGTAATTAGAGTTGTTAGATTTTGTGGCATGGTTGGATAGTCCTTAATTGATTCCTTCATCCACGAGTACATCAGAAGATCATAGACAAGACAATATATAATAAGCAATAGAAACATGTTCTCAAATAAATCATATATCCATCTTGCAATTATATCATATCCTAATCAAAATCAATATAAACCTTTTAGTCTAGCATGATGATCATCAAGACAAGGCAAGAGGTATGACACAAGTAGGCCTTAGATTATAAGGATGAATTATTTGTTAAATATCATAGTGAATGATGATTTATTAGTCCTCTTACTTGGTAGACACTTCTTACTATGTAGGAAATATTCTTTTAACCTTATTCTCATATGAAAACTCCTAAATTTATGATGATAGATAAAACACATAAAGGTTGCTATTATTGGAGGATAATTAAGATATGTGAGTGGTTCCTTTATTAGTTAAACTCCTTTGATTAGCACAATTCCTTTAATGCAAGTAAATTGAAATGTATATCAATATCATTATAGTCACAACTAAACTCATAAGGGATGGTACCATCATGACTCATTAGAACACAATGCTCGCATTTTTCCTTGACACTCCTCTTAATGCATTGATGTGATTTGGTCTTATTCAATACATACAACTTTGATGGCTTATTCTAATGAACATTAAGAAACACTAAGAATGCATCAAATAGTGAAAGATAGAACTTAGCATTAATATATGTTGATATTTTTGAACGTGATAGAATCCTTATTAAATATAAAATCTCTATTTGCATGCCTATGTTCTAGCTTGCTAAGACTAGGTACACACTCTCTTCTAATAACTTTAGTTGACACCTTCTGAGACAAGAAAAGGTATTGTCTAGTGAGATGGAAAAGTAACCTTTATTGAACTTCATACTTGAATTGTAGAAATGAGGAATTTTTGTCTATGTGCCTTTATTGATCTTGAACACTGCAAGTGTTTAACTTTACCACAAGATATTTATAAATAATTTCATTACCTTGAGCTTGGTAGTGATGACTAGTGCATGTACTTATAACTACTATCATACATGAGTTGTAAAGACAATATTAATGATTGTTATTGATACACTTGGATTTGAAGGTATAGATACATGTTTATATGATGTTCAAACCTATTACAGTAAGAATGGTATGGGGATGTACCCACGTTCCTTTGATGGAAGACTAGACAATACATCAAATGATTATTTATGGTACATTTCCCATGTTTAAATGGTGATATTCAAAAATTGAAATATCATATAACCATTGACATACAAATAGATCTATTACTGGGGTTGAAAGGGATTTACTAAAATATGTTGATCTCTATTTGACCTATATAGTCATAACACAAATATATCAAGGAAAACAAGTTCTAATAACTACTTCGCTAATTTTTAAGATATTCGTGACATTTTGGTTCATATTTTTATTATAGGAAGGATGTATCAAGTGGTTAATGTTGCTACAGATACAAGAGGAAATGAAAAATCATGTGAATTTGGTAATCATAATATAACAAAATATTACAAATCAAATATCAATCCTTATAGATGATCATATATATGTTGTAACAACATTGTATTCCAATTCAATGTATAGTTCCAATCATTGTTCAAAATTCATTCAAACCATACATTAATTTTGGAAAGTAAGAACTTTTTCATAACTTCTAAAGTATGAATAAACATGATTAGTCGATTGAATGATCGATCTAAAAAATTTCATCAATTAAGAAACTTTATTAGCAATCCTAAACTTTCTAGGACCTTTGAAAATTTTAAGTACAAGTAAATGTTTGTAAATTTCATGATTTATATTCGATTTCCAAAAGTTTGGAAATGATGTTCATAAGTAAGGCATTCCCTAAGCCTTAGAGATATAAAAATTAAATAAAAAAGGGTGATACAATAACCTTAATAGATATGGTAACTTTCACATCTTCATTGAGTTTCATAGTCCTCATTAGTATATATAACCCTTCCAAGTTATCAACTTTATACTAAAGACTCAAGGGTACCATGTTATTACTTCACTAAGGATGTTCATTTATAATAAAAGCATCATATTTAACAACTCCAAACCTTGCTTATGATATTATTTTCATTCTTGGAGAAATCAATTTCTAAAAAGATGAGCATACCATAGTACTAACCTCATTTAATTGTTGGGACTAGGTTTAAAATTAAGGGGGGTTAAGATGTCATTTGATGTCTTTGTATAGCTTATATGGGTGTTTCTCTTGATCTTTAAATGTAGACATTATGAGTTCGTATGTTTTAAAAGTAATAGTTGAAAGCAATATTTGATTAAAAAGTAGTTGAATGTTTTATATGGAAAAAATATGATTCATAAACTAATGAAGATTGAAATTAGATGTATAGGTTGATTCCCAACAATGCCTCAAAATTGCTCTAGAAACACTTATCCATCTTCCTACAATTGTTAACTTACAACAATGGAATCTAACAAAATACAAATGAATTTGTTCCCCTAAAGGCCTGAAACTATCTACCCTATGCACTGATACCAAATAATAAATAGGAGATCATGAAGATAAAATATCCAAGTATAATGAACAATCCAAATGTTGTATTAAGTTGACCCAAATTACAATGAGTACAAAGCCTTGCATATACAAGCAAGGAAGAGGTAATCCACCTCTCATGTGGATTTTCAAGTGCCTCATGATGTGGCACAAATAAGTAGAAAAGTGTCCTATAGGTGTCAACCTTTGGATCACTTGGAATGTGCAAACTAACAACCTATAAATGACCATTTCATAAACCTTGGTAATTTTTTTTGAAGAACTACAAAAGTGACCTTTGAGGTGAGATAGAAAGTCTTCCAACCTCAAAAGGTATGTACATGAGGTTTACCAAACAACTAGGTAACCTCTAGAAGCCTAAAACGTTACACATTCAGTAGAGGGGTCATAATGTTGGGCTAGCATGAAGAGTGGGAAGTATGAGGAAATGGAGAAAAGGAAAGTGAATTCTTTGGAATAGTGAAAAAATAGAGTTTCTAGAGAAGAAATAGTTTCAAATTTTATAGAATTATCAACAAGGAAATTGAGGACATGTATATCTCCAACTCTAGGTTATTACTTGATATGTGAATTAGTAAAGGATGTATATGGGTATGTAAGCATGAGGATTTTCTCTCGTATGGAGATTATTTTTCTTTACCCATAGTACATGAGAGGAAGAGGGAGTGGCTTCGATGTTGCTAGATCTTTTTCTTGCACTTCTCTACGAGCTTGAATGTGGCTTGCACCTATTTGCTTCATGATGATATAGTATATATTGTTAATAATAAGAGGTTTTAATGATGTTGATTTTCCATAGGTTTTTATCAAACTCATCTTAACATAGCAGGAAGCACTATAGCTACTTGAGCGCTAAAAAAACATTGAAGGAAACACAAAATTCAAAATGTTATAAGTAAATATGTGAATTAGTAAAGGATGTATATGGGTATGTAAGCATGAGGATTTTCTCTCGTATGGAGATTATTTTTCTTTACCCATAGTACATGAGAGGAAGAGGGAGTGGCTTCGATGTTGCTAGATATTTTTCTTGCACTTCTCTACAAGCTTGAATGTGGCTTGCACCTATTTTCTTCATGATGATATAGTATATATTGTTAATAATAAGAGGTTTTAATGACGTTGATTTTCCATAGGTTTTTATCAAACTCATCTTAACATAGCAGGAAGCACTATAGCTACTTGAGCGCTAAAAAAACATTGAAGGAAACACAAAATTCAAAATGTTATAAGTAAATATTTCCTTGAATTTTACCAATTTAAAAGACATTGCACAAAAATTGGGCTTATCTTGTTGAATGTTGTGGATGTGTTGCTGATATGTGGTTGTCATTGATGTCAACACTATTAGCATTTGTTGTATCAGTTGCTATCTATGTTGAGGATATTGAGAAAATTGTAAAAGAAAGTATTCTAGGTTCCCAATGGAACTGTGCAAGTCATGATGGCGTCTTGTTCTTTACGTTAAAGATTAGCTAGTGTGGATTAAAGGGTTTATTTTTTAGTGTATCTATATCATTTACTAGAAGTTTTAGAGGTCCGTGTGAAGTTTTGATTGTATTATGGTCTGACAGTGTTTCTGTGGTCTCTGTCAGTGTTCTTGAATGAAGACTGTGTGATTATGTTAATCTTAGTTGTTGCAGATGTTTCTCTGTTGTTTCTTGGTGTTATTGGATGTCTCTAGATCATTCTATATCTTTGTGGTATGTCCACATTAATTGGAGAGCTCATGGTTGAAGATCTTTTCTTGCGCATGTTTGATTTTTCATGTTCTTGGCCGACATGTTGGTGGTAGCGTGTTGTGGATCTTCGTGGTGAAATTAATTAAAGTATTTTTGTGATGGAGATGTTAATTTGGGTCTCCACTATATTGTGGCCGACCTTGGTGGATTCACATTAAAGACTTATTTGTAAATTTGGGCCGACATTGCAAATATGTTTTATTTTCCTGGCTGACTAAGCTATGATGAAATCTCATGTTGCGGATATATAAGAGCGATTGTTTGAGAAAATTTAGTGTGTGCGTAAGAGCGAATGTATGCCAGAGAAAGTGCAGATGTGTGAATAGTGTTCCTATCATTTGATTGCAGAGCAAAGTGCGAAGAAGGTTGAGCGAAGAGTGAAGAAGGTTGAGCGAAGAGTGAAGAAGGTTTTTCTATGCTTAATTGGAACTGTAACCAAGCTTGTGCAGAAGCTATTTTCTCAGTTCATACCCTCCGGATTTTAATCCTATTTTGTATTTTTGGGAAGTGAGCCCCTTTTGTATGTGAGCAGTGAGCTCTAGGTAGTGTGTCTAAATGCATGTGCATTCCCCTTATTATTTCTCATTATACTTTTAACAGGGTATAATCTTGTGGACTAACATCCACCATGGTTTTTCCCCTAATAGGGTTTCCATGTAAAAAATCTTGGTGTTCTCTATCTCTCTGATGTGTTAATTGTTTATGGTTGATTGCTTATTCATCAGATATGAGATTAAGATAAATTAAGTTAGAAAAGTTTAAGTTTTTGTGACAACTGATTCACCCCCCCTCTTAGTTGTATGTCCTTGTTTTTCCAACAATTGGTATCAGAGTAGGTTCCTCTGAAGAATTCTAAAAGCTTGAGGTGATCCGAGATGGAAACATTCAAGAAGTACAGTCTGAGATTTGATGGAACTAACTACTCACTGTGGAAATTTGGGATGCAATGTCATCTAAGATGTATTGGTGAAGCTTTTTGGAAGATTACAAAAGATCCATATGTTACTCCTTAGAATGCTCCCTCCACTGCTGATGAGATCAAAGATGCTGAAAATAATATTAGGGCTATTGAAGCCTTGGTGAGTGCTCTGACAGATTCAAACATGGCTAATGTGATATGATTGTAGACAACTCATGAGATTTGGATGAAGCTAGAAACTTTGTATGAAGGAGATGCTCAGGTGAAGATGGCTAAGCGACAAATCTTGAAAGGAAAGTATGAGAATTTGAAGATGGGTGAAGATGGAAATATCACTTCTTTTATGTAGAGAGTATTTGAGATAGTGATGGGTATTAGATGTGTTGGTGGTTTTGTGGATGAGGATGAAATTGTGGCTAAGATACTCAGATCCTTTCCTCCCTCCTACAAAGTCAAAGATCATGCTTTTGAAGAGATTAGATTAGTAACAAAGATAACAAGAGACATGTTGGTTGGAAAACTTGCTGCTTTTGAAATAAGTGAATTTGCTGAATCTGCATTGAAGAATGAATCTGCATTCAAGGCTACTATATCTAGAAGTAACAAACAAAGATATAGTTTGGGAGAGTGTTCCAGAAAGATATCCAAGTATGATGAAGAACTGAAACAACTTGAAGATAAGGAAAGAGAAGTAGAAGAATTGGAAGCACTGATTGCAAAACAAGAAGGCAGAGGAAAAGGTAAGTATGAAGATGTATTGCCTATTAAATGTTTCTCTTTCAGTAAAATAGGTCATTTTGCATCAAGGTGTTCTAAAGAGTTCCTAGATCTAAACCTAAAAATTCTAGATTCCAAAATAAATGTTACTTTGTTGAAGAAGCGGTGACTAATGATGAGTCTGATAAAGATAATGGAAATGAAGATGAATGGGTTTTCATTGCTACCATTGAAGATAATCTTGTGGCTACTAAATTTGCTAAAGATGAAAAGGCTCTTACAGCCTGAGTTGAAGAAAAATATGAGTGGGTCATTGATAGTGGATGATCACATCATATCACTAGTGATAAAAGAAAATTTGCAAGTCTAGAGAAGTATGACGGTGGGGTTGTAAGATTTGGAGATAACAATGCTGGTGTGATTTGTGGTAGAGGATCTATTTGTCTTGGTGGTAAGGATAACACTGATTATGTTCTTTATGTTGAAGGCTTGAAGCACAACTTGTTGAGTGTTGGATAGATGGTGGACAAGGGCTATGACCTTTAGTTCAAAAATGGAAGATGCAAGATACACGAAATTTCTGGGAATATGATTGCTACAGGTAAGCAAACAAAAGGTAATATCTTTCACCTAACTACTGCTAGTGGGAGTTGTTTAATTGCTCAAGTAGATGAAAGCTGGTTATGGCATAGGAGGTTGTGTCATGTAAATTTTGATAACATTATCAAGATAAGTTCCTCTCAAGTAGTAAGAGATCTACCTAAGTTAGTGAAGCCTACTAACACAATCTGCAAGGAATGTCAGATGGGTAAAAAAACCAGAGTCTCTTTCCAGAGCAAATAGTTTCATTCCAATGATTTGCTGGAGCTGCTACATACTAACCTCTGTGGTCCCTCCAGATTCAAAAGTATTAATGGAGAAAGGTACTTTATGTTGATTATTGATTATTACTCTAGAATGATATGGGTTTCTTTCTTGAGAGAAAAATGTGAAGCATTGGAAAAGTTCAAAAGTTTTAAGGCTATGGCAGAAAATGAGAAAGGTCTAAAAATCAAGTGCCTGAGATCTAACAGAGGTGGCGAGTTCACCTCCAGGGAGTTCAAATATTTTTGTGAAGATAATGGAATTAAAAGATAGTTATCTGCTCCCCAAACCCCTCAACAAAATGGAGTTGCAGAGAGAAAGAATAGAACCATTCTTGATGCTACCAGAATAATGATGATGGAAGGAAATGTGTCTTAGATTTATTGGAGTGAAGTGGTAAACACTGTTGTGTATACCTTGAACTAGGTAAATATTAATGGTAATTCTGGTAAGACCCCTTTTGAGTTATGGTTTGGTTACAAGCCTACTGTTAAATATTTCAAGACCTTTGGAAGTAAGTGTTATATCAAGAGAGATGATGATATAGGAAAATTTGATGCAAGAAGTGATGAAAGGATTTTCCTAGGTTACTCCACTAAAAGCAAGGCCTACCAGTGCTATAAAAAAAGACTGAGAAAGATGGTTGAAAGTGAAAATGTTAGAGTTGATGAGGACTCTATCAAATCATCTAGATGTTGTGGTTATGATTATGATGAAGACAATACTAGCAAAGGGAAGAATTCTCAGGCATAGAATCTACTTCAGATTGTTCCATATGTTCCGGTAAATCAACCTCAATTTGTTCTAATAAATCAAGTCAGTTAGGAAACATAGATAAGTGCAAGTGTAGAAGAAAGATCAGAAGAATCAGAAGTTCAAGAATGTCCCAAAACTCCAAGGTATGTAAAGCTAAATCATTTCGAAGGTCAAATCATAGGAGACAAGAATAAAGGAGTGCAAACTAGAAGAAAGATTGCAAAATAATATTGTTCGATTTCCAAGATTGAACCTAAAAATGTCACTGAAGCTTGCCAAGATGAGCACTAGCTGGAAGCTATGAAGGAAGAGCTGTCACAAATTGAAAATAATGACACATGGATACTGGTTCCTAGGCCTAAAGACAAAAATGTGATTGGTACTAAATGGGTGTTTAGGAACAAGTTGAATGAACAAGTTGAAGTGGTCTGGAATAAAGTAATACTGGTATGTAAAGGGTATTCTCAAATGGAAGGTATTGATTTTGAAGAAAATTTTTCCCATGTTGCCAAAATTGAGGTTGTAATGTTATTTCTTGCTTATGCTTCATACAAGGACTACAAAGTCTATCAGATGGATGTAAAGTCAACATTTTTGAATGGAGAACTAGAAGAAGTATACATTGAATAGGTAGATGGATTTCAGCTAACTGACAAGGAATATATGGTCTGCAAATTAAAGAAAGCTCTATATGGACTCAAGCAAGCCCCTAGAGCCTGGTATGTTATATTGGAAAAATATTTATTGAAGCTTGGATTCACTAAAGTTACTGCTGATAGCAACCTATATTTCAAATTGGATCATGATAAAAAATTAATTATAGAAGTCTTTGTTGATGACATCATTTTTGGAGAAGATGACAATCTATGTATGAAGTTTGCTGATGAGATGAAGGATGAATTTGAGATGAGTATGATTGGAGAGATGGAGTTATTTTTGGGATTGCAAGTTACTCAGTTAGACAAGGGGATCTTCATATCCCAGTCTAAATATGTGAGAGAACTACTGAAGAAGTTTGGAATGGATGACTCAAAACCTATTGGTACTCCCATGGTGACTAGATGTAAGTTGACACATAATGATGATTCTCTTAAGGAAAATCAAACTATATACAAGTCAATGATTGGTGAATTGATCTATTTAACCTAGACTAGACCAAACATTATGAATGCAATATGTATGGTTGCTATATTTCAAGCTGATCCAAAAGAATCACATGTGACTACTGTTAAGAGAATCTTTAGTTATCTGAAAGGAATGTTGACTTTAGACTTTGGTATCCAAAGGATGATGATCTCACTCTGAGTGCATATACTGATGTGGATTGGGCTGGTGATGTAGACGATAGGAAAATTAATAGTGGTGGTGCTTTCTTCCTAGGGAAGAAGTTGGTGTCTTGGTTGAGCAAAAAGCAGAATTCCATTTTTCTATCTATTGTTGAAGTAGAATACATTGTTGCAAATAACTATACTCAAGTGATATGGATGAAACAAATGTTGGCAGATATCAGTGTGGGATATGAAGAGCCTATTGCCATATATTGTGATAATTCAAGTGCAATAAATATTTCAAAGAATCGGGTGTTGCATTCTAAGACTAAACATATATCAATCAAGTTTCATTTCTTGAGGGAGAAAGTGAATGAGAAAGAAGTCAGATTGGAATATGTGCCTACCAAGGAAAAAATTGCAGATATATTTTACTAAGCCATTGCCAAAGGATACTTTTGAGTATCTCATAGGAATGCTAGGGGTAATCACCCCTCCTGATAAGAACTAAAAGATGCATTTACTTGCATCAATCAGTGAGCTACATTGCTATATTCTGATCTGGATTGATGTTTCTGTGGCTGCTACTCAGGGGAAGTAGTCAGATGTGCAGATATGTGATTTAGAGCATGTATTTGGAAAGTTCATGGTTGCCTTTTCCATTGGTTTCAAAGGGGGAGAAGTGCATTGTGAAAAATATTTCTAAGGAGAAGAGCCTTGTGGGGAGAAAAGTAGTTAAGAAGAAGAATCAGTATGTTGGGTTGATGGTATTTTTCACATCATGTGTTGCCATCAATGCCAAAGGGGGAGATTGTTGGATGTTGTGGATGTGTTTTTGATATGTGGTTGTCATTGATGTCAACACTATTAGTATTTTTTGTATCAGTTGTTGTATATGTCGAGGATATTGAGAAAATTGTAAAAGAAAGTATTCTAGGTTCCCAGTGGAACTGTGCAGGTCATGAAGGCGTCTTGTTCTTTACGTTGAAGATTAGTTGGTGTGGATTAAAGGGTTTATTTTTGAGTGTATCTAGATCATCTACTAGAAGTTTCAAAGGTCCGCGTGAAGTTTTGATTGTATTATGGTTTGACGGTGTTTCTGTGGTCTCTGTTAGTGATCCTGAGTGAAGATTGTGTGATTCTGGTAATCTTAGTTGATGCAGATGTTTGTCTATTGTTTCTTGGTGTTCTTGGATGTCTCTATATCATTCTCTATCTTTGTGGTACGTCCACATTAATCAGAGAGCTTGTGGTTGAAGATCTTTTTTTACACATGTTCGGTTTTTCATGTTCTTGGCCGACATGTTGGTGGTAGTGTGTTGTGGATCTTCATGGTGAAATTAATTAAAGTATTTTTGTGATGGAGATGTTAATTTGGGTCTCCACTATGTTGTGGCCAACCTTGGTGGATTCCCATTAAAAACTTATTTGTAAATTTGGGTTGACATTGCAAATATGTTTTATTTTCCTGGGCGACTAAGCTGTGATGAAATCTCATGTTGCAGATATATAAGAGCGATTGTTTGAGAGAAGTTAGTGTGTGCATAAGAGAAAATGTATGGCAGAGAAAGTGTAGATGTGTGAATAGTGTTCCTATCATTCGATTACAGAGCATAGTGCAAAGAAGGTTGAGTGAAGAGTGAAGAAGGTTTTTCTATGCTTAATTGGAACTATAACCATGCTTGTGTAGAAGCTATTTTCTCAATTCATACCCTCCGGATTTTAATCCTATTATGTATTGTTGGGCAGTGAGCCCCTTTTGTATTTGAGCAGTGAGCTCTAGTTAGTGTGCTTGAATGCATGTGCATTCCCCTTATTATTTCTCATTATACTTTTAATAGGGTATAATCTTGTGGACTAACATCCACCATGGTTTTTCCCCTAACAGGGTTTCCACATAAAAAATCTTGGTGTTCTCTGTCTCTCTGATGTGTTAACTGTTTATGGTTGATTGCTTATTCATCAGATTTGAGATTAAGTTAGAAAAGTTTAAGTTTCTGTGACAACTAATTCACCCCCCCTCTCAGTTGTTTATCTTTGTTTTTCCAACACATACTTATAGCCAAAGCCATAAATTTTGGTGAATGAGGCTACACACACACATCATTTCACACAATTGCATGGTCCTTTTGTTAGATTTCCATAAAATTTGATGCATTTAAAGATACATGAAGAAATTTTTTGGAATGTTTTTGGGTTGTAATTTTTTTTTAAGCATAATTACCCTTATTTAATAATGAATCTAAATTTAATTCCCATAGCAAGCAAGTTGGGAATTTTTTTGAGATATCCACTATATTAAATTAGGGGTATAAGTGTTTTTGATTCATCAACATGAGTTGTAATGTAGCTTGATCTTCATAATGTTCTCCTAATTAGGATATCATCTCCCTAAAATGCATGGTCAACTTATTGAAAGCATACTAGAAACTAAAACTAATTTTCTACTATAATTTATTAAATAATTATTAAAAATAAACTAGCTAAAATGAGGTAATAACTTGGGAACAAGCTTATTTACTAATACCAAAAAATAGTTTCCTCACTTAATAATTTTAATATATTTTATTGAACTAAAAGCAATGATAAGTGAAATGGACCACAAAAGGAAAATTTGAAATAGATGGTATATCCTTGCCTCATGTTGCTCCACCATATGTGTCTTTGATTTATTTTCCCATCTGCTTTGATATGATTTCCCTTCCTCATTCATCCGAAATGAAGGAAGTGTGGCATTTTGGACTATGGATGCCCATGTCTACAAATAAATATGGATTCCTTTGTGATGTTTCTCTTAACTATCTCTTGCCTCGTATAATCTTCAAAGCTTGTGAGAATGTCAAGATCGGGCTATCTTGGCCGTTCCTTACAGTATGGTTGGAAATTTCTATATGTACGTGGCTAGAGAACCTTAATTATTGTATCAATATGATGGATTAGAATTTATTGCTTTATAATACACATCACATAATATATGTTCAAAGCCATACCTTATAGCGAATAATTTGAGAGTTGAATAATAATCGTCATCTATAAACATAAGGTCCATATTGAGATAAAATGCTTTAACTTCACTAAAGTTTCCCTACTTTTTGTAAGTACAGTGATTCCTCATCCTTAATTTGTAAACATCCTTTTTTCAAATCATATTTATTTTCTTTTGTAAAATTTGGCAATTCAGCTATTTTTATTATTTGTTTAGTTGTGAATGATATTCCACCATTTTTTATCTTCATCTTTAGAAAATGGGAGATCCCTTTTTTCAAGTATACTAGATTATTCTCTATTGCAACCAAAAGATTATCTATATCATCCTCATCTACAAAATCCTCCATAGTTGATTCCATTGGATCCAAAAGTTGCCTTTCATCATTTTATTTCCTTCGAAGAACTATATCGGCCATACTTGTATAAATAGTAGTAACATCTTGCTATATTTTCATATTTTCATGCTCATGGAGGCTATCCGTCATGCCTACATGATAGAAATCTTATTCTTCAATATCAAACTACTCAAATTTGGGTTTAAGACATACTAGGTTTGGGAAAACTTACTATAGAATCAAGTAAGATTTATTCTGGGAGGGACTAAAATGTATATCTATTCATATATAGTAAATATCTATTTATCTCTGTATAGCTTGTATGGGTGTTTCTCTTGATCTCTAAATGTAGACATTACGAGTTCATATTTTTTTAAAGTAATAGTTGAAAGCAATATTTGATTAAAAAGTAGTTGAATGTTTTATATGGAAAATATATGATTCATAAACTAATGAAGATTGAAATAAATAATACGATTTATTTTAATTAGAAATATATAAAAAAGTATAAAAAATAAATATCCAAATAAAAAATTATCTTCATAACAACTATGATTTAAAGACATCAAATTTATCCACAAAGTAGAGTGTTCAACTATAATTTATATATTGAGATATTTATAATTTAAAAAAATATTAAGCATTGGTTAAAAAAATTCGTAAATTTGTTCAAATCTTTACAATGGATATGGTTCTTCTTGGATTTCAACGTTTTTGTTGGAATTGGAAGTAACTATTTTATCCAAATCCTTGGGAAAAAAATAAGACATCGGAGTGTGGAACGACAACTTGGTGGAGCTTACACCACATCGTTAACGTTGATGTTTGTAAAGAGAATTTTACATTCCAACAATATCCTACTTGAAGAAGCTACTTTGCTAAGATACGAGTACTTGAATGCAACTTTTGAGAATTTTGATATGCCTTATTGATATTGTATTTAACTTTGTATAGGTGCGCACATCACGATAGAGTTCCTTTAGAATTATTATGATTTGAAGAGTAATTTCTAACACATGGTCAATGCAGGAATTGGGTATCATGTATGAGGGAGTGGATGGTGATGTGCGTGAAGGGACATGAGATGGATTGGTTGATAGTTTGGAACCTTTGACTCTCCAAACTTGGAAAAATGAGCAATGATGGGTGGAGACAAAGGTTTTCATGAAATTGAGACCAACTATTTGATATACTTTGTATGTCGCTTGAGAAGCTTGCTTTTGTATTTGTGGATGCCTTTGATAGATACATTTTCCTTTTTGTTTTTGTCCCATAGTTTCATTGACTAATGGAGTTTGATTGGGATGATTTTCTTTTGCATTCTTTGGTACCCATTTGTATTTGATTTGTCCATGTTTCTTTGTTGCTTCTTTCACTTTGATGATTTTCTCCTTCCTTTGATTAACATCTTTCTTTCCATGTTGGTATGAATTTGTGGATGGGATGACACGTGGGTGTTGATTTGTGATATGCCTAGTTGTTGGCAACATTTTCATCATAAAGGTTCTTCAATCCCCCTATGTTGACATTTACATTAGACATAAACTCTAAAATGCAAATAATTCACCAAATATTGATGATCTAAACCTAAATTTTTTACTGGAGCATCTTGAGATCATCCACAAATTTTAGTAAAAAATTTGTAGAAAAATTCACATTCATTTGAAATATACAATGAAATCTTTGAAACCCTAGGGTTTTGCCTTCAACTTACAGAAGTTAGCTCTAAATTTTTTATTCATAAAAGAACTAAAAAAAGCAAGATTGGGGTAACAAAAAATTCAAAAACAAAGATCTAATAGGGATGTGGGTCTAACAAGGCATGCCAAAATATGGATGATGAAAATATGAATTTACAAATAGTAACAATGCAATGAAAGTACAAAATTCACACTTCAACAATCACTTCAATGAGGTTCAAAATTTTGGCTCAAAATTTAAAATTTAGATAACAAGAAAATTCATCAATACTAAGATCTTAATTTTCTTCATTGTTTCTTTCCAAGGTAACAAACTGTGAAATGACAATGATGATGTGATGCAATGATAATGATGAATGTTGAAAGATAAATGATATATATGCTTTTTATGGTGTTAATAAATTTCTTGTACCTAGTTAATTCACTCACTAGGTAATTAGGGGACACATTCACATGTTAAGTTTACTTAGGATATAAGATTCTTCTAGAAATCTTATCTAGAACTTATCTTATCTATGCATCATTTCCTAGGTAGTTAGTTAGTTGTCACTTGTCATAGGATTAAGACACTTGTCACAATCCTGTTACATTTTACTCCTCACCTTTCCTATATAAGGAAGTTCATTGTACACATTTGTATCATACTTCATACCTTATCATTTTGATAGGTCTTAATATCAAGCAAGCTCATATTCTTGCATACTCTCTTGTAGAAGGTTTTCATAATTTTTGCAGGTGGTCTTGCTCTTACATGGTATCAGAGCCAAGCATTGCAAAATCCTTCTCAAATATGAGGGTTGATCTATTTCTAGTGAGAGATTTGGGTTATTTTTAGTAAATTTGAGTATGCTCTTCTCTTGCATCATATGATGACTTGGAGAATCAGAAAAACTTGAAAAAAATACCAGATTTGAGGTTGTCTCTATATGTGGGCTTTCATGGAAAGTCATGTTTGGCTCGTGTTGGAGGAAATCTAAGCTCATATTCAAGTTCAGGGCAGCTAAGAAAGTCAATATTGACTTTTGTTTCACCTAAATCCAACATTTTTGGCCAAAGTTATGAGGGTTTGAAGATTTGTAAGATCTGGAGGTTGCAGAACTTCTAGTGCACTTTCACCCTATTAGACATGGCCCTCGTCTTCAGGAGGCTTGAGAGACAAAAATTGATATATAGCATGCCCTATTTTGGCTTCATTTGTTCATGAGGAATTTTTTTTTAACTTGGGCGACTATACGACCCACCTGGGTATAGGGTACGATTTTGCAAAATTAAAAAGTAAATATTTTTAAAATGTTCTGCATCATTTTATTTTTTATCAAACTATTTAAAAAAATTTAGGCACTTTCTATTTGTATTGGGACAAATATTATTTGGTGGGTTAAAAATTATAGTATGTGGACACATTTTGCAGAGGCATTAAAATTTTCTCCAAGCCTGTATATTCTCAGTCGATACCTTTGCCAACCTATTGCAAACCTTGTTGGTTTTTTTTCTGACTATACCAACCTTTGGGTCTTCTATTACCACCACTGACACCCCTCCTTCACCGTCGGCTTGCAAATATTTTTCATCGGCTGCGATTCTTTTACCAACTCGCATTTATTCTATCAATACCATCAAATTTTTTTGTCGGATTTTATAGTTCTTTGCAGGGTGTTTTCACATCCTTTTAAAGATGACCAGTCTCCACAGACTATTCAGTACTCCACTGACTACATTCAAGCACCCGTCAGTGCCAAGGTCAAATCACAAGGCTTTGTACGAGTTTGTTGACACATTTTTTGGCCTTTTGCAGAGATTTTTTGGTCAAACTGATCGACTATTGATTGCACCAACAATCACATCACCATCGACATTCATTTTATCTTGATAGTTGAGTTCTTTGTGTAATCATCACTACAGAAGATCGAGTTATCTGTGGAGCCACCCGCCCCTAACCTCTGCCAATGCGCCACTGAGGGTGGCGTTGTTCTTTTTTGCCCCACTGAATACTACAGTCGTATGAGGAACCAAAGGCTAGAGTTTTGCACCAGATTAGCAGTCATTTTTAACCCCTATTTATTCTGCTCGATTGGCCCCCAAGTGCCTAAAATAGGCCTTTTTTTAATTTTTGCATAACTTTTTGCCACAATCTCCAAATTCTACAAATGAGATATCAACAAAAAACTCTTTCTAAGTACTTCACAGTGGTGTAGGTCTTTTTGCTAGTTTTTGCTGTAGGTACAAATTATTGGCAATTGAAGTCAGATCTCCCCTTTGGACCTTCGAGCTCATAACTTTTTTCCAGTTTCTCCAATTTTGGTGATTCAAGTTGCATTTGGAAGGTATTCAAGAGCTCTTTCATTATGCACATGTACTTTTTCCAAATTAAGCCCCAGGTATTATTTATTTAGTATTTTGTATATTTGGCATTGTGATTGATTACTTGGATGCCTTGACTCCTGGAGAGGTTATATCAATTTGGGAAGACTTCATTTGTAGTATATGTCATACTTGGGAGTTTCTAATTCATATTGAAGGTTAATGTCTTTGTAATTGTGGAGATCAAATCATAGTTCATTATGGGGTTTTCATTTCATCCTTCTATGATTATGTTGAAAAGGGGAAACTATAAAAAATGGAGAGATGACATTATAAAACATCTCCAATGGCTTCATTTGTTGCCATATTTGTATGATCTTGTTCCCCCTCCTGTACCTACTGATAGTAAGAAATTTGCTTGGAGTTGCAAAAGGGATCATGTCTTAGGAGTTATTGCAATGCATATTGATGATGCCACTTTGAATGATATTGATCATTTTGAGTGTCCTCATACTCTTTGGAGTAGAATTTGGGAGATACATGGAGATCCTAATACTCAGCCATTCCTAGATGATCCCGTTTCAGATTGTTTTGTGCCTCTTCATTTTTCAGATAAGATACTCAATGATCATGATACTATGCAAGATTCTAAATATTTGGAATACTTTGTATTTTCTGAAGAGGTTGACAAGGGTTCTTCATATGATTCTTATCCATCAGAGATAGTTGATGTACCTTCACCTTCAGTGATTCGTTGTACAAAGTCATTGATTGAGGATCCTACCATTCTTTTTCAGCAAGACCATTCATCTATAGTAGCAACAAGACAACACAAAGAATTTAGTGAATTTTCACTCTCATGGTGATAAGGTTAACTCTAATTCTAACTCTAGCCCTACCCTAACCCTATTTCTAGAATTAACACTAATTCTAATAGTAGGATAACTTAATTAGAAGGGGACATCACAAGTCTATCATTTCCAAAATATGGGAAAACAATCTTTGCAATGGGGTGAGTGGAAATGTAGAACACATTTGTTTAGGGAACTTATCAATAACCTAATTTTAGTTGTCCTCTACATATTTAGGAAATTGTCTTTAGCATCCAATGATTCATAGTGACAAACCTTTAGTTTTAACTTTTTATAGAAGTATTTACCAAATTTTAATCAATTTAGATGATAAGATATTTGAAAACAAGAAAACTATCTTAAATGTGAAAAATAAATAATAATAATGTTGATTTGGACATATTTGATTATGAAAAATTTTCTTTAAAAAGTCCATAAACGATATCTTATGGCGTTAATTATATAGATTTTATATAAAGATAGATAAACTAGTAATATGATATTGTAAGATATTCTTTAATAAAAAGTGAAAAGGTTTCACTAAAGTTTGCCAAAAGATTAAGTAGCGAGAGTCATCATCAACTTTTTTTTTATTTTTTTTATTAGCATTTCTAACAGATATTTCATATGTAATAATAATACTTATTATTTTATTTATATACTTATTTGTATTTGTGTATTAATAATTATATATTTATGCGGTATATAATAAATAAGTGTTATTTTTTAAAGAAATTGAGTTTTTATTAATTGTTATATATTTTGATGTTATAAAAGAGAATGTAAGAAATAGGAAGTGCTGATGTATTTTGTATGTTAAATAATGTATGTGCAATAAGTTAATTACATAATACATGTTTAGTTTTGATTTTTATTCTATACTTTAAGGAAGAAGTTCTCTTGTTGTAAAGAGGACTTTTCATCAAATGGTATTAGAGATAAGACAACATAAATAATATTAAAGAAGGAAATATTGATTTTAATTAAGTAAAATAAATATTTATTTGCGGTGCATCTTTATAAATGTATTAGCCATATTAAATATTTATTTGATTTCACCTGTAAAGTTGTATGTGATATTGGTTAGAGATTTTATGAGGGTTGCAAAGGGGGGAAAGTTTAATATTGAGAAAACTTAGTACTAAGAAGTAAATGTTGGGGTCAATGGCTTTGTGCACTCATGGTTTTGAGGCACATGGTTTTACCTTTATCACTTAGTTATTTTGTGTGAGCTTAAATATATAAAATAAAACACATGTTTAGTGGAAAAAGTTTTCTATTTGGTTGTTTGACATGGTTGTCATGTGTATTGACCTCTTGTTGAGTGTATATGTAAATCATGCCATGAGATGTGTGGTTACATGCTTGGACACATGGAGGATGCATTGGAGAAGCTTGATGTTTCAAAAGTATTTATAGAAACTTTATAAAGTGTTGAAATAATGGAAATAGGGTTATTTGCTTCTTATGGTTTAGGACATAGAGAAAACACCTCTCCTAATTATTTCATTGAAGGAAAACCCTAAAGATCTCAACCTAAGATATGCAAAAGAGGAAGAGATCTTGTAATAGGGTTGCCCTAAGGTATGATTGTAAACTAATGAGGGGTTCACCACCAAGCTAGGGCTTGGAAAGACAAATGAAATGCAAGATGTAATGCTTAACCCTCATATGATGCAATCTTTCACTATATGACCTAGAAAAGCATGCAAAACAGAACAAAGAATTGCAAGATGAAATGTGTGCACCTGAAAACCTAAAGAAGACTGAATAAAGCTTTGAAATGTTGAAAACATTGAATTTAAAGCCTACTAGGACTCATACGCTATTCTGGGCGATTTAGTCCTAGATTAGGGTTTCTGGGTAGAAACTAAAATCTAGCAAAAGAGGTGTCTGGAACTGTAAAAATTTGGAAAATGACCTATACTAGGACTCATACACCAAAACTAGTGTATCAATCCAGTTAGGGTTTTTTGAAACTTCAAAGTCTGCATCTGCTCCTTAATATCTACTATGTCCCTTCCAATTGATTTCTAGATTTGAAACCCTGATTTGCAACTTGTAGAAGTCTTCCAATGATCTCCAATGCAAGGTGACAACTTTGAAAACTTTCTCTTCAATTTGTCTTCAACTTAGACCTACAAATCACACACTAAAGGGAGGGAAAAAATTTATTATGTTAGTGGAAAGGAGTTTTCCTTGGTCAAACCACGTTTTGGTAATCAAACCTTGAAATGAAATGAAATAAGAATGGAGAATGATGAATGAAAAAATATGATGTTGCAACTCACCAAACTCTAGCAATAAAGTGTTGCAAACATGTATGAAATGGGTCCAATGGATGTAGATCTTGACTCTTGCTTGAATGTGATAAATCTTGAGTTTAATGCTAGCTTGAATCATAAAACCCTACATCACAATTGTTAGCTCAAAAACAAACATGATGCATGATGAATTTGACATGATGCTTGATGCTTGAATAATGCTCCAAAACACTTGATAATCTTCCCTTGAAGACTCTTGAATGCTCTTAGAAACACTTGAATTCTCTTGTGAACTCAAACTTGTTATTATGGATGCTCTCACAAAAGTCTTGAGGAGGATAAAATCCCACCAAGAATTTGAATTAATTTTGATTTTCGGCCACATGAGACTCATACGCCAGAAGTGGCGCATGAGTCCCATTAGGCATTAATTATGGGACCATTTTCAAAAATTCTTAAAAAGGTGCAAAATCTAGATTGGGACCCAAAAACTTAGGTGGGACTCATATGCCTAGGGTGGCATATGAGTCCCAAATCACTAAATCTGGACCACAAAACCTAAAAAAACCTAAAACATGATTGGATGTTGATTTATTTTGGGATTATCCTCAGAAAGATGCATTAAATGAAGCTAATGGATACAAAATAAGGCCAATTAAAGCATAAAGAATCCCAATTATTTAATAAAACCCTAGAAAAGTGTGAAAGTGTGTTACAACACTTTACAACACTCTAAATTAGGTACAATTAAGCTCATTAGTTCATAAGGGCTCAAGACCTAATGTGAATGTGTCAGACACATTACAAAACTAAATCAAGGTAACATTAATGCTCAATTTAACAAGGAGGGTCCAAACAAGCAAGGAAAAGTAAAGGGATACTTTTTTCATTCCCACATTTATCCCCCACTTTAGTGAGAGGATGAACTTGCTTTAAACACACACTAAAGTAGACAAACATGCATCAAGAGGGGTCCAAGTGCACCAATGCCAACAAGATAGGATGACAATGATCAAGAGGGGTGATCAAGCCCCCATGATCAAGATCCCATGGCAAAACAACATAGGCACAAAAGAACATGCATACAAATGATATAAAGAGCATCATCAGGGTAAAAGCATACATTGCCAAAGAAAAATTGAAAAGAAAAGGGGTGGATCAAGCTTCGATCATTTTTCCAACATGCTGTGGATCAAATCTAGTTACGCCATAAGGCGTTCATTGTAGTGGCATTTTTTCCATGTACAACAAAACCTCGAATGCAATTTTTTAGTGTATAGGAAAACAATGGAGAGGTGTCAATATTTTTCAGAGGTGAATTTCATTAAATACCTAACTGCCATCAGTTTTGAAAAAAATAACGATGCACTTGGAGATATGCCCTCAAACAATGTCATGCCACGTCTTGCAATAAATATGCTATGCAGTCTTTCATTTACTGGCACACTTAAACCCTAATTGTGGGTGATGGTTTCTTCGATGATGGGTTGGTGATAAGGATTAGAAATATTGATGAAAAGTGTGACATCTACTACATGCATGTTTAATGAATTCTACTTGGGGTTTAGTTGTTAATGCCTCTGTCTCATTTTTACTTATTTACATTTTTTTTTGTAGGGCTTCCTTTAAATTATCTATCAAGAACATGGAATGGCTTTTACTAGTCATAATTACAGTTGCAGAATACTTTTTTTGGATGTCGCAAAATCCAAGCCCCAACATAGCCTTCTTAGATTCTCACACATTCTTCTCCATGCACGGGCGTTGAAAACAGGTATGTAAACCTATTAAGGGGTGTGACGAACCCCTTTTTGAGGAACAAATCTGTATATTGCAAAATATAAAGAGGCCAAAATTTTGAGCCTTTGTCTCTGCAAGCAACAATAAATATATTGACCCTAGAATGGTGGAAATGGGGTTGTGAGGTGTCACTCACACTCTTTGCAAGAGAGGCTCCAATGAGTGGTAGTCAAAGTAGGATTGAGGAATTTTTTTTTGAAATGGTTGTGTGAATGGTGGATCTAGACCTGCACAAACATGTACAACAAACATAATGTTATTCAATTATGCAAATCAAAACCATCATTCCCCATAAGATTCATTTGAAGCATGAAGAATAAGAAACAAAGCAAATAAACCAAATAAAGCAATCTAAATCCTATTTGAATGCTCAAACTCTCAATCCCATGTGGGAATTGGTGCTATTTTGATGTAGAAAATATCCCTTTCCCAATTCCTTGCAAGATTTGTGATAATCAATGATGCTCCTTGATAAAATTTTCCATAACCTAGCTATGAAATTGATAAAAACTATGAAACTTGGATGAGAATGGATGAAATTTCTCAAAACATGAAGATAATGCTCTTGCATAAAGTTGTGGATCCAAAATTAGTAAAAGAGCCTTCTATTTAAAGAAGAGAATGATGGAAGAATGAGAAAAAGGGATGAATGTGGGACTAAACATGAGCCAATGGTATTGTGCCACTTGTCAACATGTTAGTGGATAGAGGTGGAGTACATTTTGGTAAATGTGCAAATAAATGCTATTATGTGGATATTTGAAATTGGAGAAGTGACATGTTGGAGGGAGAATAAAGAAGAGTTAATGCCACTTGGCTCAAGAAAAAAAGGACATGTAAGAGGCCTTTAATGCCTTGTTGGATGGACAAGTCCTTTTGGGAGGGAATTTCAAATTTGAAGAATATTCCAACTTGATCCCCTTTTTGAATGACATAGAAGAATTTATAAATCAATTAAATTGATTTACTTGTGCAAGTTGAAAAATATAGAGGATTTGAGGGATTAGTGTTAGGATTAATTTAGATGAAGATTAACTGATTTGACACTTTGACTTAGATATTTGGATTTAAATAAATCAAAATGAGAGGAATAATGGTTATTAGATAAGGTTTGATTTATTTAATTAAAGGGGATGATGTTAGACTTAAATCAAATAAGGGTTCGTTTATTTAATTTAAAGGATATGACTTTAGAGCTTAATTAAATAAAATGAATTATTTAATTAAAAGAGGGATATTAGGATTAATTAAACAAAATGATTTATTTAATTAATAGAAGATAATGATTTAATCAGATAAAATTGATTTATTTAATTAATAGATGAAATGTGATGAATTTAATTAAATAAGGGTTATTTAATTAAATGGTTAGTAAAGGAGATGATTTAGGATGAACTGGTGTTAGTAAATCATGATCATGTGCACGGGATCAATCAGTATATTTTATGTCTACATTTTTCCCCTCTTTGAAGCAATGTACCCATTGCATTGGTTCAAAGAATAAACTTGTCGAGATCAAAATTTAAAAAAAATTAAAAAATTCAAATGCCCCACTGCTGCCCCAATGAAGGAATTATGCTGATATATTGCCCCCTCGAGAGATCGGATGCAAATTTGGATTTTTGGGTGATCTCACGAAAAAAAGAGGACAAGCTGCCCAATGGGTCCAAAAAAATCCCCATGATGCCAAAAACAAGCCAAAAGCCAAGAAAAAGACCTGAAATGAGCTTTAGTTGGGAAAAAAAGGGTTGGGGGCACAAAACCCTAGTTTGACGACTAAATAGGGTAAAAAAACCCTTAATTTTCATGCTTAAATAGCCCTTGAGGTGTCACTTTAAATTCATTTGCACACTCAACCTTTAGCATTTATTGTTTTTAAGCTCTGACCTTCATGCGAGATGGCACAAAGAGTGCTTCCTTGACACATTTATGATCGAGTGCGAGCCTACTAGTGACTTCTAGGCGTAGGACCACCGGTATGTGATCCTAACCCAACTTGTTATTTTGTTTTTTGTGTGCATTTAATAGGGTTTGAAAGTCAAAATTTTCTAGTGGCATTGTTTAGTGCCATTGAAAGGGTAGAATTGACAACGTCAGGCCTCAAACTATGCTGCTATTGCTACCTACGACACTATGTCATAGTTTAGGATTTAGGGTTCAAAATCCAAATGGTGATGCATATGCAAATGGCACTGCTACGATCCAGTTAGGTGTTTAGGTTTCTTAGGTCAAATAGGCCCACAGTGAAACAACAACGTTGTAGCTTAGTTTGCAATTTGGGGATCCTAGTAGTACAGTTTGGAGTTTCCAAATAGTGACGCCTTTGTTGTTTCAATTGGGAAAACTTCAAACAAGTTCCATATTTTTTACGAAACTTGACATTGTGGCTTTATTGGTGCAGGAGGACACAAAACTTGTACATTCACGTGAGCACCGGTCCTCGGTGCTTAGCAGATTGATTGGATTACATTAGTTGCTTTAGGAGCACCTTGGAGCAATTGGCCTATGGTACGTCATGTATGCACCTACCATTAGGACACACTTAGCCATGATGATTGCACTAGTCGAGCGATGGCACAATGAGACTTCATCATTTCATCTTCCCATCGGTGAGGCGATCGTCACATTGGAGGACGTCTGGCAAATTTTACGATTGCCCATCCATGGTGAGAGGGCGATATATTACATGGACATTGACATTGATTCTTGCTATCAGATCATGGGGATGGATGATATTTTCTTCACCGAGGGATAGATTGAGCTTGAGTGCTACAGAGATCAGGTGTTGACATTTTGACTGATTGTGGCAGCCATTATATCTAGACTTGTAGCTCCAAATCGACGAGGTAGGTACTTCAGTCTGGGATAGGGTCTAGCTTGGGAGTGGATTCTCTTTAGGAGATGTTGTTTTGCTTGGGGACCAGTGATGTTGGCCTCACTTTATCATGATTTGCACAAGTTTTCATATTTTGACAACAAAGCCATTGGAGCCAGGGTCACTCTTTTGCACATCTAGGCATGGGAGCACATAGTTGTGCTTCGACTAAGGGTCACAGTGGTCGACATGGAGCCCGATGACCCAACAATTTGGCGATATAGGGGCAGCTTGATTTTCCTCACTAGCAGAGGGTCATCAATGAGATGACCACATTTACATGGAGGCCTTGGCTAGGGATGCCCACCTGGTACGATGATGTTCAACAACTATTCTATGCGAGGTAGGGTCAACTCATGTAGGGATGTGAGCACACCATGATTGAGCGCTACTTGCCTGATTGGGTAGCAAGATAGTTCGATGATGTCCAAGATAGGCCAAATGATTAGTATGTGGCCATTTTTGTGAGGACTAGCTGGGAGATGACATGGGGTTGGATGATCCCACTAGAGGATGTAGTAGATAGCTTCAGAAAATTGGTAGCCAGACCTTGGGCCTATGATCAGGGGTAGGTAGATCCAGGGACTACACAGGCCTACATTGATTAGTTTAGGCCTCCAGTCTGATTGACAATGCTAGGGACAATTCTACCACACCGGAGACCCCGAGGCCAGACAGTAGGGCAAGGTGGGGACGAGGAGGAGGAGGAGACAGACAGAGATGAAGGAGAAGGTGGACCACCTCCACACCAGCTAAGGCACAGAGATTGGGGAGACAGGCATCAATAGAGAGATGCCCCTAGGGATCAACAATCGCCTGTGAGGGACCAATAGCCCCCACAAAGAGATCAACCATTGCCACCACCACCTCAGCCTGATCAAAGGGATGTTTTGATTTAGTAGCTCTAGGATGAGGTGCAAACTTTGACAACAGAGAGGGACCAGGCCAAGTAGCAGGTCCAGGCCCTCACAACAGAGCGCGATCAAGAGAGACAGTAGAGACAGGCAACCAAGCTGCAATTAACACATGAGGTGGGTAGACGACAACAACTAGAGAGCATGGAAATGACATCTCAGGTCAGGAAAATCCTAACATGGATGTACTGAGATGCAGTGAGAGAGGCTGAGTACTATCAGTTTCATTATCGACAGGCAGTGCCTCTAGTAGCTCAGGTGGCAGATTTCTCCCAACAAATAGGGTACAGGTAGGATCAACCTGAGAGATAGCCAAGTGAGGGGAGCAACCACCAGGGCTTGCTCACATTTTTGATTAGCGAAACTATTCTTTTTGAGATCCACGGGCTCCATTTTTTATAGCCCCGTGGGCATTGTATACATTGATTCATACACATTTGATCTTGATTTTGTACCATGACAGTTACATTATTGATATATATGATATGATCGATTCGATTATGAGATGTGTCTATTTTATTTATGCATTATGGATGGATGTATATGCTTTTCTGTATGTGATATGATTCTATATGATGCAATGCAATGTATGATTATGTGAAGCTTATGGATGGATAGATGCATTTCTTTTTCAGTATCTTTCCTATGCACTTTTATGATGATGTATATGTATGATATGGATGCAAATGATTTAAAAATTCTTAAACTAATAGATCTATATTATGCCCCTAATGGATGATGGTATATGTTATGATTATGTATGAGATGCTCTTTTCCTTTTTCAGTATCTTTTCTAGTATGTATGGATGATATGTATATGGATGATGATGCATATGACGATGCTTATATTGATGATATGATGATGCATATATGGATGACATGATGATGCCTATATGATGATGCTTTTATGATTATGCAAATGAATGATATGATGATATTTATATGATTATGCAATGGATGCAAATGTATGGTTTATAAGATGCTTAGAATAACCAATCTATATCATGCAATGATGAAATGTAATGCATGTGAGATGATCAGTATTTTCTATGTGATATGATATGTAGTATGTTGACGGTTTGTGGATGCAGGATGGATGCATTAGTGATGTTTTTGATTAACTGTTATGGTACCATGTTAATGTAGAGAGAAGAAAGAAGAAATGAGATGAAGACAAGAGGATCCAACAAGTCCATGATCTACGAGACTTTATTAGAGATGATGATGATGATTTTCTTATTAGGAATTGGGATTTTAAAAGGGCTATTTACCTTATGTTTGATAACACACATAGGCACGATTCATCAAGGTATAAAGAACCAGGATGGCGTTGCACCTAGTGTGATGGAATTTGACTCGACAATCAGATAAGAGTACTCCTGTTCACACCTAGCATATTAAACCTCATTCAAAATGCAGTTTAGATATTCTAAACATCTCAGACCAAAAAATAGAAAGGAAAGCCTTCCTATTTGGTCAACAAGACACCTAAAACACCCTCCATACAAACCAAACAAAGCACGCATGACCAAGGTTATATTACAGGAACATCCAACAAGCACAACAAATAAAAAGATAATATTCGTTGCCCCATTCCTTTCTCTCTAAATCCCTTTGTTTGGACATCATCGAGAGGTCATCGAAATGAGTGCAATAAGATAAGTCAAAAGAACAAAGATCAAGTAAACAAAAAAGATAATGTTCTTCATACTGCTAGCCAAGACTAAACTACAATGATCCCTGATGTTGATGTCCATTGTAGGAAGGATGCTTCCTAGGACATGATGTTATCAAATGATGAAGAGATTGACTGAATGATAGGCTATTAATACCAAGAGTTGACTAACTTGTTTACCTACTGACCCAGACTTTTGAGACTTTAACGTTTTTAGTTTTCACTTTTGAACCTACTAGACTTGTTTATGACTATTTTACCAAAGGTTTAGGATGACGATTGTTTATTATGAGTGATGTTTATTGCGGGTGAAAGTGAGATGGGACAGATAGATTTTTTTCAAATATTTGGGTGTTTTTAATGTTTTGAGGCTGTTTTTGGTATTTTAAAGATGTTTTACAAATGTTTTGATTTTCAAAATTTCCAATGTTTTTGGTGTTTTCTAAGATTTTGACCAAGATACTAACCTAAAGACCTATCCTAGGGGCCTTGGGGGCTAATCAAAGATTATCCTTGCCTACGTTATACACACAAAGACCACGTAGTTCAACTGACACAAATTTGATTATTGATGAGATATGAGCAAATGGATTGCTAGTTTATTGTGACAGACTCCTAAAGGACTGACCTAAGTGTCTCAGGGGATGATCAAAGATCAACCTTTCCTATGTTTAGAGCTCAGAGACCCGTAGTTCGACAAGACGACTCTCTTTTTGATTGACTTTTGACCTTTTTTTGGATTTTGACATGGTTTGAATGTTTTTGGATTTTTTTTATTTTATGAATGTTTTTGGATTTTCTGTTTTAGGGAAGACTTCAAGAATATACACGAATCTGGTCCAATGAGAATGTGCCCCTAGCGTGATGTAATAGACTACTCTAATATAGGCAGGACAAACTGATGTTATGATCTGGCATCATATTCGTGTATATCTTTAGGTCCTAATTTCTGATCGATTGTTCAACGTTTATGATTTTATCATCAGTAAGGTCTTGGATTAAATTTTTCAATCTCATGCAATTGGTTGTCATGTGCCCTTTGATTTTATGAAAATCACAAAGATGGTTTTCATTGTACCATGGGGGTTTTACTTGGGGCTCTTGATAATTCTCATAGACGGGGACTTTGATGAGATTCTCGTTTACTGGCTTCTTCATGACCAATTTAATTGATTCCCCAAGGGCTGTGTATTTTCACTTGAGGGATATTTGTTCCTCAAAGGTGGTCCCCCTTGATTATTCAAATTGTTGACTTGATTGTTGGGGGGTTGTTATGATATTGTATTAGCTTGTGTGTTGTTTTGATTGTTTCCTTACGATTGTTGGTATGATTGCATGTTTTGTTTTAGAGCACTGATTATGACCTTGGCATCAACCACACCATCATTAGTGACATTTTTGTTTTTTTTGCATGTGCGAGGCTTCTCATTGTAACTGGTGGATTGGCGATTGTCTTGATATTCTTGATATGTGGGTGTGCACCCTTGTGCAATAAGGGCTCTTTCGATATTGAACACCTTGGGGATCAAATGGTTGTATGTGGTCATACATTGCATTTTTAGATGAAATGACAAGGTCTTTTCAAGGTTGGAAATGATGGTACATATTTGTTGTTCCTTTGGCATGGCCCACTTGCTCCTATTGGCTTTGGATCACCATCGTTGTAATAAGGAAGTGAATGTTTCCCCCTTAGCTTGTTTAAGAGTAGATAGTTCCTCTAGACTCACATCCATGCCTATATTGAGTGTGTGGTTCTTTATGAAGGCGTCTACAATCTCTTGGAACTTTTTGATTCCAGGAGGAAGGCGAGAGAACCATTCCATGGTGGGCCTAGCCAAACTTTGAGGGAATAGCTGCATTATATATGTATCATTGTATGTGACCCTCATGCAATGTACCTAGAATTCCTTGATGTGATCTTCAAGGTTTCCCATCCCACGATACTTGTCAAATTTAGGTATTTCAAACCCATTTGGGAATGGAACCATCGCAAGGCTCTTGTCGAATGGATAGGGGCACAAATTGCTTGGTGTTTTCATTATTTTCCCAGATTGGATATCTAGCACTTGCTACGAGAGCAATTTGATTTATGTTGTCACGTCGTTTTGCAAATCAGGAGGTGGAGTGAACGTGTTTTGAATTGTTTGTGTGATGGGTGGGGTATTTTACATGTTTGTGGGAGTTTGTTGCAAGCTCTTGTTGATAGGCCTATATTTTACATGTTTGTGGGAGTGGGTATTTTACGATGTGATCAAGGCTTGATGATAGGCCTGCATTTGTTGTTGTGCCAACAATTCTCATTGTTGGTCTTGTTGTTGTTGTGCCAACAATGCTTGTTGTTGGTCTTGTTGCTACTATGCCAACAATGCTTGTTGTGGGCTAATAGTTGGGCTGCTTCTTGTTCCACTTGGTACTATTGCAGGGCTTGTTGGTATGTTTTCTATTGAGCGGATTGATATTGTGCTTGCACTTGTGCTTGTTGAGCTTGATATTGGGCTTGTTCTTGAGATTGAGCATGTTGGGTAGCTTGTGCAGCCTGGGAAACCTGTGCAACTTGTGTGGCTTGTATAGCTTGGGCTGCTTGCATAGCTTGGGGAACTTGTTGTTACAAAAGAGCTTGAGCTTGGGTGACTTGTTGCGCTTGTTGTGCCTATGCTTGTTGTGATGCAACTTGCATGTTTTGTGTTTGTTGAGCTTGGAATTGTTGAAGTGCCTTTTGGTAGGCTTGTTGAGCTGCTTGTAATGTGATACTATACTGGTTTTCCATGTTTGGCCTTGGTGGTGGTGGCAGTGGTGGATTTGGAATTGTGTTTGTTTTTGTGATGAGAGGTCCTGTTGAATTAATGATAGAAGTTTGTGTGGTAGATGGTGCAATTGATATTCTTGGTCCTTGAGAGATCGTGTTTATAGGTGGTGCCGCAATTGCTTGCATTTCTTGGATGGTTTCCACTTGTTGTTGTGATATTGGTGGTGTGATTGAAGGATTTGGTGTGATTTTTTTATTTATGATTGGGGGGTTGTTTTGATTTTTTCGATTAAGGATTGATAAAGGGGGTTTCCCTAAATCAAGGAGTGGTGTGGATGTTAATGGTAGAGGTGGAAGTGGTGGAAAAATGGGTGGTGTGTTCCCTTGAGGAAATGATGATGATGAGGGGTCAAAGATTCCCCTTGTCCAAATAATCCACCCTCTCCTTGTGAAGTCATGGGAAGAGAAACATGTGTGTTAAGAGGGTGTAAAAGTGTTGCGTGAAAAGAGGATGGGTTGTTGGGGTCATGAAAGGTGAGTTAAACATATGGGTGTAATGAATTTTGAGGAACGGATTGGCCCAAGATGGTGTTTGCATCCAATTCTTGGCTATTAACAAGGGGATTTGTTTGAAGAGCATGAAACAATGAGCTTCCCTTGTTGACAATAGGTTGAGTTGGAGAAATGGATGATGTGATTTGGGGGATGGTTTGAGAGATGCTTTGAAATGAAGGTGTAAATGAGACTAGGGGCATAACCCCAAGAGGTTTCTCCACAATGGTGCTTACATCAAAATAAAAAGGGAGTTTAGCCCTTCTTTTTCCAATTCTAGTATGTATCATGAGGGATTAAGTTTCATCATAGCATTGACAATTTTGTGAGTCTTGGGATTTTGGACCATTTCTATGATTTCATCTTGAGTCATCCCTAGAACATTATTGGTGATGTCCTCTACTTGGCCACCTTCTTCTTGAGAATCTTGTGGAAGTGGAGGAAGATTGAGTATGGGATTTCTAGATCCAATGGGATTCATTTTGGGTGCAGTTTGACTCAAGTCACTTGAAGTGGATGTTTCTTTGTTTGTTTCCATGTTCTTCTTGTGTTGAGATCTAGTTTGGACCATAAAATGAGGATCAATTTCAGGAATGTGGGAGGTGAACCTCTAATTCCTTGGATTGATCTAAACTTTTAGGTACAAAAAAGAAAATATAAGATATTAAGGATTTAGGGATTGTGATGAAATAATGAAAGATGGATGATTGGAACTCTTAGGAAACCTTGAAGGAAATACTAAACTTGAGGACTTTTGGATTGATGTTTGATTTGATTTTGGATTTTGATTTCGATTGGGTTTGATTTGATTTTGATTTGACTTGGTTTGGATAATGAACTCATAAAATCTAAGAGGTTGGATGTTGTCCTAGAGTAAACTTGTCCACAAGATGATAATTTAACTAAGTGTGTAAAGAAGGATTCATCTACACACACCTAGTCAAACAAGATGATTTTGATTTGATTTCAAGAGGATTTTCCCAAAGTTTAGTATGAAGGATTTTTTCAATACTTCCAAGAGTTGTTTGTGAGGTGGATTTTGATTTTGATTTTGAGGATGGATAAAGGTGTTTTGATTTTGATCCTAACAGACTTAGAGAGAATTTTGTTTTCTAGAACTAGGTGTTGAAGAACATGCTAATACTTCCTATGTGAGATACTCAAACCTTTGAAAAAGTCTTGGATTTTGACAATAGTAAAATGAATACAAATTTTGATTGTTCTTTGATGCACGTTTGTAAAATTTGAACACCAATCTTTCTCTAAATTTGTAAAGCATAGGCAAACGTTTCTTGCAAGATTTTTGACTAATGCCTTTGGACTTTGGTTTTCGGATTTTGATCTTTCATGAAATAATTTGAAAGAGCACATTTGTGGGGTCCAATTGTTTCTTATCTTTTCTTAATGAGTTCTTTTTACCACAAACATTTTCTTGATTAGGTTTTCAAACTAAATGTCTAATGTCCCAATTTCTTCTCATCCCACAAAGTCCATTATGTGGAAATCAAGGAAATTAAGGCAATAGTTCCCTAATGTTGAATTTAGTAAGAGAAAATTGAGATGTAAATCCAAATACTTAGAAGCCTCTAAGTATGGAATCCCTAGGGAAAGCAATAGCACTTGGATTTTTTAAAAGATATTTTCTCCTCCTAAAGGGTTTGAAATTTGATGACCATGGTTAAATGTTTGTTTTCCAATGTTTTAGATCCAAGTAAGGTGTTTTGATTCCAAGATAATTCACAACCCTAGGATAGAAAGAGACAATATTTGTTGAATCCCCACTTGGATAAATCCAGCTGCGCTTATTCTTGGCGGATGATTAAAAGCTTGACCACATTGGCTCCCCTCCACAGTACTCACTTCTACAGGTCATCCAAGCTTTAGTTCTCATGAATCTCACATGATGAACTTCTCATCTCTACCAAGAACCACAAGAATATGGGGCGGCTTCAAAACGACCATTCTTGCACCAAATAATAGTAAGGATTTTGGCCTCTAAACAAATTGGTTCTTAGTCAGGGTGATCAAGGACATGGCACCTTGCAAGTGTCCAACAAGCCACTAAAGGATTTAATCAATCCTACCAGGGTATCTAATACTTTTTAAGGTAGTACCCCATTCTGAAAGACATTATACGGCTAAGGCCTACATACCATTGGACTTGATAGTTTAGTCTTATCCTTTTATATATCGGCCCAAGTGAAAAACCAGTTGGAGTCGCCTTCGAGTTCTCCTTTCAGATGTGTCTCTTAGGCAGGCCCCTTTAAAGGTAAACAAAAGTGAGCAAGCACATCCATAGTTCGATTGATCTTTGTTTACGTGAACAAAGAGAGAACACACGCGATATACTCCACTCACACAAGCAAGCTTTGTTCAATTTTAAGAATCCATTTTGAAATGTGGAGGAAATATTTTATACAACTTAATATCACCAAAGGAATTTTCATTCTCAAGATTGTTGTGAGGTGCGAGAGAAGTGCATACGCCTTTTAAATGATATTACTTTATACAAAAGATTACAAAGCACAAAAAGCACATGTTCATTTTAACTCCAAAAGAAATAGTGGATTCATTTTAAGCACCAAGATGAAGTGTGAAGTTTGCATGTTCAATTTTAGCCCAAAATCAACTCTAGTAAGTTCCTAAAGTTCTTTCTAATCCCTTTGATTGTTCTTTTTAAGCCCAAATGAAAATTATTGAGTCCTAAAACTGAAAGTAACAAAATCCTTGGGATGGAATTATAAGTGCTTCCAAAGTGTTTAAAAACACTTGATACATAAAAAGAAGATGCCATAACAAGTCTTGTTTTCATTTCCTCCTTTCCCTTTTGATCACTCCAACCTACAAAAAATGGTTAAAAACTATAGAAAATAGAACCAAGAACCAGTTAGAAGCCAAAGGTGATCAAAACTAAAAAGCACATGTTAAAAATAACTTGAAATTTTCCTTTTACCCCACCCTAGTGGTGCAATCTGCAAAGGCGACATAGTTTGAAGCAAGTCAATGATGCTCTGGTGAAACTAGCGACACTCTATGGAGAAACAGAGACTACAATTGCATCACTATTTCACCCAGTGACACAATTTGGAGTTTTATTTGATTAGCCCATAGGAAAATGACTTCAGCGTCATAGTTTGAAGTTTGACAATGTCGCTAAATAGCGTCAGTGAACTGATAGTTGTACTGTTTGACCTTTGCAGTGTTGCAATTTCTTGTAGACACACAAAAAATTGAAAAACAACATAATTTTCACATAAAAACATGTTAGATTCTCAAGATTCATCCTCCTTCTAGCACTGAATGTGAATGGTGGATCTAGACTTGCACAAACATGAACAACAAACACAATGTTAGTTAATTATGCAAATCCAAGCCATCATTCCCCATAAGATTCATTTGAAGCATGAAGAACAAGAAACAAAGCAAATAAACCAAATAAAGCAATCTAAATCCTATTCAAATGCTCAAACTCTCAATCCCATGGGGGAATTGGTGCTATTTTGATGTGTAAAATAGCTCTTTCCCAATTCCTTGCAAGCTTTGTGATGATCAATGATGCTCCTTGATAAAAATTTCCATAACCTAGCTATGAAATTGATAAAAACTATGAAACTTGGATGAGAATGGATGAAATTGCTCAAAACATGAAGATAATGATCTTGCATAAAGTTGTGGATCCAAAATTAGTAAAAGAGCCTTCTATTTAAAGAAGAGAATGATGGAAGAATGAGAAAAAGGGATGAATGTGGGACTAAACACGAGCCAATGGTATTGTGCCACTTGTCAACATGTTAGTTGATAGAGGTGGAGAACATTTTGGTGAATATGCAAATAAATGCTATTAGGTGGATATTTGAAATTGGAGAAGTGACATGTTGGAGGGAGAAGAAAGAAGAGTTAATGCCACTTGGCTCAAGAAAAAAAGGACATGTAAGAGGCCTTTAATGCCTTGTTGGATGGACAAGTCCTTTTGGGAGGGAATTTCAAATTTGAAGAATATTCCAACTTGATCCCCTTTTTGAATGACAGAAGAATTTATAAATCAATTAAATTGATTTACTTGTGCAAGTTGCAAAATATAGAGAATTTGAGGGATTAGTGTTAGGATTAATCATGATTTGATTAATTTAGATGAAGACTAACTATTTGACACTTTGACTTAGATATTTGGATTTAAATAAATTAAAATGAGAGGAATAATGGTTATTAGATAAGGTTTGATTTATTTAATTAAAGGGGATGATGTTAGACTTAAATCAAATAAGGGTTAGTTTGTTTAATTTAAAGGAGATGAATTTAGAGATTAATTAAATAAAATGAATTATTTAATTAAAAGAGGGATATTAGGATTAATTAAACAAAATGATTTATTTAATTGATAGAAGATAATGATTTAATCAGATAAAATTGATTTATTTAATTAACAAATGAAATGTGGTGAATTTAATTAAATAAGGGTTATTTAATTAAATGGTTAGTAAAGGAGATGATTCAAGATGAACTGGTGTTAGTAAATTAGGACCAGGTGCACGGGATCAATCAGTATATTTTATGTGTCTACAGGTTGTGAAGGGAAGCACAACAAAATATTAGTCTCACTGGTTTATTTTCTGTGATATATACCATTGCTCGGAGGAAATCTCCCTTTATTTATATTATTATTACATATGTAAATATTCATCATTTTTTATCCTTGAATGATTCATGTCAATAATTGTTTTGTTTTGAATTTGCACCATAGGTCTTTGTAATAATAATATTTTAAAATGAACAACTTTTGAAACAAGGTTTTGACAAGGGTTTTATTGTGATGCTTTTCCTTTGTTTCTAACACACTAGACCTATGACTATTATTACTCCCTTTCAATCTACTTTGTCACCTTGGTTACTTGTTCCTTTAAAGCACTATCTTTCACAAAACATTGTTGACTGCCTTAGGAGTCTTTATCGTGCATCCCCATAAGATCTTAATCACATTCACTTTGAGAATATTTTCCTTCCTCATGAAATTTGAGGTGACCTCACCGTCCTTTGCATGGTGATGTTACTGCCCTCAAAGTTTCAAGAACATTTCCCTCTATTTAATGTCAATGGAAACTCTCCTTGAACTAACCTCCTCTATAATTTTGATGAAATTACCTAGTTGTATATTAAGTCAATTTTTTTCTTATTGTAGGAAAATATAAGAGTAATGAAAATATGGCAATAATCCTACAAGAGAATCTTTCAAGTTATCTACAATGATTTAGGTTGCTAAACTCCTTATCTTGTGATTGCTTTCTTGCATCATGTGTTATGACTATCCTATTTATTGAATGACCATGATTATAATTTATTGAAGGAGTTTTATTTTATTTGCATGATAAAATTGCACTAAAAACTTGAAGTTGGTGTGTGTAAAAGAAAAAAACATTGGTATGATGCTTTTATGGAGGAGAAACAACCTCAGATTATTGAGAGTTGAGAATTCCAAAGAAACATTCAACAAAATTTAGACAACAAAATGCCAATGTAATCTCCATGCTAGATAGCCCTGGCATGCCTTTATAAACCAGATATGCACATAGGCAATGCATATATATGATGTAAATATGACTTTGAGTGACATGGGGTGTACTGGACACACCTAATTAAGCATCCTCTTATTTTTGACATGTAGCAATCCCCCATTGACATCCAAGGAAGGAAAAGCACCAATTGGTCTCCTTTGTGGAGAAAAATACCTCCCCAAATCCTATTATGTGCTTCCTATTTGTATGATGGAATCTGTGCTTGATATAGAAGGCCTCTCCTCTAACACAAGAATCCTAGTTGCCCCTTGAATAGATTGCTCATGCATAGGAGCATTTGTGTTGTTACTAATGAGGTGTGCATTTGAATTTCAAGACATTACAATTTCAGATACCAACAAATTGAGAACCCCTATGCTCTTGACATTAGTATAGATAGAATGCACATGCATATGTTAAATAGTCAATTTTATACACTGAAACTTGCAATCAAATGAAATTCTCCATAGTGCAGATAGGTGCTTGTTCCTAGAAATGAGGAAAAAGAGCTTCAAACAACCAAATTGACAAGCACAAATCTTGATTATACAACCTTTGCTACTATTCTCCATGATACCTTTCCATGCAATTTGTGGAAGCATTTCCTCAACATGTCAGAGGCTAAGAGGCTATTTTATTTTATTTCTTTCAAAATAATTTTAACCTTTGTCCTATCTAAAAACAGTAAGAAATGCAATTTTACTAAATGATAATATTAATTTTTCATTTTTCAAAATTAATAGTATTTAAATATAACATTATGACTCAAAACACAAGAAGTGGGATAAATGGTGATTGAGGTGTATGATCTCTGCTAGTGTTTTGTGTTTTCTGCGGTCACCCTTGGTCCCTCTTGCATCATATTGTGCATCCTACGCATGAAGCCCCTCTTTTCTTGTGTGTATGATCGCATTTACTGCAGTTTTTTTGTTTTAATATGCCTTCAACCGGCTCTAACCCAACAGTTCTTTTTGGTGTTAGCAGTTCGACGACATTAATCAATGGCTCCTCCTCCGAACAAACGTCCCTGAATTTTTTTTCTAAAAGTCTTTCACGAGGTAAGTGCTCTGATTCACTAGCTGATGTGGTTTTTCCTTTACCAGATTTTGATACTTCCTATCAATGGTTTGAGCAATACACCCTTGTTGGGTATTTTGTTAGGAGAACTCCCCCTGAAAGTGTGCTTAAAGATTGGGTTAACAAGGCTTGGGTCCCTCATGGGGTCCACCTTGATATGGTCCACAATTTAACCAAGGGTTTCTTTTTGTTCTACTTTGCGGAGGTCAATCATGTGCAGGCTATCTTAGGCAATGGGCCTTGGTATGCTTGGTCTTCTTTGTTATTTTTCCAGGCATGGACCTGTGACTTTGTTGTCTCGGATAACACCAAGTTGTGGGTCCCGGTCGAGGTTGAATTCCCTGGTCTACCCTTGCCTTGTGTGCCTTTTTTGAATAGTATAGCTTCCTCACTAGGGAGGGTTATTTTCATTGAGCCAAATAGGTTCTTTCAGGCCCAACCCTAGAAGAGGGTTTGTGTGGAAGTGGACCTTTCCAAAGATTTGGAAAACTCCATTGATATCCAAATTGGAGCTCTTCGCCACACCCAAAAGGTCACATATTTTAATTTTCCCAACACGTGCTATAGGTGCCAGTCAGCGTACCACAAGATTAAGGACTGCCTTTAGCAGTGCCTCATACACCTTCTCTGCCATGAGATGTTGAAAAGCCTCATTTGGTGGCTGCATCTACTTCCAAACCTTATGCGAAATGGACTACAATTACGAATCGAAAGAATAATTCCACTAGTTCTGGGTCAGGTCCTGTGACCTCTGAGCTAGTGAAATATGTTTCAAACCCTTCTATGAAGGGGAAAGAAGCTCCGGTTGGAGCTGATTATGTTTCACAACAACCTAGGCCAAAGGCTACGCCTTGGCTGACTATTGTCATGTTAACACAGTTGAATGTGTCTTCTCCTATGATGGGAGCTCAAAGGTGATCTCGCAGCCCTTCCCCTCCTAGGGAAGAAGGGGAATATGTTCATAAAAAATAGACGATGTCCTCTCCGTCCATCTAGATTGGATCAGTTCCACTAGAATTTTTGCAGAATCATTTCTCTTCTCTGAATGAAGAGGAATCGGGTTTCAAAAACATGGAGGAGTTTCACTCATGAAGTTCCTTTCATGGAATGTTCAAGTTCTAAAATACTTCTCCAAAAAGTATTATGTCAGGGATACCTTGTGTAAGTACTCTGGTGTTGAAGTGCTTTGTCTCCAAAAAGTTAATTTTTTTGGTTTTTTGCTTGTTGCAGCTTGTTGTTCTATTTGGCCAGCTAGTAAAATGTTTTGTACTACCCATGATGCTGGGCATGGCGGAGATGCCACCCTTTTGGACCCATGGTGGCACTCTTTTGTGGTCGACCACGGGTCTGATCCCACTCATCGGCTCGTCTGGATCCTTCTCAACATTGATAATCATTCCTTTGGGATTATTAATGTCTATGCTTCTAATGATACTATGGAATGCTCCTTACTCTGGCATTGGATTTTTGATTCTTTACTAGTTGCTACTTGGTTACTCTATGGGGACTTCAATATGGTAGAAATGGCATCTGACAAAGATGACACTTTGCCATTTAGATGGACAGCTGGGGAAAGGGAGGTGTGGTTTTACATGCGCAATCAATTGGGGCTATTTGATCCCAATATTGGTCTCCACCATTCTCATTCTCTTTGGCACACTTGGTGTAATTATAGAGTCAGTTCTGATAGAATATTTAAGTGCCTTGATCATGCCATGATCTTGGCGCAATATTTTTTCTCATTTGACAACTCCTCTCTCCCGGTTAAGCCGTTAATGGATGTGACCTTGTTAGACCACTTCCCTATTTCTTTTTGGATTGAATGGGAGACTCGACAGCCTTGTACCTGTAAAACTCAATTTTTTTAAACACATATTTACTCTACCACAAGCCTACCCTGGCCCACATTCACAGAGTCTAGAATTTGGAGTGTAGACCAGCTCATCATATAGGCTAGATTTCTTGGTGGAATGAATCTATCATCTGCAAAGCTAGATTTCTACACATTTATGGGTGCCAACTAGCTATTTTTCGTTGACGGTCTTATGAGGCTGCCACCGCTGACCACCATGCTGCCTCGGAGGCTTTGACGGCCAACCCCTTTTCTCCATCATTGCAAGTCAGGGTGGTAGAATTAAGCCACAAGAAACAAATTGTTGACAACTATGCTACTAGAGGAGTGCAAATCAAACCCCGGTTATATTGGCTTAAAGTTGGTGATTGTGCCTTTAAAGAGTTTTTTTTGGCTCTACATGCCAGGCACTCATCCTTGGGCATTAAAAAAATCAAAGATGGTGTTCAGGTGCTTTTTGAGCTTCCTGACATTCTCCAAGCCTTTGTGCATCATTATGAGAAAGTCTTCACTACACAGGAAGTCACGCCTATGTGACAGCAAGCCCTTTAGGATTGCCTTGCTGTTGTGCCAAATAAGCTTTCTTCAGCTCAAATTTCTTTTTGTAATAAACTATTATCAGTTGATGATCTCAAAGAGGCTATCTACTCCATGGATGATGACAAAGCCTCGGGAATCGATGGATTCCTTTGTGAATTCTACAAAGCCATGTGGGACTATACTGGGCATGATCTGCATCAAGTTTACTTAGAAGCTTGGCATTCTAATTCTCTAGGTAACTTAATTAATAAAGGTAACATAAAATTCATACCTAAGTCAGGTGACCCAGAAGACATTTGCAACTGGAGACCTATCACACTTCTTAATGTCTCTTACAAGATTATCGCCAAGGCTTTGGCTCTTAAAATCCACCATCTTCTATCTCAGATTGTGCGCTCGGAACAAACTGGGTTTATCAAATCCATATTTATTTTGGATAATATTATCGCTATTTGGGAAGGCATGGAATGGGCCAGATGTTCAAACCAGAAAGTTGTGTTCATTAAAATTGACTTTTCCAAGGCATATGATCGCATTGAATGGTCATTTATTCTTGTTATGTTGCAAGCTTTGGGTTTTGGGCCCAATTTCATTCAGTTTGTTCAAATTCTCTTTGTGGATGCCTTAGCTTGTATCACCATCAATTGTCATCAATCCTCTGCCTTTGGAGTCTTTCATTCCATTTGGAAAGGGTGCCTGCTAGCCCCCTCTTTGTATGTGCTTGTAGCCGAGGGTTTTGGTTACCTCTTGGCCAATGCGGTTTCCCAGCGGCGAGTTAAGGGAATTTCTTTTCCCAACTCTTAGGCTCAGCTTGTTAATGGCCATTTTGCTGATGAATCATTCCTCACCCTTTTGGGGGAAGAAGACTCCATTGTGGCAGCTCTTGAGTTTCTTAATACCTTTTGTCTTGCTTCCGGCTCTACCATCCAGTGGCATAAAACTTTGTGTTACCAATAGTCTATCTTGCCCTCTTCGCCTTGGTTGCAACAGTATGGATGGAAGTGGATTGGGCTTGGAGATTTTTTTTGGTTTCTGGGCATTCCCTTTTCCTTTCAGGCTTCTTCAGCTGAGCTTTGGCAAGTCGTGCTCTCCAAAGTTGAGCATAAGGTTGCTTATTAGGTTACCAAGCCCCTCTCTTTGGCAGGGAAATTTCAGGTGTGTTCCAAAATTTTGGCGGCCCCCTCCAAAGCTACCTATGACAAGCTTGAGAAACTGCTTCGTGAATTTCTTTGGGCCTCTTCTAAATCTCACAAAGGGTTTCATCATGTGGCTTGGGAATTTTTCTGTCTTCCCAAAGACTTGGGAGGTCTCGAGTTGTTGTCTACTCAACAACAAGGGATTTCTTTGTGTGTTAAATGGATTATTCGTGCCCTTATTAGGGACGAGGCCTGAAAAATTCTTCTTAGGCATAATATTCAATCCAGATTCCCTGTCCATAGACTTTCCTAGAAGGGGATTGGCTTTAAAACCCTTCTAGTCATGGAAGAACCAATCCATATTGTTGGGACATTTGTGACCAAAAGCATCTGGCGGGCCTGGGAAGATGTCAACCCTGGATACATTGGGTTGGCTCTGGTTTTCGAGATGGGCTCTCTCTCAACCAGCACAATATTTGGTGGTCACCTCTTTTTGCTAGCAATGGTCAGCCATTGGCTAAGTCACCTAGGCTTAAGATGCTCAGATTTCACAAAAAGGGTATCCAGACCCTGCAACAGATCCTTCATAGACCCACCATGCATATTATGTTGTGGGAAGTTTTTCTTGCCTAGTACAGGCTTCATAACTAGGATCATGCTACTTATGATGGTCTGGTGAATTCCATTCCTGCTGAAATGCTTCATAAGGTTGAAATTCCTAGGACCAAACCTTGGTGGAAATATTTGAAGTGGTATCCAGACACCCCTTTCAGGAACTATAAGCCTCGGCTTGGTTACAGGTGGCTCTCACCACATTTTCCTATGATTCAGAGTTTGAACTAGAGGTGGCTTCTTCAATCTCCTGCTCATGTCTGGTGTAAAAGATTTGCTACCACTTGGTTTGCAAGTGTTGAGCCAAAGCTTGCCCACTTTTCCTGGTGTATTCTTTTCCAAGGCTTGCCTATGGGCTCTTGGCTGGTTCACCTAGGGGTCTGGGACCTACATTGCCCTTTTTGTGGGCAAGCTGAGAATTTTAAGCATATTTTCTAGTTTTGTCCCAGAGCCCAACAGCTTTGGACTGGGATTCATGAATTTTTTTGGCCCTTTAGGCCAGAACCTTTCTCCTGGCATATGGTGTTGCTAGGAGATTTTCTCAGATTTCCTACAAAATTCACCCAGCTTTGGCACACTTTCAGGGTGGAAATTCTCTTTAATATTTGGAAAGATAAAAATGATTGCATTTTTTCACATATTCAAATGGATATTCATGTATCTTTATATGCTAAAGCTATGATTTTCTTTAATGTGCTTTTACAAGTTCAAGTGCAAGCTAACAAAGTTGCACTTGAGGTTTCTCACCTCCAGGTTCTCCTGGACCATTGGGGTAATGCTCCTTGTACTGTTGCTCGGATCCCCGCTTCACCCACCTCTTCCCATGGCCAGTCACCCTCCAGGGCCGGTAGCAAAGTGGCTCTGCACATCCCCGTTCCCAGCCCCCACCTCAGTGGGATTCTCACACTCCTTGGTGAAACCATTCTCCTCTGTCGCGGGCTAGCTAGGGGTGGCCTTCTGGTGGTGCTTCAGGGAGCGGCGGTGGTGGTTCTGGGTGGCCCTTTGATGACCCTCCTACTTCTAGCTCCGGTTAGCCAGTCACTGGTAAAACATTTCCGCGTTTGGCGCTTGCAATCTCGGCCTAGCACAAGGAAGAAGATAAAGAGAAAAAAGATGTTGATGATGGTTGGGGTCCTCCTCTTGACGTCACTCTAGACCCTGCTGATGTATGGGGGAAAATTTTGGATGACAGAGACCCTCCTAGTTCTACTGGCACTACTCTGGCCGCTTAATGGCCTTTTTTATTTACTTTGTAATTTTGGACTTCTGGGCTTAGCCCATATGATCTATTGCTTTTTCTAGATGTTTCCCATTTGACTCTTGGGGTGTGCCTTTTTACCACCCACCCTTTTTTTGTGAATATGTATCTTTATATTTGAATTAGTATAGATAGTTGTCTATTCATCAATATATATATATATAACATTATCATATGTGTGCTAAATTCATCAACATTATATTTTCACAAATTAAATTATATTTAATATAATTATTTTATTAATATACATTATATTATTATTATATTTTATAGTAAACATTATGATATATAAATATAAAAGTATTATAATCATAAAATTATTATATACATAGATTCATTATTTATATTTATCAATTTTGAAAGTTTACATCTTGCATTCTTAGCTTCTTAGGCACAAGTTCATTTTCTACTAAGAGAAATAAGATATTTTTAAAGAGCTTATCATTCATCAAGACTATGTGTGAGAGAATTAACTAAATGGTCTTACATTCCTGCTTGGCTAGCTCAAAGCATCACTGTAATAGTTATGAATCCATATTGAACACCATGTCACCTAAGAGGACTAGGATTTGTAAACAATTTTCTTTAAAATAGGCATCAACCATGAACTATGATTGTTCGAGATATTCATAAATGGCCAAAAGTAAGTAAGTGGAGCTTGAATAGTAGAATCAGTGTCGATAGAGAACCGCTAGAGGAAAGGAAACCTAGCACAAGAAGTAACTACATACAATGAGTTAAAGAAGCATAAACATAACAATGTGATAACTATAAAGTAATTAAGTCCCAAATCATAGAAGCTAAAAACAAAGGTTTAATGTTTACTCGTAAGTTTTGGGAGTCATATAGTCATTCTTAAGAATAGATTCCTTGATCAACAAATCTGTTATGCTAGTATAAAAACTCATTTCCCTGATGTCAAATAAAGTTTTGTGGTTTGTTGAATCACTTCCATAGCTACATAGATTTTTTAATCCATCCAAAAAACTTCATTCCCAACTTTTATTTGTTTGAGAAGGTGCAATGATTCCTTGGATTCCTTTGGTTATGGTACCTCAAGTTATTTCCTGAAGAATTACACATTCTTATTCTAACTACTTGTACTCTACCATGCCCTGACATGTATTATTGGTGCCTTGTTTAATTATGTTTGTCGTAGAACATCCTTTACTCTTAACTGATCCATTTCAAACTACAATCCATCCCTTATATTAGAAGCATTAAGCCCTAACAAGGTTAATTTTAAAAGAAAAAATAAGTCCCCTATAGGCCACCTCCCTTGGGTACATCTTAATTTCCACAACTTCCTTTAATCTTATGTTCGAAGACAAATTTAAAACAAATGCATAGTCACTAGCTCATTCTATGGATTCCATGGACCATAGCTCAATGGCTTTAATTTCTTTGCTTACTTGTGAATCTTATCCTTGCTCAAATAGAACCAGACAATTCTATTGTGCCTAGCTTGAGATTCCCTAAGATGCTCTCGAACATAGAAATGTATCTCTCAAATTTTAAAATATTTTTGGCCTTTCTTGCATCTAAATTTGACTCTTTTTGTTCTCTTCTTGCTACACATATATTGAAGGTGAATTCCCAAAACATATATCAAATAGAGACTTTTATGTTTGGGTATCCATTGCCTTACTGTACCAATGTTCAATGTATACCAAATTCTCATCTTCTGCTTCTATTATACACACTACGGTTACACTCATATTCTATTCAACTTTTGAAGACTTGAAAGCAATTGATATTTTCATCTTGCATCGATCTTTTCTCTCAATGTGTAAACATCCCTTTACAAGAACGAAGATAATTTTCTTACCAAATCCATTGAAAATGTTTCACCTTGGTCTACACAAAACTTAAAATGGTGTGTGCAATCCAAGCTTCATACTACTATGCTTGATTTTTCTATATAGTACACATCTTCGAATGAAATTAGAATCCTATTTCACATTTAAGCAATGAAATATTGTTGCATATTTGCATCTATTTTCTCACGCCAAAATGTATTGCTGCTTTTGATGTGTGCTCCTCTCATCATGTTTTGTAAAATATTGATGTAACTCAAAATAATTGTTGAAGCCAAATGGTCACTTAACTCAGGTTTCCATTTCCATAGCTTCTTCTACTATACTGGATGAATGGTGATAAAAGGAGATTTCAACATGGCATGTTACCAATTAAAAGGACATAAAATTGTCCTATGGAATCCAAAAGGCTTGAATCCTTAACATGTTCATGCATGGATTGCAAGCTGCACAATCGGTTTCAATCAAACTTTTATTATTCACAAAAAATATGTTGGAACAACCAAGTGAGCTTAGGTGACAACTTGAAACATATGAAATGAACATTACAACTATTGACCATATTATAATATCAACACTGTTGCTAAAACATAATGGACACATCAAATAAAAACAAGACTATACTTGCACATTTTGGTAGGAACTTCACTGCTCTGTAGCACTTGTTTTTTTGTGTCTAGAATTAAAAAAAGTTCACGTCAAAAGAATTATTCATTAAGAAAAAGTTACGTCAAAAGAAAAAGGAAAAAAGCTTTAACATATAATTAAAAAAAAAATGTTTAATTAATGTTCAAGTCAAGAAAAAATGCAACCTTGTTAGTAAGATAATCATCTTATCATTTGAAAGTCTTTTTTCAAACTTTTTTTAAATTTTTTTGAATTAAGTGTAATGTTTATTTTCAATTTATATTATTTTTTATTATATTTAATTTAATTTATTTGTTTTTATTTTTTATAAGATTAAAATTGATTTATGAAATTAAAAAATATTGATATAAAGTGGAAGCATAAAGTATATTTTAAGAACAATCAAATAAAAAAGTGAACAATATAATAAATGAAAATATGATTTAAAGATAAAGTATATTTTGAGAACAATCAAATAAAAAGTGAACAATATAATAAATAAAAATATAATTTAAAGATATTTTTTTGTATAATTTATATAATATTTTTGATATAAAATGTGTGATGAGCATGAAGTTATGGGGTGACTTCAAACTTATCTAAAAATAACAATATTAAAATTTCAAATGCAATGGTCAAATAAACACAATATATTTGAATATCTTGAAATTCAATATTTCTAAAATATCAAAATATTTCTATCAATATATTTTGGTTCCCTCCCAAAAACATAGAAAGCTTAGTTTTTGATTAAGGAAAAAGTAGGTTTTGAAGGGGCCTCAAAACCCTTTAACAGCAAGAAAGAGACAGATTTAGCAGTAAAAGTAATCTAGCAAGAAAATAAAACAAGACAGGAAGTTGTCAAAAGAGAACATCAAAACCAGCCGAAAGACAACACCACAAAAGAACTTGCAAAAAACCAGCAACAAACCCACAATTAGGCCATATTCTTCAGGACCTCCACCACCTCCTGTTCTAGATTGTTCATATTACGCGTCGGTTTCTTAATTTCTTGGATGTTAACCTGGGCCTTATTAGCCTTTCTCTTAAGGTTTGCTCTAGTTCTTTTACACGGTCCACCATAACCTTCTTGACTATGTACTTTATCCACCTCCTCTTCAGCAATAGTCTTGTCCTGATAAGCATTCTCAAGACTATCCACCATCATATCCATTGCGTTAGCCGTGGATTTTAAAATCTTTTGGCTAGTATTCATCACCACCTGGACAGACTATTTTATGTGCTTGATTTTGTCCTCCAAAGCTAAAAGCTTATCATCATGATTACTCTTGAATTTCTCAAGATCTTCAACAGTTTTCTTTAGGAAATCTACCATATACTTCTTTTCTTCCTCAGTCCACAAGTCTGTGGTCTTCACTCTGTCTCTAGCAATGTTGTCGAGGGACTTGTTATGCCTTGCATAACCACCCCATTTTATTTTATTTTATAACTGTAAAATGGGTCCCCCTTTTCTTTTCTTTTGTTTTCCTTTGGTTGTTTGGTTGGGTCTTAGGAGTTGTTTGTTTTGCTCCTAAGTCTATCTTTTGCTCTGTTGGAGGTGGGTTCAGAACCAAATCTAAACATGGAACTCTTTCAATGTTTCTAGTTTGTATATCGTTCCAACTCTGACTCCATCTTCTCTTTTGTTTCTCCTTCTTTGTTTTGTTGGTTGTTTTCAACAAAAACTTGGCTTGGTCTGTCCTCTTGTTTGTTGGTCGTTTCCTTGTGTGTTTTATTTGTTTGCTTGCGCAAAAGCGGAACTGAGATTGGAATGAAAGTATGAAATTTCAAGTTTCCATATTGTGTCCCCATTCTGACTCTGTCTCCGCTCATTCCTCTCTCCTCGTTTCCTTTATTCCTTTGGGCCGGGTCCGGGTTTCAATTTGATCCCACTTCCCTTGTACTTGTGTGTTTTTTTCTTTGCTTTTTGGTTGGGACCGGATCCATACCCGAAATCAAACTTCGAACTTTGAAAGTTTCATTTTCGGTTTTGTCTCCGCCCCCGTCCTCTTGTGTTGTGTTTTGGTCGTTGTTCTTTTGTTGGGACCGGATCCGTGGTTGGAAATTAAGTAAGGAACTCTGTGTGGGTTTCTTTATCTTGTCTCCAACCTGGATTTGCATTCGCCTTACCTTTTGATGTTCAGTGGACTTGACTTAACTATCTGTTCACATCATTGGCTCCGTCCCCGACCTACCGCATTTATGGTATTAAATGCAGCCTGTTTGCACACGCGAATTAATTTTTAAAGATTTTATCATGTTTAAAATGGCTCATTATCATTATTATTTGAGTTGTTTAAGCAAACTGCAGCTAGGGAAGTCTCAAAAGGATTGATTTGATCGCGGAGGCAAGTTGCAGAGTGAATCTTGGCTAATTTCTGGTTAGTCTTGAGGAGCATTTTGAGGTAGGTTTCTTTGCTTTTCCGTCTCTAGTTTTGTTCTTTCGGGTGCATTGTTTTAGCGTATTTGCGGGAGGGTTTTTGTTCTATGATTTTCTCCACTTTTTTGTGTTTGTGTTTTTCTTTTCTTGTTCTATTTGTTTGGTCCTTTCTTTTCCGTCCCGTTCCATTTTGGGGCTATCTTTTGTTTGTCGTTTTGTTTTGTTGTTTGTTCTACTATCACTTTCGTGATAGGTCCATTTTTTCGTGTTCTATTTTTAACTAGGGTTTCAATTTTTTAAGGAGTTTCCTTGCTTGGGTGATGAAAATTCATCTTGAAACCTTGTTTCTGGTCTTCCCACATCAATTCTGTGTTGTCCGTGTGGGATTCTTGTTATGCCCTACTTTTCAAAAATAGCATGTCGAGTGAACTAGGGTTTTGCTTAACAACCTTTGCAAAATGACCTTTTCTAGGGTTTAAATGACCTTTTGTATGGAGGAGTTGTTGGAGGATTAAATTATGCTATTCTTGGTTTCCTTTAAGCCCATGTGACCCAGGGTTTAAAGTTCATATGAATGTGCCTTGTTTGAAATACTCTTTGTTTCTTGGAATTATTCCGCTCTTGTTCATTATGATGTGTCTTTATACCTTGTTCTTGAGCGAAACTGGATCTAGAGTGGAAGTTGAATTTGGGAACTAACAATTAGTTCTGGTCTGGTTCCCGTTCCGGTCCCACTTCTGACCCCATTTTGGTTCTTATCCAGTTCCAATCCTAGCCCCACCATATAATAAGAAATATATTTTATGCCTAATACTTCTATGGTTCTGCCTCCGATAAAGGCAGAGTTTGATTAAGTAAATATTATCTTAGGAGGATGAGGAAGGGATTATATGATTGACTAACTTGGATGTTTTGTTCATCTAGTATAGGAAGTTGTTGCAGAAATCAAGAAATGTCGGGGGCATCAGATGAGGCCTCTCAGAGAAGCCAACCAGGTGAAACTTCATTGAAAGGAGTTAGACCGAAGAAGATCAAGGTGGAAGAGCTTTCGTATACCATGAGATGTAAGCATAGGGAATTTTCCCTCACAACTAGCAAAATTGATTTTGACTGGGTTGATATTACTGACACCAATTTGGGCCCTTTTAACTATGAAGAATTGCATGAGGAGACATTCACCGAGGAGCAGGTCACAGGAAGGATAGAAAGGATTGTTCAATCCAGACTGGAACATGTTGCACTCTTCCCCTTATCTGTCTAGTGTCCGGAGTTGATTCTTGTTGCAGCTGGAGCATATAACCCTACTACTAGGTAGTGTGTGGATGTAAAAGGTAATGTCATTATTAACTTGATGCCTCCAATCATCAAATTCCTATTTAATATACCTGATCCCAAGAATCCTAGGCAATTGAATGAAGCAGAGGCTTTGAAGCTTTACAATGATAATAAGGAGAGGAATAGATTTCACATGAATAAGACTTGGATGAGGGTTGAGAAGAAGTCTCTGACCAAGCTTCTAGATCAGCCTAAGAGGGCAGACTTTAGTAAAGAGATTGTAGATATAATCATGTTCCTTTCTAGGGTGTTTGGAAAAAGGGATGCTTCACTGTTTAAGGAATGTATGTTTCCTTTTATCCAAACTATTTTGGATGGGAGGCAACAATTTGACTGGTCAATGATAGTATCAGACAACATTCACAATCAAATGATAAAAGTGAGAGAAACCAAGTGTTTCTTTATGACCTCCTATGTAGTTTATGCAGCTGCCCGAGCAGGGATTTTTCCTAGACTTCAAACAATGGGTATATTGGGGGAAGCCCAAGGATAGAAGAGAGTGTGGGAATATTATAATCAGCTCACCTTGTAGGCATCAGACAACATTATAGAAGGGTAAATGATGCATTTCTTTATGTTATTATTAACAATATTGATGGTGATGCAGGATATAGGCTTAGCAGAGAGGCAATGGATTTTGTGAATGAGTGGAGGCATTGGTTTATCCAGTACCCCACATTCACCTATTTTAGGTTAGCAGGTTTTGATGGTCACCCTCATTTTCTACCTAGATGTTGTGGTGATAGGATCATTCTAATGGAGTTTATTTATTAGGCCTTGGCTGTTAATTTCAAGTTTGGCAACAAGCACAAGATGGGGTGCCATAAGTTTCCAATGAAGCTGGGAGCATTTAAATGTCCACATATTCAAGCAGCTAAGGTCATTTGTGATGAATTAGTTTATTTAAAGTTGGGCTTGTACACTGCAAGGAAGCACTATGACCCCAAGCACAAGTTCAAGGCTTTGCTTCCCAGTGTTTTTGATAAGCACTTTAATCTGTTGGAGGATTTTTGGGAGGACTTGCAGGATGAATATAATCTTAGGAAAAATAATTATGAAAGGATACCTATCCCACTTATGGTTGAGTTTGCGATAAAAGAAGACATTCCAGAAACATTGTTTGATGATTGGATAGTTTTGGATCCTGGGTATAATGCAGACAAGATTGGTACTAAAGATCTTGATCCAGTAGACTGGAATGCTGAGGAGACAATTGACATAAAGAAGATTGCAAGACCGATGCTGGATAGGAGTATTCAATGGGTGAGTTTGAGGACTAATCAGATTGAGGCTCAATCATCTAAGAAGAGGAAGGTTGTAGGTAACACCCAAGGATATAAAAGGGAAAAGAGAAGGATGGCACCTAAGGAACCCTTAGAGTTTATGCCTTCTAATACACAAGAGGAGGTGGTCCCTCAAGATCTTCCAGAGGTGCAGGAAGATGAAACAATTGCAGAGGTGGGGGCTTCTACATCTGCTACAGGGAAGGTATCTACTCAGCCCTCTGATACACAAGAAATAGGTCAAGAATCACCAAAGGGAGCCCTCCATGATGAAGCAGAGGTCTTAAATCAAATGGAGGATGAAATTGAGATACATAATGTAGAAATAGATTCAGAAAAGACTCCATCTGATAAAGAGCATCATGTATCAACATCTCTTGATATGACAGGTGATGCAAGGACCGAACACATATTGACTGAGGAAGATCAGTGGAAACTCTTTGAAGATGCAAAAAGAGAAGTTGATGCCAAGGCACAAGCTGAGGTATTAGCTAAGCAACAAGAGGAGGAGGCCAAGGAACAATCTAAATTGGTGGTCAAGCAGAAGGAGTTGGAAGATAAGGTCAGGGTTGATGAATTAGCTCAACAACAACAACAAAAGGAGTAAGAGATCAAGATACAAGAAGAGAGAGATAAGTTGATGATGCAGCAGAAGATTCATAACCTTGAAGAGGAAAAGGCCCAACAAAGAAGAGAAAAGGAAGCTATTGAAGCTAAGCTCAAGGCACACAAAGAGGCTTATAGGAAAAGGGAAGAGCAAGAACGTTTGGGAAGGGAAAGAGAAGTTGTTGAGATTGTTGAATACAAAAAGAAGTCCAAGGAGGCATGGGACTATGTTGAAGAGCTGAAGAAGTAACGGGATTAAATGTTAGAGAAAAAGAAAGTGGAAGAGGAATGTTTAAAGCAAGAGTTGGAGGCTAAAATGCTGCAAGAGAAGAAGGATAAGGAGGAAGCAGAAAAGTTAGCACATGAAAAGGAACAAAGTGATCAGCAAAATGTGCAGAAAGTTGATTCTCAACCGGGGCTTATATTTTTACAACCTTTTTCTTCCACTACTATTGCTTCTTCTTCAACCTAGGCAGCCACTACTCCTATTGCTCCTACTTGGTTAAAACTGGACTTAGAAAGAAAACAAGTTGTTCAACCACAGCCGTTGAATTGGGAGGAAATGATGAAAGAAATTGGGAAGGAGAAACCTAGAAAGAAGGCACGAGTTCTTCACTCTACTAGGCTCACTGATGCTAGAGAGATTGTTGTTGAATGTGCCATACCAATAATGGAGAAGAGCCGTGATGATATGCAAATCACTGATTATCGATCGGGGTTGGTAAATTTGGGAAATCCTACAAGAAACCAACAAATGAGTTTGATTGATATTGTGGCCTCTTCAATTAAATCCCGGATGATCAAAGATAAACAAAGGAAGGATGAGCTTAAGGTTCAATTGGATCAGCTCCATAAGTTTTTGAAAGATGTTTCAAGTCCCATTTCCCAACAAGTTACTCTTCCTGAATCCCCAGTTTTGTTAACAAAGAAAGAAGCAGATGATTTGGTTCAAATGAAAAGAAAGGTAGGAATGATGGATAAATGGTTGGATAAGCTCAACCAGGAGGTTGATGATGTTCTCATTGAGGGTTCTAAAATTCATAAGGCTGCTCTTGAATTGGTAGAGGATCTAGATCAACAGGCCAAGGATCTGGATAAGCAGGATGATGAATACAAGGAATGTGTTAAAAGGATTGAAGATATTGGCAAAGTGCCCAAGTCCACCTTGCTAGAATATTCAATTCTTGAGCATGGTAATGTAGATTTTGTGGAAAAAACTATGAGCATCATAAGGTATAAGTTTAGGGCTATTCATGGGCATCAAGAAGAAGTTCGAGTAATGAGCAAATATTTGAATTAACAGATGGTTGAATTAGAGGCAATTATGGCCATTTTAATTAACCTAGATTCCTCAAACAAAGAAGGCCTATCTTTGGATAAACTAAGGGAGAGATGGAGGGGTAGGTTTGAGGAAATTATGCAAAAGGGAGATGATGGGGAGAGTCTATTATTAGATCAGTTTATGGATATCAATGAGGAGACAAGAACTACTGGAAAGGAATTAATCAAGTTAAAGGAGATAGAAAGATTGGTTTCTGTAGAATTTGAAAGGATCAAATTTGAAGGTGATTGGTTGGATGGGCCGGATTCGGGTACCCTTCAACAAGTGTTCTCTAGTTATGATGAATACATCATTGAGCATTCGGTGCAGAAGTGAACTGACTCTTGTCATCACATGCCATGTTTTTCTTTTTTCTCCTCTTTTTGTGGGTTTTGACATGAGTTCAACTCTGAGTTTGATCCGTTGGTTTCACTTTCTTCTTGGAATATCAGATTTCTTGTCGGCACAACAGAGTAATCTACCTTGGAACAAGGGTTCATGAGTCCACTTTTGTGTTCAGTTCTAGTTCCATCAATTGTGGATCTAGATTGATAATATTGAGAAACTTGTGCATATGGCACCCTATATGTATTATTAGGTTCTACTTTGTAAAGGTCAGCTAATTGAAGGAAGATCAGCTACCTGATGATAGAAAATAGAGATTAGATCTAGTACTTCTATGTTTTAGGAGAGATACTCTAAAAGTTCAGTAAAAACTTGGTTATTTTACAGTTTTTCATACATTTTTATGTTATGGTTTTAAAGTTTGGATCTATTTTGATAAGGTTAATGGTACATGATCAATCCATACGCCAATGATTTTTGTTGTGCTTAATTGTTTCTTATTTGATGAAAGTCAATAGAAGGAATTGGATTCAAGACTATATCATTGGATTATATGTGGATGAAGTTGTTATTGTTTTCATTTGATCTATGTTTTAGATGATGAGTGAGTGATTTGTTTGAAGCAAGTTTAGTGAATGTTGATGGTATTTGAATTAGCATTATGGATGTATGCAGTAGCATAGTTTATTCTATGGATTGCATCTTGCTATAGTTATGGTTAGGTGGAATAAACACTCATTATTGATATGCATGTCTAGATATGTATGAATTTTACCCATGTTTCTTTGATTTGAAGCTCTGATTCATCTTTTCCTTTTATTTAAACCCCCCCCAATGCAGACTAATTGATGCTATGTAGTCTTGTTCCTTGTTACCAGCAAAGGCCCCTTGAACATTACAGTTATATCAACCACTGAGTGATATCAACATAATTGAGAACCAATTACAAGGACCTTGGGAGTTAGGTCACCATGTGTTATCTTTCTCTTTCAGGAGAAATAGAATACTAATACTTTGTTTAATGTTGTTGTGTTGCTTTGACCCTCAACAGGACTTAGGTTTTTCAAGTTTTCTGCTCATAGCCCTCTGTTTCAACTTAATTTCCTTACTATCAAAAAATTCCCATCTTATCAGTCTAAATAAATCCACAGATCCATTGCGAGCAATGGCCAGAATGTCCATAGGGAACTCATGTTCTTCCCTAAAATAATGATCTTCGGCCCTGAGGTCATCGGGATAACAAGGTTTGTCCTCTCTATCAGTGATAGGGTAGCTAGAACATTTAGAGGAAGATTCCATCTGAGAATCCTCAGTAACAAGGGCTTTACCTTTCACCTTGGTCTTAGCTTCATCATTGCCAAGAGTCACAACCTTAGTACTGGCTTTAGGAAGGCCATGTTTATAGGGGACACTAACCTTTTTTCTTTTGTTACTCTCCTTCTTCAAATACTTAGAGGTCTCTCCCTTCTCATTCTCCAAATCAGTATCCCATTCCTCCTTCTCATAGTAGCTTGCACCCAATTCATCTTTTTTAGAAATAGAGTCGAGAGACAAGGGCATTTTGGACAAAGTTGGCTAGGCTTTGCAATGTTCAGAAATTAAAACCAACAAACCCTCATGAAGAATAGGGTGTCTAATAGGGTTCGTACTATGATCATTGAGGCTAGCATTCAAAGAGGTAGCCAAATAGAAGGGAATGGAAACACTAACCTGATGCCTAAAGTGATTAAGGAGCACAAAATGGTAGACAAAGACCCTGGTGTATCTCCCATCCAAAGTGATATACTCCATAATCACTTTTAGCATCTTCTGCCAAACCTTCTTAATATTCCCAATATCGTGGCAACTTTTGGAAGCCCTATGCAACTTTTCTTCTTCCTTTTGCATCTTCGGGAATTTCTTTACTACCATGTTCGAGATTTTTTGTCCCTATAAAATTTCAAACCCTCCATGGGAAGACCGGTCACTTCAGAAACGAGATGGTCATCAATGGTGATTTTCCTGCCCCAAAGTTTAATTTTACCATCCTTCCAATCCTTTGTGAAAACTTTGGTAACATCCAGGTCCCAACCATGAAGTTTTTCAACGTAGGACGTGAGCCCTCCTTTTTCCAGTAGTGGTCACACTTTAGTATTACTCCTCATATCCTCACAGTTAGTTAGCTCAACATGGTATCTATCTCCACCCATATTAGTAGAGTAACAAAATTGATCAAAAAGTGCCCACAAAAGACTCTCCGCAATACCCAGAAAGCGTGTGAGGCCCAAAAAATAAAGAATCATTGGGTACACCTGCTAACTAAGAGAAATAATTAGGCAGCAACTCCATAGCTGCGTGACAAGAACCTCCTCATTCGTAATCATTAATTGATAGGGGCATAAGATATCTGTTGAAGTTGTGAAATCCAACCTCATAGACCCCGAAGATCACTTGCATGCAAATAACCTGTCATAGAAAGAAGACATTCCAGAGAAAAGACAAAGGTGCTCTAAAAGCTGAGAATGCATTATTTAGAGAGAGGGATAAAATACAATGATCAATCCTTATAAAAGGAGATTGTGCAACCCTAAAAGTAACCCTAATAGGTAGACATTTAATAATTAATATAATTATTAAATGTCACAATATGCAAACTAAAGTGAAATCTTAAGAGAGGAATAAAGGTAACTTAATTAACATAATTAAGTTAAAACCTTTACTCTAACAATATCCTCCCATTAATTCTGTCAAGCCTTAAAAGGGCTGAAATATCCGCCTCCAGAGTGTCTCCACGTTGCCACGTGATTTTCTCATTTTCCCGAACACCCTTATTTGCAAAAAAATCTGCCACCATGTTGATTTCCCGGTAAGCATGGGAAACATAGCAATTATGAAAGGTGCTTATAATGTTTTTTAGAGAGATTAATCCAACTTTCAATGATCCATGATGGCTTTTGAAGACCTTTAAAACATTGAATGATATTATTAGAGTCCCCTTCAAGCCACACATTTTTGCAATTCAATTGGCAAGCAAGATATAAAGCTTGGTATGCACCTATGGCTTCAACGAGATGGTTGGTCTGAGTGCCCAAGGGGATTATCATTGCTGAAATAAAAATGCCATTCTCATCCCTTATCACTCCCCCACACCCAACTAGCCTAGGATTACCCTTAGCCACCCCATCAAAGTTAATTTTAACCCAACCGGGAGGAGGAAGACTCCATTGAATGTCATCCCTAACACCCATAGCGGAATTAAGAGGAGAAGAAATATCCAATCTTATCTTCCAAACCTCAACAACTCTGACCTCATAATCTTGGCAACTGACTCTAACTTTAGCTTTTGTATTGCTACTTACCCCATTTAAATTCTCTCCCACAAGTCTGCAAATTTTACCAAAAATAATTTCCTCCAAGAGAGCATGGTCTCTAAAGATCCTATTATTGCATTCTTTATAAATACCCCAAACAAGGTGTGGAAATATGTACTCCTAGAGAAACTTTAGCACCTGATTGTTTGATGGTGAATTCCACTAGAAATAGAAGTCTCAAATAGACCCAGGAAAGACCTAGCCAAGGTTCCACAGTTCCAAAACCCTACACCATATATTATAAGCAAAAGTACAGAGAAGAAACAGGTGTGAAACCATCTCATCCTCTGTACAACAAAGATAACATCTATTGGGAAGAGAAATACCATGTTTACAAAGGTTGTCATTGGTCCAAATTTTATTCTAAAGAAGGATCCAAGTAAAAATGAACATAGAAAGCTTAGTTAATAACTCATAATTTATATCATATGTGAGCTTTTTAGAATATTGTAGTGATGTAGAAATAAAATCAATAGAAAGGAAGGAAAGGAGGTTTAAATAGTGTTGGTATAATGAGAGTGAGAGTGAGAGAGGAGGGAAAATGATACATAGAGAGGGAGAGAGAGTGAAAAAGGAACATAGAAAGAGCTAAATAGACAAAGAGAGAGGGTAGGGAGAGATAGAGGGACAAAGAGAGAGAGGGAGGGGGGAGGGGGAGTGATATAGAGAGGAAAAATAGAGAATGAGCAAATATATGTGTAAATAGAAAAAAAAAGAGAAAGAGAGAGAAAGATAAAATAGGGAGAGGGATGGATCAAGAAGGGGGTGAGAGAGACTATAAGAGGAAAAATATAGAATGAGGAGATATATGTGTAAATAGAAAGAAAGAGAAAGAGATAAGAGGAAATAAAATAGGGAGAGAGGAAAGGATCAAGGAGAAGTGGGTGAGAGAGACTGTAAGTTAATTATTTTATACTAACAATGAAAAAATGGTACATATCTAGAAAGAACTACACCTAAAACATGTCATTTACCTAATAATTTACCTTTACAACCTCAAAAATGTGGACATACAATATATATTCATCAAAATTTCATCATAATGGCAAGAAAATTGAGCAATCAACCTATGTTGGAGTTGTCTATTGATGGCAAGAAATAAAGAACGATGGTCTAGATGGAACTTTGACTGCTAATTCGGCAGTGTGAAACGTTTATATGGTGGTGAATGACTCTGGTAGACGAAGATGGAAATAAAGGGGTGAAAGGCTTTGGAAGAAATAATGTTTATCTTTAGTCATGTGATTAGAGCATCCACTATCAATCACCCAATAGTCTTCATTCTATCTAGCATGAAATGCAGTGACCAAAGTACCTTCCATCTCATCCTTCTAGTTCTCTGAGTCACTTTTTCTTGCACATTTTCTAGAGTTATCAAACACAGATTTACTCTCCAAAGCTAAGAACAAGCATTCACTATCATCATTCTCATAATCAAATTCATCATCAAAGATTCCAACTTCTTCTCTAACATAGTACAACTTTTTGTATGTCTTATCATTTCTATCTTTATGATCTCTATTCTTCTTATGTACAATTCTATTTGGACATATTGAAGCATAATGACCAATATTACCACAACTAAAACATTTAAAGGGAAACATACCTTTATACTTATTGGTACCTTTCTTCAACTTCCTTGTAAAGTTCACTTCCAACTCATCTTAACCATCACTATTTGGATCATCTTCAATCTTTGTTGCTTTAAATGTTGTTTCTGTCTTTTCCTCTTTCTTTCCAAACTTTCTCATCTCAAATGTAGTCAAGGTGTCAAATAGCTATTCTTTAGTATATTTCTTAGGATCATATGTTTCCTCAATAACTGAAACTTTTTCACTGTAATATTCTGGTATTCATTGGAATCTTCTCAATTATATCTTCATCAGTCAGTGTACCTCCTTGATTTCTAACTTTATTTGTTGCCAGATCAATTCTATGAAAATAGCTTGCAATATCTTCTCCTTCTTCCATTTTCATATTCTCATATCTACGCTTTGCTGCTAGCTTCTTTGTCACTTTCACTCTATCATTTCCTTCATAAAGATCTTCCAACTTCTTCCAAACTTCATAAGCAATGCCTAGAGAGATAACTTTAGTTTTCTCAATCTTGGATAAAGCACTGTAAATAGCATACCTCACTTTTTCATTCTCCTCATAAGTAGAAAACTCATCTATAGTAGTAGGACCACTCACCGGAGAAAAATACTTTTTCTTAATAGCTTTCCAGGTCTTGTAACCAAGAGAGATAATATATCCTCTCATATGCACTTTCCAGTCACTGTAATCAAATCCATCGAACATAGAGATTTCCAACTTATGCACCATCAAATCTTCCTTAAGTTTTTAATCTCTACACCAAGGAAGCAAAGCTTTGATACCAATTGTTAAAAGGCACAAGACAATTGAGAGGGGGGTGAATCAATTGTCACCAAATTCAAACATAAAACTCCTAACACTTATCAACTTCACAACCACACTATTCTATTATTAAGTATGAACATGAAATGTAGATAACAAAAAGAAAAATCAACACAATGAACACCAAATTTCACATGGAAAACCCAATAAGGGAAAAACCATGGTGAGGATTAACTCACAATATAAAGTGATATCAAAACTGAATACAAGAGGCTCATTGCCTAGGACTCACTTCCTAGGATAGGACTCACTGTCTAGATACAAAGACTCACCACCTACAAAAAGGACTCACTGTCCAATAGGGAGGCTCACTACCTAAAGATACAAAAGATAACAAAAAGATCCACCACAAAAATTTACACATATCCGCAGCCTTGATCAAAAGATTACAAAAATCTTCAACTCACTGCTTTCAAGAAACTAACACAATGAAGTACTGCTGCCTCAACTCACTTTCGCACAACTCTGCTCTTCACTAGTGGATTACTACTTTGCATCATCTAATCCTTCATATCTCGACTTTCATTTATACCATCTTAAACCTTAGAAACATTCTCCAAGGTCGGCCACATACGCTTCATTTCATAAATTCAAACCCGGTCAGAAACTCAACATTCCCTCAATGGAAAAGAATGAAAGTGGACCAATTACACACTTAACCAAGACCAAAAGCAATGTCTTGAGTCAACCACATGATTCCTTAATTAAATTTTAATTTATTCATATGAAGTGTAAACACTAGGTCAACCAAACCTAATGAAAACACAAATGAACATTAAAGTACATGCTTTCCAACAAGAAGATAACATACAGATGATGTAACACACTTCATCATGCACAAGAACACATCTTAGATACTTCTAGATACATCTGCAGTAGGCGTAACAACCTTTGAACACATAACTCTTTCCAACAGTTCATCCGGACTATGCAATCCCACACAACTCTGAAGCTCATTTTCTCGAGCACCAAAACTCAAAAATCTCTGGTAGAACCTAGAGAACATCATTATAAGGCATATTATAGATTTGCAAGACCTAAAAAACAACAACAAAGGACTACGGAGTATAAACATTTCTTCTCGTCCATAGATAACCAACTCTGCCAAAATAGTTCACACACCAATGAACACAACTTTCACCTTCCATCAAACCATCAGCAACAAACCAAGAGATATCACCAACAAATCACCAATAGAAAACCTTTAGATCTGCATGAGCATAGGATCAAAATGGAAGAAACTTGGAGCACATTCTGAACACATGCATAAATCTAACTTCACTCTTTATTAATTTTCTCAAAAGCACTTGGTCACCCATCAATTTAGCACATTTTCAATATCATAAGGATAGCTCCATGTACTCACAACATCTCAACAACATCTCAACAACATCTCAACTATACATGCACAATCTGCAACATTCTGAACTATGTTGACATCAATGAAAACATTAATGACAATACCACCAAACTTGTTGATACTTGCAACGCCTTTGTCCCATGTCTTGAGGATTTCCTTGTGTTAGGGAAGTGGACAAGGTATTACCTGGGTTGATGGGATTTGTGACCAAGGGATTTTTTTGAGATGGGTTGATAATGGATGGGATGGATGTGCTTTGTGAAGCCAATGGTATGGATGAACTAGTTGGAGGATTAGATAGAGATGTCCCTATTTGCATTAAGGGTTGACTTTGTGTGAAGGTATTTCCTTGCCCTTTTGGATCTACTTGTGACACTTGGCCCACACTACCTTGCATGATAGTGGTCACACTTGTGGTACTCATGGGTATGGATGAAGAGGGATATCCTCAATATGTCAAGGTTGTTGTGGAGTAAGGAAGTGCAAGAGGTTTATATGGATGTTAGGGATCTTCGAGAATGGGATGAGCACCAAAGGTAGGTGTCCAAGTAGTGGTTTGGGATGGAGGATTGGTATCAAGGGTACCCACAAGTGTGTTGCTTTCGAATGGAAGAGTTAGACCAAAGTCCTTGGCAAGACTAGCTATGAGATTAGGAGTGGGTGTTTGATTTATCCCTAGTGATGGAGTTGTGAATCCTTGTGTCAAATTTTGTGCAACAAATGATGGGGAAATTGGAGCTACATTTTCCAAGGCTTGATGTTCCATGATTTACTCCCTAGTAAGTTCAAACAGGTTATTTGTATCATCTTCAATCTCATATGGCCTTGATGGAGATGATGGTTGTTGTGATGGGGTAACTTGAATTCTTGGATCAAATTCTTGAGGATTTGGATCACTTGAGGTGACTATAACTTTAGTTTTCTCCATGATTCTCTTGTGTTTTGATCTTATCTTTACCATAAATTTTGGGTCACTTGTGGGAGAGTTATGTTAAGATTTATAATGTTTGAACTCTCTAGTCGACTCAAATCTAGGTAAAAGGGATGCTCTAAGTATTTTTGAAGCAATGATGATAATGGGAGATGAAAAGGTGGATGAGGTGGAAAGTGATCTTTGCAAATGTTTTGGGACAACACTTTTGACTTAAGAGTTTGATGTTTTGATTTTTTATAAAGGATGTTTGATGAACTCAGAAATCTTTAGGGTAGAATCATGAACTTCAAGATAAACTAGTTCAAAGATGATAACTAACTTAACTAAATGCATGAAAAGGATTCATTTCACATAAAAAGTAGCTAAGTTAGGGGTTGGTTTGATAGATGTTTAAGTCAAAGAGTGTTGGTGTAGTCGAAACTTTTGCAAAGTTTGGTGAAGTGAAGGATGAAATTTGATGAAGGGGTGGATGAAATTTTTGACCCAATTTTGACCTAAAGTGAACCTTTGTTTGATAAGACCAAGGTAGTGAGAAACATGCTAGACCTCTAAATTTTTCAAATCCTAAAGACTCAATGTTTTAGATAGGTTCAATATCAAGAAAAAGACTAGGGTTTTGACTGAAAAAACATATACAAGTCTAGATTGTTCCTTGAAACACATTTGTAAAAGTTGTATACCAACTTGGTTCTAGTTTGGTGAAGTGCTAAAAGGCATTTTTTGAAAGCTTTTGGACTAAGATTCCTAAGTTTGAAATGATGAATTGTAGACCTTCTCTTGGGGATTCTGATTTTGTGTGAGATCATTTAGAGAAGTTAAGAGGATATTTATTGCCACATGGGTTGTGGTAATATGGGCCTTCAAACCTCAATATCGGTTTTCTCCTCTCCTTTGTCTAAGATGTTTGTGGCGTTTCTCCACTAAGCCAACATTTCTTTTGTTTTAAAAGTGGAGCTTCTCAAACTACTAATTATATCGGTTTAGTCTCCTTCAATGAGTTCAATTTTTGGTTGAATAGTAGCAGGTGTAAGGTTGGGTTGTTCAAAAGGAGAAATTGGTCTCCAAATGGTCATGTGGGGTTCAATTTGTCAATTTATCTTACTTAAGTGATTTTATTTTTAGCACAAACACTTGTCTTGATTAAGTTTTCAAACTAAATGTCTATGTAAAAAAACATCATAAATTTCACAAGGTCCATTTTGTGAAAATCATGAGGTTTAAGCCATAGTTGCTTATGTTGACTTTGGGAAGTATGGATTGAGATATAAGTTGATAGAATGTCATGAGGTCCTATCACTTTAGTTGAAAATGTATCAATTATGTAAAGTGGGTAGTGTTCAAAGGCTATATGCAATAGGGGATATCTCAACAATCTCTCTTAGATTTTCTGAATTTTGGAAATGTTTATTAACAGAAGTTAAACTAGAAAGAAATTAAACTAGAAAGCCTAAAGTTGTTTAAGATAGAAAGCATGAGATTGTTAAACTAGAAAGCATATAAATTACCTAAGAAGTAACACTTGCAGTTAAATTGAGAAGTTTGAATGAAAGAAACTAATAGATAATGAATAATTGCTGACAGAAAGTATACTTAAATACTCGTAACTGACAACAAGAGTGGGTGCTCTGAAACTTTCAAATGAACAAAACTTAAAGATTGCAAACTTAAAACTACAACCTGTAGGAACAATTGACAAAGCTCGACACACAAATAACATTCATCCAAAGTTATCATGTATAGAATAAAGGTAATCGTATTAAAAATGAAAATACTTATCTATCTACTCTACAAGATCGCTCAACTAGCTAGCTCTCAGGCATTTCTACAATTAGCTCAAATCACACATACTTTCACATCTTCAAAATGAATCCATTCATGGTACTCCCATTACTCAGAACTATTGACTTAGAATAAGATTGGAAATATTTATTTATTAATCTCATAAAAGTTTAACTCAAAAGACATAGTTGAATAGTGTTCAAAGCATATATCATAACAGTATCACGTATCATTGTCTTTGGTGGTTACATATATATACTATACTGCTAACAAAATCCTAAATTTTAGATGGTGGAAGATCACCATTGAAAAAGTCTGTTAAAACATAATTTCAACTAACCAATTGATTGATGTCCATAACATAAAACATATTAAAGGCTCATAGTGGAGTTGTAAAGTTTTTAAATAGAAATTTAATAGAAAGCATTAAAGGGACTTGCTCCACTATGCACACCTAGATTTACGATGCCTAGGCTTTTGAGCTTTAACTTCAACCACAAGTCCACTCCTTGTGTTGGTCGTGCATAATGTCCTATTCAATGACTTAAAGCCTATACCATATTATCAACGTTAGTCAGCTAATTTCAATCAATTTAGGAAATAAGGATTTATACATCATTTTACAAAAAGTAGACAATTATTAATCCTAAAAATAAACAATTGGCAGGGCTAAAGTGGTTGGTAAGAACAAAGAAGGGTATCTTAGCTTATTATAATTATGAGGTTATTTATACCTCATTATCCTCCCCTTCCTAGGCCTAAGCAGGTCCTCTTGCTCTCTATTGGGTCTTCTGCCTATCTGCATCTCTTCTTCTATTCAATTCATCATATTTAGAACTAAGATCATATAGGTCTTCTGCCTTTGCATCCACACGGTCAGGGTTTTTAAGAAAACCTTTATTGAACTCAACCCTTGTTTTTCATGCATGTAAGTCCCCAAGATTCTTCTCTATAGTAACAAATATTGCAGGGGGTGGTTGAAGGAGTGAGGGAGGTCTATATTGCATCCCTATCCATTTAGTTTTAAGTTGTAGTAGTATTTTTGTTAATGCTTGCGCTCTTATGTATGACCACCTTAAATTAGTGGGAGAAATCACCTCCCTCCTTTTAAGATACATAGGTAGGGGGTATATCACTCTTCATAGGCACTCCATGCTTTGTCTATTAACCATGGCCCATGAGCTTTGAAATCCTCAAAATAAATCTGAATATTTTCATCATATTTACTCCTAACAGCTTCATAACTTTTAATTCCTTTGAATTGTGCTTTAAAGGCAAAGGGTTTTCTATGGGGGTATCTCATATGAAGTCCCAAAGTTCTTTTTTCCTATGTAAATATTCTTTGGTCCTCTCCTGCCACTAAATCTGATTGCGCATAGTAGACATGAATGCTTTGAGTTGTACTTCCCCAACAAAGAGGTTGACAAAGAAAGCAGTATGTTTTTTCTAAAAACATATTATTTACAAAGAATTCACACAAGTTTTGTTGAATAGGGATTGCCTCTTTAAATTCCTTTAAAAATTGTTCATCATCTAGATCATAAGGTAGATTGCAAGAAATTCTCAATAGTTTCCATCTTAGCAATTGTTCATTTAAAAACATAGAATACAATCTGGATGGTTTCCTACAGGCTAATAACAACTCCCCAATTTGACATGAATCAGTTTTTTCCTAGTAGAGCTTATCATATGATTCTTTTAATAATACTATTTCCTTCTTAAGTTTGGCATTCTCTGCCCCTGCTTGTCTCAAGAAATAGCATCTCTCTATCCATTTAACTAATAATGGAGGAATTTGAACCTAAAACCTTTCCATTTTGGTTGGTTCAGTCTGTATTTCTTTTGATTCCACTATTGGTTTAACATTAATTTCTTGCAACTCTTGTTCTAACTCAACAATTTTGCTCAAGGATGCATTGAGCTGAGATCTCTATTTTTCCTGCTCTTCTATAAAAGTTGTGAGTGATTGCATCAAATTATTAGCTAAATTCTTAATTTGTTTATCCTTTTCAGATAAAATGGCCAAAGATTCTTTATTCTTCTCATCAATCTGTTGCACTTAAACTGCAACTCTTCAATGGTTTTATAGTTTTGTTCTATTTGAACCTTAAAAATTGTAATTTCTTGATCTTTTTGCATTAGAAGTTCAGTTTGCATGCTAATTTCTTACTTTTATTTATTCACATGTTCCTCATTCTGCTGCAATTTATATTTCAACTAAATAATTTTTTCTTTTAACTGTTCTAATTATGTTTCTATATGATCAAATCTTTCAACCTCTACATTGGTAGAAAAAGGAAAATTAGGAATCTCTACATCATTACTAGTGATATTTTCTTCATCATGTACCTCTAATGAACCTTGCTTTGTATCATTGGCAACCAGGCGAGACAACTATTTTGCAGATTCATCCTCAACACCCATATAGTGTGGCGACTATTCCCTTATCTCAACTTGTCCTAGCTCAAGTGGCACTTCCTCCCTCTTAGGTTCAAAGGATTTATTATGAACTACAGTTTTATTTTCACTTTCTTGGGTTGTTTCTTCACATGGTTGGACCTCATTTTCTAATGATTGGGCTACAATATTATGTATTTTTTGGACATGCCTCTTCTTTTTAGGGACATGCAATTGATCACAAGTTGTTGTACTACTAATTTCAGTAGACAGTCGCTTACTTCTCCTTAAAGGAGGAGGTGTTTGTGATTTTATTTTAGACCTTTTTTCTTCTTGCGAGGAGGAGTATCCTCATCTCTAGAATTCACTGTGTCTACATTTTCTTGATTCCTAGGGGTTTCTAAAATATTGGGTGAAGTTTCTAGCACTTCATCGTCAGGAGTTGTTCTGGCATGTTGGGGTTCAGAAACATCTTGGGGCTCAGGGGAAAGCTCCTTCAACTTTTGAGTTTTCTGTTTAGATGAATCACCTTCTTCTAAATATCTTGTGGGCTCTTGTTTTTGAATTTTTGAAGAAATTTTTTCCACTTTCCTTTCGTTTTTCTTCATAAATGATGTTTATAGATTAAATGAATGAGGCCATGATGTTTTAGCAGCCTTGAACCAATTTTAAATATTTCTATCATGTTAAAAACAAAATCACTAAGAAATACAAGAGGTTAACCCTAAATTTAGGGTTTCTAGCACCATGGTGCAAATGAGTGAGTAGTTGAAAAGGTGAACCGACTATGACAGCACACTGTCCCTCACATGTGAAATATTTAATTATCTAGGCAGTTGTCATTCTCCATGGATCTAGAATTGGCATTCTTTTAAATCCCTTATGCTGCCCCCAAGTAGTAACAATATGTCTAGGTTATCCCTCTTGACTAAAAAGTTCTTTGATAGGAAATATTTGTGGTTTCTAACAAATTTATACTCTCATTTCTAATACCAGATAAACAAGAAATGATTTGAGGGCTTACCTTAAATTTCTTGCAACATACTATAGACTAACCATCTGAGAAATTCTCTACAATTTCTTTTACCAGCTGCTCATTGTGCCCCTCAAATTTCTTCATAAAATCAAGCCACCCAACCCTTTGAAACAATTTTGAAATATTACTTAGTGCCAATAAATTATCTATGGAAGTTGGCTCTGATTTTCACTTAGTTCCTCCCATGTTGTTCCTTTCTTGTGATTTTTCTCAATCTCTACTAAATTTCATGGCACTCAAAAGGTGAAAATTGTTTAAAAAAAACTTTGATGTAGATTAAACAAAATGTAAGCTTTCAACCACTCATATTTTGAAACAGTCGATGGGACATGAATTAATTGTTGCATTTTGGCTTCACTATACTTTCATTATTACTTTGCATGGGAAAAAGTGCATGAACTGCTACACCTCAAGCAAAATTACAATCCACACAATTTACTAAGTTTGGAAAGGGGTGGTGGAACGTGCCAATTTATTTATTTTTATTCACAATAATTACCTACTTAAAGTAAAAGTTGTACATACCTTACGTCTCGTCATCAATTTGAAAGTCGCTTACCTTTGCTAACGTAACAGTATCATCAGATGGGATGGAGAGGGTGGTAATGAATTTATTATGAATGAAGATAGGATGGCTAATTAATGTTGTAATTATTATGACGAAAAGTAGCCATAAGAATTTTGATTTATTATGATAAGAGATGGTAGTGTAGGGTGTGGATTTCGAAGGTGCTGGAAAAATTTAATGATGAGCATGGGTATGTTATCAAAATTTTTAGAGAATTTATGGAGAAAATGAATTTGTAAAATTCTAGAGAATCATTGGAAGATGCAGCCAGAGTGAAAAAGGCAAAGTTCTGAAGCATCGCTAGAAGATGCATCTGGAAGGAAAAAGAGAAATTTTGGAGCATCGATGAAAGATGCAGCCGGAAGGAAAAATAAAATTTTTGGAGCATTTCCCAAAGATGCTATTAGAATGTAGGAACAAAATTTTGGAGCATCTCTGAAAGATGCTACTGGAATGCAACAATAAAATTTTGGAGCATCACTGAAAGATGTCACTAGAATGAAACAAGAAATTTTTTGGAGCATTATTGAAGGATGCCGCCAGAAGGAAGAAGAAAAATTCTAAAGCATTGTTTAGAGATGCCACTGGAAGGTGAAAGAAAAATGAAGCACTTTGGACTTAATACTTTTCGGAGCATCGTCGGAAGATGTGTCGAACCGTAGGAATAAAACAGAGAATGGGACCAGTCAGGTGTAAGAGTTTTGGAGCATCCTAGCAATCAAGTGAACAAGTTCTAGAGCATCGTAGCAATTGAGCCAACAAGTTTCGAAGAATCGTAGCAAGATGCACTAGAATTTGTATTTGACTAAAAATGATATCTTGTAAAATAGAAACAAATTTTAGCCAAGTCCAAAAGATCAAAAATTCAAAAGAAATGCTCTAAATGTTGGAATACATACACATGCAAAGAAATATCAGAATGTTGGATTGTATAAACCTTTGATTACAAATACATACACATGCAAAGAAATTTCAGAATGTTGGATTGTATAAACCTTTGACAGTTTTGGAGAGACATTGGGAGGATATCAGCATGGATTTCATACTCAGTTTGTCGAAGACACAAAGAGGTAATGATTCTATATTTGTGGTGGTGGATAGATTTTCTAAAATGGAACATTTCATACTTTGTAAGAATACAACAGATGCAGTACATGTAGCAGACTTGTTTTTCAAGGAAGTGGTCAAATTGCATGGATTACCTAAGAGTATTGTTTCAGACAAATATAGAAAGTTTGTTGGTTACCTTTGGAGGACACTTTGGAAGAAGTTAAAGACAGATTTGAAGTTTAGTTCTACTTTCCACCCACACTAATGGAAAAACAAAGGTAGTAAACAAGAGTTCAGTGAATTTTTTGAGATGTTTGATTGGAGAGAAGACCGGAAGTTGGGATTTAGTTCTTGCACAAGCAGAGTTTGCTTACAATAATTTAGTGAACAAGAGTACCAGAAGGACACCTTTTGAGATCATTACTGGAGTTCATCCTAGAGGTATATAAGAGTTGAGAGACATTAGTATGGAAGATAAAAGGAATGCAGAAGTAGAGGAATTTTCAGAACATATGAAGAAAGTGCATACTCAAGTGAAGGAGCAATTGGAAGAAATGAACCAGAAGTATAAGGAGAAATCAGATGAAAAGAGGAGACATAAGGAGTTCAAATTTGGAGATGAAGTGATGGTGTATTTGAGAAAGGAAATATTTCCAGTTGGAAAATACAATAAGCTCAAGATGAGGAAGTTTGGACCCTATAATATTTTGAAGAAATTTGATTCAAGAAATGCATATAAAGTGGAGTTACCGAATGACATGGGTATATCACCTATATTCAACATTGCAGATCTACATCAGTACCATGAAGTAGAATTTAGTGAAGATAGTAAAAAAAGATTGGAGAATCAGTTTCCTAAGCAACAGTCAAATGAGATTGAAGAGATTTTGGATACCAGAGATGGGAGGAAAACTTGTGGAAGACAGTACAAAGAATATCTTGTGAAGTGGAAGGGCAGACCAATGGAGGACTCTTCTTGGATTTCTCAGGCTGAGGTAGACCATCTTGGTTTTCCTTTATCCCTAGAAAAGTGAGGGACTCACTTTTCAATCAATCTTGGATGTCTGATGCAAGAGCATCCTTGGTTCTTGGCAATCTTGCATCAACCAAAAATATTTTCTTTAGTTTTTTTGTTCTTGTTCAGTTCTAGTTCATGTTGGTGGATTCATCATATTCACTCACCGGACCTTGTAGATCTATGTTTACATTGTGGACATGTTCATTTTCCTTATTCCAATATTTGAGCATGATTGGATATTTTTTCGACAAGTTATCGCTTCCAAATTTAATGGCAGTTTCTTGAACCGGCACTGGAATAATTTTTCAGGCCTAACGGCTAGTTTGATCACTTGTGGATCCTTCTCGTAACTTGTGGATCTTGAAGGTGTGATTCAAATTGTTTTGTGGAGTGTCCCCGACCTTAATTATAGGTCTGCACTTCATCTTATGCATTCACCATGGAGTAATTCAAATTTGAGGCCGACCTATTCATGCACATGTTACATTTTCTTTCATTGGAGATTGTAATGATCTTTGGCGGACATGGATGATTCTAGATCTCAAGATGTGATATAAAACATTGTAACTGATCATTAGAAGAGTAGTGCAATTAGAATAGAGCAATTCATGTAATATTTTAGCTTGTATTAAGGAGCATATAGGAATATTGTATTTTGAGCAGGTTGTAACAGGCCTATGAGCTAAATCTATAAGCCTGGATGTTTCCGACAGATTGTAATTGAAATATTTGATAATAAGAAAGTTTGAATCTACATTTTCCTACAATTTTTGTGTTGCTTCTATTGTATGACTCTTGTTGCACAGTCTAGATTGTTCTCTTTGAGGACCCTCCTACCGTGGCTGCACCAAATTGGTATTAGAGCAAGGTTCGATCTATGAGAGATTTCCCAAATTCACGGAGTCCTATTGAAGATTTGTTGTGGGGTGGTGGACTATGGATTTGACCTATAGATGTAGAGGACTTGTGTAAAGATGGTAGCAAAAAGAAATGTTAGAGGAAATGGAGCACGTGGAAATGCAGACCCAACTTTAATGGAGATGTTGAGAGGAATTGTTACCAGATTAGATGCAGTTGAAACGGCCCAAAGGAGAGGTCAACCAGTTGATGATGTGAGTGATGAAGAAGTAGAAATACAAGAAGAAAGAGGAAGAGAAGAAAATCCTGGCTTGGATCAGGGAGAAGAGAGGTTCATAAGAGCCCTAACTAGAGCAAACAACAAACCCCATTTCAATCCACCAGAATTTAATGGTAATTTGGATTCAGATGAATTGCTCAATTGAATAACAAAAATGGAAAAGTATTTTAAGTTTGAAGGTACTGCTGAAGATAAGAAGGTGAAATTTTCTTGTACAAAGTTGAAAATACATGCATCCCTTTGGTGGGAACATTTGTAGATAGATAGGAAAAGAAGAGGAAAAGAAAAGATAAGATCATGGGATAGGATGGTGAATAAGTTAAAAACAAAGCTTATGCTTGCATATTATCAGATCAACTTGTTCCGAAAGATGAAAATTTTGAAGCAAGAGTCAAGTGTGATAGAGTATACTTAAGAGTTCTATAAGTTGAATATCAGATATGGACATTCAGAGGATGAGATTGAGCAAGCAACTAGATATATGAATGGTTTGAGACTGTCCATATAGGACGAAATCAGTTTAATCAAGTTGCAAAGTGTGGAAGAGGCATATCAATGTTCCCTAAAAGAAAAAGAGAAGTTGAATAGGAGACATGAGCAGAGACAGAGAGGAAGAGGTCAAAGATTTCAGAGAGGAAGAATTTTTACTGGAGGAGGAAGAGGTACTTTTGCAGATCATAATAAGAATAAGGAAGTCAACAAGAATGATGATTCGTACCATAGAGGTGATGGAAATTCTTACCGAAGAGGAGGATATGGTGGTTGCTAGAATGAGGGTTATAGAAAAGATGATAAAGGGAAGAGAGTATTCAGAGGAACTTGCTATAAGTGTGGTGGAGAAGGACATAGGGCATTTGAATGCAATCAGGGAGAGACAAGTAGAAAGACAAAAAACAATAGAAGAACAACCTTTGTTGAGGAAGATTATGTTGAATCATCTAATAAACTGAAAGATGGAGAAGTGTTGGTGAATAGAAGAGTATTGTGTCAAAGTGAGATGGAGTGCGAACTGTTGCAGAGAAAGAATTTATTTTGGACTAGATGCAAGGTAGCTGGTAAATGTTGCAGAGTGATTGTTGACAGTGGAAGCTCTAAGAACTTGGTTTATGAAGAAATGGTTACCAAATTGAAGTTGGAAAGATTGAGACACCTAAAGCCCTATCAGATAGCATGGATTCAAGATGAGCATAAGATACTGGTAAGTGAACAATGTTTGGTAAAATTGAAGCTAGGAAATTATCATGATGAAGTTTTGTGTGATATCATGCCTATGGATGTATGCCATGTTTTATTGGGAAGGCCTTGGCAGTATGATATATAGGCTATTCATGATGGAAAGAACACATATACCATTGTTGATAATGGGATGAAATAGACTTTGTTTCCATTGGAGAATGTTCCTAAAGTTGAGGTTTGTATGAGTGCTAGAATTTGTTTGGTTGATGGAAGGAGATTTCTAGATGGATTGAGACATGAGAACATGTGCTATGCCTTGGTGCCTAAGAAGGCGTAAGAAGGCTGAAGACTTGAAGCATGTAGAAGAACAACTGGAGGTGATAAAGGAGTTATTGACAGAGTATGAAGAAATCATTTTAGATAATGTATCTGATGGATTACCACCTGTGAGGAGTATTAGTCATTGCATGGATCTGATTCCTTGAACTAGTTTGCTTAATAAAGAAACACACCGGATGACACCTAGAGAGAATGAAGAGCTCAATAAAAAAGTGCAAGATTTGTTGAGGAAGGGCTTGATTAGAGAAAGCTTAAGTCCTTGTGCAGTACCGGTTGTGTTAGCACCTAAGAAGGATGGAGAATGGAGGATGTGTACAGACTCTAGAGCCATAAACAAAATCACAGTGAAGTATAGCTTTCCTTTGCCCCGGATGGATGACATTATGGATTGTTTGAGTGGAGCTAGATAATTTACAAAGATTTGAAGCATGGATATCATCATATCAGAATCAGAGAAGGGGATGAGTGGAAGACAACATTCAAGAGCAATGAAGGATTGTACGAGTGGTTGGTGATGCCTTTTGGACTAACAAATGCACCGAGTACTTTCATGAGGCTGATGAATGAGGTATTGAAGAAATTATTGGGTAAGTTTGTGATTGTTTATTTGGATGACATCTTGATTTTTAGTAACACTAGAGAAGAATATTTGTTGCATATAAGAAATTTTTTGCAGAGCTTAAGGGAAGAGCAGTTGTTGATAAACATTAAGAAGTGTAGTTTCATGAAGGAAGAATTGGTATATCTGGGATTTGTGATATATGTGGATGGATTGAAGATGGATCCTGAGAAGGTAAGATCAATTGTTGAATGGCCTACACCAAATAGCATTGGAGAGGTAAGATCATTTCATGGATTGGCTAGTTTCTACCAAAATTTCATTAGGAATTTCAGTTCTATTTGCAATCCTATGATAGAAACAATGAGAGGAGATAAGAAGGATTTTAGGTGGACATCTGGAGAAGATCAAAGTTTTGAGTTGTTGAAATAGAAAGTGACTGAGTAGCCTGTGTTGGCTTTTCCAGATTTTAGTAAGGTATTTTAGGTAGACTGTAATGCAAGTGGAAATGCAATTGGAGTAGTATTAAGTCAAGAAGGAAGATGAGTAGCTTATTTCAATGAGAAATTGAATGATGCTAGGAGAAGATATTCAGTGTATGACTAGGAGTTTTATGCCATAGTTTAAGCCTTGAAGAAATGGAGACATTACTTGTTTCCTAAGGAGTTTGTGTTGTATACGGATCATCGGGCTTTGCAATATTTGAACAGTCAAGGTAAGTTGAATCAGAGACACATGAGATGAGTAGAATTCTTGCAAAGTTATACTTTTGTTTTGCAAAATAGGAGTGGAAATTCAAATAGAGTTGTTGATGCTTTGAGTAGGAGAAGGAATTTATTGATAGAGATGAGAGTGGAGGTATTAGGCTTTGATGAATTGAAGAACTTGTATGAGGGAGACCCAAATTTTGTAGAAACCTTGGAGAGCTTGTAAAGAACCAATTTTGGAGGATAGGAGTCAATGGTTGGATTATTTCATTTAGGAGGAAATGTTGTTCAGAGGGAATCGGTTGTGTATACCGTGGAGTTCAATGAGGGATAACTTGGTAAGAGAAAAATATAGTGGAGGATTGTCAGGACACTTTGGAGTCGATAAGACAATAGAATTGGTAAGTGAAAATTACTTTTTGCCACAAATTCATAAGGATGTTAGGAGATTTGTGTTGATTTGCAGAGTTTTTCAAGTTACAAAAGGGAATAGTCAGAGTGTTGGATTGTATAAACCTTTGACAGTTCCAAAGAGACCTTGGGAGGATATCAACATGGATTTCATACTTGGTTTGTCGAAGAAACAAAGAGGTAATGATTCTATATTTGTGGTGGTGGATATATTTTTTAAAATGGCACATTTCATACCTTGTAAGAAGACAATAGATGCAGTACATGTAGTAGACTTGTTTTTTAAGGAAGTGGTCAGATTTCATGGATTACCTAGGTGCATTGTTTTAGACAGAGATAGAAAGTTTGTTGGTTACTTTTGGAGGACACTTTGGAAGAAGTTAAAGACAGATTTGAAGTTTAGTTCTACTTTTCACCCACAAACTAATGGATAGACAAAGCTAGTAAATAGGAGTTTGGTGAATTTGCTGAAATGTTTGGTTGCAGAGAAGACCAGAAGTTGGGATTTAGTTCTTGCACAAGCAGATTTTGCTTACAATAATTTAGTGAATAGGAGTACTGGAAGGACACCTTTTGAGATCGTTACTAGAGTTCATCCTAGTGGTATTTCAGAGTTGAGAGACATTGGTATGGAAGAGAAAAGGAGTGCAGAAGTAGAGGAATTTGCGGATCATATGAAGAAAGTGAATACTCAAGTGAAGGAGCAATTGGAAGACATGAACCAAAAGTATAAGGAGAAAGTAGATGAAAAGAGGAGACATAAGGAGTTCGAAGTTGGAGATGAAGTGATGGTGTATTTGAGAAAGGAAATATTTCTAGTTGGAACATACAGTAAGCTCAAGATGAGGAAGTTTGGACCCTGTAAGATTTTGAAGAAATTTGATTTAGGAAATGCATATGAAGTGGAGTTACCAGATGACATGGGTATATCACCTATATTCAACATTGCAGATCTACATTAGTACCATGAAGCAAAATTTAGTGAAGATAGTAAAACAATATTGGAGAATCAATTTCCTAAGCAACAGTCAAATGAGTTTGAAGAGATTTTGGATACCAGAGATGGGAGGAAAACTCGTGGAAGATATACAAATAATATCTTGTGAAGTGGAAGGGCAAACCAATGGAGGACTCTTCTTGGATTTCTGAGGCTGAGGTAGACCTTCTTCATTTTCCTTTAGCCCTAACAAAGTGAGGGACTCACTTTTCAATCAACCCCAAATTTTTGATGCAAGAGCATCCTTGGTTCTTGGCAATCTTGCATCAACCAAAAATATTTTCTTCAATTTGTTTGTTCTTGTTTAGTTCTAGTTCATGTTGGTGGATTCATCATATTCATTCACTAGACCTTGTGATTCTATATTTACATTGTGGACATGTTCATTTTCCTTATTCCAAGATTTGAGCATGATTGGATCTTTTTACGACAAGTTATCGCTTATGAATTTAATGGCAATTTCTTGAACCGACAACAGAATAATTTTCAATCCTAACAACTAGTTTGATCGCTTGTGGATCCTTCCTGTAACTTGCGGATCTTGAAGGTGTGATTCAAATTGTTCCATGGAGTGTCCCTGACCTTAATTATAGGTCCACACTTCATCCTATTCATTCACCATGGAGTAATTTAAATTTGAGGCTGACCTATTCATGCACACGTTACATTTTCTTTCATTGGAGATTGTAATGATCTTTGGCCAACTTGGCTGATTCTAGATATCAAGATGTGATATAAAACATTGTAACTAATTATTATAAGAGTAGTGAAGTTAGAATAGAGCAAGTCATGTAATATTTCAGCTCTCATTAAAGAGCATATAGGAATATTGTATTTTGAGTAGGTTGTAACAGGTCTATGAGCCGAATCTGTAAGCCCAGATGTTGTTAGTCAATTGTAATTGAAATCTCTAATAATAAGAAAGTTTGAATCTGCATTTGCCTCCAATTTTTGTGTTTCTTTTGTTGTGTGACTCTTGTTGCACAGTCTAGATTGTTCTCTTTGAGGACCCTCCTACCATGGCTACACCAGTAATAGCCTCCAGAGGGGTCATCATGGAAAGCTCTAAGGATGCTATATGTTTCATCTGCTCTAACACAACATCATAAAAGTATATTAGGACCGCATCAAAATAATATTCCATTAATCCATTTGAACCAAACACTTTCTCAAATGAGGCGTTTCTTATGTAAATAAATTTTCATCTAGGAATTCATCTTGCATAGGAGCACAATCTCCATTGTCTTGTTTGATCTAGGATAAGAAATCTGCAACTACGTTGAACTTCCCAGGTTTATCAATAATGGTCACATTGAATTCTTGTTGAAGCAATAACCACTTGATTAGTATTTTGTTTACTACAGGTTTTTTCAATAGATACTTGATAGATGAATGGTTAATGAGCACAGTCACTTTGTACCCTGTGATGTAATGTCAAAATTTCTTGATTACATGTACCATAGCTAAAAAATGTTTCTTTGTGGTGGTGTAATTCCATTCAGTGGGAGTCAAATTCTTAATAATGAAATAGATAGCATATTTTCCCCCATTCTCATCTTCCTAGCCTAACACCTCTCCAATAGCATGATCAGAAGCATCTACACAAATATGGAATGAAAGGTTCCAATTAGGTCCACATAGGATAGGAAAAGAGATGAGTTTCTCCTTAATGATCTCAAATGATGATTGACATTCTGATGTCCAGAAAAAATCGACATTCTTTTGGAGGAGGGAAAACATAGGGGTTGCAATCTTGCTAAAATTTTCTATGAATCTCCAGTAGTATCCAATATGTCCTAAGAAACTTTTGATAGCAATTTGGTTTTTCAGAGTATCAAGTTGTATTACCTCAATTTTCTTAAGATCCACTTTTATCCCTTCAACTAAAATGTGGTGTCTCAATACTATCCCTTGTTCTACCATTATTAGGCATTTTTTGTGACTCAGGGATAGCTGATGGTCCTCACATTACTTTAATAGTTATCCAAATTTTGAAGGCGTTCATCAAAAGTTGACCCATACATGGTGAATTCGTCCATATAGAATTCCACACAATTATTCACTAGCTCAACAAATATTGCTAGGATAGCTCTTTGAAATGTTGTAGTAGCATTACATAGCTGGAAGGGAAGGACATGATTATATCCCAAGGGAAAGTAAAATTTGTTTTTTCTTGGTCTTCCGCAACTACTTGTATTTGGTTATATCCACTAAATCTGTCTAGGAATGAGAAATACTTCATTCCATCCAAATTATCCAAGACCTAGTCTACAAACGGTAGAGGGAAGTAATCTCTATGGGTAGCTTTGTTGAGTTCCCTATAGTCAATGCACACTCTCCACTTCCTATTTTTCTTTGGGACAACTACCAGAGGAAAAACCCATTTGTTGCCAGAAATGGGATAAATGAATCCTACTTGCAAGAGTTTCTTAATTTCTATTTTAACAATATCTTTCAAGGCAGGGTTGAGTCTTCATTGTGGTTGATTAACAGGTCTAAAATCCTTAGTATATATGTGATGGGTACAAACACTTGGGTGTATTCCTCTCATGTTTGTATAATCCCAAGCAAAAGCTTTAGATCTATTCACCAAAATATCAAACAATTTGTGCTCTTCTAGATCTATCAACTAGCTATTGATATTCAATTTTTTTCCTGGTAGTAACATGATGGTTTTGACAATTGGATGGTTGAAGGTGACAGTATAAACTTCTCTAGTTAAAGTGTTGAGAGGACAACTATGTGGTATAGTTTTGTGGAGTCTAGCAATATCTTTGAAGAAGTGATCCATTTTTGGAATGCTATTAGTTAGGGGACAAGGTAATCCCATGAAGCTAGTGTAATCAAATTCAGTGTGATCATCGTTGACTGGATGCCCTAGAATCTCTTCTATGTCTAATATTTCTTCATCACTTGAGTCTATGGTAAGATTTTTCATATTGTTTTGCAGTTCTTCTTCCAACTCTTCACCATGTTGTTTAATGACTACCATAGCAAGTGAGGCTAGATTCTCTTGTTTGTTGGGACCATTTGGTTCATCGAACCAAACTTTGTTATGTTTAGTGAGAGGATATAGGAATAAACATTTGTTATTGGAACCATGCGAAATGGTCATTCCTCCATCTCTATAGTCAATCTTGGCTACAACTGTAGCTAGCCATGGTCTTCCTAAGATTATCAGATAATTGTCCTTTGGTGTGAGAGACTGGATTATTTGGAAGTTCACTGTATATTCCCAATCGTAAACCTTAACAAAAACATTTTCTATGACACCTTTGAGAATAGCTATGGATTGATTTGTCATTTACAACACTTAGTTATTGGAAATAAATCAATGATTCCCAAATTTTCCATAACGTCTACCATCATTACATTAATGGTTGCTCCTAGGTCCACGAGTGTGTTAGGTATTGCTACCTCATTGATTGCCACTGTTATAAGTGGACTACCTAGGTCATCATATTTTGGAGTTGCAATTTTTCCAACCAAAAAGTTAGCTAGATATTCATTTATGTGAATAGTATTAATCCATTTTAGTTTCCTTCCTAGTTTTTTGATACACAACTATTTAATTATTTGGTTTAGTTTAGGAATCTCTTTAATCGCTTGTAACAAAGGAACCTCAATTTGAAGTTGCTTGAATTCTTGTATCAACACAGTTTCAATGGATAAGGTCATTTCCAGGGGATTATTCAAGGTGGTGTCTTTGAGATGCTCAAGAAAAGGCGATTGAGTTTTCTCTTTCAAGGTGGGATCTTTCTTTAAAATATTTGTTGAATGTTGACCATCCTCCTCTTGAGGTAACTTGGAAGTTCTAGATGAGGATTATAGAAGTGTCTTGTCTTGATTACTCATTGGGTTTTTCTCTAAAGGTCCAAAAGATGTCTTAGTCCTTTCAGTAAGTTCTTTATTTAGTTCATCCATGATCTCAACTATAGTAGGCTGCTGGAGTGTTTTTCCTTACCTTAACTATAGGTTTCCACAATGGATAGCATTAAGTCTAGTCATGTTTTCTTGTTCTTTTGAATACACTAGGGTACTTTGAGGATTATTCTTTGGATTAGTGATAGGTTGTGCTAGAAGTTGTGGTTGGTTGACCTTCTCATTTTGTTAATGGTTCTGAGGAGCTGGTAAGAGGTTTTGCAATGGATTAGGCATCCTCCTTGGCCCATTGTAAAACTGATTTTGAGTTTGATTTCATTGAGTCATAGGACTTTGAGGATACCATTGTTTTTTATTCTGGTTTGGCCATTGGGGGTTTCCCCAGGACTAGTTTTCCCATTCAGGTGGTCCTCAAGGGTAAGCTCCCCAATTAGGTGGTGCTTGAGGCCAAGGAGCTTCCCACTAATTATTATTCCAATTGCTTGGGGGATGCCAGGAGGGATTTGCATTCTATCCATAGGAGAAATTCCCTCTAGGTCTTTGATTCACAAAATTCACCTCTTCCTCAACCTGAGATTTCCTTTGGCATGACTCTTCTCACAAACTTGAAAAACATCATTTTTTTCCAAAGGACATTCTCTTAATAGAAGTTTGTTTCAACACCTAGGACAATAGATGGCTAAGGTCTTAGGATTACATGTTTTGACCTGTATTCCCTCCAATGTGGTATTTAGTTGAACAAGAAAGTCAGTTTTGAGATTTTCTATCTCCTCACATAGTTTACCTATTTCATTGAGACCTCTAAAAAGAGTAGATTTATGAATACCTCCTCGAGTACGAGAGAAATTTTTGCATAACTCAATGATATCATAAAGTCCAAGTTGTGACACATCTCCTTTTCCCATTAAATCTAGACTTCTCCTAGCATCTTCATCAAGTCCCTTCAGAAATATGGTCTTCAAAATTTGGATACTTATGGATTCTTTGCCACATCGTTTAGACAAGAATATGAACCTATCCAGGTAATCTTATAGGCTTTCATCTTTGTTTTTCCTCAGTTTGAACAACTCCTCTTTCCTATCCCTGAATCTATAGTAACTTTGGTATTTTTCCAAAAAGGTGGACTCCATATCATCCCAGGTGGATATTGACCCTGAAGCTAATCCCATTAACAAACGTATTGTTGCATCCTTTAGAGTGGAGGGGAAGAGCTTCAATTTTTGGTTATCATTTTTGTATTCATAGGTCTGACACAAAAATTTAAACTCAAAAAGGAACTGGTCAGGGTCTTCAGAGGATAAACCTCTAATGGTTGGCAATATACATGGTGAAATATTTTTCATAGGTGTATCATCATCTTGGTTGAGAGCAATAGGATAGGTAAATGTTTGTGCTTCCGCTCTTGGGTTAGAATTAGGGTCATTTCTATGGCTATCACCCATGATGTTGAAAGTAATGTGTTCCTCTTCAAAGGTTTGCTCAAATGGTTGAGGTTCTGGGATGTGCAAAGGAATGCTTTCTTCAACAAAGATTTTCTCTAATGGTTGAGGCTCTAGGGTATACTGGGAGGTCTCAGGTTGATCCTGCTTGATCAATTTCTTTAATAAGTTCTTCAGCTGAGACTTCTACCTCCCTGCTTGTGGTTGGAATGTCTTTTGGGGGGATTTTTGGTATGAATCTTTCAAGTGGACCTCGTTTCCTGACCATATAAAAAAAGAAGCCTAGAAACTATTTTTTTCTAAAAGAGGTATTCAAGAAATCTACTACTAACACTAGAAAAGGAAGTCCCTGGAAATGGTTCCAAAAAGTGATAGACTATCATGAGGTCCTATCACTTTAGTTGAAAATGTATCAATTATGTCAACCGGGTAATGTTCGAAAGCCGTATACAATAGGGGATATCTCAGCTATCTCTCTTAGATTTTATGAATTTTTGAAACGTTTATAAACAAATTTTAAACTAGAAAGCAATTAAACTAGAAATCTTGAAGTTGTTTAAGCTAGAAAGCATGAGATTGTTAAACTAGAAGTTTGAATGAAAGCAACTAATAGCTAACAACTAACTATTGATAGAAAGTATACTTAACGACTTGTAGCTAACAACAAGAGTGGGTGCTCCTGAACTTTCAAATGAACAGAACTTAAATATTACAAACTTAAAACTACAACCTGTAGGAACAATTGATAGAGCTCGACACACAAATAGCATTCATCCAAAGTTATCATGTGCAAAATAAAAGTAATAGTACTAAAAATGAAAATAATTATCTATCTACTCTACAAGATCCCTCGAGTGGCCAACTCTTGGGCATTCCTACAATTAGCTAAAATCACACGTACTTTCACATCTTCAAAATGAATCCATTCGTGGTACTCCCATTACTCAGAACTATTGACTCAAAATAAGATTGGCAATATTTATTTATTCATATCATAAAAGTTTAACTCAGAAGACATAGCTTAATATTGTTAAAAGCATATCATAACATCATAACAATATCATGTATCATTGTCTTTAGTGGTTACATATATATACTATATTGCTAACAAAATCCTAAAATTTAGATGGTGGAAGATCACCATTGAAAAAGTCTTTTAAAATAGAATTTCAACTAATCAACTAACTGATGACTATAACATAAAACATATTAAAGGCTTAGAGTGGAGCTATAAATTTTTTAAACAAAAATTTAACATAAAGCATTAAAGGGACTTGCTCCACTATGCATGCCTAAACTTCTAAAGCTTTAACTTCAACTGCAAGTCCACTCCATGCGTTGGTCATGCATAATGTCTTGTAGAATGACTTAAAGCCTATACCATTATATCAGTGTTAGTCAGTTAATTTCAATCAATTTAGGAAATAAGGATTTATACATCATTTTACAAAAAGTAGACAATTGTTAATCCTGAAAGTAAACAATTGGCAGGGCTAAAGTGGTTGGTAAGAACAAAGAAGGGTATTTTAGCTTATTATAATGATGAGGTTATTTATACCTCAGATATTTAGAAATATCTAAGGATAGAAATCCTTAGGACAAGCATTAATATCAAGGCTATTTCAAAAGGTATCCATACCTAGACCAAAGGGTTTGAGATTTTGAGGAAGATTCTGAGTTTTTGTTTGTAATGTTTTGAAACCAAGAAAAGTATTAAACTGACTCACAAGCATTTACCATCCTAGGTTTAGAAGATACTACTTGTTGAATCCCCACATGTATTTCTCCAAACACTGAAGACAACACGAACAACTAGAGATTTGGTGACATTGGCTCCCCTCCACAACACACACTTCTTGGGACCACCAAATATCAAGTCCTCAAGAGAAGAAGATCCTAAGGATTTTTTTGTTTCAACAATTGAATAGTAAAATGTGGGTTGGCTTCGAAACAACCATTCTTCCACTAGCAAGCATAAAGGTTTTTGGCTTCTAAACAATGGTTCTTAGTAAGGGCTTTCGTTCAAGGTGGCCATACATGTGACAAGATTAGCTCAAGCTTATTTCAATCAAGAGGCCTCCTAGTCTCTTCCTAAGAAGATATTTTAATGTATCACACAAATACTAAGGGTGAAAGTTGTTGGTATGACACATCCACACCTATTGTTTATGACTTTCATAATAAGCACATTTTTATATAGCGACTTGAAAGAGCTTGGCTTTAGCTCGTTGCTGCTTGGGTCATTCCCTCCTTTCAAAGCGAGGAGGCAAGCCATCTAAAGATTAAAAAAATCAAGGAAGTACATTTGTAGTTTGATCTTCTAGTTCGTATGAAACAAGGAGAGAGCACACACAACACCTTTTCCCTACACTAGCTTGGGGTTCATTTTTAATCTAAATTGAAAGATGTGGGTGATTATACAAAATTTCAAGGAATTTTTTTGATTCTCAAGATCATCGAGTGGTGTGAGAGAAGTGCATACACATTTAATGACAAAAATGTAAATCAAAAAACATAGCAAACACTCATTAATTTTAACCCTCAAAGCAAAGATGAGTTTATTTTAAGCACCAAACGAAGTGTTAAGTTGTTTTTTTCAATTTTAAACCCAAAGTAAAATGATGAAGTGAGGGTTCAATTTTAGTCCCATTTGAGCGTTCTTTTTAAAACCTAATTAAAAGCTAGTGTGGTCCTAAATCATAAAATGAAAAGCATGATAAATGGGTTATAATTGCCCCAAAAGTGTCAAAACACTTGTTACAATTATAAGATTTAAAGACAAGAATGCTTCTTCACTTCCACTTTTTTCGTCCAACCTACAAAACCTGGTTAACTTAAGAACCAGAACAAAGTTAGAGGCATGTTAGTGATCAAATGAAGTAAAAAAATTAAAGCACATGCTGAAAATTGATCACTATTTTTCTTACCAAAGAAGGGTGTTGTTGTTCATGATAGCATTGCTATAAAGGAAATAAGCATCACTCTGGTGAATTTGGGTGTTGCTTTGTAGAAATCTAGAGATGACGATAGCGTCACAATTTTGGAGTGTCACGATTTGCAAATTCTCAATACCTCTAAAAGTATTCAACATTGTCATTTATTTTAATCAACACTAGGGTATTAATTAGGCATCGCTATTTTTGATGGTGATAGCATTGTTGTATGGAGATTTCCAACAAAGGCATCACTAAAATTCCCTTGAGCATCGTTGTATCCTGCAAGAATAAAAAAAATGGAATTTGAGATAGAAACTAATTAAATTTGATTAGTTTTTCCCTCCTAGTGCTAGAATGTGACTGACGGATTAGTATGGGTTGATTACACTTGATCCATGAAGATTCAAAGCATAATGAACCCACTAACGTCAATCTCAACAAGATCAATCAAGTGTAAATTAAACCAAGCATCCATTAAAAACAAGCATACTAAACTATGAAAGCTTAAAAATGGCTACTCTAATCCATTGAAACCTTTCCCATTATGGGAGTGGTGTCGCGTTGATATGTAACTGCGACCCTTTCCCAATCTCATGGATAAATGAGCTTGTTTCAATAAGTTTTATTGAAGAAAACTAATGAAACCATTGATAGATGTGTATGAAAACATGATTTTAATCTAAATGAGCATGGTGCAAGCTAGTTTAACATGATTTTATGCTAAAATGATCTAGATATGCAAATACCAAGCTAATCTAAATGGATTGTAAACTAAGAAATTCAAACCCTTATTAAAAAATAAGCTAAATGGATGCATTATGTGATCATGGAAGCCATTAATGGAAGCTAAGCTAATATGCAAGCAATTAAACTAAAAAGATACTAAATGTGTGCTAAAGATGAGTATGATTGTGAGTGATTTTAACATCATAACTTTGATGTTAAAAGATGGATCCATTTGTCTCCAAATAGTGACCTATTTATAGGAGAGCAAATGAGAAATGGAGGGTTGAGATCAAAAAGGTTAATCAATGGTCAAGGATGGAAGAAGTTGGAGGCATGGATCATGGATTCTCATCAATGAATGACGATGAAAGATGAAATTTAATCAAAGACTAATATTCCTTCAAACAAACACATTTTTGACATGTACAAGAGGTCACAAGTTAACTTGCACAAGAAGTTTTGAGTTAACTTGCACATGAAGCTTTGTAAGAATATTCCCTTTTTCAAATGAGTGAGGAGAGAGAATATTCTTTGGAAATTCTCATGGGTGAGGGAAAGAAGATAATTTAGCAAATTAAAACAAAGTTTAATTGTTTAAAAGGGGAAGGAATATTCCATAAGAATATTCCTTTTGGAGGAATGTGCAAAGGAGGACTATTCCCTTGCAAGTGGAGGGGGGGAATTAGATTTAATTAGGTAATTGATAATTAAACAATTTTAATTATGCAATTAGGGGTTTAGAATAAGTAAATGATATTCATTAAATACAGTGATTTAATGAAAAGGGGAAAAGGTGGTGAGATTTAATTAAATAACTTAGGTTTATTTAATTAAATAAGAAGATTTAGGGATTTAAATTAAAATAGTTTGATTTATTTAATTTAATGAGATGAAATGTTAGCATGGAAGGGGGTGAATTAACCCGATTAAATTAATGAGGTTAATGGAGGAAAATGATATAATTAATTAAATAGCTAGGCTAATTTAATCAATTAAGTGAAAAGAGGATGGTTTTTAAGACGAACTAATGTTAGTATAGCTGATTCGAGTATATGATACCATTCAGGACATTTTTTAGTGTCTACAGACATAGAGTAAAATAGTGGAGACCCAAGTTGTACAATCATCATTTTTTTGTTGTCAATAATCTTTTACAAATCTCCATGCACCTGATTATGTAGAACAAGTATTACAAAAATAATGGGTAGCTCAATTTTCAATATTGTATAGGAGTTGACTACAATGCTAGGTGTTGGGAGATATACATTTTTTTTCTTCATATATTATAAAATGATTTATTAAAATATAAATAATACACTCAAATATATAATTTTGAGTGTGTTCATCTCCTAACCCTCCCATGATAAATTCATAATTATTTCTCATTTTTAAGAATTTGGACTTTCAATTTGCATTCTACCATCTCAATTCAATGTTGTGTGATGAAATTTTGAAATTCATTGTAGCATATTCATATGATATTTCTTGATCATCATTATTGGTAGAAGTCAAATGACAATCATGAAAGTATTTGGTATATTAATTCAAGATCATGGTGTCTTGAGAATTAAATTATGGATGATACCCGTGTATCATCAAGAAGTTAGATCGAAAGGACCAATAAATAGAACAATGAAGAAACCATAAAAAATTAAAACTTTGGTGTAAGATTTATATTGTTTTATATTCCAAACTAATAATAGAACTCCATGTGAATCATAATGGAGCTGTTAAAATTCATGCACATAAGACATCAACAACTCATGGATAGCAAATTGTTGATTCCAATGCATGTTAATCATACATAATTGAATGGTTTCCCTAATCAATAGATTTAAATATTGGCATGAGGTAAAACCATAAAAGGTGCAATATAAATGGTTTCATCGTGTATTAATGAATTAGCCTTGTAACTCCCGGGAAATAGATACAAAATACTTCAAGTACATCGAAAAGTATGGGTACCCATGGAATTGCATAGGGTGCTACAGATGTGTCCTAGAATCACCCTGATATGTCCAACAATGTACCTAGGCAATTTTAGAATAAATTTGTGGTACCTTGTGCCTCAAAGCATTAAATCCTCTAAGAAAATCTCTTGGTATTGTAAGACATATTTATGAGTTTTCTTAACTGAGTGTCATTTAACAGACCTTTATAGAAGATTGGTTGATAATACTGCAAATGGAATGTTGCTACATATTTTCATTCATAAATCATCAAAGAACTCTACTAAACCCTAAACCCTAAAAAAAAAACCCTAGCAAAATCAAACCCAAAAAAATAGAGGGATACCACATATCAATCTTCCCATGCACTTAATTAAGCATATGAAAACATTGAGATTTTAGGGCTACTTGATTCTTGAGTTTGAGACAAGATTTTGTAGTCTTTTAAAGGGAAATATTGGTTGTGAGTTAAAATTGTTTACATGCACCATTTTTTAGTTTTGATGCTTACATGCACCTTCATTCACCTCACTTTCAATTGCTACCTACTTTCATCTTTCACCTCTCTAGTTCCTTCTTGTCATGAAAATGACTTTCACCTTTCACCTCGCCTTGCTAGTTCATGAAAATGAAAACTTCCAGAGATATCCTCTTCTCTAAAAATAAAGGGGAAAAAAAGGCCTTCGTTCGAAGGAGGGCTTCGAACGAAGGCCTCATTTTTAAAAAAATTAAAAATTCATGAACCTGAAGGGGTTCATTCAAAGACCCCCTTCGAGCAAACCCCCTTCATTCAAAGCACTCCCTTTGTTCGAAGGGTATTAGTAAATATTTTCCCCCACAAACATGTTTTGTTCATTCAAAAAATTGTAACCCACTATTGTCGGTTTGCCCCAAGATAAATATTTACTTCAATTGAATATGTAAATTTCTTCTAAAATTTTCATTATATATTCACTTATTTTCTATGGATCCCATTACCATTCCTAAGGCCTTTATTAAAACCACTATGTTCCCTACTCCTATAACTAATACCTTGAATGTTGAACCCTATTTACACTCGAGAAACCCTAAACCATAAATCCTAAAGGTCCTAAACCCTAAAAATTCAACCTAAACCCTCTCCTACCATCCCCCAATGGATCCCACTTGTGACCTTTATAAGAAAATACATCAATTTAGAGAATTGAGTTTACAAGAATTAAACTACATAGATTAAGTTCAATTTTTTATGTCAATTTATATATAGTTTTTGAAAACATTTAAGAACTATATATGTCCATCCCTTAAATATTGTAATCCAAAAACCTCCACAATCACCACTTCCACCATGAACATACCAAGTTCACCTAAGGTCAACATCAATTCCAAGAGTCATTTCAACCAAATAAAAATCCCATCTCACCTAAGGTCTATAATGCACAACATCATCCATACACCTCTCCACCACCACCTAGTTCATCATTTGATCAAGAATGAAAGGATTCTCTTAAATGAATTCAAGGAGGACCTTATAAGAAATCCTATACCTTTGAGGAATTGTGCCCCTGTCCTTTTGATAGGTCAATATCACAAATACCCTTCCCTACATATTTTGAAATTCCTAAATATGAAAAGTACAAGAGGAGAGGACATCCTATGGAACATGTCAAATAATTCTTCATGGCTAGTCAAGAAGTAGCACACGAAGACACATACTATGCCTATTCCCTCGTACCTTAAGTGGTCAAGAACTTGAGTGGTTCTTGCACCTACCTAAGGGATCCATCACATCATTTGGAGACTTAATCAAAAAAATTGTCAAAATTTTTTTCCTATAACATAGAACGTGAGCTTACCATAATAGACTTGTATAAAAAAAAAAAAAATTGGGGTAAAGCTTATCACCATTCCTTAAATATTGGAGAGATTTAGCTACTAGATTCTCATGGCCAATGCCAAAAAAAAATAGTTCACATCTTTGTTACCAGTCTTAAATCTAGATTTGGAATTCCATCTTTAAGTCCAATGTGTCTCTTCTTTTGATGAAATAATTCAAAGGGGATTTCAAATTAAAAATCCCTCATTCCTAAAGGGGTTATCAAACTTTATTCTAAGGATCACAACAATAAATCCAATTTTTCCAACAATAAACCCAAGTTCTTTAGAAAAAATAAGAATATTGTTGGAGATGGGTTTACTGATTCAAAACATGTCCAAAATATCAAACAAACCTCATATATTTTTGTTTCATCATCATCCCTTAAACCACAATGAAAAAGAAGACAATTTACACCTTTAGGGGAATCTATTGAGTTGACTCTCCATTATCTTGTCAAGGCCGACAAGGTGGCATTTCCACCCATAAAAACTTTTGATGATACTCAAACAAATCCTTATATGGTATAAAGAATATGAATATTATGATTATCATCATATTAAAGGTCATGCCACAGAAAACTGTATACAACTAAAGTATTATATCTAAGACATTATAGATAAATTTGAGATTGAAATTAAGGGACGGCCATCAAATACCTCACCTAACCAAGACTTGGGTATATACCAAAAACCTTTCCCTAAGAATAGTTAGCAATGCATCCCAAGTCAAGACTCTTATATGAAAACCATAAATTATTAAAATACCCCTTATAATTATGAATCCACTATTGGTCATATTGAGCATTTTGAAGAATGAATTCATACCATAAAAGTAAAATCACCTGATTATGTTAATACCACTCAACATGCAAAAATAACCATACGTAGTCCTACTCCATCCACTTCAAATAACCACAAACAATATTACCTTGATCATCTTGAGCAAAAAAAATCCAAATTTTTCATTCTTTAGCTTCTCCACACATCACATACTCATATTGCTAAATCCTTGATAAAGGATGTGGAGAATACCAAATCCTTGATAAAGGATGTGGAGAATATCAAATCCTTGATAAAGGATGTGGAGAATACCAAATCCACAAATCCCTTCATATTTCCAAATCACCCCTTTCACCATGATCTTATGGTCATCCTCACCCAACAGTTAAAACTCCCCTTTATACGTTGCAATGGCCCCTACTACTTTCCTTTTTAATGGTTATCTTGTTAATGAGGATATAGAAGGTGTTAGAACCACATTACTTTACATAGATGAGCAATATGGTACTTGCCTCAAAGAACATACATATCATATTCTCTTGTGCATTTATATTTATAGCAATATAAACTATCAAGGAAAATGTCTTGGTTTACATGAAAAAGGCCCTCTTGGTCCTGTTGATATACCTACCAACAATGGAAGCACTAGTTTAAGATACCACTCTTTCAATGAGCATCTTGATGCCATTATAGACTTTCTTCATAATTCTAGGAACACCTCTTCTAATCTTGATGATAAATAAGTGAGTGTAATTCATAGTCCTTTCGAAGAGCTTCTTGCCACAAACCTATTTGATGATAATGCAATCCTTTCCATCCATCAGCCTCACATACCCCAAACTCATTTATTGGGACCAACATGATCCTCATGATTTGGATACATTTAAAAATGAGCAAGGAATTATAGAACTAGTATTGATACAGGAAAATGATGAATATCAAGGTCTTGGATACACATCTCCAAGCAAACAATCTAAGGGCAACAACTCAATGATAGTTGGGGAAAACTCATCCAATGAAAGCATCAAAATAGAGGCCATACATAACTCTCCTAAGAATACTCCATCCACCAATCTTCTTCCTTCTTCCTCCATCCATAATCACAACCTACATACACAACATCCTAGACCCTTTGACTGGGACTAATAACATTATATAAAGTGAAGCATTCCCATAAAGAAAATAACTATAATCAACTACCATAGAAAAAACAGTTACATATTCTATATCAAAATAAAAATGAATTTAAAATGCAATATGCATCCAAAAATTAAAAATAAAGAAAAAAAATAAAATATGGATGCCAAAAAAAAGTGCATTGATGAATCCAATCAAAGCATGTCATAAAAAGAAATCCACAAATCAAAACTCCAATATTACATAAAATAGGTGTGCACCACCTTCACAATTATCATTCAAAACTTTACTATCCTAAAATAATGTTGGTCTAAGTTGAATCCCAAATCCAAATATGATTTTACCACCCAATCCTAACATCCCTCATTCCAATTGAAGCCTCAAATCCCTAAATCCAAAATCCATCGATCCACATACCACCTCCAAAATCCCACTTATTGAATCCACCATCTAAATCCATCCCACTTCATCCTAAATTCAATCCAAAACCTAGAATCCACCACATCCTTGTAGCCACACTTTACAATGAGAGTTCTGATGGCACTCTATTGAGATGTTTATACTTGGACAAGGCCAACCCTACTATCAAAGAGCATCATCATGATTGTGCATTGTATACTAGTGAAAATATCCTAGCAAAGCAACTATGTAAGGTAGGATATTATTGGCATGTCATGACCGAAGTATTCAGATCAATTGCATCAATAATCCATGCATGGGATTACCTAAAATCTAAAATTCCAGAAAAAAATACAAAATCAGAAAATTCCAAAAAAAAAGAAAGAAAAAAATAGTAAAAGAGAAATAAATCTATCCAATGGTGAAAACCACATCTTGTAGTGCCTTAGGAAATTACCATGATGAATCCCATTCATGGGTATCATGTGTAAGTCATCTATTTATGTGAACCTTGAAGTTGGGGGCAAGTTGTCATATCCATTCTACCAAACCTATCCATCTTATCATGTCATTCCATCATACCCATCCACCATGTCCATTTAGTCATACCTCATCCATATTTCCTACCCACATTGATCTTAACAATGATTGAAAGCATATGATGCATAACTTGGAAAAATCTTGACATATTCATCTTTTGTCCTTACATCATGTACCATCACTTAATTTCCCAATTAGCAATATATAATCCCTATCTTGGATCAATACATGTTATCCCTATGTGATGTAGTCCTTGAAACATCCCCCCTACATCCTTCCATCAATCCATATCCTTTACATCCCATATAAACCATCATTCATTCCATCCACACCAACATATCCTTGTATCTAAGATTGGATTATTGATTTTCATTGGTTCCACCATCAAAATAACAAACAAAAGTGGCACTTATCCAAACATATCCCAATCTATAAACATGATCCCAAAACACTTTATCCATATTAAAGCCCTTAAATCCAAGCATACCCCATCCAAAATATTGCATCCATCCAAACACATCCATGATATTTTTTCCTTATCTTGCTACAAGTTGTGTTTAATATACAATCAATCTAATCAATCATCATCAGGATGTTTTTCCCAATCCTTGCATTATTTTTGGGATGCATCCTTCTCACATCAAACAATGCTATTATTATCAATCAATCAATCAATCAATTAATTAAAATTAATTTTAGCTTGAAAATTGAAAAATATAATCCAATACTCATCATTAATCCTTGGATCCAATCAATCCATCCAATCCCATCCATCCATCCCATAAACCCTTGGCTTCAACATGTCATTGTATACCAATTTGTGTACTTTTAATATTTTAGATTGCTTGTTTTATGGGTTTATGTTTTGTTTGTGGCCTATAGTCTTAGTGCTCCTTCCATCACATTGTCACGGTTACCTTCATCCTTCATATGATGGTGTGCATGAAAATGTGTCTATTGGATCACTATGCTATTTGTAACTTCTTTGTTTGTGTGTCAGTCCATATACACATGATGTAATTGTCATCATGATCCCTTATATCATGGTGCATAACGCTAAGTGTTGCAACAAAATAAAGGTTGTTCCTTGCACGTAAAGTTACTATGACAACATGTATTCTCATCCATTTATCCATAATCTCCTCATGCTTCATTTTGTTACATTAAATTCTTGTGAGATTTTATCATCCAATGTGTACATTCATGCTAATCCAATTCAATCATCCTAGTGGTATTAGTCCAAATGCCCAATCCTTAATCAATCATTTAGTCATATATTCATGGCATATACATCATTACAACATGATCTCTCTCAAGTCATATTTTAATCCTTTATGACACATATTTTTATCACCTTTTGTATTTTCAAGACACCTATTGAGTTCCATTTTACCCAAAAAAATTCTTAAGGGGTCATCACTTCCATCATCATCCCTAGGCGACTGACTAAATATGTATTCCATCTCATCCTCTACATTGTATTATTCTTTGACACAATACTACTATTGAAACATTGTATCAAAGAGGGAGAAAATGTAGACATCTAAAATATTCCCTATGTCTATTCATCATCACTAACCTATCACCTAACCCCTAATTGACCAATTTCATTACCTAAGCCTACATCCCATCACCTAGTCCTAGTTAACCTAGGAATTATCCCTTTCACCTAAAGTATATAACTTAATTAAATAACCATATTATTTAATTAACCACCATTTTCCATCTCATCACAATAAATATATAATTTATTATATATTCCACCTATTATCCATCTCACCCATGTGGCTAAAATAATTAAATAATATTATTATTTAATTAAGCCTATATTCCCTCACTGCTTTCCAAGAATAATGGAGACCTAAGAACTCTTGTCCTTGTGCTCCCATTATTCTCTCAACACATTCCAAGAATATTGGGCACCTAAAAACACTTTTCTTTATGGTCCCCTTATTCTCTCAATTCATCCCAAACTTATAGCCCTTATAGGTGCACATGTACCTAATTTCCTCATCCTCAAAACTACTTACTAAATTTGGTACTTGTTAATCCTAGCCATTCACATTATAACTACCTTAATCTCCACCCTTCATCCTCTCCTTGGTCTTAGGGAATTCCTCTCAACCATTCTCCTTCCTTGCTCTCACAATTAGATCTTGTCCATCCATTCTTCATTCCCAAAATCTATAAATTCAAGCCCTCCATCTCTCATTCTCATCAATTATCATTCAATCTAGGTACATGTCAATTTGGTGATATTCAAGAGAAGAGAGCATCCAAATTCCAATACATCAAGGATAAAATCATTCAACAATGGAGGTTTACGGTAACTTTTGAGTTTATTTCTTATGTTGTTATCTTGTTTTGCTTTCATTGTTAAGCTCTATTTGAGGTTTGTGATAGTTTAGCTAGGTTTCTTTTTCATTGCATTTGTTTTTGATTGATTAAACAGGGAAAAGGGCCCTGACCCAAAGAATTACTACATCATGATAAGAACAACAAGTGGTAAGAAACAACAAAAATAGGAAGCCCACCAAACTCCCCCCCTCCCACAAACAAAATGCTTAACCAATTCCCATATGATCAAACATAGCAATTCTATCATACGAATCAAAAAACCTTAATCTAGCATCAATAGCATCCTTCCCTATCCATCTACAGTACTTATAAACATCTATCATAATGTTCATGCTTAAAATATAAACAACATTATAGATATTTAAGTTCTGGCACCCACAGCCATAACCAGTAACAACAGTTCTATAAAACATAGTAGAGATAATCATCATAAACAAAAAGAAAAATAGCACAGCGAAGCACCCAAGTTATTCATCCTCGATTAGCCTCTGTACTTTCATCAGATCTTCAATAGTGTTGTTCACCGTTGCCTTCAACTCCATCTTTCCAGCCAAGTCCTCACCATCACCCGCTACTTTTTGATTTTTCCTATATTGGAAACAGTAGCCATAACAACCTTCTTCATAACAACATCAACCACCATACACACATTCTTAACCACTTCTTCTAGGGTTTGAATTTTGTTTTCATTTCCTTTTTCTTGCATTCCTTTCTCTAGAACCTTTAGTCTTTCCTCAATTATTTCATTCACCAAATTTTCTAGGGCTTGAAGTTTTTTGTCCCCTACCTTCTCATGTATCTTATTTTCTAGAATTTGCATCCTCTCCTCCAGTCTTTTAATCCTCCCATTCCCATCATCCTCGGCCTTTTCTTCCTCTTTGCTGGTATTTTCGTCCCTCTCTTGATTTTCCATTACATTTCATTCCTCCTCTTGAGCCATCTCAAGCTATGACTCCTCCTTTTCTTCATCACCATTACCATCCTTGCTTTCCGCATCCGATTCCTCCTCTTCGGTTGAGTCTCCACCCAGACTGTTAGGAATTTCTTCAATTGAGGAATCATTTTCCTCTTCATCTTTCTTTTCAACACTCTCCAGTGGGCTTTGGGTACTTTTTTCCTCAGGGCTTTGTGTGCTTTTCTTACTCTCTTGTCCTTTTGACACTGCCATAGCCAGTATTTTTGACCTCCTTCCACCAAGGTTTAAGCCTTCCATCTCATTATCATCAAAAATAGTAATTGTGTCCACCTCTTCCCCAAGTTCACACAAAATCAATCTCATTTTTTTTGTCCCCATCTCCATTGAAATATCCTATCTTTTCTCTGGCGTGACTGTAAGTATATCCTTCCTCATAGTAGTGTCAAGGCTTTGGGATTTCTTACCAGATTTCTCAGGGCTTTGGGATTTCTTGCTAGATTTTTTAGGAGTGGGGAGGGGACGGTCTTCAAGAAGCTCAATTTTCACTGAGCTTTGGGGTTTTGTGCCTTCAATCATCTTAAGAACAAGATTTTTCTGAGGGGTCTTGGAAAGCACAAATTTGAAAATGGCTCTTATGAGGCCCTAATGTAATGGTGGATTGCCTCCATGAGTAAGACTTTGGCTTAGAGAGGAAAACAAGAAGAAAGGCAAATTAATTTTTTCTTGATGTCTAATGTGGTTGAGGATGGGAAAGTGGTATCCATGGACAGACTAGTAGCGACCTTCAAGAGTAAAATATTTCATTACAATAAAGCACACATTATGATACGAAGGTGGCAACTTAACCCTAGAGTACCCATTTTTAAATCTTTCAAGTTTTTCTTTTCCTTCAAAAAACTTTTGAAAATAGTCCTGATACCTACCATTGCTAACCTTTTCAACCTTTGTTCCTCCATAAGCCAAAATCATTGCTTTCGCAATCAACTTCACATCCACCTTAAATTGAAGCCTTCCTAGGTTAACTTTACCATCTCTCCATGCATTAGCAAACTTGTAGCTGAGTTTTTCGCTGTAGCCCTCCATTGTAGTGAAATACTAAGTGAAACCTGCCTGCTCAAAAATACCCCAGAGCTCGTAATTGTTGTGAAGTGAGTCAAATTTTTGAGGTTCGGTATGCTTCCTAGGGCCTCCCATATTGTTATCTGAGCTATGGAAAATTTTGGGAACGAGAAGGAAATCACTTATATTACCTTCGACATCCTCAACACTCGCAACTAGTAACTCAACACTCTTAGTTCTAATGGTAACTATGTGACTATTCATTTGAAATGCAATCGTCTTAGGGTTTTTCTATAATACATAAAATATTTCACTCCTCGATTACCATCTTTTCACCCATAATCATTATTGCTTGTGGCAGCTCCGCCTCCCTTTCTTGCAATGATAGCATTTTTTTATTCCATATTTTATTATTATTGCCGATGCAACTCCATTTGTCACATCGAAGATCGATCCTTAGATTATACCACATGTCATTTATTTCCCAATTTATTTTTTTCTTGTCACAGTACAAAAACTTGTCGTCCGATTGTCCTTTCCCTTGATTGCAATTCCTTTTGTCAAGATTTAGCAATCCTTTTAAAATGTGCATCTGATGTTGTCCAATAAGCTTTCTAGCTTGTATCCATGGGGTTCACATCCTCATAAGCCTTCTCATCCCACCACTCATGTTAATAATTAAGAAACCCCTCCTCATAGTCCTTTATTTGAGTATTTATCACTAAGTCTATCTTTCGCTAGAACTTCCTTAATTTGATTAGGAAAATTAGAAAAGTACCAATTTATTGGAGTTTCTTGATTTACACCAAGGTTGGCCATCACATCTGCCACCCTATTTCCTTCCCTTAATGAGCAGAAAATTTTAACACATTGAATCTCTTGCAATATTCCTTTACAATCTTCCAACAAATCTCTAATTTCCCAGGGAATATTCCCCCTATTGTTGAGATAGTCTATTATTATCTTTGAGTCTCCTTCTACAATTACTTTGCTATATCCCCTTTCCCTGAGAATTCTAACTCCTATCCAAATAGCAAACACATCAATGAAGTTATTCGTAGTTGTTCCTAAGCCTTTGTTGTATCCAATCAAATAGGCACCCTTATCATCTCTTATTACACCACCAGCTGCAGCTCGTCCAGGATTCCCCTTCGAGCAACCATCAAAGTTACATTTCACCCATCCTGGATCTAGGGGGATCCAAAAAGTGATCCTTATAATTTTTTTTAGCTAGTCAACATTATTTGTCATGGGAGAGCTCCCATTGTTGTTTTATGCTTAGCTCATGCTAAGTTGGTTGTTTCTTAGCCTGCTTGTACTTGTAGCTTTCCATATTTTCCTAAATTTGTCTTTTGACAATTAAACATAGCTCCTTACTAGTTCTTGTAGTCTCCCTAAAAACTCTATTATTTCTCTCTTTCCTCAAGCTCCAAGCCAAAAATGGGGGAGTTTGTTCCCACAGATCACTAATTATATTATGGGAAAAAGGGAAAAAGCTCCATCCTTCCACAAACATTTGGACATTGGTAGGGAAAACCCACTCCACCTTCAGAGCATTAAGAAAAAAACCCCAGAATTCTTGGGCATAAGAACATTGAAAAAATATATGCCTGATGGTTTCCTCTTCTTCATTACAAAGGCTACATCTATTGACAAGATACAAACCTCTTTTCTTTAAGTTGTTTATAGTGAGGATCTTACCATGTATAACCATCCACCAGAAGCAATTAATTTTTGAGGTTAGGTTCTTCTTCTAGACCTTAAGCTAGTAAAAAGAACCCAAGACCATAGTTTGCTGCATCATTGAGTCATAAGTTGACTTAATCGAGAACCTACCATTAGTGTTTTTTTGTCCAGATCCATTCATCCTCTATGTTTCTTGAAAAGAGGTCAAGATTTCCAATTTGTTTCATAAGCAGGTCAATAGTAGTGTCCCAATTATGTTGCCTGCTTCCCTTGAGAACAACATTACTTAGATAGTCTTTGAAGCTTTTCCACCTGGGTCACCATCCATCCCACACTAGATAATTAGAAACTTTTTTTCCAATTTCTCTTTTCAGTCTTATTTTGATTTGTTGGAGATCTCCAGAGGCCGACAGTGGGGCCGGTGTGGACTAGGGGTCATCCCAAAAATTGGTGTTGAGCCCATTACCAATCCTCATTTTTACACCTCTAATCAGCACTCCTCTAGTTTTAAGGAGATTATTCCAAAACACGGACCCATGCGAAAGCTCCTTCTTCCTTAGAAAACATCTAGTATCCTTAGTTTTAAGATACTTATCTCTTAGGATAGTAGCCCAATCTTTTTCATTTTCCAAGAGAAACTAGCCCACTTTCGCCACCAAAGCCTTATATTAAACAATTTTAATCTTTTGATGCCTAACCCTCCTTCCTTCTTTGAGACACACACCTTCTCCCATTTGATGAGAGCCATTCTTTTCCTTTCCTCCACTCCTGACCATAAAAATATTCTTTGAATTGTTTCAATTATCTCAACAATATAGGCCGATATATTAAACATTGAAAGATAATAGACTGGAATATTATAAAGGGAGGCCTTTAAAAGCTGAATTTTTCCTACCAAGCTCAACAATTTGCCTTTCCAGCTAGCCATTTTTTTTTGAACTTTCTCCACAATATAGTTCCAGTAGTTGTTCAAATTTCAAGAGAAAAGAGGTAGACCAAGGTAAGTAGCAGTTAATTCTGCTTCCTGACACCCCAAAATCCTTATCACTTTATCTTTCACAAGCTGGCTAGTATTGAAAAAATAAATTTTTCTTTTTTGGTAATTTATACACTGTCCTGACATTTCAGCATAATTGCCCAAAATAGTTTTCCATTGTTTAGCTTCAACCATTGAAGCCTCCCCCATTAGAATGGTATCATCAACAAATTGTTGATGTGAGGTTGGGGATAAAGAAGAAGCAACACAAAAACCCTTCACAGACTTATTATTAAGTTGTTTTTGTATGTTGCGGCCAAGAGCTTCTACCACAATGACAAAAAGGTAGGGAGATAAGGGATCTCCCCGTCTCATCCCTCTACCAGGTGAGAAAAAACCATGGGAAAAACCATTAAATAGGATTGAGTACTTTGAGGTAGTAACATAGGCTTGTATTAAATTGAGGAATTTACCTTTGAAGCCATTTTTTTCCAAAACAACAAATAAAAAATTCCTAGTAACCCTATCATAAGATTTGGAGATGTCTAATTTCAGCACCATACTTGGATTTTTACTATAATCCATAGAGTGCAGGATCTCATGAGTGCAGATTGTTGCATCCAGAATTTGGCTTCCCTGAACAAAATATTTTTGATTAATAGCAATCAGTTTTCCTAAGACCAGCTTTAGCCTGTTGACAATAATTTTGGAGCAAATCTTATAAGTAGTGTTGCATAGACTTATAGTTCTGTAATCATTCATTGAAACAAATTCATTGGATTTAGGGACAAGGGCCAAAAAAGTGGTATTCATTTGATTCAATATTCTACGTGATCTAAAAAAAATTTAACAGCAATTAAGAGGTCTATAGACACAATCTCCCAATAGACTTGGAAGAAGTTGGGAGGGAATCCATCATGTCCCAGAGCTTTGAAAGCTCCAAAAGAGAAAACCTCCTTCACCTCTTCCATAGTGACACACTTAGTTAATTCTTTTAGGTTTTCCTTCGTGATAACATTAGGTATAATCTACGGGAATTCCCCCAAATCCATATTGTCGGCCCTTCAAGGCTCTGGATAATTTGAAAAGAAGGAAACAACCTCATTTGCTATTTCTTCTTCCCTTTCAATTTTAGTACCATTAGAGGTGGTGATAGATTTGATCTTGTTTCTTCCTCTATGCTTCATAGTAGATTGGTAGAAAAAATTAGTATTACTATCTCCTTCCTTAAGCCATTAAATTTTTTATTTTTGTTTCCAGAAGATTTCCTCTTGTAGACATCCAAATTTGACCACTCCCATATGGTCAAGTCTGTATTTCTTATCCATCTATTTCATCAATATTAATTAAATGATTTATTTAATTAATATTTCCCCTTTACCTAAGGTTCCTAAAGTATTTAGTTTAATAATTAAATACTTTACCTTTCGTCCTTTCCTCTCTAAATTAAATAAATATATCAATTTATTTAATTTAGTCATTTAGCTTTTTTGAATTTAAATCAATTTTAATTCCTATTTTTCTCTCTCCATGTCATATCCTCCATAACCTTCTTCTAATATGGATTAGTCTAATTAATCCATGATTAGAATGTACACACGTTTAATTAGGATTAATGTCACATCCTCCATATTTGGCCACTTGCCTCTAAACCCTCATTAATCTTCTTAATCACCTGTTTGCACAACCTTAATCTAATCACACGCCATCTTTGGTATGTCCCCTAATTCAACCTTTCATAAATGCTTTCCTTTTTTAGCCTTGACCTCTTCCCCATGCAAGTTGTTGGGAAATTCTAAATTCTCTCACTTGTCACATCAGTCACATGGGACAAGGGCTTCCTTTATAAGAACCTTGTCTTATCCACAAGGTACTTATAGTCATGTGAATTTAAAATTCACATTTATTATCCCAACCACTTCTCCCTTCCAATCATGTGAATTTAAAATTCACATTTATTCCCTCAACAACTTCTCTCATCCCCATGATGATAAGAGAGGACTTTCTAAAATTCCTCACTTGTCACCATCACCCTCATATGGGGACAATAACTTCTTTTTTAAGGAGATCTTCCCCTAATCCCAAGGTACTTGCAAGTACCTCCACCTCACATGTTCTCTTTCCAACTCGCCTGTCCTTGTGACACATCCTCTTCCACATGGTAGGATGTGAGGGCTTATGAGTCCTCAACTCACCATATCCCTTCATCTTTCCCATGTTGGAAAAATATTGACCATTCAATTCTCTAGAGATTCTTCCCTAAAAATGGAATATTTTCTCTCATTCATTCATTCATCACATTCAAGCTCTCCAACTTTCAAGTTATCACAACCTCCATTTTGCATCCATTGCATTCATCCACTCAAATACCCACCTTCATTATTTGAATCCTCATTTCATTCTCACCATTTTGCATCCATTTTCATCATATTTTCCATCAAGGAGCACACATTCATCAAAAATAAAATGGCCAACCAAGAAGACCAACTTAGACAAGGTATAATCATTGCTTTATTTTTTTTATTTGAGTTCAACTTAGGCTAATCTTGAGGTATTGTTGTGTTGCTTCTCCTTTTGTATTCCTTTTTATTTTGCATCTTTTAGGTTTAGGAATAACGTTGCATTACACCTCCTCCTTACTTATTTTGTGTCATTGGGCTCTAAGCTCCCTTTGTATTATGTAGATCTCATCATTACAGTTTCCTACCTCCATTTGATCTTGGACTTCCTTAATCTTCAAATTTAGATCCCTCTTAGTAGTAAAGATATTCCCAAAAGTGTATTTTTTCCATCCTTTAACCTTTTCCTTAATTCTTTTTAACTTTTGTGTTAACCTAAACATCGTGGTGCCATCACAAGGAAGGTTCCAGCATTCCTCAATTAGAGATTTAAAGTCTGGGTGAAGGGACCACATGATTTCATACCTGAAGTGGTAAGGTTTCTTAATCACCCTATCATCCCATTCCAGAAGAAGAGCACTATGGTCAGAACCCGTTCTAGGAAAGGTAGTAAGAGAGACATTTTGCATAATGTTCCAGTTAGAGGAGATTGGCAATCTATCCAGCTTCACTTGGATGAGTTGATTACCTTGCCTTCTGTTAGTCCAAGTAAAGTGGGAGCCCGTAAGAGGGATATCCATAAGTCCCATTGAGTCAATAATGCTTGAAAGATCCATCATACTCTCTGAGAAGTCAGTAAGACCTCCTCTTTTCTCAGATGGGTACAACGGGGAATTAAAACACCTCCAAGCATCCATAGTTCATCTTTGCTCTTAATCATAACTCCATCTAGTAGATTCCATAATTCTAGCCTATCCAACCTTGAATTTGGGCCATATATATTCCTCATACTCTATTTAATGGAAGTATCTCCATCCTCCATACTAATCAAGAGGTTGTTCTTATTCTTGAATTTCAACTTGCCACTAAACCGAGAAGAATTCTAGTAGGTAGCAATCCCACCAGAGGCCTCCTCCGCATCACTAGCCTCAAAACCAACACTAGGACAAAGCCACTTTAGGGTTTTCTCAAAACCCATTTTTTTTCCTGAATCAAAAGAATGTCAGGTTTCACATTAGCTAAGCACGCCTTCAGTACATGCTATTTATATGAGCCATTAATACCCCTTAAATTCCAAGAAAGAATCTTCATAATTTCAAAGGGAAAAGGAGCAGTATCAGGATGATACTGCCCACATTGGGAGGTCAACCTCCCTTACTTCCTTTTTGGTTTGTTCCCTACCAATGAATCCAAGGTCCTCTGTTTCCCTACTGCCACATCTTTTGTTGTTTCTTTGACTCTTGTTTCTTTTAATTGGGTTCTAACAACTTTACTATTTCCTCCCACATCTAGTTTTTTCTTTTTTCGTAACTTAATGTTTATCCATCCTTTATCATCCTTGCTTTGTGAAATTTGCTCCTCCTCCAAAATTGGTTCATGGTGGTCCTAAGTTGGGGTCAAAAGTTGTTCCTTTTGGCTTGTAATTTCCCCTTCCTCTTGGGCTTCATTTTGCTTTTCTTCCTGAAACATTGGAGGTGAAGTTGTTCCTTTATTTTCCTTTTCTTTACCTAAATCCAGAAGTTTCTCTGAAGATGGTGGGGTGGATGGTTCATTGACAACTTCTAAAAATAGCCTTTCCAGATTATCATTTGGAATATTTTCCAAATATGGGTTAAAGGATTTTTTTGTGATTAACAGTTTTTGATTGGGTGTTGAGATTTATGATTCCCTTGGACTGTTAATCAAAGTCTTATTCTTCAATGGATCATTCACTTGTGACTCAATTTGGGGAATCTTAGGCTTAAGAGGAGCTATTTTACAAGCATCCTGTAGGTTCCCAAATTTATTGCATCCCTGACAGAAAACCTTAGCTCTCTCATATTCTAAAGGTTGAACCTTTTTGCCAAACTGAGATTTTAAGGTAACATAAATGGGTAGGATTGTGTTAACCTCAATGTTAATATAAATTCTTGCATAGACTAACCTTGCTTTAAGAAGAGTAACTTTGTCTATGGTGACCAGAGAACCAAAGGAATCAGTTATTCCTTTAAAAACCTTTTGATGCTAGAACTCAAGTGGCAACCCAGGGAGCCTAACCTAGGTTGGAGCAACTTTCCCCAAATTAGTAGAGGTGTCAAACCCTGGTTTCCACTTGCATAAAAACAAAATATTATTAAATCCACTATCAAAATCCCACAGTCTACCTATGAGGACCTTTAACATATCCTCAGGGATAACAAAGGTAAACAGAAAGAGACCCTTGGGCATAGCAATAGAAACATTTCCTTTGAGTTTCCAAGTGTCAGAGGCCCATTTTCATACCTAGTCTATGTTGGGTCAGCCAGGGAAGAATTTCCCCACCAAGGACAGATTCAACCCCTCCATAGCATCATTCAAAATATCATCTAGGACGTCCGCTTCGTCCCCCACCACAGTACAAAAATTTGTCACGGATATCTAAGGTGTCCTTGTTGAATTTTGACCTCCAACAAGCTTATCCACATAGGAAGCCTTTTGGGTATCTAGGCCTGGACAAGATTTTCCTTCAGGAGAAAAAATAGGGTTTTTGAAACCCCTAGACGACAAAATATGCTCAATGCATGGGATGGTTCTCCCACATGGAGAGGCAACATTATTTTGGGAAATAGCAAGTTGCTTTGGTGGGGGAGCCTCCATGGGGCCCCCTCTAGGTTGATTCATCAAGCAACAAAGTTGCAAAAATTCAAAATTCAGAGCGCATGTGGTTCCTTCCTCCAAATGAAGTAAATGTTTTTGCCTCATTGCATTTGTTTCCACTTCAATATTTCTAAATTTTCTCACTCACACATACATTTATTTGGGGGATTCAAATGATTTGAAGAACTTCACATTTGGAGAAAGGAATTTTTTGCAACATATTTGAAGAATTTAAAAGGTTGCTCTACTAGTGGATTGAACCTAAAATGAAATTGATCTTTGAGGAGCTTACAACTATTTGAATATTATGTCCTCTACAAAGAGGTGGTGATTCTCTAAATGAACCTAATAAATGTTGAAGAATTTCTTCTACTTGTGCACAAGTGTTACATAGACCTACAAATTTTGAGTCACGAGAAGAAGATCAAATAAGTCTGCAATATATTTTCTAGGTATTTTATCCCTTTCTATCTTCATGAAAGAAAGCATTGAATGAAGGTGATTAATGGTAATCCTTTATGAAGTAATGAATGATTCCCATGCTAAGTGATAATTTATTTTGGAGGGGAAGTAAAATAAGTCATGTCTCTGAATGATATACTTGTATTATTCAAAAATAAGGTCATGATATGTGTGCATTGATAAAATATGCATGGTGGTAAATAGAGGGTTAGTGATTCATATTGTTGCATATGTTATGAAAGTTAGTGTGGTCTTTATATACCTTTGAATCTTGTGCAACTAATAGGGGGTTGTATGAAGAAAGCTTGAGACCTTTTCAAATTAAAATCCAACTATGGGCAAACAAATATGATAGAGAGATAAGCTTTATTGGAAGCATATTTGAAAATACTTTTCACTATGGTCTTCCCTCTACAAATACAAATATCATAATGTATAGTTTACAACAACAATCCCAGTTTTTCCCTCAGAGAAGGTTGTTCTCTATTGAAAGATATAAGCCACTTGATTTCAGTGGTATTCAAGGTTTCCCAAATCCTTTTCCTAATGAGATTAGAGAACACCTGCCAAAATTTAGTGGACAAAGTTCTGAATCAAGATGTAAACACTTATTGGATTTATGTGATCTAATTGGTGATTATAAAATTAAGATAGAAGATGTGGTCATGAATTTCTTTGTTCAATCTTTGAAGTAAGATGTAGAGATTTATTTTTACACTTACCAATGTGTTCTATTGGTTCATGGAATAAATTTAAAGTTGCTTTCATTGATCAGTTTGGTGAAAGAATTGATGTATGTTCATTGATCAACAAATTTATTGATATTCAAAAAGATGATGATGAGCTAGTTCTAGATTTCAACTTAAGATTTACAAAAATGATAAGATATATCCCAAAGAATATCAAACCAAATGATGTAATGTGCTTGGTTATTTACCTTGGTGCATTGAAAAAATGAGTTATTTGTTGAGGGATAAGGAGCCTGTAACACTTCATTGGACATATCAAATTGCCATTGTGAAGTGGGAAATAGAACTGATATCTAGACAAGGGTTAGCAACCAAGAAGACCCAAAACAATGGAAGATCAAATCCCACTCATAAAATGAAAGAGAATGCATACAAGGGTTAGAAATGAAGATAAATAATGAAAACAAATCAAACTATGAAATCAACTAATGTGCAAACCTTGCCTTCCATTTTCATGGCAATGGAATGTTGGATTGTTTGATCATGAAGCTCCCATGGTTGCAAAAGCATGAATATTTGTGACCTATATGAAGATAATTGCTTAAATTCTCATGATATGATGTGCTGATGTGCTCAAGTGCTCTCAAATGCTCTAGGTAAGATAATAATGAAGGATTAATGATTGTTTTATAGATTTTCATGTTTGAATCAATGGAGTAGATTAAACCTCAAGACCCACAAAGAATGGTTGAGATTGCACCTTAAGACACACAAATCTAAGTGAATCAAGGAATATGAAGGATCAAGATTAATTTAAACTCAAATATCTCCACAATTTTAGGAAAATTGGTTGAAGATATTTGAAATAGAGGGATAAGATTAGATCAAGAAATGGAGGGATTGTTAGTGAAAATATAGTCTTTTACCTAGTTAATTCATTATTAGGGGACATAGGGGACTTATTTACATGTTAAGTTTACTTAGGTCCTAGGAGGGAATCTTTCTAGAAGGTGTTAGTTTTCATTAGATCTTATCTTATCTTTTGACTTATAACACGTGTCCTAGGTAGTTGTGATAAGTTGTCACATGACATAGTGTAATGACCTCCATAGATTTAACACAATTAAATTTACAAATTACACATCATCAAACGCATAGAAAGACATGTCCAATGCAGAAGAAAAAAATAAAGATTTATATTAAATTAATAATTTGAATTACATGTGTCGTTTACAAGGAAATTCATATGGGAACATTTACCTTACAATAGACCTCTTAGTCGATAGCAAGACTATACAACAAACTGAAACTTGAGCCTTCCTGACAAGATCCTTTCGACTTGGAACTCCTTCAACCACTTCAAGGGTGAGAACATTGTTAGAGTGTGTTTCCACCCTACCACAAAGTCAAACACTTCCCTTGAATTGTTGAGTCCATCGAAGAATACCCAACCCGGCATGAGGAAAACTAGTAATGCAACACTAAATAGGAGTAATGGAATATGTGTAGCAAGTCAAATCAATATCTAATCATATCATGTTCATCACAAAGTTTCACCAAAAAATCATCATGCTTGACACTTGTGTACATACATAATAAATCATGAAGGTTACATGTTAGTTTACCATCAACATTGCTAACTCCATCATTTCATGAAAAGCAACAAGTAAATCTTTTCAAGCTCTAGTTTGCTAATATAATAACATGTCTACATACATGCAACCTTTCAATAATATTTTCATTGTACAAGTCAAGTAAAGAAGTGGATCCAATGTAAGAACATGCAAGTAATAGCATGGAGTAATTAAAATGCATTTATAAATAAGAAGGTATAGCTCATGTATGTATGTATATACATATATATGGGTATATACATGAGTATACATTCTTAAGAAAATAGGTTTCATTTCCACATTTTCTCTTATTCGACTATCATGAGAAGACATGTTTGATATTTGTAAGAACAAGTTGTACTTATCTTACATGAAAAACGTAATCAATAATTCATAAGCATGGGACTCTATTTTCAGAATAAATCAAGTCACACATCTAGCACTATCCACATGTATGATGGATTCATAATGCATGATTATCAAGAATTATGAGATCAACAATTTATCTTGAACTCTAGTCTTTATTCATGAGGAATCATTAGTACACCTTTGACACATATAAGGTATCATTCCAAAACCGTATTCCATTCTTCTTTTCAATGAAATCATTAAGTCATTATTCAAGTAAATAAATAAGTTGATAAAAAGGAAGAAATATTCAGTATGAATCATTTACTTGCAGATCTTTATGTTCGGAAGGAGATATCAACTTATTCAAAATTTCACATTCAAGTATATTTTAATCTATAATAACAATTACACCCAAGTAAGAATAAAAGAATGTGATCATTAGAGCAACCACTTAGACTTACTATTCTAGGTCTATCTATTATCCATAATGTCTCAAGGTTGTTCAACACTTTATTCGAGTCAAACCATGGCCAAAATTGTTATGTTTCGTTCATACCATGCTATCGTTGGTTCTAGTATAAAGAACTTTGATAGGTGAAATGAGTTTGATAAAATATTGGTCTCATCTACTTCAAAACATAATATATCATTTGCACTTAAGAGCAATATATGTATTGTTTTGGTTTAATCCAAGTTACATTGGAAAGATAACCACTCAAACGAAACTAGTCATTCAGCTTTATCTCATGCTTTGATACCCCAAGCAGTCATTTTAGGAAACATGAGGATAGTCGACTTTTGCATGAATTTTGTGGGATAGTAAAATTATAGGGTTTGAAGATGGTCAAACCCAAAAAAAAATTAACAAGATAACTTCAATGTTAACCAAGATACAGAAATGAGAAAGGAGAGGACACTCGCACATAGCTGCTCCGGGTATTCAGGAAAATGAACCAGGTTCTCATCATGAGCAACCTTCCGGCCTTTCATAACACCAAAATCAGTGTCTTGATCACAGTATGGACATCCACCAAATGTTTAATCCAAAGAGATTTTGTAAAGAAGCTAACAGAGCATGAGAATCTTACCATGCAGAATGGGCAATTCTAAGAGAGCCCAACTTAGATAAATTACTTGATCAAGATAAATTAAGAAACAAAGATCTTAAAAGCAAGGTTCCTCACTCACCCAAGGAACTTGATAGCAAATTAACCATATTTAGTGCAGGTTTGGGAAGAATATCCAACATCATATCTAAGTCCAAAATACCATGATGTAAAGATATACTTTAGCTTTTATGGCATTCACCTGGGAAGATAGTGCGCTAACCATGAAACAAGAATATAGTTTTCTTAGTATGGTTTTTAATTGACAGAGCTTTAAATACAGAGATCTTTGACCTTCAAATCTTTTAAATATTGCATGCTATCAATAGCTAGAGAAACATTCTTTCTAACAGCGCTAATAAATACAGGTCTGGTTCTTATCAAAAGTTCGAAGGCCTGTGGAACTGTACATTTTGCAAAAACAAAAGAATTCTGAGTTGTCCTACCTGAGTAAACAAGTGGTATCACATGGAGGACATAATCTTTCATTATTTCCTTGTCGTTTCACTTTCATCTCCCTTTCACCAACTCATGGTTCGACCTCTTTCCTGGATCTCCGTCTATGACAAAGTAAAAGTTTTCCTTTATGCCCCCTGTTATTCATGAGACTGACTCAGTTAAGGTTGTGAAAGGAGCTTTCCAGAGTTGACATAAATAAACATTAGATACTCCCATTATTTGCTTGACCATGACATTGCAAAATAAGGGCGGCTCATCAGGGAATGTCTATGCAGCCTACAAAATGGGCTTGATTTGACTATTTGATAGTATAAGAATACAATGTATTCTTTTTTTTTAATTAATTAATATATACTATCAAATAGTCAAATCAAGTCCATTTTGTAGGCTCCATAGCCAATTCCCGACTCATAAAGCTTGGAACGTTATGAAATGGATAGATGTTTATTTGATGGAGGTAAGGTTCAAGCATTAGTGGGTGAGAGCCATGCAATAAGAACCTCCCGACGGTGCATTGTTTATGTTTAAAAGAAGTTACTAATTAAAACTTCATTACACATTAATCTCGCCCACTCCATAGCAACATTAAATTTGCTTGCCTCCTTGGCCTTTATGGCCCTTCAATTCTTCAAGTGTACATCATTGATAAGCATGCAAGTTAACATTTTTTTCAATACATATTTATTATATTATGCAATTTATCCTTAAAATTATTTTCATCCCAATAAAAATAGCCATATTTATTTATTTATTTGTTTTCCAAAAATTCAATATTAAAGAGATAAATGAATTTTTTTCCTATTAATTTATCTTCCTTAGTTTAATATTGAGTTTTATGAGGAGAATGAGATGTGACACATAGGATTAAGGCACTCGTCATAATCATGTTTAATCTTATGTCTCACCTTGGTTATATAACCAAGTGGTCTCATATGTAAGATCTATTATATTCTTGGATAATCAATTACATTTCAAACTTGAGCATTGCATATTGATCTCTCTTGTGCTTTCATGAAGTGCCTAGATCTTGGGTGGCTATAATCTCTACCAAACCTTGCACGGTGTAGAATTATTCTATACCAACTCTTACATGGTATCTGAGTTTGTGGGATTGCTTCTTGTTAGACTTTATTGAGAGATCTATGTTGCAAATCTTGGTGGATCTTGAAAAGTTGAGTATGCTCTTTTGTTGCATTAAATGATGGCTTGGAGAATCAAAAAGGATTGAAAGAAATACTAGATTTGGGGGTTTCCTCTTTGTGACCTTGTATTGTAGATTCAAATCTGAGCTTGTTGGTGTAAATTTGAGCTCACTATTGAGATCAAAAGGTTTGAGAAAGTCATTTTTGCCTCCCTTTTTTACATCTAAATCGAACATATGAAGCCAGATCTATGGGGGTTTGAAGTTGAAGTGTGGTTTCCAGATCCAAAAGGTAGCTACAATTATGGAGCACTTTGGGTCAAAACTAGCCCTGCCATTGTGTTCAGGAGGCCCAAAAAACCCTAACATCGATTGTTAAATCATCAAAATTAGACAACTTTTCTCAAAGCCATCAAGAAATATTTCCCCCTCCCTAGTCATATGTATTGCACCATCGCCATTATTACACGTCACAAAAAAAATCGACCAATTTGGTCAAAAAATAAATTCTGAGGTGAAAATATTTTTTATAAAAAGTTTGGAAGTTTTTATAAAGTTTTTTCTAGAAACTTTATTTTTTTAAAAATCAAAGGAAAAGTTTTGAGTCTACAGGATTTTTTTAAGAAAATTATTTGCAGGTATGACCCTACACAGTAGCCACCAGAGGTAGTAGATCTTGCCACGTGGCAGATCTTTATTTGCCTCCGCCAACAATAAAACTCGATCACGGTGATAAAAGCTGAAGAAAATTCTATCAAAAATTTGAAGATTCCAACCGATAAAAAGATTATGCTGGAATTTTCACAAGAGAGGATATTTTGTACAGCAGGGTATATTATTTTTTGATGGCCAACAAGGCATCAAATTTAATCATGCAAAATGTTGATGTCATCACTATGTCATCAATGATGTTAGCATCCTTAAAAAAAATTGCCCCCCACTCCAATGAACTTTTTGATTTTGTAATTCAACTTCAAACAACCATAACTTACTCATATGAGCTCCTTTTCTCGAGATTTTTTTTATTTGGGGTAGAATTTCACACTCTTCACAATGGTGGAATCAAAATTTGATTTTGGTGCCTAGTTTTCCACAAATTGCAGATTTTTATAAGTGTTGTTGAGCCATTCTTATTTTCAAAACTTAGGAGCTTCGTTCTTGCTCCTACACTAACTTTTTTGGGTGAATTTTTTTTTGAAACTGCATAAATTTTTGTTTAATTTATAGTGGTGTGATCAAATTGATCTCATTATTTATAAATTTTTACTTTTATCTTGTGTCCAAATTTGGAAATCTATATGCACTAAGATCAAATCCACTTCAAAAAATTTGGCAAGTGGCACTTGTAATCGCACTAAGTATAAAGAGCCACAATCATATTTGCTTGGGGGTTTCATGATTGAGTGATTTGGGGGATAATTTTGCAATGGTTGATTGCACTCTTTTGTGTGGTTTTGAAAGGAAAGCTTAGGTGCAAAACAAACTCTCCTAATGCCAAAACCTCGGGGAAGAATGCATATAGGACTTTAAATTTTTCAATTACAGTTCAATAAGATACACATGAAAAGAATTAACAAAAAAGAGAAATGAACACATACACAATTGAACACCAGATTTACGTGGGAAAACCCTTACAGGAGAAAAACCCACCACACCAAGAAAAACCTCTTTGTATTACAGTAACGAAAATTACATACAGAGATCAGACTTAACTTTCTGATGTCCATTTACAGCAGCAACATTCACTAATCAATCTTGTACAGAACATTAATCTCACAATGCTCTCAGACAATATACATTGAATTCACTCTAATCAAATCCATGTTCAATATCGAATAGAAATCTCCATCACTTGAACCCTCTATTGTCATCTATTACAGAGTATATCTCATTTTGTTCATGGTCTGTTGATCTTCCACACAGGAATGGTCACAATTGTCCAACTTCCAACGGTTCACATTCCGCTTCTCTCATTGGCTCAGAACACACCACGTAGGATAGACGTTCAGTCAAAAAAATTCAACTGAATCACATGTCGATGAGACACTAAACTGTGTCTCCCTGATGCCAAAATGCTCGATCACATAGGTATCGACAAGACCAAATCTGTTGCTAGGATTTCCAAGAAGCTCAACCATCGACAATATCCCACATTGATGCAAAATATTAGTAGTCATTATTTTATAACTAAAAGTCCAAAGACTTTAGGTATCCACGAGTTAGTCCTTTTATTACCAACTTACTCGTACACCGCATTTGACCATCGCACTGAATTGTTGGTCATTCCTTGTGATCTCCACCATGACACGTGTTCACTACTTGTGCATTTCTGGAGAATCAAGCTGGGAATCTACAATATTCTCAACAAGTCCCCTGGAATTCCAAGTGGTCCCCACCTCTGCTGGCTTGTCGCTCATGCCCGCCATCACGCGATCAAAAATCATAAGGTCTTGTTTGATCGTGATATCATGGGCGACTGCCACGTGTCTTATTAACCAAGAGTTTGTGTGACCGTTGATCAATCGTTGTTTGATCTCAACAGTTGTCTGTCAGTGCGTGATCAGAAATCACAAGGTCTATAGTGATCGCGATATCACGGGCGACCACCACGTGTCTTATTTGTTAAAGCCGAAAGAATAAGGGAAATACCTTGGTCATTTGATCTCAACGGTTGCTTGCTAGCGCATGATCAGAAATCACAAGGTCTTTAGTGATTGTGATATCATAGGTGACTGCCATGTGTCTTATTAACCAAGAGTTTGTGTGACCGTTGATCAATCATTGTTTGATCTCAATGGTTGCCTGCCAGTGTGTGATCAGAAATCACAAGGTCTTTAGTGATCGTGATATCACGAGCGACCACCATGTGTCTTATTTGGTAAAGTCGAAAGAATAAGGGAAATACCTTGGTCATTTGATCTCAACGGTTGCCCGCCAATGCGTGATCAGAAATCACAAGGTCTTTAGTGATTGCGATATCATGGGTGACTGCCACGTGTCTTAATCAACTGACAATGAACACTTGAATAGAGATACAAGCCAGCAAGTTGAGGCATAATTTTCAACAATCTCCCACTTGACGAAGACTTACTAGCTTCCTTCAAACTCAAAGTTAATGAAGGTCATGGGCTCCAAGGCCCATTGAACTGGCACACCACCTGTACTTGTCTATGCTCACTGGTTTCATCAATGCATCTGCAATATTTTCTAGAGTATCCACTTTTTTTAAAGAGACCTTTCCATCCTCCACCATATCTCGTATAAAATGATACTACACATCAATATGCTTCATCCTGGAATGGAAAGTAGGATTTTTCGCCAAACAAATAGCACTCTAACTATCACAGTAAATTATAATTTGCCATGCATCAAACTCAATGTTTGAACACAAACGTTTTGACCAGATTGCTTCTTTACATGCGTGTGTTGCTGCCATGTATTCTGCCTCTATAGTGGACAAAGCGACTACATCCTGCTGCTTACTCATCCAACTAACTGCACCACCATTCATTATGAAAATATATCCACTGGTGGATCTTCTATTGTCAATGTCCCTGCCCAATCAAAATCCACATAGCCTCGAATGTTGAGAGTCCTCTGTGATTCAACCAAATTTTCATGGTAATACAAAGCGTATTCTGAAGTTCCCTTCAGATATCTAAACACTCTTTTCACAGCATCCCAATGTGTCCTTCTAGGATTTTCCATAAAATGACTAAGTACTCCCACTGCTTGGGCAATGTCTGGCCTTGTACAGATGATTGCATACATTAAACTACCAACCGCACCAGCATAAGGCACTCTAGTCATGTCCTCCATCTTAGTAGGATATTTTGGACAGTCTTCAACAAATAGCTTCATTCCCTGCAAAACTGGAACAACTAGTTGCTTGCACTCAGTCATACAAAATCTCTCTAGAACAGTATTAATATACTTACTCTGACTAAGCCAGATTTTTCTACTCTTCTTGTCCCTAGTTATTTCCATTCCCAGAATATACCTGGCTGCACCAAGATCTTTCATTTCAAACTTTGCAGAAAACTAAGATTTTAGATCAAAAATCATTAACTTACTATTGCCTATGAACAACATATCATCAACATAGAGAGCAATAATAAGAATACGGTCATTTTCAGCTTTGTAGTACACACAATGATCAGATTTCGATCTTACAAATCCCAATGACAAAACAAAAGTGTAAAACTTCTGGTACCACATTCTAGGAGATTTTTTTAATCCATACAGAGATTTTTTCAACTTGCAAACTAGTTTTTATTTACCTTTTTCCACAAAGTGCTCAAGCTGGGACATGTAAATTTCTTCTTCAAGGTCACCATGAAGAAATGTTGTCTTCACATCCATCTGTTCAATCTCTAAGTCATACACTGCTGCAAGTGACAAAAGAAATCTGATAGACATCAACTTAGCTATAGGAGAAAATATTTCTCTATAATCAATTCCCTCTACTTGGGAATACCCCTTCACAACCAACCTCACCTTATACTTTTCCACACTGCCATCTAGACCTATTTTCTTTTTAAATACCCATTTGCAGTCAACAACTTTTCTGACTTCAGGCAAGGGCACCAAACTCCAAGTATCATTCTTTTCTAATGTTGCCATTTCTTCATTCATGGCTTCCAACAAGAGTTTGAATCAGACATTCTAAATGCCTCTATCACAGTCCTAGGCTCATCAGTGCTAGAAATTAAAGCATAGGCACAAGTATAATCTAACAAAGAAAACCCATACCTATTAGGTTGCTTTCTTTCGTGTGTTGACCTCCTCACAGGCTGAAGCTGATGTTGTTCTTCTTCAAAACTCTCAGAACTACTTGAGCTCTCCTCAGTTTCAAGTACATTTTTAATTTTCAATTCCTCTTTATCTGGTGTCGAAAGAATTTCAACTACATCCTTTTTATCTTCTGATTTTGTCTCTGACTGCATATTCAAAGTAGAAGGCTTCAGCTCATGAAAAATAACACTTTTGTTGTATAGTCTAACCTTCTCCGTATCAGGATTCCAAAGCTTGTATCCTTTTATGCCAACACTATAACCAATAAAAATACATTTAACATCTTTGTTCTCCAATTTAGACCTTTTTTTCATTCGGCACATATGCATATGCCTCACAGCCAAAGACACAAATATGTCTCAGAGAGGGCTTCTTTCCATACCATGCTTCCAAAGGTGTTTTCTCAACAAGAGAGGAATTCAGAGAACGGTTTATTAAATAACATGTTGTTGCAACTGCCTCAGCCCAAAACTTCTCCTCCAAGCCAGCAATGCTTAGCATACTTCATGCTCTTTCCATCACTGTCCTGTTGAACTTTTCAGCAACTCCATTTTGTTGCGGAGTGTAGGGTGTAGTTTTATGTCTTTTAATCCCATGATCTTTACAGTACCTTTTGAACTCATCAAAACAAAAATCACCACCATTGTTAGTCGTTAAACATTTTATTTTTCTTCTAGTCTGATTTTCCACAAGGTTTTTAAATTCCTTAAAATGACTGAACACTTCTGCTTTACTTTTCAAAAAATAAACAAATGCCCTTCTTGAATAATCATCAATGAACGATACATAATATCTTGATTTAGACATAGAAGGAACATTTACTGGACCAAAAACATCATAATGTATATAATCAAGTAAACTAGAAGATTTGTGAGGACTGGAGTAGAATGAAACACGGTGTTGTTTACCATATATACAATGTTCATAAAACTCGAATTCGAGGTTACAATCATCAAGCCCTTCAACCAGGTTTTTATTTTCAAAGTTTTAAAACCTTTTTCACCAATGTGGCCAAGCCTATGATGCTAGAGCATAGTCTTTTCTACTCGAAGTTTAACTTCCATAGAGTTTGCACTATCAATAACTTTTTCCTTCTTTTCTCCATGAGTATATTTATGTGACTTTACAGAGACACTATTGCATTGCACAGTAAATGCATCCAACTTACACAAGGTACCAATATAAGCACCCCTAGCTACCACCATTAAGCCTCTAGTCATTTTGCATCCATTTCCAAAGAACCTGACTTGCACTCCAATATTGTTCAGCTTACTAACAGATAGTAAATTTCGAGTCAGACCTGGTATATGCATTACATCATTGATTCCCTTCACTTTTCCATCAGGAAACTGAATTCTGACTCTTGCACGACCAACTATTTCCAGAGATGAATCACTTGCCAAATACACCCTTCCACCATCATATTTTTCATACTTAGTGAACCAGTCCCTATGAGATGTCATGTGGAAAGATGCTCTAGAATCAATCAGCCAGACACCATTTGATGCCTAAGTAGCCAAGGCTGCAATGAAAGCGTCTGCATCACTCTGAGAAGAATCATTGTCAGAATTCTTCTTCTTCTTCTTCTTATTTTTCTCCTCTTTGCAATCCTTTCGGACATGACCAGGTTGCCCACAATTCCAGCACTTCACCTTGGACTTCTTTCTAGGAGACTTTGATCTCCCTTCTGATTTTGATTTGGACTTCTTGTCCTTCTTCTTGCTTTTTTCTTTCAATTTGCCTCTAACAACAAGAGCCTCCTTCACCATCTTAGAAGATTTTCTTCTCATCTCTTCTAATAACAAAGAAGCAACAACATCTTCCATCTTAAAAGTGGATGTCGTACTCCCAATAGCCATCACCAAGTGACCCCAAGAATTTGGCAAAAGAACATAACAATAGCATACATCGATCTTCTTCATCAATCTTCACACCCACAGATGCTAACTGAGTAATCAACATGTTGAAAGCATTCAAATAATCAGCAATAGACGCCCCTTCCTGCATTTTCAAAGAATACAACTTCTTCCTCAAGAACAACTTATTCACCAAGGACTTGCCCTGATAAATAGTTCCCAATCTTTTCCACAAAGAAGATGTAGTCTTTTCTTCATGAACATTTAGAAGAATAGAGTCTACTAAACAAAGCCTTATCATCCCCTTTGATTTTTGATCTACAAGGTCCCAATCCTCTTGCTTCATGCCTATAGGTTTCATTCTAGACACAGCAAGCCAAAGATCATGTTTTAAGTTTCCACAACTCAAAATTGTTGCCATTGAACTTCTCAATTTCAATCTTTCCTGACGTGCTTGCCATCTTAATCTGTAATTTGAATTACCAAACTTCTACAAGACTCCCACTGAATATAATTGACACAAAAAACCCAACGTACCCACAAGGATAACACAACTGGCTAGGCTCTGATACCACTTGAAAGGAAAGCTTAGGTGTGGAACAAACTCTCCTAATGCCAAAACCTCAGGGAAGAATGCAAATAGGACTTTAAATTTTGCAATTATAGTTCAATAAGATACACATGAAAAGAATTAACAGAAAAGAGAAATGAACACATACACAATTGGACACCAGATTTACGTGGGAAAACCCTTATGGGAGAAAAACCCACCACGCCAAGAAAAACCTCTTTGTATTACAGTAACAAAAATTACATACAGAGATCAGACTTAATTTTCTGATATCAATTTACAGCAGCAACATTCACTAATCAATCATGTATAGAACATTAATCTCACAATGCTCTCAGACAATATATAATGAATTCACTCTGATCAAATTCGTGTTCAGTATTGAACAGAAATCTCCATCACCTGAACCCTCTATTGTCATCCATTACAGAGTATATCTCATTTTGTTCATGGTTTATTGATCTTCCACACAGGAACGGTTGCAACTGTCCAACTTCCAACGGTTCACATTCTGCTTCTCTCATCGGCTCGGAACACACCACGTAGGACAGACGTTCAATGAAAAATGTTCAACTAAATCACATATCGGTGAGACACTAAACCGTGTCTCCCCGATGCCAAAATGCCCAATCACATAGGTATTGACAAGATCAAAGTTGTCGCTAGGATTTCCAAGAAGCTCAACCATCAACAATATCCCACATTGACGTGGAATATTAGTAGTCATTATTTTATAACTAAAATCCCGAAGACTTTAGGTATCCACGAGTTAGTCCTTTTATTACCAACTTACTCGTACACCACATTTGACCATCACACCGAACTGTTGGTCATTCCTTGTGATCTCCACCATGACACGTGTTCACTGCTTGTGCATTTCTAGAGAATCAATCTAGGAATCTACAATATTCTCAACAAGTCCCCTAGAATTCCAAGTGGTCCCCACCTCCGTCGACTTGTTGCTCATGCCCACCATTGTGTGATCAAAAATCACAAGGTCTTTATTGATCGTGATATCATGGGCGACTGCTACATATCTTATTAACTAAGAGTTTGCGTGACCGTTGATCAATCATCGTTTGATCTCAATAGTTGCCCACCAATGCGTGATCAGAAATCACAAGGTCTTTAGTGATCGCGATATCATGGGCGACCGCCACATGTCTTATTTGGTAAAGTTGAAAGAATAAGGGAAATATCTTGGTCGTTTGATCTCAACGGTTGCTCACCAACACGTGATCAGAAATCACAAGGTCTTTAGTGATCACGATATCACGAGCAACTACTACATGTCTTATTAACCAAGAGTTTGTGTGACCGTTGATCAATCATCGTTTGATCTCAATGGTTGCTCACCAGCACATGATTAGAAATCACAAGGTCTTTAGTGATCGTGATATCACGGGTGACCACCATGTGTCTTATTTGGTAAAGCCGAAAGAATAAGGGAAATACCTTAGTCGTTTGATCTCAACGGTTGCCCACCAGCATGTGATCAAAAATCACAAGGTCTTTAGTGATCACGATATCACGGGCGACCGCCACATGTCTTAATCAGCCGACAATGAAGACTTGAACAGAGATATAAGCCAACAAGTTGAGGCACAATTTCCAACAGGTTTTTGTTCTTAGAATGGGGAAATCTCAAATTGAACTCCTAACTCCACATAATTATGCTACATGGAGAAAATCAATATGGAATTCTCATGACAAAAGGTCTAATAGGCTATCTAAAGGAAACCATTCCTCAACCTACTACTGCTAAGGAATTGGAAAAATGGGAGCTTGATCATGAGAAAACACTTGGATGCATATGTTCATTAGTCTCATTTGATTTACAATTTCATGTTGAATCATGCAAAACACATAAAGAGGCTTGGGAGACTTTTAAAAAATTGTATGGTAAAACTGATAAGATTAGGAGATATCAAATTGATAATGATTTGATGAATCTTGATACTAAATTTTTTTACCACATCAAAGACTACATCTCCAAAGTTAAGCAACTAAGAACATAGTTGAAAGATTGCAACATTAATAAAGAGGATTTACAGTTGATTCTAAATGTGTTATCCAAGCTTGGTCCTGAGTATTTAGTGTTTGTTTCTAGGTTTCATACCCACCAACTTTCTATGGGAGCATCATATGTTGATCCTAAGTTTGATGAATTTGCAAATATCCTAATCTAAGAGGAATCTAAGTTAACTAATATGGCTCTAATCAAGTCTTCCAAGTCACAAGCATTGTTTACAAGTGAGTCTAAGGTATAAAAAGAATCAAGAAATCTTGATAATAAGCAAAAGAAGAAAAAGAACAAGCCACATAAAGAATTTGTATCCTCTCCCTCTAAAGGGGAAACATATAAGAAGGAGAAGTCTACATGTGCATATTTCAATAAATTAGGGCATTGATGAACACCAATGTTATTCAAAACATATTGATGAGTTGAAGCATCTTCTTAAGAAGCATCAAATCAATGAGTCTTCGTCATCAAATGGTTTGTCTTCTTCTTCATCAAAGTCCAATAAAATCAAGGGGCAAGCACTTGTTGCAATTATAGATTCTAAGTCAAAGAGGTGGATACTTGATTCAAGGGCCTCACATCACATGGATTCATCAAAGAGTATGATCTCTTCATTTGAGACTTGTTCATCACCACACATCCTAATGGCGAACAACACATATATGCGTGTTTGTGGGAAGGGATCCATTGACATGGATGGTTGAGCATTTAATGATGTTATTTTTGTTCCTTTATTATCAACCAATATCCTTTCTATTTATCAGATCGCACATGGTGGAGCAAGTAAGAGTGTTGTGTTCACACTAGATTTTTTCATAATCTGAGATTTGCATAGTACAAATATAGTTGTAGTTGCTCACCAATCTCGAGTCTACACCTTCTCATATTTTTCTCCTGATGATTCGACAGATGTTCATATTGAGGCATCTTGTGTGGACACTTTTGAGGAGATTTAGTATGGTAATTTGAATCTTGGCATTGTTTCATCTACTGAGGATCTAGTGACATGTGTTGATATTCCATCTTCTTCATCTATTTTTGTACTTGAGGATTCTTGTGTTGCCTCAGTTTTCGTTCCTTGTGATTCAGTGTAGTAGGACATTCATTGTCTTCTAGAGATGGATAATTGGGATGAGTACTTGATAGAAATTGTTGGTTTATTTTGTGAGTCCCACATTTCATATATGGGAAACACCATTGATTGCATTCATCTTCTCTTTGATGGAGATGATCCTTCTTTAGTTTTTTAAAAGGTGTAGGACAACTGAGAGGGGGGCTGAATTACTTGTCACCAAATTCAAACATAAAACTCCTAACACTTATCAATTTCACAACCACACTATTATGTTATTAAGTATGAACAAGAAATGCAGATAACATAAAGTAAAATCAACACAATGAACACTAGATTTTACATGGAAAACCCAATAAGGGAAAAACCATGGTGAGGATTAACTCACAATATAAAGTGATAGCGAAATCGAATACAAGAGGCTCACTGCCCAGAATAGGACTCACTGTCTAGATACAAAGGCTCACTTCCTATAGAAAGGACTTACTGTCCAACAAGGAGGCTCACTGCCTATAGATACAAAAGATAACAGAAAGATCCACCACAACAATTTACACACATCTGTAACCTTGATCAGAAGATTGCATAAACCTTCAGCTCACTACTTTCAAGAATCTAACACAATGAAGTAATGTTGCCTCAACTCACTTTCGCACAACTCTACTCTTCACTTGTTGCTTACTTCATTACTTTTCATCATCTAATCCTTTGCATCTCAACTTGCATTTATACCATCTTCAACCTTAGAAACATTCTCCAAGGTCAGCCACATACACTTCATTCCATAAATTCAAATTAGGTTGGCAACTCAACATTCCCGCAGTGGAAAAGAATGAGATTGGACCAATTAAACACTTAACCAAGACCAAAAGCAACATCTCATATCAACCACATGCTTCCTTAAATTCTTCTTATGAAGTGTAAACACCGAGTCATCCAAACCTAATGAAAACACAAATGAACATTGAAGTACATGCTTTCCAACAAGAAGATAACATGCGGATGACGTAACACACTTCATCATGCATGGGAACACATCTTAGATACCTCCAGATACATCTGCGGCAGGTGTAACAACCTTCAAACACATAACTCTTTCCAATAGTCCATATGGACTATGCAATCCCACACAAAACATCTCTTGGAGCACCAAAACTCGAACATCTCTATCAGAGCCTAGAGAACATCATTACAAGACATTTTTCAAATCCACAAGACCTAGAAAAAATAGTGGAGGACTACAAAGTAGAAACATTTCTCCCAGTTCATAGATAACCAACTTTGCCAAAACAGTTCACACACCGGTGAACTCAACTTTCGCCTTCCATCAAACTAGCAGCAACAAATTAGGAGATATCGCCAATAAATCACCAGCAACAAACCTTTAGATCTGCATGAGCATAGGATCAACATGAAGCACATACCAGAGCACATTTTGAACACATACATAATTTTGACTTCACTCTTTATTAATTTTCTCAAAAGCACTTGGTAACCCATCATTTCAGCACATCTACAACATTATAAGGATAGCTTCATGTACTCACAACATCTCAACAGCATCTCAACTATACATGCACAATCTACAACATTCTTTTAACTATGTTGAAATCAATGACAACACCACCAAACTTGCTCATACTTGCAACACAGTTGTTGTAAGGAAACACTCTGACCCTCTTGTTCATTCTCTACATGATCATCCTTTGTAGTTTGACGTGAGTGTGGATTCTTTTGAACAACATTTAGAGGAGGCTTCTTTATCTTTATAGGAGGTATCTTTTTCTTTGGATTATGTTCTACAATGATTTCTAGGAGATTTTGGATTGTCTTCTTCAGTAGTGTGGTCTAGAACACCTATTTGGAGTGTGATAGCCTTTAGCATCAACATGGAGACACTTGAGCATTCTTCAGAGACATCTCACATCTTGCATACCATCTTGGTTTTTTTTCTTCTCAATGGGAGGAATTTTGTACAATTCTATTAGATCATCTTCAACATTTAATGTTGAGCTTCTACCATCATTGCAAGAAATTAAACATTGAGGGGGGATTGCATGGTCTCTCTTCTACTTGTTTCTTATGGGGGGATTTTTCCTTGAATATTTTTGTCCTCCTCATTGTTCATTGATAGTATTTTTTTTCATCTCTCTTTTGGGGAGGAGTTTTTCCCACTGGGTTTTCTCATTTTCTCCATTTATGAGAGATTTCTTTGCATTTGCACATGGGTACCTAATATGGCCTCATAGTCAGGACCCATCCTTGCATCTTTGTGCCATTTGAATAATAATATGCTACTCCCTAAGTTGCACTTAAGGGGGGTGTTAGTGTAAATAAATTTTTGTGCCTAGTTAATTCATTACTAGCAGACATAGGGGACTTATTTACATGTTGAGTTTAAGTTTGGGTCCTATGAGGGAATATTTCTAGAAGGTGTTAGTTGTCATTAGATCTCATCTTATCATTTGACTTATAACACATGTCCTAGGTAGTTGTGATAAGTTGTCACATGACATAGAATTAAGACACTTGTCATGATCATGTTTAATCCTATGTCTTGCCTTGGCTATATAACTAGGTGGTCTCATATGTAAGATATATTATTGCATAATCAATTCCATTGCAATCTTGAGCATTTCATATTGATCTCTCTTGTGCTTTCATGAAGTGGATAGATATTGGGTGGCTATAATCTTCAACCAAATCTTGCATGGTGTAAATTTATTATATACCAACTCTTATAGGGATAAGAATGAATGAGAGGAATGAGATTTTTTGAAAGAGAATATTCCTTAGGAATATTCCTTTGAGAGGGAAATTAGGACAATTAAATCATTCAAGATTATTTAATTATGGAGGATTTGGATATTCTTTATTAAAAAGGAATATTCCAAATGAATGAGATGGGAATTAGATAATTAAATAATTAAAGATTATTTAATCATAGGATTTTAGAAGAAAATTAGATTTATGGCTAATTAAATAATTGAAATTATCCAAATAGGGAAGATTACAAGAAAATTAATGAAAAAGGATGAATTAATTAAATAATTCAAAATTACTTAATTAATAAAGGAAATAAGATGAAATGATAGAAAATGATGTTGAAAGGGGATTAGTGATGGGAATGCAATGATCGAGGATGAATATGATGAAAATGCAAGATTAACAACGTGTGATACGAATCAAGCAATTTTGAATGTCTACATTTTTCCCCTCTTTGACACAATGTACTTGTTACATTATTTCGAAGAATTTTGTTGTTCATATAAATTTTTAAAAAAAATTATGATGCCTCACTATCCACCAACAAGTATCTGAAGGATGATAGGTCGCTAGGCTGCCCCCTTGGGAGATTATCTAGAAAAAAAATAAAATTATTTGGGCTCATGACAAGAGTTTAGGACCAGTTCATATGAAGAGAGGATAAAAAATAAGGCCCTAGGGATCATGGATTTCAATCAAGATGAACCACAACGCTCACAAGATACCTCCAAATATTGACCGCAAGCAAAACCCTAGGTTTTGGATGGATTATATATGCAATTAGGGTTCAAAACCTCCTCATTTTCACACTCATCTTTTAGGATTTCATGCACTCAAATAGCTTTTCACATCCTCAGCCTTCAGAGACACATTCACGATGGCCTGAGTACTAGGAGCACCACATCATGCAGAGCTTGTTCATCAATACTAGAGGCTAGCCGATGTAGGTGTTGCAGTACACATACCTCGAACTTTTACTTGCACTTAAATTTTTCTTTTTAAATTTTTAGGCAAAGGTAGGATAAACAAACATGAAAATCCTTAAGGATTATTGTGGTTGTCATGGTATACATCCACATTTTCAATTTTAGGATGCTCACATTTGCCTTAGAGTGACTCAATTGAAAAACTTTGACACATTTGACTTAGGTCGACGCATTTGAATGATGTATTTGCAAAATGCTGACGTGTTTGACCTTTTTAGGGTTTTATCATGTTTTCCATTGTGTGATGTGTTTGCAACAAAAATAGAATCATGTATGTGAAAATCAACGAATTTGCACAAACTAACATGTTTGCTTAATTTAGTAGTAGACTTAAAATTTAGCTTGTTTTTGCAATTTTACATTGTGGGCTTAACGCTTATGGGTCACTCTTCATCCTCTATACATGAGGGAGAGGAGATCGTAATTATTGGATTGATTAGCTCACATTAGAGACCTTGAGGTTTAGTTCCTAGTTGCACTTGGATTGGATCATATAGCCTACATGTCAGTGATTTGTGCTCACAAGGCTATGATGACTGCCCTAGTAGAGAGGTGGGATCAGAGGCAATGACCTTCCACTTACCCACAAGAGAGTGCATAGTTGCATTGGAGGATGTTTGGCCTATCCTTAGGATTCACATCCATAACAAGCTTATAGAGTACGATGTAGATTAAGGCACTATGGTGATGGCTAGGATGCTCAGGGAGGAGTGACTTACAATTATAGATGGGTAGATTGATTTGACTCCCTACATCAAGGAGGTTCCCAATAGGCGCTCTCGGCAGTTTCTCATTTGATGGGAGATTTGTATGGAAAGCATGATGACCGACAGGACCAAGTACACCTGGGGGCCATGCATGCTCACACATTAATACCACAATATGCACCAAGTGTGCTACCGAGGAGGCATCATCATTTTTGCAAGTGTGAACCTTTTACATGTGTGGGCATGGGAGGGGATCGCAATTGCACGACCTTTCAATATCAATGATAAGTATCTTGATGACCCTTATTCTTACAAATATCATGATTACCTTCACTATAGGGAGTTTTTGATGACATGAAATAGTTTGTTTGGAGACTTTGGTTGGGATGTGAGGTATGATATGATGACCATACTCACTTAAAATCTTATTGATAGACCTGATGGCTGATTGATCATTTTGGTCACATACTTGAGATATATCTACTAGAGAGGGTACACCACCAATTCGACAATAGACAAGTCATACCAGATCAAGGTTACCATGCACTTTATGTGCAGACTACTAGAGAGGTGGTTGTATAGGGGGACACGACATCTTCTAGGGAAACTACCATAGACTTTTGACAACTAGCACCAATTGGATGGGGATGGGTGGTAAGTTCAAATGATCTGAGCACTACTCAAGACTATGACGCATGGTGGGCCTGTAGGAGGCCACTTAGATTTACCCTTCCTCTAGGAGGTGTTCTATGACATGTTGATGGTAGAAGGAGGTGCATTTGGTGGTCATGAGGCCAGAAAGAGATTGAGAATGGATTTTGAGCAAGATTAGGTAGCACAAGTACCTTAGGTGCAACAACACAATGGTCACCAAGACCAAGGACATCGGGATGGATAGGGGGACGGTCACTAGGACCATTAGATTAGACAAGACTAGTAGACACCACCCCCACCACCAAAAGGATAGGGAGACCTGGAATCCAGGTTAGCACTGATGATGATCGAGAGAGATCAAGCCATAGTAGACAAGGATGTCAAGGTTGTAGAGAGAGACGCAGAGATAACACATAGATAGCTTAAAGATGCACAAATTGCAGTTCTTACAACTGAATGGGATCATGTTCACAAGGAGAGAGACATTTCTATCACTGAGACAAACATAGAGCAGGGTCAACCAATGCAACTCAAGATCTCATAGGTCACTAGCATTCCCATGGATAGGTATATGAGGGAGAGGGATGCCCTGATGGAGGAGAGGACCTACTACAAGGTTCTTTATAAGGTTGTAGTTCCTAGGTCACAGAGACGACCTAGGTTCAGTGCAAGGAGCAGTACCACAACTCCAAATCCACGCATGTCAAGGGGTGCTTCCATGTGCAGGCATTCAAATTAGTCACACCAGTATATCTTACAGCCCCACAGGTCACCCACACATAGCCAACATATCTAGTTGTCCCCTGCTCGAGATGATCAAGAGAGACCCCCACCAGACGAAGAGGCATAGGGATAATAGCCTTTATGTACATTATTTCATGATATTTGATGTAGAGACTTTGTAGACATTATTTATATTGATGTATATACATTCATTAGCCATTGGCCCTCATATATATATGTGTATATTTTTTATTTATTGATGGTATCACATATGTTATGATGATGATGTACCATGACATTTTTATTTTTGATGACATATGAGATGAGACCAATTTTTATGTGGCATATATTATGTATGATCCTTATGATTTTTTGCATGATATCATGATGTTTATGATTCAATGCATTTATGATTGTGATATGCGATGATGATGATTATGAGATGCATTGATGTCATGGTTATTTATGATTTTATATTGTTAATACAAGATGTGATGTTATGATGATATGTTGATGTGATTATCTTTTTCTTTATATTTTCTAATTTTTCCATGATATGAAAAATGTATGGATGATATATGGTATGCGATGATATGATATGCTATGCTAATGAGTTTTTGGATGCAGGATGCATGCATTACTAATGATGTTATGATGTAGGATGGAGATGCTAGTCAAAAGATTGGATTAGGGAGATTAGAAGATAGAATAAATTGATGATGTATGATCTAGTTGATAAAAATCCATATGTTATGATAAATGAATAAATGAATGATGAATGATAATTGATGCATGAAAATATGATGAACATGCTTTTTATTTTTCAAGAGAAACTAATGATTAGTAATCCTTATTAATGTAGAAAATAGACATGATGCACCAAGTTATGAAGAACCAACGTGGCTTTGTATCAATTGCATGGACTTTGACTCTGCAAATAAATAGGAGTATTCATGTTCATAGGTCTGACATACATAAAACTTGTTATGCAGTGTGAGAGAATAAAGCCATTGAAGTAAGAAGACTAATACACAAAAGGTATGAAGAACCTGATATGCACCAGTCATTGTATTACTTGAAAGTATCCCTGCACACACAAGGCAAGTATTCACCATGGTGGTATTACAAGAACATCCAAACAAACATAGCATATGAAATCAATGATCAAAAGATAAAATATTAAAATAGACGAACAAAGTTTTCATATCACTTTCCAATAATGTTTGTAGTTTAGGGATGCTATATGTTGATGATGCCTATTATAGGAAAGATATATCCATTAATCCTCATGCTAGTATGTTAATGTTTTTGATGATGATACTGATAGATAAGGAAATTGATATTAAAATGTTCTTTCAATTCATAATGATCAAGTTTTCATAATTCTTCATTAAATGTTTTGGTTTTTTTATAGATGTTATGTTTGGTTTGATTATGTTGTCAAAGGATGAGGGTGATGATCACTTTATTATGGATGGATAGTTTATTATAGATAGGCGATGGTGGAATTTTGGGGATTTTTTTTAATGTTTTTGTGCTTTTTGAGATTTTTTGAGGCTGTTCTTTGTGTTTGTTGGTATTTTGAATTTTTTGGTCTTTTGAAGATTTTAAACCTAATGAGGGGGGCCTAAGGGGACTGACCTAATGCTTTGAGGACTCATCAATGATGGCCTTTCCTACGTATGTGTGGAGACAATGTAGTTTGATTATTAGACTGGGCTATTAGCTCATACATGGATGGCTAATAATGTTTTTGATGTTGTTGACCTTTTATGAATGTTTTTGGATTTTCAAGAGTTGTTCGGATGTTTTTTATTTTGAATATTATCTAGATGCTTTTTTATTTTTGAAGAATTATTTGGATGTTTTGATTTTTTTAAAGATTTATGCAACTTGGGATATGAACAAGGATCCAATCTGTCTACCAGTTTCAAGAAGATGCCCCCAATTAGGTATAGGATTACATTTATTATGGATAAATGGGATGATGCAAATAGAGGATGGTTATAGTGCAACAAGGTCAGACACTTTTCAAGTTATCAAGCCATTGTTGGACGTACGTTTATTATGGAGTAGATGGATGGAATGGATGAAAGAATGATTATGATAATGGATGTGAGCCTTGATAGATAGTGAGGTGCAGCTTATTCAAACGTAGTGCCTATTTTCCAGGTTTTTAGTATATGGTACCTATCCTAGAAGCGCCACAAAGGTGTTTTTCACTTAAAGGATGATTTATTTCTCTTTACTATTTTTTTGATATTTTTTTTATCTTTTTTCTCTTTTTTTTTTTTTTTTTGCTAGTATATTTTGATGGTCTGGGTATAGAACTTTTTAAGATGGCTACTATTAAGCGATTCTACCAAAGATTCACCTTCAAGGGTTACTAATTTATAAGCACCAAAGCCATAATTTATAGTGATTACAAAAGGTCCCAACCAATTCAGTTCAAATTTTCCCTTACCATCTTGATTAAGCTAAATTTTTATTTTCTTTCAGGACTAAGTCACCCACTTGGAAGCTCATGTTCTTGATTCTTTTATTATAACTATGCTTGAAGTAGTTTGATAAGCTTGGAGATGGTTCAAGGTTCTCAAACACCTTTCATCTAACAAATCAAGCTCTTGGATTCTTGATACTCTATATGCTTCATTGTCAACTAGGTTTTATATACAAGATAGCTTTTATTTCATATACAAGGGAGAAAGGGGTAGCTCTAGTGAGTGTACATATGCTCATTCAATGAGCCTACAAAGGAAGATTCAACTGTAGGTGCCAGTCATGACCAACATCATTAACAGTCTTCTTAAGGATTTTGAAGATAGTTTTATTTGACGCTTCTGCCTGACCATTTCCCTAAGGGTAATATGGGGTTGAGAAGTGATGTTGGATATGGAATTTAGAGCAGAGTTCACAGACATCTTGATTCTTAAATGGAGTCCCATTATTAGTGACAATGGTTTGGGGTATGCCATAACAAAAAACTAAATAGTTCAAAATAAATTTGGCTATTTGTTTACCCATGATATAGGTCAGAGGTACAACTTCTATCCACTTTGTAAAATACTTCATGGCAGTTATGATAAACTTATGTCTGTTAGATGAAGTGGGGGATATCTTTCCTATATTGTTGAGTCCTCGCTATGAAAAGGGCCATGGTGTAGTAACTAGATGTAGTTCTTGCACCCAGGAATGAATAAGATCATCATGTTGTTGGCACTAAATACATTTATTTGCAAATTGATTCCCTTCTTATTCCATCGAGGGCCAATCGTATCTCATTCTTAATAGCTTCTTAACTAGATTAGGTTCCCTAGAATACGAACTACAAACACCTTCATGCACCTCTTGTAAAGCAGTTAATACCTCTTCTACGTTAAAACATCAAAGTAATGTTTTATCAAGGCTACGTGTATATAAGGTATCACCAAGTATGGTTAATCATGAGGTTCAATGGATGAAATATTTATTTTTATTTCTATTAAGGTTTGGGGGTATGATTCTATGTTGGAGATAGGTATTAATTTCATGATACCGAGGTGATATAGGACCAACAACATCACACACATGTTCAAACTTTGAGACAACGAAGGTTGGTATAAGCAATTGTTCCACAATAAACTCATACTTAGTATTATTCTATGACATGTCAAGAATAGAACCAATGATAGCCATAACAATGGAAGCTTTGTTATTTACCCTCAAGATTTGATCAAAGAGAATGACTAGAAGTTGTATACACCTAGAATCGGTCAAGACATTTAATTAATTAAATACTAGTTATTTAATTAATATTTCAACTACTTATAAATAAATTCTCAATTTATTTATATAGTTCATATCTTCTAATTCTCCAAATCTAAAATCACATTCCTCTAATTTAATTAAATAAACAAATTTCTAAAGTTTGTTTTATTTAATTAATTCTCACTAATCCCAAATTTGGAATTCAAGCACATGTCTACAACTTTTCATGCCACCTCACCAAGGTCACATGAAATTAAATAATTCTAATTTTTAATTAGAATTATCTTCAACAAATTTTCATACACATGGCTTATTCCTCACACAGTTCTTCAACCAACTTTCAAATATATGGTCTTTTTCTCATACACTTTATTCCTCCGTCCATTTGGCATCTTGTATTTGGTCAAGGGATTCCTTCATCCATTTGGCATATTGTCTTTTGTCAAGGGAACATTCTTCTTGATTCTCTCCATCTCCATTGTTCATCCCTCTTGTTTGAATCTAGACCGTTGATCATTGCCACATCACAAGATGCTTGGAAAAGCCTATAAATACAACCCTTTTCCATAGTATTTTTCATCCCACATTTGAGTAGAGTTATCATGCAAGAATTATCTTTGGAGCATTGGAGCATTTGGAGTCTTATAGATAGCATTGTATATCATTTAGCAAGTTTTCATTGTAGCATCATGTTAACTTAGAATCATGTTTTGCTTTATAGTTGCATTTTAAATCATCATATCAATGGTCATTTGAGCATATGCAGAATCATTTTAGCCTCTTATCACATCATTAGCATCATAAGTTAGCATCATTATCCATTTTGTTACTATCTCCATTATCATATTATCATGGCTTCCATCATATAGCTTCATATAGGAACTTAGTTTGCTTGCATTTAGAACAACAATCTCATTTCTCAAGTTGTCATTTTAACAACCATAGTGCACATACAAAATCTAAGAGCCAATATGGTTTAATAAATCCTTGAGAATAGAGGATAATGAAATGTTTTTTTAGATTTGTTTAACTGTAGTTTAGAGTAGTTCTTTGATTCAAATCTTTACTATAATACATCTCATTGGTGTTTGTGTTGATTTACTAACAATTCCCACATTTCACACACACATAATTATTGCTTGAAACTCTCTACCATTATTTTATAAGGTAACAATTTATCATCCTTAGTTTGATACTCGTCATTTACTTATCTAATCACTAGCTACAAGTCTAGACATAAGACTTGTAGTTCCTTGATTTGTAACTCTACTGCCATTCTTAACCCTATTATCAATGCTTCATATTCTGCTATAGTATTGGTACAAGGAAAAGTGATCCTATATGCTTTGGGTATATTGTCTCCTTTTGGTGTAACAAAGAGAATTCCAGCTCTTGATCCATATTGGGTGTGGGAACCATCAAAATATAATTTCCATCAATCTACTTGATATGTTAGTAGGATTCCTTCATCATAGAATTTTGATATCAAGACGCGATGGTCATCAAGAGGTGACTAAACCAACTAGTCTACAATCACCTATCCCTTAATGGGTTTTTTGTCAACATATTTTATTTCAAATTTTGTAAGAATCGTGACCCATTTTTCCATCTGACTTATTAAAGCTACTTTAGCTAAGAGATATTTCAAAGGATCCACCTTAGAGACCAATTTGATCTATCAGTTCAACATGTAGTGTCTAAGCTTTTGTAACATGAAGACAATAGCTAAACAAGCATGTTTTGCAGGAGTATAGTTTAGTTCATATCCCACCAGTGTATGATTGATATAGTACATTGCTCTTTCGTTACCATTAAAATCATTTTATACTAACAAGGTGCCTAAGGCTGATGACGTTGTTGATATAAAAAGGATCAAGGGTTTATCAGGTAGAGGAGGCATCAATATAGGTGGTGACACCAAAATAGTCTTTGATCTATTAGAACACTTCTTGACACTTTTCTTCCCACTTAAAGGAAACATCCTTATGGAGTAGGTGCATAAAAGGATGACATTTATCTACTAACCAGGTTATGAACCTTTTGATGGACTGTAGTTTACCTTGAACATTGCGTAGTTGTTTTAAAGTCTTTGAGGGAGGCATTTCCATGATTACCTTAACCTTAGCTAGATCTACCTCTATACCTCTATGGGATACAATGTATCCTAGGAGCTTTCCTAATTTGATGTCGAACACACACTTCTTTGGATTAAGGTGTAAACTATACTCTTTTAACCTATCAAATTATGCATGCCAGGTTGTCTAGATGACCTTTTCTTGTTATGGTATTTCGCTAGGATATAATCTACATAGTCTTCCATGGTAATGTAGAGCATGTCATGTAATATAGCATTCATTTTCCTCTGATAGGTGGATTTTGTGTTCTTAAGCCCAAACGAAATTGCATTCCAACAATACATTCCCTAAGGACAAGTGAATGCAGTATTGTGTTGGTCTTCAAGTGCTATCTTGATCTGGTTATATTTCAAAAATTCATCCCTAAGGGAAATCATTTTGTGACCCACTATCATATCCATTATCATGTCAATATTCGACAAAGGGAAGTCATCTTTTGGACATGCCTTGTTAAGATCTCTAAAATCAATACAAATCCAAGTCCAAGGCTGGACACCTACTCAGGGTAATCAATCGGTCTAATGAAACTAACATCTAGGAGTTTCTCTAGTTAAACCTTAGCTAGAAGTGCTATCTATGGACGCATCTTATGAAGCTTCTATTTTATCAATTTTTCTCCAAGAAAGATTGTCAAATGATGAACAACCAAGGTTGGGTCTAATCTAGGAATATCCACATAGAACCAACCAAAATTGATTGTACGATTGCCTAAGAAAGCTATGAATTTATTCTTTTCGTTAAGGTAAAAAGAAGCTTCATAAAAAGTGATTCTAAGTACATATGTTCCCACATTTATCTTCTCTAAGTCTTCTAAAAATACTGTTAATCTCCCTCGGTTCTGAACAATGTTAGGGGGATCGAATCCTCCATCTTTGGGTGCATCAAAGATGTTCACACTCAAATACGTCCTTTATTTTCACTTTTCCTCTATCTGATAATGTCGTATTACAATTTTCACTAAAAGATCTCTTTTTGATAATTTTATTTTCACTTTTGTGACTAAAGGACACAATATCTCCTCCAAAGTATGTGCCTACACCGAGTTCAATGTCAAATCCTACCTTATGAGCCTCAAGTGGTATACCGTCTCTCAGTTCCATAAACTCAGCAATAGCTTCGTCATTTTGGAATATGTCTAGAACTAGTGGTCGTTGTTGGTCCCAATCTATCAATTGAGGGTAAAAGATTTGAAGTTCATGTTTCTCAGATGGTTGGTTAAGGATAAGGTAGTGATGATATTGATAAAAGGAATTCTTGAATAGGTCAATGATATATACATATACATATATATGTGTGTGTGTGTGTGTGTGTGTCCTTGATGGAATCATCATCATCAAATGTCCTAACCACAAGAGAGGAAGAAACCTCACATGGTGCTTTCATTGCTAGGGGTTGCTTTGTCTAATGAACCATATCCTAGTCCTTGAATTTTTTTTGTTTCTCTAGGATGAGAGGCTCTCTCATACCTTTCTCATGTATACCAAGGCCACCTTTCCCTGTGAACCCCATGCTCTTAACAAGGTGAAAACCTTTATTGTTGATATCGATGTGGATAGGTTCTAGCTCATGCTTTTCTTCTTCTTTGTACAACCAAGTAGAAATATCTTATTCTATGAATTCTTTGCTCAAATCTCCCCACTTAGAGAAGACCATGGGTTTGAAATTAATAGTTGTATTATGTTCTTCCTTGATTTCCTATGGATTTCCATAAGATCTAGGTGATAACGGAATTTTTCCTACACAAAGGGATTGCTTTATGTGATAATCTTTGTAACCATTGTCTAGCACTTGGATCTTGAGATCAGATTTAGGTGGATTTTTTTAGGATGATGGGGCAGAGGATGACAAGGCTAGAGAATTAGGATCAACATAGTCGATTAAATGAAAAGAGATATCGCTACTAGGCACTTGGAAGATCTTTGCATATTTCTTTACTAGGTTCTTACAATAATAAAACGGTTCTAGATCAACATAGATAGTGACCTCCTTATCATGGCAAGGGAACTTCAAGAATTGATGTTATTTTGATGGGATGGCTTGCATTGCATGAATCTAAGGGAATCCTAAAAGAAGGTTTTAGGGCAGGTCAAGATCTAGTACTTGAAAAGTTATTTCAGCTATTGTCAGACCCACTTGTACATGAAATTTAATAGTGCCTTCAGAATCTCTCTCATTATCATCATAAGCTCTAGTTGTAATACTCCTTTTCTTTTATATAACCTCATTAGAATATCCTAGTTGTTTTACCAGTTTTGAGGTACAAATGTTTAGGCTTGCACCACCATCTATCAATACTCTCTTTATAAATTGTGCTTATGGATGAAAAATTCAAGGTATAAAGCTTGGTTATGATAGGTATGTAATGGAAGATCCCTTTTGGAAAATACAAGGTGGTGAGTAGAAGCAATGTGCCCCACCATGGCTTGAAATTGATCAATGTTTATATCATTATGCATTGATGAGTTTAGGAGAGCTTTATTTAGAACTTATTTATGAGTTGGAGATATCTTGAGAAGTTCAAGGATATAAATCTATGCTGGAGTCTTTTTAAGATGATAAATAAGGTTGTAGTTGGCTTGTGGAGGTTTAAAAAAAAAATTGGATTGCGGTGTGGCTCCCTGGATTGTAATCTTCCCTTATTGCGTAGTTATGTTACACTAAATATTTTACCAACAATAGTCACAAATGCAATATGGTGATTGGCTTCAAATGTAGCTCCCACTACATGGTCATAGTTGTATGTGGCTTTATTGTAATACCTCCCTTTTCCTTGGTCATTTCCTTTATTATGATCAAGGATTGGATCCTTGTAGATGCCCAAGTCCTTGTTACCAAAAGTTTCAAGATGATGTTCAATATCAACCTCTCCCTTATCAATTAGATCATGTATAAGGTTATTTAGTTTCATGTAGTTATGTATGTTATGTCCCTTAGTTATATGGAACTCACAATTTTCATTCTCATTGTACCAGGGGGGTTTGAATTGTAGTTCCTCATAGTTTCTTTGTTTGGGTAGTTTGATAAGTTTTGATTGTAGCAATTTTTTGTAAGACCACTTCAATAGGTTCTCCCAAAGGAATGTATTTTCATCTAGTTTGATTGAAATTATTATTATTAGGTCTTAGTGATTCTCTTGGAGGATTTTAATCTTGATTGTTCATTTGATAAGTTGGAGGATTATTTTGTTGGTTGCTTTGAACATGGGGTTGAGGATTATTAGGTAGAGGTTGTATGGTTTGTATTAATTTTGCATCCACTACTCCATCATTAGTGATATTTTTGTTCTTTGCCCATAAGCAAGGTTTATCGTTTGAATTAGAAGGTTGATCTTGATTGTTGATAGTTTGATAGTTCCTTTTGCAATAAGATCTCTTTCAACGGTTATACCCTTTTCATTGATATCATCAAATGTGTTTTGACATAACATGGTTAATTGGAAGCTTAAGTCGATGTTTAGATTTCCCATGAATATTTCCACAAGTTGTTTTTTTGGGACTGGCCATTTATACTTACTTGGTTTGTATCGCCACCATTGCAAGAAAGAAGCAAAATACTCTCCTTGATTTTGTTTGACTTTATACAATTCAAGTATAGTAACATCTTGTTCGATGTTGTACGAGAAGTGATTGATGAATTTTTCTAATATTTCATTAAATGTATTAAGTTTGGGAGGTAAATGAGAAAACCATTCTATGGCTTGTACATCAAGGATCCTTGGAAATAGTCTCATCATATAAGATTCATTGTTAGCTATGCCCATACATGCTACAAAAAATTCACGTATATGCTCAATGGAATCTCCTCTTCCTTTGTATTTATCAAAATTTGGAATTTCAAAGTTCTTAAGGAAGGGAATCATATATATGCTTTGATCATAAGGATAAGGACAAATTTCCTCCAATGCATAACTTTTCTTGGTCTGAACCCAAGTTGTATATCGTGTAACTTTTGATTAATGTTCTGAATTTGTAATGCTAACTCGTTTCCTTGTGTATCTTGTGGAGGATTTTATGGATTATAGTTTGGTTGTCCAAAGAATGATGAGTTGAAAGATGGGTTTGGATTATGCATGGAACCTTGAAGGACATTATGTGTATGTGACAAAACGCTTGCTCCTTGAGGAGCATTGCATTGATATTGAAGAGTAACATTCAAATCTTGTGGATTGACGTATGCATATTAAGGATTAAATTTTTGATGTCGAGGAGGTCATAATTTTGTTATTATGGACCAAGATTTTGTTGATCTTGCGGGCATGTTTTGTTGTTGTAGAACACAATTTTGTTGTGGAATGAGGTTTTGTTGTTGAGGCACAAGATTATGTTGATATTGTGGATCCACATTTTTTGGTTTAAAAAAAAATAAAATTGTTAAGGCATTTGTGTATATGAAGGCCCATGTTGATATTTGCATTGGGATCCTAATTCTAAAAGTTTACACCATGTTGATATTGAACATTTTGTGAAGGATCTTGATGAGGAGGTTTCTTTTGAACGTGTTGTTGTTGAGACAAATCTTGTGGGGTATTATGTTGTATCATACCTTAAGGAGTGTTATGTTGTTGATATATGGGTTGTTGTTGGGGTGGATTGATTTGTGTGTGTTGATATATGGGTGGTTGTTGTGATTGTGTAGGTGAATTTGGTACGATATAAATGGGTGATGCCATATATTGGGGTTGGGATGGCATGGTGGCATGCAATGGTGGGTTTGGTGGTATATAAGGAAGATTCGACATGTTTTGTACATTAGATTTTTACCTTGTGGAGGTGTATTTTGTGCCCAAGAGGTTGCATATATATTTATTGATGTGTTTGGTCTCCATGTACTAGTTGAAGCATTGTTAGTTACTGAAGGAGTTATAAAAGGGTTAGTGAATTATTGAGGCATATTTTGTGTTTCCAATATATTAGTATCAAATTTATTTTGTTGAGCTACCATTGCTTGTTCTATTTAGGACGGTTTCCTATACAATGGGTTTTCCACTTGTTTTTATTGAGAAGGATCACTTGTTTGTGAAAAAAGGATTGGAACCTTTGGTGGTATAGAAGGTTTAAATACTTGTCTAACCACATTATCTTCATCTCTAGAAATAAGGCTTGTGTCCTTAAGATTGTCAATGTTATATAATCATAGGGTAACTTGACACCATGTTGTGCAAGTCTATAAAAGTAGGTGTTGGGATCGAAACTAAGCAATTTATCCATGACCTTCAACATTTTTGGGTTTTATGTCATTTCTAAAATCTTCTCTTCAGTAAGGTCTTCATTGGAATCCTCTTCTATGTAACCATCTTGTCCTCTAGTTGGTTGATTCCTATGTTGAGTGATGTAATCTTGATGTGTACATTGTAGGTCTTGTTGTGAAGGATCAACACTTGGTTGTCATGAAGGATTTACATTCATTGGATTATGTTTGTTGGTTGAGAAGTAGAGTACCTCATGGAATTTTGATTGAAGTTTCAACATTTGTGGTATGAACATTTGTTGTGTTGGTGTTGGTAGTGTTTGGAATATTTGAGCTACTAGTGTTGGCTGCCATTTTATTTCTATGTTGTGATCTTATTGTAGTCATAAAATTCTTAATAGACCTAAGTTATGGAGAATATCTATGACGTGTGATGTTTGATTGGATTTCTTTATTTCAAAGTTGGATTTCAAAGGATATGTAAATAAATATTTTGATCAAAAATATTGATTTTCAAGTTGTTATAGAATTTAGATGGCATTCAAGTTGATTTTAGATTGTAGGTTAACCTTTGGAAAAAAAGGATAACAAAGTTGTTTTATGCTAGTATCTCAAGATGTTGATGAATGATTTGTTGATATATTTGTTTGGACTAGACTCATTAATTTAAACAAAGAGGGATGATATTTATGATTTGTAAAACTTGGGAGGGAGATAGTTCCACTAAGTAAACAATTTCACAAGATATAGAAAGATGAGATCAAAAGATACTAGAAAGTTGATAGGTTTGATATGTTGATGTCCAAAAAGGATGTTTGATGTTTGATCTAAAATGATGGTAATGATGGTCTCAAAATATTGATGTTGATTAGGTTCGTTGATGTTTTAAAAGGTTTTGATGTTTTGATCCAAAAAAGATATGTTGGTGTTTCGTATGACAACCAAGTTGAAGAATAGATGTAATGTTTGAAGGTACAAATGACTATGCAAAAGTTAAAGATCCACTGTGAATTATGTTTTGATGGTAGGACCGAGAGTTATGATAGTTTTCAGTTCCAAATGTTAACAGGTTTGAGAAAGTTTAGGTTACTAACAAACACAAATCTTTTGACAAATGCAACTACTATTTCTATCAAAGGTGGCAAAGCACTAAGCAAAGGTGACAATGTGCAGAATAAATGCGACCAAATTTAAAGCAAAATGTGATAGAGTGCAACCAAAGGAAATTTTGTGTAGGTTTTAGTATGGAAAAATAGAGAAATTACAAAAACGGAAAGTTTAACAAAGGTGGCAATATGTTAAGCAAACGTGGCCTAATGCAAATCAAATGCGACAAAATGCAAAGCAAATATGATTGGTTGTACAAAAACGACTTTGTTTTTTGGAAAATGCAATTTGTTGTACCTATGTCTAAAAGTTCTTGCAAGTTTGATGAAATTTGATGTGATGTTTGAGTCCGAGTGTTTTTTTTTTGTAGTAAGTGATATAAACAAAAAACATGAACAATCAGGATTGGCTTAAAATGATTAATAGAACCAAACAAGTACAACCTATTTTTAGTAGTAGGTGTGTAAATTTAAGTAGGACCACCTCCCATTTAAGGGGTAAATACTAAAATAGATTAGGTAGTGAATTAATTCAAAACCCTTTCCTATGAAGGCGGATAGTAGATGTCTAGTGACACGGGATCATCGACAGACACCATGGGCACACCTTCTTTCACTTCTTGGGAAGCTATTTCTAAAAACACAAAAAGTTTATATCTCAACCTAAGAGAGTGCATGGTGAGTAGCTTCAGGGTATGATCCACATCCCTTGAACCACTTAAAATACGTTTGAAAGGTCTTAGGATTTTAATACAAAAATATTTCTTAGTGGGTGGATCATTGGTAACACCACCGACCTCTCAACATCACCTCAAGAAACCAAAAAAACATAGTCCCTAATGCAAGTCTAGAGTGCTACATACACGAATCCACCTATAGTTTTCACTCTTAGCCAATTTATATAGTGATCCCAAAAATTTCACTTGAGGTTGAACCCTTGAGTTCTCCATTAGGATGTGTTTGAAGGTAGGCCTCCTACAAAAGAAAAAAAAATATGAAAGCTTAGTGTATTTCTATTACTCTTCACCCAAGATTGCATGAAGTGTAAGGGGAGAGGATACGTAGATAATACACTTTTGGGAAAAGAGAAACAAAAGGTAAATTGAAGGTATTTCTCTTCACCCAAGGTCACATGAAGCATAAGGGGAGAGGATACATACACTTCAACTTACAATACACAAAAAACAAATTCTTTTTAGGCCCCAAATCAAATGTAAACTAAACTACCACACAATGAAAGCATAAATGAAAACATGTTTGATAAAGCATTGCATTAGGAACCTGTAATCAAGGTATTAATAGTTTCAAATGATTTTGTCTTTGACTGTTTGAAAACCCTACAAGACAAATGATGTTAGAAGTTTTAAAAATAATCATCTTGTCCCAAATAAAAAGGTTGCACAAATATGTTAGTTAAAAACACAAAACAATAGACACAAGATGTTAGGGTTAGGGTTAGGTTAAATTGAAACCAAAAAAGTGATTGTCAAAGCCAAACCAAAGATAGAAAATAGTTAAACATGGTCCTACATACCTGCAAACATGACTCTATTTCAAAGTAAACGCGAGCCTGTTGATAGACGTGACTCTGTTAATTGACAGACCCGACCAAATTCCAAGAAAACATGACCTGATGAAACAAACATGACTTTATTAACTGGAAAACGTGACAAACTTCCTAGACAAGAAAAAACCCAATCAAAAACCAGTGAGCAAATGCGATAAAATTCGTCAAACATGGTCATCCTTAAATGTCAAACGTGCTAGGATGTAAAGCGAGGGTGATAGAAATAGCAAATGTGACCTCCATAAAATGCAACTGCAACCCAAAAACCTACAATTTTACTAAAATTCACACAATTTCATTAAAATAGTGATGTGGGTCCCATTGGTCATGCCAATTAATGTGAAGTGGAAAATAGAAATTGATATCTAAACAAGGGTTAACAACCAAGAAGACCCAAAACAATGGAAGATCAAATCCCACTCACAAAATGAAAGAGAATGTATACAAGGGTTAGAAATCAAATAAACAATGAAAACAAATCAAACTATTAAATCAACAAATGTGCAAACCTTGCCTTCCATTTTCATGGTGAAGGAATGTTGGATTGCTTGATCATGAAGCGCACATGGCTATAAAAGCATGAAGATTGATGACCTAGATGAAGATAATTTCTCAAATGCTCATGATATGATGTGCTCAAGTGCTCTTAAAATGATGTGCTCAAGTTATCTTAAATGCTCTAGGTAAGATAATAATGAAGGAGGAATGATTGCTTTATAGATTTTCATGTTTGAACCAATGGAGTAGATTAAACCTCAAGACCCACAAAGAATGGTTGCGATTGCACCTTAAGACCCACAAATAATGTTTGGGATTGCACCTTAAGACCCACAAATTTGAGTGAATCAAGGAAGATGAAGGATCAAGATTAGTTTAAACTCAAATATCTCCTCAATTTTAGGAAAATTGGTTGAGTTTATTTGAGATGGAGGCATAAGATTATATCAAGACATGGAGGGATAAGAATGAATGAGATATTTTGAAAGAGAATATTCCTTAGGAATATGCCTTTGAAAAAGAAATTAGGACAATTAAATAATTCAAGATTATTTAATTATGGAGGATTAGGTTATTCTTTATTAAAAAGGAATATTCCAAATGAATGAGATGGGAATTAGATAATTAAATAATTCAATATTATTTAATCATAAGACTTTAAAATAAAATTAGAATTATGGCTAATTAAATAATTAAAATTATCCAATTAGGGAAGATTAGAGGAAAATTAATGAAATAGGATGAATTAATTAAATAATTCAAAATTACTTAATTAATAGAGGAAAAAAGATGAAATGATGGAAAATTATATTAAAAGGCGATTAGTGATGCAAATGCAGTGACCAAGGATGAATATGATGAAAATGCAAGATTAACAATGTGTGATACAAATCAGGTAATTTTGCATGTCTACAACCATGGATATTGAAAATAACTCAAAATATTCAATGATGAGAGGACATATGTCAACAAGTGTGGGTTGTCTTATAACATCTTATGCATACAACCAGTGTAGGTCATAAAATGAAAATGATTATAAAAATGAATATAACTTTGTTGTTCTAATTTATCCATCATTACAACATGCAAATCACAGTGAACTCCAAGTTGAATATGAGAAGAATTTGAGTAGTGTTAATCTTGTGTTGCTTGTTCAAGCACTATTTGACATGAAAATATATGAGATGAATCATCATATGATTTATTTGCAAGATTTTTGGACACTTTGTCAACAATCACTAAAAGTTTCAAGCCTAAGGATTCAATGTGTGTTAACATGTTACGTGAAATTTATGAGCCAGGTTTGAGTTCCCTGCCTGAAAGGTTGAAGCCTTGTAATCTTGATCAGATTTACATGAGTGGATTGAGATCATTGAAAAGGTCAAATGTGACTATGCAAAAAATATCATATCATCAGTTGTTGATGACAACATGCACATTTCTTTGTGTAAACAAAATAATGATATAGTATGCATATGGAGGAAGATATTTTGGTAGAAAATAAAAGCACATCTTGCATCATTGAAAATGAATTTTATGATCAGCTCACAAATAAAGTATGTTCAGGTGAAGATTGTATCCATGATAGTCTAGATGAAATATGTGACAAGGTAAAAGAAGTACATGAAGTCATGCCTTGTCATGTCTCAATCAGTGAAAATAATGAGGGTGCTATGCACCCAATAGATTTGGCACATGGTCTAAACTCCAGAGACATCTAGAATCTCACCATGCTTAAATGTTGAAACATGCATCCCTGAACATGAGCCACTATTGGCACCTACAAGTTTGATGAATTTACTATTGTCCTAAGTTGGCAATAGAAGCTCATTTTTATCCCTCATGGCAACTAGTTGGCCCTAAAACTTCTAACATTACAATTTTGTGATCTAAAGCTCATCATAAAAAATTGGTTTGTAGAAGTTTTTGATGAATCATTAAGAGCATGTGTTCTTAATTTTGTGGCTCCCAAGTGAGTTTTGGTCAAGATTTTAATGTGTCACCAATTTGGATCAAGCCCAAAGAGTCCCATAAAAAATTTCATATTCTTTTATTTTGGAAACAACCTAGTTGATCAATAGCCTATATCTCCATTTTTGTGGTCATCAAATGAGTTTCAAGGCCCAAACAAAAAAAATAGCCACCTTACCTAAGGGCCCCATTGGCAAAGGAGCCCCTAAAAATCCATTTGTTGTGAATTTAGTGACATTACAAGGATCTAAATAATTGATTATGGCCCTCTACAAGATTTTGTAGCTCTCAAAGGTTGTATGCTTCTATGACATTGATTCCATCATTTTCCCTATTGAAAAATTAGATTGCTAGTTTCACCTATGTTGTTAAATTAAGAAAATATTTTAAAACATTTAAATATTTTAAAATGAGTTGAGGGAGCAGGTTATTAATCTTCAAAATCTTTAAAATTTCTTGTAACATACTACATGAAATGGATATTTTTAGTTTAAAATTTGATAAAGTTTGATACTAAAATATTAGAATCTAGGGCATAGATATTACCTAAGCTCTTAAGGAAGTTTTCTTTTTGCACGCGAATGAATTTGAAACATGAAGGAAGGCTTAAAACAACGTTGATCAAAATCTAATGGTCTTTCTCGCTACCTTTCATGGTGAAGGGACTTTACTTGGTCCAAGCTCGCGGGGGCATCTTTGAAGTCTATTTTCTGTTGCTTGTTTGGCGCCACTTTGGGTTTGTTTCTTCTGTAAAACTGCAAAAAACCTTTGATCAACACTGAAACCATTCTCCTTCATGTGTATGGGTGTTGGGTAGATTTTTGAGACGATTTGCAAGCACAAAATGTTGTTTACTCTTCCAGAAAACTGTTTGTAAGTTATAACATTGCTCACACCTTGGTAGTGGTTTTGATGTTGTTTGAAGCATGTTCTAAGTGCCACAACACCCAAAAACGACCCAGTAACCAGTTTTCATGACCTGGAAATAATTTCTACTATGTTTTAAACATTTTTCAGTTGGTAGTGGCACCAAAAACACCCCAATACTATCAAAAATATCCCCGTAGTGATCCAAAATAACTCAACAATTAATAATTCCAGTGTCTAGTGACTTTGTAATGGAGAACAAAGGATCAAATACGAATGAATCAAGTGTGTTAGATGGTGACTTGTAGGATCTAATGAAGGTTTTGATTTTGGAGGATGCAAATACAGATGTTGAGATATGAAATGCATGATTACAAATACATAGTTGTAGACCAAGAATACATAGGCAGAGTGCACAGGAAAAGGAGTTACTGGTAAATTGTTTAACAATTTGTCAAACTAAAATACAAAGGTATTAGTGGAAATTATGAAGGGTAAATCTCTTGGGTGAATGTCCATTCTATTTCCAATACATGGGTTTGTACCAAGGTTGAAATTTTTTACTTGCTAAGTGAAAATCCAAGCAATAAATGAGTTTTTACATGTAGGTGAAAAAGTTACACATGATTGAAAAGCAAAAGAGAAAAACAAACTTCAAGTGCAAATAAAGACATAGAGTGGGAAAATTAAAGTGAAATTGCATATTCTAGATGCCATTTTTAGTTGCAAATCAAAGGGGCTCAATGTGATAGGTGTCAAGTGTGTCTTCAATCTTAATTTTATCCTTTTCTTCAATTGTCTCTATTGTTTCATTTGTGAGGATTCTGAAATTTTGGACACAACAAGGCCAATTAGGAGAAATTATAGAGGGAAAATAGGTTGTTTATAATGAGTGTAGTACATAGTCCTTAGTCATTTCATCAGAGTAATGTTGTAACCTTATCTATTGTATATATGAACACATCATACAATGTAATTGTCTCCAACTTTGGAATGTAATGTTCTTTGAAGGAAATAATCAAGGGTTATCAAATTCTTCAATACATATTTGTTATAATGAGTTTTTCTTTTTGGTTTGTTATCTGTTTAAGGAACAGTGTAAATGCTTGCCTAGGAATAATAAGAGTGTTATTATTTCAAATGGATTGTTAAGTAGAATTATGTTGTAGGCTCATGAAGATCTCACTCTCACAAGATGATAAGTATTTAAACATATCATCAAGTTATGTTTTTATGTCGTGATGTAAAAGTATAGGTTATTGTGACTTTGTAGCCCAACGCAGGCACTGATATTTCTTTTGCAATCTCCTCTTCTAGAATGGTTTCAAATTTTTATAAATCTCAATGAATCTTTTCTTTTAAGTCTAATTTACTGGGTTGTTCACACTTCAGACAATATTATATACTTGTTTTTTTTAATTACCATTAGGTTTTTCACTCTATAGAGTAGCATTGTACTTGATGTTGTACTTATCATTGAGTTGTTAATTCTTGAAAACAATATATACTTGATTGATTTTATGCATTATATTTTTAGAAAATAAGATTACAACAGCCTTATACCTTATTGATCTTATATTGCGTAAATAGAAACCACGTGGACAACCTTATATAATACTATGTAATTAGCATATGGTTCCATTATATGGATTTACATGTCTAAAACTATAAATAGACCATATATAAATAATATTCTTTTCACTTAGAGGCATGATATGTTGGGAGTATGGGAAATGTAATAATATTGTAGAAACTTGTTTTCTAGAATGTATATTATGTTTTTAAAATTATTTTATGATCATTAAATTTTGATTCAAGTAAAACACAATAGTGTTGTGAACAAATGATCTGTATTTTATAGAATCAAAATATAATTATATTTGAACTCTTTGGCTAATATTGCATGCATTGTCAATCTAGAGTACTTACAATATTTTATGCTAGTTGGATGCCATGTAAAGCTAGAGGCTATCTATGGCCTACATGACTAATTGCATGTGATATCATTTGTACTCTTTACATTTAGTTTTCATACATGGACATGGTACTTTTTTATAGACACCATTATCTATCACCCTTATCAAAGGGTTAGGCTACTTCCAGTAGGAAGTTGTGCAAGGGATCGCTCATATGTGGTTAGAACTAAAGCACTAAGATGATGCTCTCCCTCTATACAACTTGATAAAATTCATATTGCTTACACTTAAAGAAAAATAACAAAATTTAATTTATAACTATATCTATCAAAGATTGGTAGTATCTATGTATGAACACATTTGTATGTATTTTATAGGATTACATTCCTATAGTTGATTTATACACCTTTGTATTAAATTAAAAGACATATAATGATTTTTTTACTAAAGGAAAATTAGATTAATGTTTCATTGATTTCTAACCTCTATCAAATTATGAGATGTCAAGGTGTTATTATTATTAGTTTTAAATATTGTATATGTTTAGATGAAATCATTTATTTAGTTCCAAAACTCCATTATTTGGCTAAGATCAAATATGCAATTTATTTTGAAATTAAGTGTTATTACAATATCCAAATCATGCGAAAACTACAAAAGAAAGATTTAGAGTCCTCCATGACATAATGTCATATCACAACAAGTCTTCTATTGCAAGTGATATATAACTACCCATGACATCATGGTAAAAATATTCAATATAAAGATCACTAGTGGCCCTCACACAATCAAATAACTCAATTACAACACAATGAGCTCCCAAAGTGAAAATTAAAACCACAATCTCCAAGGTAAAAAGATGAATCTAACTATGAAACCACGAAAAAGCTCCCAATAAATCATGATATAGAGCCTCTCAACACACTATAATTAGCTACCTTGGTTGATATCTATATGGAATGAAAGTCTAGGCTCATTATTTTCCCTTGCCATAATTTTGTTTTCACATAGATTGTGGGAATTCTTTACGTCTCCTTCTCGAGGTTTCTTCTCATTGCTTTCAAGGTTCTCAAGCTTCTTGGCTCTACAAATTTTGTTGCCATGGGAGGAGATAGGTGTGGAGCCTTTCTCTTATGATATTGTTAAGAAGAAGCAGGAGGTGTGGTGTGCTTTAGAGAAAGGTGGGATGAATCTGTATCTGGAAAGGTTGCATGGAAACAACCCGCAAACGACGGCTTTGTTCGCTAAATCTTGGAACAACAAGGTTTTAAAATTGGGAGGAACAAAATTTTATGTGAATGAGGATTTTATATCCAATATCACTAGGTTGTCTATAGAAGGCAAGAAATTTTTCAGAGACAAGAAGGAATCACAAGCATCCATGTAAATATTTTTCAAAGGGGATGAAGCTCAAGACCTAAAGACAATGAAGAGTGGTGGGTACTAGCGAAGCTCTCTCAAGGCGCTTTGGGGGGATGTGGCTGAGGAACTCATGAGGTATATTACCCTCGAAGGTCGATTCTTTGTGGTAAATGCTTACCATTTTTTTATGCTTAATCATTTCCGCCATAAAAAAGAGAATTTATTTTCCTTATTATCTCTTGGTGTCTTTGGATTTTGGTCTGAAGGACTACAAAAGGAACCCCAAAATTTTGGTACTGCATGTGGGGCTCATTCTTTTAATCTCTAACTATGCTAAAGCTTTTGAGGTGTCTAAGCCAATTGCTACTCCTAAGGGTAAGCAACAAAAGCTGACTGTGGAGTATGAAACGATTTCTAAAGAGGAGTCAATTAGCAAGAAAGGGGAAAAGAAGAAACTTGTTTTGGAAGAGGAATTGGGGTCTGAGGAGGATGTGGACTGTCTTGGATTCTCTTGCTTCCATGGAGATGGTTTCACAACTCCCTGAAGTGGGTAAGTCTAAGAAAGGGGTATCAAGCCCTAATAAGGGTTATGAGACCTACAGTGAGGATATTGCTGCTGAAATGCCAAGTAGATGCTTGAAGGAGAAGATTGAAACAACTAGTAAGGTGTCTTTATCGCCCCTTGTTTTGGGGAAAAAGCATAAGAAGGAGCCGAAGGGGGTAGTAACAAGAAACTGGTTGTTAGGTCTATGAGCCAATTGCTTGAGATGCAAATTGATTCTCCCCTTAAGATGGCTGGTGGGCAGGGCACTATGGATTCCCTAGTTGTGGATTTGGACTCACAAAAGAGAAGGAAGTATGTTGCTAAGGAGATAGTAAACTCTATTCAAAAAATCAAAATTTTGGTTGCTGCTGGTAAGGGTAAGGATGTATCTGCTAGTTAGGACAAGGTAAGCTCCTCTTAGGAGGATGATGTTGTGGGTAAGGGTGTTTTTAACTTTGACCGTGAAGATGTGTCTAATGTTCTAGGAATGACTAGAGAAGGTTCCATTGTTTTTTTTCAAATTGTTTAAATGGGTGTTCCATGAACTTAACGTGACCAATGTTAAAGTATGGGGTGCAATGAGTAAAGCTAGTGAGTCTTCAGTTCAGAATCAGATTGAGAACTATTTGATTCTTTGAAAATTGTGGCAGGTGAAATGTTGAAGATGAAGTAGACTCTTGAGGAAATAATTCTCACCCTTGAGGACCAAAAGGAGAGGATCTGTGCTAATCTAGAGAAGGGTGGAGAGGGGACTAAATCTATGGTTAAGTTTGAATCTGTGCGAATTTCCTCTCCTTTTGATAGTGCCAAGAAACACAAGGAGATTGCTCCTAGTGAGGAGACTGATGCTGGTGGTAGGCTTATGGAGGAAGAGGTTTCTATTGATAAGGGTGATGATAATCATAATATTTATATTAGTGAGGTGAATGTGGGTGGGCTTGGGGCTAGAATGTGAAACAAGACCAAGGTTCAGGATGGGACTCCTGTTAAAGATTTGTCTGAAGTCATGGATGACAGTCAAAAGGTTGTGGCAAGCGACATGGAGGTTGTTGATATCCTGAACAATACGTAGTGCTATTGCTTTTGTCCCTCCTTTTTGGATGTTGTTGTGCTGATGGTGTGTTGTTTTTGTGTTGCTATATGCTTTATGTAGTTATCTTTAGTTTTAGTTGATCTTTTTTGTAAAGGGTTCCAGACTGCTTAAAAACTCATTTTTTACCTCTAATAAAAAACACACTATAATTAGCCACTATAGCTTCCAAAAGTATCACTATAGGTAGGTTGGGACTTAATTGAAGTACCTTTATATGTTAATTACAAGTGACTCAAAATACCTTTATTGGTTAGCTACAAGTGACTTGAGGTACCTCTATAAGTCAGTTATAGGTGAATAAAGTACATCTAACAGTTAGTTATAGGTGATCTAGAGTACCTCTATAGGTCATTAACAAGTGACCAAAATTAATTCTATAGGTTAGCAATAGGTGACCCGCACCTTAACCTTCCATCTATATTTCTCATTACTACACAATACCAATGGTTTGTTATGGTGAAGGGGTAAATAAACCAAAATATACACCTTCGTGATATCTAAAGAGTATATAGAAAAATCACACCACAATAAGACACCATGAACACTAAGAATATCTATAGGTATATAGACAAACCACATATGAGTTGTCCATGTAACTTATGTGTATAGACAACCCAAAAAACTATAAAACTCAAAGTTCTCAAATAATACACAACATGGATCCACCAAGTAACATATTTTCAAAATAGGTAAACTCAAATTTGTAGCAATGATAAGTAAAATTAAACATAAATATAAACTACAAAACACCAACATCAGATACAAACCTAGTGCACCATGCCACAAATCCATAATAGGACCATATGTGTTTTAGAAACCCAACAAGAACCATTATATAAATATTAAGTGAATAGTCACATACCAACACTTAAAATTGAGAAATATGTAACCAAATTCCTCAAACTATACCCAAATCATGCATGAAAATCTACAACTATCTTCATCCCAAAAAACCTCATGGGAATCATAATTTGAAAAATAGACTCTTCATAGATTATACAAAACCATAAATTTTAGTTAACATGAAGAACTTGCAAAACCATCCATGTTAAAGACATGCATGCAAATTTGAATCCACTTGTCATATAGAGATCCATAAGTCCAGAAACACCAAAACTATCAATCTATGATAATGGAAATATCATAGATAAGAAAAGTTGTAGGTCTTGAAAAGTAAATCTACAAAATTGACATATCTAATCAACATGAATTTGAAATGTGTGAAAGGATGCAAAGGTGTGGAAAATTCTTGCCACACTAATCAATAAGGAGATATGTTTGCATATAAATATATAATATTTGTAGTTATAGAAAATAATACATAAGAAAATATGTCATGACATAAGGTTTACGTGGGGAAAACCCTTTCGAGAGAAATCCTAGCACTCTAAAAGAAAGACCAATTTTATTATTTAGTAATAATAGTTAAAATATAATGTATAAGCTATATCTCTAAAGGAGTAACACACATATGTAAATATGGATTAATTCCATTAGCATAATATTACTTGCAAATCAACCACACAACCCCATACATAACTTTGTATCCAAGCACCAATAAATAGATGATGAATAAACTAGAAACCATCAAATGGTTTTACAATACCATGTACCAAATCCATGGGCATAAAGTGATGCCCAAAATAGCATAGATTCTAATGGCCCATCCTTGGTCTTCATCTTCATGCAATATTTAAAATATTCCTTAGACCTTTTCATATTGTCATAACTTGTCATAGTTGACCACCTAACTTGGGCACCCAATGTTGCCCTCTTCCTCCACTCAAATATGCTCTATGGCATGCCTCATAATATTATCATAATGCTAGTAAAGATTCCAATGTAACCTATTATAATCATGCTCTTATGCATCATAAGTAACTACCACCACATTATTTTATAATAATATTTAGATGCTCTCACAACCTCTTGTGCATATTTCAAGATGGTCTCTATGTGGCAAAGTGTGCAACCTCAAAATGGGATGCCTCACTCCTTAATAAATATAAATATTGGAATTGCATGGTAAAGAATTTTTTTCCTAATGTTCTCCCACTTGTCAAACACCTTGCGAAAGAAAAAGGGGAACTCCAACACTGTTATCTAATTGATAGAGGCCAAGAGACCCATAGACTCATAATATTATTGGAAATTATATGTGTTAACTAGCTTCATTGATGATTTGCAACATTATGTGAAGCATAAACGTTCTCCAACATCACCCTCCCATCATCTACTATGTCTCAAACAAAATGGTACTAGAAATTAATATGATTTTCTATTGCATGAAAGGTCAATTCCTTTGCTAGACATATGGCACTCTTTCATGTCTAATTTTAATCACCATCCACTCAAAACCAACTCTAGAATATATCTCAAATATCACTCCTACTTTTAAGCATAGTCCTACTCTTCAACTCGGTCCTACTTTGGAGCTCTCTCATAGACTCCAAAACTTAATCCTACTCTAGATCTTATATTACCTTAGAGCTTGATCTTACTCTAGAGCTCACTCCTATTTTAGACCCTGATCTAGAGGACACTTCAGAGATTAGTCCAAAGCATAATCTCTATAACTAAATATCCTCCTTAGAGTTGTGAGTAGTTGCTATGTACTTGTAAGAGGTAAAAGTGGGAGGGGGTAAACAATCAAGAATTCATGCAAAGAACTCAAAACACGAGATCAAAACCCACTTATTAGTGAGATTAGATTGCAAATCAAGCCATAAAATTAAACCCTAATGTTATCATAATCATACATAACATAATTGAAATAAAAAACATGAAACAATCTCACCATCCCATTGTTGGAGAGCTTGGTGTTGTATGGTTTTGGATTGCTCAAACACTTGAAGCCTTTATGGTTGCTAGCAAAATCTTGATTGCATATTATGCAAAGATGACCTAGATGCTCAAGATGAATGCTCTCGACTCAAGAATCAAATTGACATGACTTAGCTATGAAAATTTTGGCTTATGAATATGAAGGATGGAAAGTGATTTTATAGATTTTAAGAAATTAGATCAAGGGTCAAGATTGAGAATAATGCCCACAAAAAAGGGTTGAGATTGATTCTCAACACCCACAAATGAGAGTGAGTCAAAGAAGATGAAAGGATGTGATCAATTAGAACTCAAATATCTCCACCATTTTAGGGAAATTAGGATAATTAAATAATTATAATTATTTAGTTATGGAGGATAGGAATATACCATTCTTGTTTAAAAAAGAATATTCCATTGGGGGGAAAACATTAGAAGGTGGGATAATTAAATAATTAAAATTATTTAATTATATGGGATTAGAAGAAATATCAGATGAACCTAATTAAATAATTAAAATTATTCAACTAGGAGGATAAAAGGGGGAAATTAGTGATGAAATAGCGAATTACTTAAACAATTCAAGATTATTTAACTAATAGAGGGAAGTAGGGTTAAATGATGGAAAAATGTAATAATGGTAATGAAAATGATGCCAATGATGGAAAAATATAGTTTTAGGATGTGTGATATGTTGGATATTGTGGATATGGTTGTTGATATGTGGTTGTCATTGATGTCAACACTATTAGCATTTGGTGCATTGAAGACTGTAAATGTCGAAGATATTGAGAAAATTGTAAAAGTATTTATGGTTCCCAGTGGAACTATGTAAGTCAAGAAGACGTTGTGTTCAGTATGTTAAAGATTAGTTGATGTGGATCAAAGGGTTTATTGTTGAATGCTTCTAGATCATCTACTAGAAGTTTAAGAGGTCTGTGTGAATTTTTGAGTATGTTATGGACTGACAGTATGTTGTTGGTCTCTATCAGTGTTCCTGAATGAAGTGTGTGTAATTCTTGTTCTCTTAGTTGTTGTAGACGCTTCTTTGTTGTTTCTTGGTGTTCTATGGTGTCTCTAGATCATTCTCTATCTTTGTGGTGTGTCCACATTTTACGAAGAGTTTGTGGTTGAATATCTTTGTGCGCATGTTCGATTTTTCTTGTTTTTGGTTGACATGTTGGTGGTAGCATGTTGTGGATCTTCGAGGTGCAATTAATTAAATTATTTTTGTGTTGGAGATATTAATTTGGGTCTCCACTATGTTGTGTCCAACCTTGGTGGATTCACATTTAAATTTTATTTGTAATTTGGGCCAACATTACAAATATATTTTATTTTTCTCTGGCCGACGAAGTGGTGATGAAATCTCCTATAGTGGATATATAAGAGTGATTGTGTGATCGGTGGAACACATGCTTCATGTGCTCCTATGTGTGTATGTGTGAATATAATTTGATTGTTGAGCAGAGTGTGAAGAAGAATGTGTAAAGTGTGAAGAAGTGTTGAGCTTAATTGGAATTGTAATCAGGCTTGTGAAGAAGCTATTTTCTCAGTTCACAAATCTTGGATGGTTTTAATCCATACCCTATTGTTGGATAGTGAGTCCTCTTTTGTAATTGAGCAGTGAGCTCTAGGCAGTGTGCCTAAATTCATGTGCATTCCCCTTATTATTTCTTTTATACTTCTAGCAGAGTATAATCTTGTGGACTAACATCCACCATGATTTTTCCCCAACAAGGTTTCCATGTAAATAAATATTTGTGTTATTTGTCTCTCTGATGTGTTGATTGTTTATGGTTAATTTTTTATTCATCAGATCTGAGATTAAGTTTTAGTTTCTAATACAACTGATTCACCCCCCCTCTCAGTTGTGTGTCCTTGTTTTGCCAACAATTGGTATCAGAGCTAGTTCCTCTGAAGAAAGTCTAATAGCTTGAGGAGATCTAGGATGGCAACAAGATTTAAGAAGGACAGTCCTAGATTCGATGGCTCTAACTATTCTCTGTGGAAAATTAGGATGCAATGCCACTTAATGTGTATTGGTGATGCGATCTGGAAGATTACTAAAAATCAATATGTCATTCCTCATAATGGTCCCTCCATTGCTGATGAGATCAAGGATGTTGAAAGCAATATTAGGGCTATTGAAGCATTGGTGAGTGCCTTGACAGATTCAGAGATGGCCAATGTGGTAGGTCTGAATATAGCTCATGAAATGTGGAGGAAACTAGAAACTTTGTATGAAGGAGATGCATAGGTGAAGATGGCTAAGCTACAAAGCTTGAAAGGCAAGTATGAGAATCTGAAGATGGGTGAAGATGAAAATATCACTTCTTTTATGCAGAGAGTAAATGAGATGGTGATGGGTATTACATGTGCCGGTGGTTTTGTGGATGAGGATGAAATTGTGGCTAAAGTACTCAGATCCTTGCCTCCCTCCTGCAAAATGAAAGTTCATGCTATTGAAGAATTCAGATTAGTAAACAAGTTGACAAGAGATATGCTGATTGGGAAACTTGTTGCTTTTGAGATTAGCGAGTTTGGTGAATCCACACCAAAGACCGAATCTGCATTTAAGGCTACTATATCCGAAAGCAACAGACAAAGATATAGTTTGGGAGAAAGTTCTAGGAAGGTATTAAAGTATGATGAAGAACTAAAACAACTCGAAGATAAAGAAAGAAAAGTAGAAGAACTGGAAGCATTGATTGCAAAGAAAGAAGGCAGAGGAAAAGGTAAGTATGAAGATGTACTACCTATCAAATGTTTTTCATGTAGTAAAATAGGTCATTTTGCATCAAGATGTCCTGAAAGAGTCCCTATATCCAAACCTAAGAAATCTAGATTTATGAAGAAATGCTACTTTGCTGAAGAAGCAGTAACTGATGAAGAATCTGATAAAGATAATGGAAGGGAAGATGATTGGGATTTCATTGCTACCATTGAAAATAATCATGTGGCTACTGAATCTACTAAAGATGAAAAAGCTCTTGCAGCTCAAGTTGAAGAAAAAGATGAGTGGGTCATTGATAGTGGATGCTCACATCATATGACTGGTGACAAAAGCAAATTTGTGAGTTTGGAATAGTTTGATGGTGGAGTTGTAAGATTCAGAGATAACAATGTTGGTGTGATTCGTAGCAGAGGATCCATTTGCCTTGGTGGTAAGGACAACATTGATGATGTCCTCTATGTTGAAGGTCTGAAGCATAATTTGTTGAGTGTTGGATAGAAGGTTCACAAGGGATATGATCTACAGTTCAAAGACAAAAGATGTAAGATACGTGGAAGTTCCAGAAACTTGATTGCAACAGGAAAACAAACACAAGGTAAAAAATTTCATTTGAATACTACTAGTGGAAGCTATTTGATTGCTCAGATAGATGAAAGTTGGTTGTGGCATAGGAGATTGTGTCATGTAAATTTTGACAGTATTATCAAGATAAGCTCTGCTCAGGTAGTAAGAGATCTGCCTAGATTAGTAAAGCCTACTAATGTAATTTATAAGGAATGCCAAATGGGTAAATAGACTAGAGTCTCTTTCTAGAGCAAACATTTTCATTCAAATAATTTGTTGGAACTACTACATACTGACCTCTGTGGTCCTTCAAGAGTCAAAAGTATTCATGGAGAGAGGTACTTCATGCTGGTTATTGATGATTACTCTAGAACGATTTGGGTTTCCTTTTTGAGAGAAAAATGTGAAGCTCTAGAGAAATTAAAATGCTTCAAGGCTATGGCAGAAAATGAGAAAGGTTTGAAAATTAAGTGTCTAAGATTTGACAGAGGTGGTGAGTTAATTTCTAAGGAATTCAATTCTTATTGTGAAGAACATGGAATTAAAAGGCAACTATCTTCTCCCCAAACCCCCAACAGAATGGAGTTGCAGAGAGAAAGAATAGAACAATTATGGATACTGCCAGAACCATGATGATGGAAGGAAATGTGTCTCAGATGTACTGGAGTGAAGCAATAAGTATTGTTGTGTATACCTTAAATTGAGTAAATGTGAATGGCAATTCTGGTAAGACCCCTTATGAGTTATGGTTTGGTCATAAGCCTACTGTTAAGTATTTCAAGATCTTTGGAAGTAAGTGTTATATCAAGAGAGATGATGATATAGGAAAATTTGATGCTAGAAGCGATGAAGGGATTTTCCTAGGTTACTCTACCAAGAGCAAGGCATACCAGTGCTATAATAAAAGACTAAGAAAGATGGTTGAAAGTGCAAATGTCAGAGTTGATGAGGACTCTATCAAGTCATCCAGACAATGTAGCTATGATTCAAATGAAGACAACACAAGCCAAGTGAAAAGCACTAAGAAACTGAATCTACTTCATATTATTCCATATATTTTGGTGAAGCAACCTCAATCTGTTCTGGTAAATCAAGTTAGTCAGGAAGCTTAGACAAGTGCAAAGGCACAGACAAGTAGAAGTGTAGAAGAGAGATTTGAAGAATCAGAAGTCCAAGTAAGTCCCAAAACTCCAAGGTATGTAAAGATGAATCATTCCAAAAGTCAAATCATAGGAGATAAGAGTAAAGGAGTGCAAACTAGAAGAAAAATTGCAGAAGAATATTGTCTGATATCCAAGATTGAACCTAAGAGTGTCACTAAAGCCTGTCAAGATGAACACTGGTTGGAAGCTATGAAGGAAGAGCTGACACATATTGAAAAGAATGACACATGGCTATTGGTTCCTAGGCCCAAAGACAAAAATGTGATTGGTACCAAATGGGTATTCAGAAATAAGCTGAATGAAGAAGATGAAGTGGTCCGGAATAAAGCAAGACTGGTATGTAAAGGCTATTCTCAAATGGAAGGTATTGATTTTGAAGAAACCTTTGCCCCTATAGCTAGAATTGAAGTTGTGAGATTATTTCTTGCTTATACTGCACATAAGAATTATAAAGTCTATCAAATGGATGTGAAGCCTGCATTTCTGAATGGAGAACTAGAAGAAGTGTACATTGAACAACCGGGTGGATTCCAACTAACAGAAAAGGGAGATATGGTTTGCAGATTGAAGAAAGCTTTGTATGGACTTAAGCAGGCCCCTAGAGCATGGTATGCCAGATTGGACAAATATCTACTGAATCTTGGATTCACAAAAGGTACTATTGATAGCAATCTCTACTTCAAATTAGATCATGATAAGGAATTGATTATAGAAGTTTTTGTTGATGATATCATTTTTGGAGGAGATGATAATCTATGTATGAAGTTTGTTGATGAAATGAAGAGTGAATTTGAGATGAGCATGATTGGTGAAATGAAGTTCTTTCTGGGATTACAAGTTACACAATTGGACCAAGGGATTTTCATATCTCAGTCCAAATATGTGAAAGAGCTACTAAAGAAGTTTGGAATGGATGACCCCAAACCTGTTGGTACTCCCATGGTAACCAGATGTAAGTTATAATAGAATGATGATTCTCCAAAGGCAAATCAAACTTGGTATAGATCAATGATTGGTGGATTGCTCTACTTGACACAAACTATTCCAGATATTATGAATGTTGTATGTATGGTTGCTAGATTTCAAGCTAATCCAAAGGAATCACATGTGACTGTTGTTAAGAGAATATTCAGATATCTGAAAGGAATAGTTGACTTTGGACTCTGGTATCCAAAAGATGATGATCTTACTCTATGTGCATATACTGATGTAGATTGGGATGGTGATGTAGATGACAGGAAAAGGACTAGTGGAGGTGCTTTCTTCCTAGGGAAGAAGCTGATATCTTGGGTGAGCAAAAAGCAAAACTCAATCTCTATCCACTGCTAAAGCATAATACATTGTTGTTGCAAATAATTGTACTCAAGTGATATGGATGAAACAGATGTTGAGAGACATCAGAGTGATATACAAAGAGCCTATTGCCATATATTGTGACAATTCAAGTGCAATAAACATCTCAAGGAATCCGATACTACATTCTAAGACTAAGCATATTTCAATTAAGTTTCATTTCTCGAGGGAGAAAGTGAATGAGAAAGAAGCCAGACTAGAATATGTGCCTACCAAAGAAAAAATTGCAGATATATTTACTAAGCCTTTGCCGAAGGATACTTTTGATTATCTCATAGGGATGCTAGGGGTAATCACCCCTCCTGATAAGAACTAAAAGATGCATTTATTTGCATCAATCTAAAAGCTTCATTACTATATTTTGATTCGGATTGATGTTTTCGTGGCTGCTACTCAGGGGGAGTAGTTAGATGTGTGGATATATGGTTCAAAGTGTGTGCATGGAAAGGTCATGGTTACCTTTGTCATTGATGTCAAAGGGGGAGAAGTGTACTATGAAAAAATCTTGCGAGGAGAAGTACAAAAGAAGTCAGTGTGTTGGATTGATGGTATTCTTTTTCACATCTTGTGTTGCCATCAATGTCAAAGGGGGAGATTGTTGGATATTGTGGATATGGTTGCTGATATGTGGTTGTCATTGATGTCAACACTATTAGCATTTGTTGCATTGAAGACTGTATATGTCGAGGATATTGAGAAAATAGTAAAAGTAAGTATTTCTAGTTCCCAATGGAATTGTGCAAGTCAAGAAGGTGTTTTGTTCAGTACGTTGAATATTAGTTGATGTGGATTAAAGGGTTTATTTTTGAATGCTTCTCGATCATCTACCGGAAGTTTTAGAGGTATGTGTGAAGTTTTGAGTATGTTATGGACTGACAGTATGTTGCTGGTCTCTATTAGTGTTCCTGAATGAAGTGTGTGTAATTCTTGTTCTCTTAGTTGTTGCAGACACTTCTTTGTTGTTTCTTGGTGTTCTATGGTGTCTCTAAATCATTCTCTATTTTTTTGGTGTGTCCACATTTTTCAGAGAGTTCGTGGTTGAAGATCTTTGTGCACATGTTCAGTTTCTCTTATTTTGGTTGACATGTTGATGGTAGCATGTTGTGGATCTTCGAGGTGCAATTAATTAAATTATTATTGTGTTGGAGATATTAATTTGGGTCTCCACTATGTTGTGGCTGACCTTGGTGGATTCGTATTTAAAGTTTATTTGTAATCTGGGCCGACATTACAAATATATTTTATTTTTCTCTAGCCAATGAAGTGGTGATGAAATCTCCTATAGCGAATATATAAGAGCGATTGTGTGATCGGTGGAACACATGCTTCATGTGCTCCTATGTGTGTATGTGCGAATATCATTCAATTGTTAAGCAGAGTGTGAAGAAGAATGTGTGAAGTGTGAAGAAGTGTTGAGCTTAATTGGAACTGTAATCAGGCTTGTGAAGAAGCTATTTTCTCAGTTCACAAATCTTGGATGGTTTTAATCTAAACCCTATTGTTGGACAGTAAGTCCTCTTTTGTAATTGAGCAGTGAGCTCTAGGCAGTGTGCCTGAATGCATGTGCATTCCCCTTATTATTTCTTTTATACTTCTAGCAGAGTATAATCTTGTGGACTAACATCCACCGTGGTTTTTCTCCAACAGGGTTTCCACACAAAAAAATTTGTGTTATTTGTCTCTCTAATGTGTTCATTGTTTATGGTTAATTTTTTATTCATCAGATCTGAGATTAAGTTTTAGTTTCTAATACAATTGATTCACCCCTCCTCTTAGTTGTGTGTCCTTGTTTTTCCAACATGATATGTGTTAGGAATTTTTACATGTCTATAGTACTTAACCATTGTAGTGGAAAAGTGGCCATATCCTATCATTTACACATACAAGTAACTACTAGTGGATCTTCTATTTTCAATATACATCCCTTGCATATTCTAAATCCACAAATCCATGAATATACATTGAGTGTTTGTCCCTTGCAGAATCATCATGATAAGAAATAGATTATTTGAATGTACCTCACAAATATTTGAAGACTCCCACTACTTGAGCAATGCATAGTCTTGTAAAAACCACAAAATGCACCAAAATCCCAATAGTAATAGCATAAGTCACATGAGCCATGTCCTCCAGATCAACAGGTGAAGTTGAAAACTAATCTACATATATCTTAGTCCCCATCAAAATAGGAACACATAATAACCAGTCTATAATATTTCAAGTTGAACCCTCCTAACATTGAGTTCAAATACTTGCTCTGGCCCAACCAAACATTTTGTTCATTATAACTCTTTTGATCTCCACACCCAAAATATATTTGATAGCCCCCCAAGTCCTTTGTCTCAAACCATACTAAAATTTAAGGCGTCAAATCATAAAACACATCCTTGTTATTATTGAAAAACATCATTACATCAACTTACAATGTAATAGCAAGGAATCAATCACTATTCATCTCATAATAAATACAATGAAATTATTTATATCTTATAAATCCCAAAACTGACATTAAATATTTAAAGTTCTAGTACAACATCATAAGGGACTACTTGAGACCATAAAAATATTTTCTTAACTTACAAACCAAAGTTTGTTTTCCTCTTTCAATGTAGTGCTATGACTATGCCATGTAGATATCTTACAAATAAATCTAGAAACTTGACATATGCCAACTTAGTAATTGTGAAAATATCTCACCAAAGCCTATCCCTATGATATGGGAATAGTCATTCACAACTAACCTTATCTTATACGTATCAACACTTTCATCTAAATTGATATTCCTTTTGAACACCCATTTACAACCAACAAATTTTTATCCCTTAAGAAATGATACTAAGTCCCATGTGTTATTTTCCTTCAATTTTTCCATCCCTCATCCATATCCACTCTCTAAGGCTTAGAATAATTGATTTCCATGACCTCCTTCATAGTTCTAGGCTCTTTCATATTAGTAATAAAAGAAAAATACATCTCCGACTAGGATTATACTTGTTTGGTTGTTTTCTATGCCAAGTGGACCATCTTTGAAGATGAGGTTGAGTTTCTACCTCCTCTTTGGAGCTATCTAACTATTTGAGCTCTGCTCTTTGGGACCTTCATGAGTTCCTAGTTTAACCTTCTCAATCTTTGAGGTAGCTAAACCCCATTTTCTTCCCATCATCTTGTAATTGCAACATTCTAGGAGAAGGCATAATCTATCTAAATATAACACTTCTATTGTACAAAAATATCTTGATCATAAGGTACCAAATATTGTACCTTTTCATTCCAATAACATTATCAATGAAGATACACCTAACTACCTTATTCTTTGATTTTGGTTGTTTCTCCCTAGGCACATATGCATATGCCTCACAACTATAAACATAAATTTGTTGTAATGAGGATATTTTTCCCATTAAAGTATTTGTATGAGTCATCCATAAGATATGATTTAGGAGACCTATCAATCAAGTAACAAGATGTAATAACCACTTATGCCTAGAACTTTTGCTCGAATCTAGCCCCACTAAGCATGATTTTATCCCTTTCCATCAATGTATTATCCATTATCTCTACAAATTCATTCTATTGAGAAGTATAAAGAGTTATGTTATGTATATCCCATTCTCCTTAAAAATTTATCAAAATCTACTAAAAAAAACTCACCACCGTTATTATTCTCAAAACCTTAATTTTCTTACTAGTTTGATATTCTATAAGAGCCTTGAACTCTTTAAAATGACTAAAGATTTTAGATTTATTTCTAAGTAAACACATCCATGTCCTAGAATAGTCATTTATAAAAGATATATAATATAAAGATTTTGAGATTAAAGGAACACAAATAAGACCAACACATCATAATAGATCAATTATAACATTCCAAAAGATTTGTGAGAACCAGAGTAAAATTAAAAATGGTTCTATTTATCATATATACAATGTTCCTGAAAATAAAACTCAAGAGCATAATTTGTTAACCCCTCTACAATATTTTTATTTTTTTAGGGTCTTGAAACCCTTCTCACCTATGTGGCCCATTCTTTAGTGCCATAACATTGTCTTCTCCGTAAGTAAGTTGATCTTTGAAGCAAGCACTACCTTAGGTACCCAAAACATTTCTACTATAAGTTTTGAGTTCTAAAATAAAAAAACATTTCTACTTTGCTATCCTCAATTTTGAGCTTTTAGAACTCGAAACTTAGAAAATATTTTTAGAATTTCTACTTTTTGTACTATATTTTTGTGTGTGTAAGCTCCCACTCAATTGAAGATTAGTACAAAAACATTTCTACCCAACACCCAAAATCAAAGGTGGTCATTCTCTACTAAAAATTAAAGGAAGTGAGGTACATGAGAATGCTTCCTACACTAATATTAGAGAAGAGTATCGCGTGTGTGTGTGTAATCTTTACAATTATAAAATTGAGATATATATATAAATATATAAACAATATACCATGAGATGAGGGTGTATGTGGGGAAAACCCCACTCCCCAAGAGCAAAGCCACTTGTATTGATCAACAACATCCATGATTATAATATATTTTATATATTATTCCTCTTACAAAAGCATCACTAACATATAATTCTAGAGTAGTTTTGGTAGCATAACGATAATTACATATAAACTAAACAACCCATACCAAACTCCAAGTACATGTTAGAAATTATTGTCATTAATGTCAAAGTCATTTCATGAAGACCAAGATTGGAGGTGTAAGAAAATAAAATAAAATATATTATTACTAAGGGTCGACCCACCCTTAGACTCTAGGCACCACTTGAGAGGGTTGACCCTCTTCATAAAAATAATTTATAATTTTTATTTACCCCTATTGGGGTGCCCAAATAAAATGTGAAAGGGTACAGTAAATTGAAGGGTTACATCCATTTTGAAAGTATGTGTTGCTTCACAAAGTATCTTCCCTTGGAGAAAATATTTAAGGAGATTGTGGAGTCCATTTAAAGTCAAGCAATTCATTGAAAATCATTCATATAAGAAGAATATTTGAAAGGCACGTAAGTGCAAATTTTTGAAGATATATGAGCAAATCCATATGAGATTTATGCCAACATTTATGAAGGATCTTTGAAAATTCTAAAGGTATATTTTGATGAAGTAGTGAGTAGATTTATGAAGGTGAATTAGGGTAGATGAATATGAAGAAGTCTCAAATAAATTATTATATTGTTTATTAGGAGGTTGGTGCCTCTCATTGGAAGATATTGGTGTCACTTGTCGAGTTAGTGCTCAATTGTAGGGATTGGTGTCTCTTATGGATTGGTACCTTTGAAATAAGCTTTGTTAGTGAATTGGGTTGGTGCCTACAAGAAGATCTATATAATTAATATTTTACCATGGTTTTCTCCTATAAGGGTTTCCACATAAATCGTGTGTTCATCTTGTGTTCCTTATTGCTAGATCTTGCATGTATGTTAGTATTATGGATGATATTTTGAAGTATTACTATCGTGATTAATTAAGTTTTGAAAAAGTAAAAGGCTATTTTTTATACTGATCCACTCCCTCTTAGTATAATTGAGTGCTCTTTAGTACAAGCACCAAAGATGAACAAACTCGAAACTATCACATGGTCTTGGAAAACCACAAGTAATTCCACGAGAGGAATGGTGCCTAAATATTCAAGGAAAAAAATCCAATGAACCCTTGGTCTTGCTCTTTTAGGCTATTTTAAGCACATTCCTTACATGTTATCATATGTCATAAACAAGAATATTTGACCACAAAAACTTGAGTGCTCCAATTTGTCTTCATTCAAACCATTCAAAGATGTTCCATGTCAAGCATCCAAACATATCATAATGTTAGTCAATATTTTAATGTAACCTCCCTCTTACATGATCTTATGCATCATAATAATATATCCAAATTAACTCCCATTATGATGACATATACACATTCTAAGTTATTAGTACTAGCACATAACTCCAGGAGTGTTGCCTCAATATGGGATACCTACTTCCTCACGTCAAGACAAAATTACTAAAGATAAGCAATAGTTCCACCTCAAAATAGGAAATCAACTTCCCATATGAGGAAAAAATACTAAAGATGAAATAGTAAATATAAATAAAATATCAAATATGAACATTAGGAATGCAAGGTTGAGACACCTTTTCCAAATAGAATACTCAATAAATATACTATATCAGAGGTTTACTTGGGGGAAATCCACACTCCAAAAGCAAACCAATTTTATTATTTGGAAACAAATGTTACAATATGAAATTTAGGTTGTACTTCTATAGGAGTATCACCAATATGCAAATCTAGAGTAATTATGGTAACATAACATCTGCAAATCAATCATACAACCCCATAAATGACAATCAAATTGGAAACCATTAAATAGTTTTACAATGCCATGTACAAAATACATGAGCTCAAAAGTGATGCCTAAAATGGTATAAATTCCACTGCCCCATTCATGGTCCTTGTCTTCATGCAATATTTATTATATAATCCTTACACCTTGTCTTATTGTAATAACTTGTCATAGTTGACCACCTACCTTGGGTGCCCAATTTTTTCATCTTCATCCATTAAAATAAGCTTTATGACGTGCATCATAAGACTATCATAATGTTGGTCAAGATTCCAATTTAACCCCCTATAACCATCTTTTACACATCATGAGAATCCATCTTAAGTAACTCCCACCTTATAATGTCATAATGGCATTTAGACGCTCTTATATCATCTTATGCACATTTCAAGATCACCAACATGTGAAAAAGAATGCCACTTCAAAATGGGACACCCTATTCCTTAATAAATAATGTAAGATTTGGCTATGAAGATAGCCACTTGAGATCTAGAGACCTAATGGAAAGCACAAGATACTAAAAAAAATTAATATGATGAGAATAAATTGTATTCCTATCAAAGAATGCAAATAGAATGTATGTACAATATATCAGAGAGCCTTGGCTATATATACCAAGTTGAGACACAGGACTACATAAGAATATGACAAGTGTGTTAATGTAATGATATGAGACATAAAGTGATAATTGTTCCTATGTGTACCCTAAGTAAACATAAGTGATAAGGTATAAAAAATGACCTAATGGTGGAACTAATTAGGCAATAACCCTATTCACACCAACATACCTATTAAGTGCAACTTAAGGGGAAAAGAAAACTTGAAAACATGCAAAGATGGGTTCTAACTACTAGGCTTGATGAGGTACCCATGTACACATGAATCTCTCATGTAGCAAATAAAAGGAGAAAAATCAGTGGGACAAAAGTTCTCCCTATAAGAGAAAATATAAAATTCTCTTTAGAAGATAAGAAGGACAAAACCTCATGTGAGGAAAAAGTCCCCCTTGTAAGAGAGAATGAATAAGAAGTTCAAGTAACCTCTTATAAATGCACAATCTCTTGTACTAATGGTGGATGCTCGACATGAAACGTCGAAGATGGCCCAATATTATCAAATAACATTCCTCCCCTTAGGAATAAATAAAGTCAATGATGTATGTAGGATATCTTCCTAGTCCTAAAAGGAATATGAAGGAAGAAGAATATAAGTCTCTAGAATCTACTCAAATGTCAAAATGCCAGGAGTCTTGATGTTAATTAGAGAAGGTGACAATATAGAACAATAAAAAATTGAAGTAGATAATGTACCAAATATGATGATAAGCCCTCCAAATGTTGTTTCAAAAGATGTAAAATCATGGTAAATACTAATATAAAGAATTGGGCACCATTGCACAAGATGTCAACACGAATGGTATTTGAGTTGGAACTATCAACTTATGAGTACCTATAGAATTTGTCATTGTATATGGTTGAGGATAAGGAGCAAGAGGATCTAAATGTACCCTCAAAGAATTTGAAGAGTGTGGTGCAAATTCTTGTGAGATATAATCAAAGAGGAGATGAATATCCTCAATACTGTCATCAACATCACTATGTGGGATTCAATAAGAAAACAATGTATGTTTAGCAAGCAATCATTCTAATGATTAATAAGACTACACAAGTTTGATCATGAACAATTGTAGAATCTACAAGTGTTGAAAGTGAAGAGACCTCAACCTCTGGATGCTAACTCAAAGATGTAGGAGGAGAAACCCTTATATTTGAAATAGGAGTCACAAAGGTTGAACAATCATTTGTTGTCTCTAGAAGAGTAGGAGAAGTTTTATGGCCTTTTTATGTTCAATACTTTCCCATATTTAGCACTTCTAGAGTAGCTTCATCATGTAAAATATTATCACAATCATCTAAGGGAATTGAACAATCCAAAAAAGGATCGTCTAGGAATAGATGATTATCTAGATCTCCACACATATCCCAAAATTATTCATCATACCATCTTGCCAAGCCTTATAGTTCCCTCTTTTCAATTGGATAATCAAAGGATGATTTGATATATGCATGATATTCTACTTAAAGTAGTCAAGAAATGGACCATTCTACCAAAAGGAAATGTAGAACTACAAACACCCCCAAAATTGCTCGATAATATAATCCACTAGCAAATGTGATTTGACACTTTATACTTAGTGTAATTACAATTGCCACTTGCTAAAGAATGCAAAGTGGCCTTTGATCTTAATGCTTTAAAACTGTCAAAATAAGGCTATGATGAAATTAATATTTTATATCACAAGGAATACAAATTGATAGCACCATAATGAATTTACATGAAAATTTGTGCATTTAAAAAAAGCACTTGAAAAGTAGTTCATATGATCTTGAACAAAGCCCCAAAAGTTCCCAAAATCAGAATGATTCAACAACACCTATGATAAATTGTTTTTTTTTGGAAAATCTATGCATCAAAATTAGAAAATTGTCCATATCAACATGTAGAGCATGAAAAATTATCCCAAATAAAAAAATTGCTCAAAAAATGAAGGTCCTGAGCCCAAGTTATGAGCCTTTGAAGTTGAACTACAAAATTGAAACTCTTAATGGTGAAGGGAACATAAATTTAAAATCCTCTTGTTGACATCAACATGACTTCATAGCTAAATTTGGTGTAACTATTACCATATTTATAGGTGTTGCCAAATGTGGCAGTCTGCCAACTAGTTTATACTTTTCCCAAAATTAGAGGAACTCCAACTAAATATAAAGACTTCACTAAAGTTGGGGTAACTGTCAGAATAATCACTAAATTTATAATAAATCTACCAAGTTGTAGAAGGCACAAAGATTGAGGAGGTCGAAGTACAAGGTGGATTTCAATGTTTTCTTTTTTATTTTAAAAAATATTAAAATATTGAGAAGGCCTTGAAAGCTCAAATTTATTTATGGGTTGGGCGTCAAAGCCACACTTGGAGCCTAAATAAGGGGTTTGTAGCCCTTAAATGGGTATGCACATTATTCAAAGGGGCTATGCCCTCAATTAAAGTGTGGGGCCCAAGTTGTAAGGCTTGGTACCTTGTGGTATTGCTCAATTTATTTTAGATTTTTTAAAAATGCAAATTTAATATATATTTTGATGCAAATTTAATATATATTTAAAAATAAAAATAAAATCACATTGTACCATGTAGGGGTTGTATTGCCTAAAAGCAAAAAAATTGCCTTAAAGGGTAATTTTTTTCAAAATTGATAAATTGGTAGTTGATCTTTAGGTTATTAGGCCTCTTTAATGTGACAACAAGGTCAATTTTGACCCAAAATGCTCCAAAAATATGGCTACCTTGTAGATTTGATAACTAACTCCCAATTGCAAACCCTTATAGATTTGGCCTCCAATGTCTAATTGAGACAAAATAAAAGGAAAACCTAACTTTCTTAGGCACTCTAGATACAATGATGAGCTTATAATTACTCCACCAATCTTCCAAAATTCACTTGCAATAAAAACCACAATATAATCCCCTAGAATCTAGTATTTCTTTCATACCTTTATGATTATCTAGATCATCCAAACATGCAAGAGAAGAGCATGCTCAATGTTTCAAGAAAATACAAGAAATACACTCAAGATCTCCTAAAGGAATAACCAAAGGCACTTAAATTTCTCTAATACCATGTAATATTTGGCTATGGAGATAGCCACCAAAGATCTAGAGGCCTAAAGGAAAGCTTAAGATACTCAAACAATCAATATGAAAAGAACAAATTATATTCCTATCAAATAATGCAATAGAATGTAAGGACAATGTATGAGAGACCCTTGGTTATATAGACCAAGGTGAGACATAGGACAACATAAGATTATGAAAAGTGTCTTAAAATTATGATACAAGACATAAAGTGATAAGTATCCTATATGTACCCTTAGTAAACTTAAGCGATAATGTGTGAAGAGGACTGAATAGTGGAACTAGTTAGTTAATAACTCTATTCACATCAAATACATACATTGGGAATACAAGTTTGAGGCACATTTTCCCAATGGCATGCAAGTACAACCATTCAATAAGATCAGGGGGATGTCTAGAAACTCTAGGCTATGAAATAAACTAACTCCACATCTTCCATCGTGTACATGCAAAATGACGAGCTGAGCTATTTTAGGAGCTTCTACATCACAAAAATATAACTCTACAACACACATGCATCCAAGGGCTAATCATCCAATGTATTTCCAAGGGCTAAACCAAAGCACCCAACATAAACACTCGAAATGGTAGTCAAGATGACTAGTGCTTTCCCATGCAACCAAGGGGCCCAAAGATAACACCCAACACAAACACTCTTCTACTACACATGACCATAGGAAGAAAGTATACAACCAACATGCCAAAGGATAGTTCCATACTACTAAATTAGAGTTCCAATTCAAAAGTATGCTAACAACCACATGACCAATTCTAAAATATTCCTTCTCCATTCTAAGTGCTTATCGTATCATCCCCTAAAAAATAAGATCAACAAAAAAATTCCATTGATACACTGATTAATAATCACTTGGTTTTTTCCTCTAGACTTCCACAAGCTTGCAAAGCTAAGAAATCAAAATGAAGTATATCCAAAACTAAATCATTGTGTATCCATCGCATGTAAGCACAAGCAACCCACACGTAACTCACATGCAAGCACTTACAACTCATACAAGAAAATTCAATCATATGAAAGAAAATCCAAATATATAACCACTCACAAGCCACAAAACGACTTTAGCTCAAATACCAAATGTGAGGAAAATATCATGCATGCATTGTATGTGCTAAAAGATTTATTAGAAAAATCTTCGATACAAGTGCAAATAAAATATGCCCATGGAAATATAACACTTTTGTTTCCTACATTCACCATATCAGTAGAGAAATGTAAGATATCTAATCTACAAAAGCTTTAGCAATAGAATGAACATGTGTTAATTTATATCATTTTTCTACTAAATTTTTTGTATGTTTGTTCACTACTTTGGTGGTTAGTATTTTTTGTGAAAGAGTTTTTTCAATATTTATTTGCATCTTTATCTTTTAAATGTGGAACTTGTTTTCTTCGTATTCTCTCTTGATCATAATCTTCCCCATGATCATAATATTTAGTTTCATGCTTAGTAATAGGAGAAACAACATTACGTACAAGAACAACAATAGGAAGAGTATTCTCACTAGATCGAGCCATGTGGGGATTCTAGTGAGCACTCCTTTGAAAAGGTGGATGAGAGGGAGGATATTTTGACATACAAGTAGCTCTTAAAATCCTTAATGATAAAAATGAACAAAGATGACTCAATGACTAATAAAAATTAGAAAATTAGCCAATAATTAAATTTGAAACAATTGTGAAAAGCAAAATTGAGGCCAATATAAGGTTGGGTAGGGTAGGTAAAAGATATTGTATCAACCATAAAACCCTATGATATAACTAAGAAGTGGAATAAACTAGACAATATAAACCCTAATAAGATCTCAAAATTATGATAAAACAATTAGAAAGTATAGATTTGAAACCCTAATAAGTAAGAAGGATAAACCTTAATGTAAAACCGTAGAGGGTGTGAGAAAAGTTAGGTTCACCAAAATATAAGGGAATACAATCTATTTTACATAAATCTAGATTAATTAAATAATTACAAATAATAATTATGCAACTAACTCATATATACATTTTGATTTGATAAATTAAAATCCTATTTCTAGAAGATAAATATGATAGATAGGGTACTTAGCTTTGGAAACAATGATGGAGAATCAATGTTGATGTTCTGTTGAATCTAACTGACAAGGTATAAAAAATTAGTTTGTTGAATGTTTTAGCTTTCAAACAATCCCAAAAATATTTGAGTTAGATTTGAGCCCCTTGAGATTAAATTTGAGATTTATGAAAATGATCGTAGGTGCAAAAGCAAACTATGACTCATAGGATCAACCTACTGGAATGTAGATTCTTAAAAATCACTTTGCCTCAATCTCTGGTATCTAAATGCTGTGTAACAATGGTATTTAAAAATATTTTTAGGGACTTAAATTATTGGATCATTAGGTTTAAGTTCTTCTAGTTCAATCCTCTTTTCACTATAGTTTAAGGCTTTGAGCAAACGATTACATATGTCATGCATAAGCCTAGGCGATTTTGATGCAAAATAAGATTCCTTTGCAATTTTGATATAGACTAAGATTCCTTTTAAGCTATAAGTCAAAATGTTAGTAAAGTGAATGCTCATTATTCTATATATTCTCTTCATGATTTCATTACAATTGCTTATAAATTAATTACACAAATGAATGTCTTTAAATACCAAAAACACAAGGATTAGTTACATAAACATGTATTGAGTCGACTCACAACAAGTGAAAAGAGGTGAGAAAGTTAGAATTTAAATTCTTTGGGGTCAGTCTTGCACCACTTGGGATTTATCCTAGGGCACTTAGGATTGATCCATGACTAGGAAGTGGAGATCTCACTGAGGGAATGATCGTATGTAAGAACATGCTAGTAAGATGGTGAATGTATTTCATTTGGTACAAATGAAGATGATATAAGGTTGAATGCATGAAAATGAGTGCAAATGAATATAAGCATATAAAGAATGGTATGCGACTATGACCCAAACTTACCACAAGTGTGTGCCACTTATTATTACTATGTGCTTGTGTTGTTTTATCAAAATTTAACTAAACAATTTTAGAATCTAAGTCATTGACCCATATTTCATGACAAGTGGTGAACGCGAACCCATCCATATTTCATAAATAGTACTTTACACAAATCCATCTCTCACAAACATAAACTCACCACTAAGCATAAAATATAAATCAATAAATTTCACTAAAAACTATATCATTAAATTCTGGAAAACAAGACACTTTTAATACATTGCTTAAAAATACCTCTATATGCTAATTTCACCATTAGACTATAGTATATGGGCTTTTAAAAGCTAACCAAAAAATACGTCAAAGTAATCGACGGCTAGGGTTTGTTTGAAGGCTCGAAAGAGTTTATTAGGGTTTTGAGCTTAACATTTGAAACCTCTCTTTTACTTCATTCATTTGTGAGAGCGAAGGGTAGCTGCTGCAGCACATTCAACCGGAACAAGTGCAGAGGCGAATCCAAAATGGTTTGTACATCTTCTTTCTCTTCATACACGAAATCTTTCAATATCATGATTTTTTTTTGCCTCCTATCGATCTGTAATGCAACACGTTTGGATTTAAGTTTATTTACTCTGCGTGGATGGGTGTTTTTAGGAGGGTTTTTGAATCACATTCTCCATAGGCCCTTTTACCCCCGTTTTTGTTTTAGGGCGTCTAAACCGCAGATTCATTAGGTTTATTTTTTTAGTATACGCTCTGCAGATTCACTGGCTTTGTGCTACCGAGAGTTGAGGGAACATATCTTCTCTTTTATGTTCTTATACTTTTTGAGCGGTGGTGTAAGAGATTGTCAAGACATAAAACAATACTGAAGGCGTATATTTAATCCAGTCCTGTATCAGTTAGCATTGGGTGCTTATAGCCTTACTTTCTTTGCTTTTTCAGTGGCATGCTAGCTTCTGTGTTTGTGTGAAGGGATGTGCTTCCGTTTTAATTGCCTAAAGAATTTCTCCTTAGAAAATGGGCATGTTGTTTTCGGTGTAACTATATTACCAAACATTCAGAATTTGGCATTCCTGTTATTAACCTATTTGGGTGGGCATTCTGCATCCGATCTCTGCAGAACAGAGCGGTGTAAGTACAGCCGATTGATAATAAGTCAAGAACTTTTGCCAGGCTTTTCAGCTCCATTTTATGTGAATATTGATCGTCATTAGAGATCTATGCCATGTTCTTTGCTAGATTTAGCCTTCAATGCATGGAAAATAGTTGCTCCCGCACAATTGTTGAGATATGGCATAGTAGTAAATTAGGGATCGTACCATCAAGATAGTTAAGATTCAAACTTAAGTTAATTTACCCCCCACTGTCATGTAATTTCTTTTGAATAGAGCAACAGAATCTCAAAAATTCCATGCCAGCTATTGTTCATGAGAGAGTTATTATCATGATTGGATTGATTGGATATTAAAATAACCTAAATGCTAGGTGTCAGTTCTATTTGGTAAACTTCGGAGATTAACAAAATAGAACCAGACTATCAGATAGTATGCCAGTATCCTTTTAATTGAAAGACTGGAATGGTTATGCCTTATTTAGATTTTTTATTTTTTTTGTTTATCAACTTTTGTTTAAATTGAGTTCAAAGTTTTGATTTGAGTAGAACTCTTAAGTCTCCTACGGGAGGATATATCTGACTTAAAAGCATGACATTTGTCTGCTCTTTGAAGTGGTTTACCTTACAACAGAGTCTTCAGATTTTTTGAATCATGTATAATGAATATAATACAATGATCAAGTAGAGAGTTATATGCATTTAGAAATGAATTTTAGTATTTGAGATAAACATTACTTTGGATGGTTTTGGTCCTTCTTGAGTAAGATGCATTTTAAGTAGTGTCTCTGTTACAATGCGTAGTTTTCACTTGAGAGACTTTGTAAGAAAGCCAAGCACATTGCATCTGGAATGTAGGATGGCTAGGTAGTATTCACCTTTTACTAGAGTTGAATTCTAGTTGTTGTTTAATTCTCTGGAATAGTGCAAATGCTTTAATGTATGTTTAATTCCCAAAGAAATGAAGATGCAATAACTTAAATTTCTTTTGTTATGAGGTTAAAGAAACTCATAGTTATATTGGTTTTCAAATGACAAAAATATTCATTTTTTGTTTGCATTTGATTCATGAGTGATTGTGACTCCTGTGGTAGGGTCATTTGTTTTTGTTATATCTTGAATGCTTGATTCATATAATAGACTAGAAAATCGGTCCTTAAAAATTCAGTAAGTTTTTCTCTAAACAATAAGGATATTGTAGTAATATTAGTAGTAGAATTTTTTGCGGTGAATAAATCTGTGGACATTTAATTTGAGCAAGGTGACATTTTTTCAGTTTGCATCATTGACAAATGAGAACTTATTTATGATATGATGTGAAACTGTATTAGTGAGCTTTTGAGGTTCTCAAACTCTGGAATGCCAATGAGTCCCCCTCCAAATTATAAGGATCATTTACTGATATTTTTTAAGAAGGCTAAATTATTGTGGACTCTTAGCCTGAACTAGGTCTCCAATTACAAAAAAAGTCATCATTGACTGGTGAGGTAGATGTGTTCCTTCTTATATTTATATAAAATGAGTGTAAAATAGCCTATGTAGTTTTCAATCTCTGAAATTATCTCTGCTGGCTCTGCTGGAGCATTTTTGAATATTCCAGTAAATGGTCCTGTAGCCTCACATTATCTGCAGTGTTTTCTTCATATTCTGCTTAATTTTGCTATGTTTTTCTGTCTCCTAGTATATTTTAGTTCAATTTTTTACCTCTTTTGCTGACCCATCTCATCTGTAGTTATTTTCCCATTCTTGAATTCTCCTCGAAGTTTCTAGATTGTTAGTAGCTGTTTTTTGAATACAGTTGTTGTTTTGTACTGTAGGTGACTTATTTTAACTGGATTGTTTTCCTGTGATTGTGGTAACAACTGACAATAACAATACAGCTAAGGAAAAGCTGATGGACCAGATCATATTGTAACAGTCTGTTCAAATTTTATCTGATTCGATTTGTGTATTTTTAAAGTGTTTTTTAAGTGCTTGCAGCAGGCATGTTTCACTTCAAGTAGAAATTCTTTCTGGTGGATGTTTGCTCTGCTGAAACTCTCAAGTGTGATGGTTGAAATTCTTCAATATTTGGGCAAAAGTCTCAGTTTTTAAAAATCAGAGTGATTCTGATTGGAACATTAAAGTTTTGCATTTTTTTTTTCAACATACAAATAGTAAGGAAGTTAAGCACATTTGAGCTTGTGCTGATTTTTGATTTGCAGTTGAAATTATAATGAATGTGATGTATATCAATATTATCTTCGGATTGTATTTTATTATATTAACATATATTTTTTGAATGGTTGGATTGAGATTAGAGATGAAAGTTTCAACCATTTTGACAGGATACAAGGAGGTTGTGTGGCTATGTGAATGACATTAGCCAAAATTATTATTTGTATATGACAATTAACTGATACTGCATGGAATATAGTCTTTCTAGAGGTTTCTAATATTTTGTATGGTATATTGCCTTTTGTTCAGGCGCGTGGATTAAAGAAACATTTGAAGAGGCTCAATGCCCCCAAGCATTGGATGCTTGACAAACTTGGTGGCGCTTTTGTAAGTTTGAATTATATGAAAAATTGAACTGATAGACAAACACTCATTCTTAAATTTAACATTTCCAAACATGACAGTTTTTTCATATTACCTGATGTGGTACTGAGTATTGTTGTTTTACTTTCACAGGCACCCAAACCATCAGCCGGTCCTCACAAGGGAAGAGAATGCCTTCCTCTAGTGGTTCTTCTGAGAAATAGGTTGAAATATGCTCTGACATACCGTGAAGTCATTGCTATTGTAATGCAACGACTCATTTGTGTTGATGGAAAAGTCAGAACTGATAAGTGCTACCCTGCAGGATTTATGGGTGTGTACATTGATCTGATCTCTCTATATATGTCTTGGACTATGATTTTCATATTGAGGGCACAAACAGTTATGGAAGTTTTCCTGATTGCAGAAGTTATTTTTGTTTATTTATACTTTTTTTGTCTTGCAGATGTTGTGTCTATTGCAAAGACCAATGAGAACTTTAGGCTTCTCTATGATGCTAAAGGCCGTTTCCGCCTGCATTCAATCAAGGATGAGGAAGCAAAGGTATTATGCTTGTTTTTGATTTAAGCTGCCAATAAAATCAGAACTGCAAAAACAGGCATCATAATTTCTAGAACAAGTATAAACTAGTTATGCAACATGGAAATCTAGAAAACAGTGAAGTCTGGACCAAAAGAAAATCTGTTAAAATTTGGGTATGGTTTCTTGCTTGCAGTGTCCCTTCTGATGGCCTATGTAACAATAAATGTGAATTCAATTTTGTTTCTTCTCTGTGCAGTATAAACTTTGCAAAGTTCGTGGAGTTCAGTTTGGAGATAAGGGTATCCCCTATCTTAACACTTTTGATGGGCGTACCATTAGGTACCCAGATCCATTGATCAAGGCCAATGATACCATCAAAATTGATCTGGAAACAGGCAAGATCAAGGACTTTATCAAGTTTGACGTTGGTAATGTTGTCATGGTTACTGGAGGTCGTAACAGAGGCCGTGTTGGAGTAATTAAGAACAGGGAGAAGCATAAGGGCAGCTTTGAGATTATTCATGTCCAGGATTCTGCTGGGCAGGAATTTGCAACACGACAAGGTAATGTGTTTATTATTGGAAAGGGCACAAAGCCTTGGGTATCTTTACCAAAGGGTAAGGGTGTCAAGTTGTCAATCATTGAAGAGGCCAAGAAACGCAATGCAGCTCCAACTGCCGCTGCTTAATTTTGGGACATAGGAAATATAATTGTTTTTAATAGCCAAACATTGGTGACTTTAAAGTTTAAGTAGATCTAGAATGTAGTGTAGTTTATGTACAATTTTGAGGCATTTACTGAAAATTTGTTATTTTGATTTTTTTTGACCTTGGTTTGTATTAGATTAGCAGTACTCAGTCTCATAAACAATTTTTCCATATCTTGTTATGACTCTTGCATGGGGGATGCATGAGAATTTCATAATGGCGTTAAATTATCAAGTGAGATGATTTTTACAGTACCATATTCACTCATGCTAGGTTTGACTGCTTTGTTTTCTATGCCTTCAAAATAATTAAATTGTGCACATGGCTATCTTACTTTCAATTGATCTGTGAAACCTAGTATAACACAGAAAGCTCAGTAGGTTTCAACTTATGGAGTAGTTTTCTTGGCGAAAGAGAACATGTTACATTTAGTTAAAACTGAACATTGCATCCTTATGTCAATTATCGTGCCTGTGAGATTTGAGGATAAAATTGTGATGAACAGTTTGCAAATGATAGTCAAAGCTTACTTAGTTATCTGCAAAAACTAGAAGATTCACTGGAAGTTTGGTAGGGGCCTCAACTTGTGGAACAGCAACAGCTTGTTGAACTAGCTGAGTGACTAGTTACATGTGGTTGAATCTAAAACTGCGTCTGGCAATAGATCAAAATGAGAAAGTTTTCAATGATATAAAAAAGCTTCAAGCTCATAAATCCTTGTTTGGATGTCAAAGCCTCAATATCTTAATACCATTATGGTAATTAGGGAAATTATTTATAATAATGAGGATAGTCAAAGCTTCAGTGCATACTGAATATGCTGAATTATGCTAGCTAATCCTTTTCTATAAGCGTTCAGAACTTAAAATTTCTGTCACATTTGATAACTAAAGAATTATCTCATGGCTCTGAAATTTCAATAACTGTCAAGGAGGTAGTTACGGATCCACTTTCACCAGCTGATTTTTTTGTTTCGTCATCTTAAATGGCATTTGTATTAACAGTTGAAATAAAGCAAAAATCATTTTTTGTCTGATTGCTGCTGCGATTCTTTATTCTGTATTCTATTAGTGTTAAGCACTTCAAAGTTCTGTGGCATTTGTTAACTAAAGAATCATCTCATGGCCCTGAAATTATCACTCTTAGTAGGTCAGATCAAGGATCTTCTACAAAAGCTCTCCCTAACCAAAACCTTTCACAAACAATCTTCAAACTTCTCCAACAAAAATAGACTCACTCTTAGCAATAGGGTTAACACCATCCAAATTGGTCTTGTTTGTAAGAGGAACACCTACCTCTCCAATACACCTTAGGGTCTCATTTGAAGCTTGAGATAAAGAAGATATCCTCTAAGCCGGTTTCTTCTTGTGACATTGACTTTTGCTAGAGACCCTACACCTAATAGTAGCATGGCCCAACATCTGGCAATGGTGACATACCACCTTGGATTCCTCATACATGATATGAGAAATGTAAATTGACATTATTATACTTCAATTTTATTTTATTTTATATTAAATCATGATACATTTGATTGTATATTTTTCATCACTCAAAATATGAACATATGATGAGTTTAAATTAATCAATATATTATTCTAAATATTTTTTTGTTGTAATTGTTTTAATTATTTAAATAATGAGAAAACATTTTTAAGTTTAAAAATATGTAAGTATTTAAAAAAAATGCAAAATGATAGTTCAATTATTTATGTGAGATTATATTCACATTTGATTATATTTTTCATTACCTTAAACCTGAGATTATATCCACATTTGATTATATTTTTCATTACCTTACACCTAATCATCTAATATGAATTTAAATAAATTGATATTATGTTCTAAACAAATATTTAATTTAATATTATTTAGTTAATATGAATTTTTTAAAATTTGATAAAGGTTGAATTATTTTTTTCATTTAACTGATTATTTTTTATAGTTTATTTTTTTATATTAAATTATATTATACATTTGATTTTACTTTTTTATCACTTTAAACATATAATATGGGTTTATATTATCATATTTTAATTGTTTTAATATTATTTAAATTATTTTTATAGTTCAATTATTTTATCAATTTATAAATATACATATTTGTGCTTTTCTCATCACTTTAATTTTGAACATATAAAATTAATTAATATATTATTCCAATAAAATGTTTATTATGGATTCTTTACTTAATTGTTCTTGAATTATGAATCATCATTTTAAATAAAGAAATCCCTAAGCACTTAATTAACTAGTTAAAATTTTGTTAGAGATATTATTTTAAAGTATTTAACCTATTTAAAGTATTTTATTCAACTTTTAGACATTGGACAAAAAAATGTAATTTAGTTTTCTACAAATTTAATTTAATCTTTTTGTATTTTCTTTTCAAATATTATATATATTGATAATATATTTGGTTGGGATTTAAGAATTAACAAAAAGGGGTTATCTTCTAAATCTTGGCATCAAAGGCAACTAGGTCTAATATTACCATATAAACCAAGGAACCAATGAGATATCAACATAAGAACATTACCAATTAATATAGAGTTAATTTTAATTAATTGAGCAATAAATTAACAAGTAATCAGTCCAAACCCTCAACCTTAGGCCAAATGACAAAAAACTAGTGTCTAAAAAGCCTAACAAACAAATCAAATTAGCAGCTGAATCAACAACCAATAGACCAACATACTAGTTGAAGTAAGCTATCTACCCAACAACAAAATACATTAGTCTAAGGGGTTGAGGAAAATTACATGGGCTTCAACTTACTACTAAAACCTTTTAACATTACCATTTAACTTATTGCAAGTATCATAGGACCACCCTTACTAAGAGGAGATACCACCACCTCCTTCATAGAATCATTCTTATCATAGTATTTAGGGAAGGAAGGAATGACCTCAATAAGGAGAGAAACTTTGACACCCTTCATGACAACTTCCACAATATTTTGTATATAAATTTGTCTCCTCTTCATAACATACAAATCATCCAACACATAGTCGAAATATACCTTATACTGGTGAACAACATCTTCAATATTGTTTTGGCTTGGGGCCCCTGGTTTTTGAAGATTAATCTAATGAAGGGGTTTGGTTTTGTGTTTTGGAATTTTCGTTCTTCACAATTTTCTTTTGCTGTGAAGTTGTTGAGGTGTGACTTCTGGGTCATGATCCCCCTTTTGGAGATGATGTTTATTCTGTTCAAGGGGGTTTATTTTCTTCTGATGGAGGTTTTTTGTGTACTCTGTTCTGTTGGGCTTTAGCCATGGCTTTTCTTCTCCTTGCATGCTCCAGTGTCCTTCCTTGTCAAAGGTGGTTATGACTACCCTCTCTTCTGATGCTCTCTTTCTATTTCTATAGTTATTGTCTTCTATGGAGGTGAAGACTTCTCCCATTGAGGCAAAGCCCTCTTCTTTTGAGGGGAAGGTGGTTGCTGTTGATCAGATGGAGAGGTCTTTTCTTATCTACTTGTTCCTATCGAGGGGGAGCTTGTGTGAGCAAATGAGTGAAGTTGTTGGAGGTTGGGGCTCTCATTTCTCCCTCTCCTATAGAGGGGAGCTCCCTCCTTTTAAGGTGGGGTTGGAGTTGGCGTTTAAGGTTGGGTGCTGATGCATGAAGGTTATTGTGTTTCAGTGCTCCATAGTTTCCCCTATGGAAGTGGGTTTTTTGGAGTTCCCGGTGTTTCTAATTAGGGGCTTGATGGTGATTTCCACTATCAAGAGGACTGTCTCTCTTAGATCAGGGGTGTTTTATCTGAGCAGTTGGTTTGTTCCTGCCTAGCTGATGTAGGCAAGTCCAATGTTTATCTGAGTTGGGTTTCTGGTCCCAGATAAAACCAGGTTGTAAAAAGGGTTTCAAGCCCTTGCTTGTTTGTTGTTGCAACATGTGTAGTCTTGATAATCTTTTAGAGGCTACTTTGGGGCTACTATTGGTATATGCGTTATTTTATATGCAACTTGCTTAATCTTGTTCTGGGTTCCGGGATCCCATCAAAACCTATTTTTTACCCTTAATCAAAACATCTTCAATATTGTTGTAGAGAAGGAATCAACAACATTTAGTAGCAAGGAGGCACAACTGAGCATTTGAGTCATGTCAAAAAAGTTCCTCCCCACAAGTATGTCCTAGGTACAACAACAAAATTTCCTTGGAAGACTTAATATTGACACACAGACCAATCAAGGTCCTTTGCTAGCTCCCATATATGAATCACCTAGTGCCTAAGATTAGGGTCTTTAAGTTCTCACTCCAATAATGTCATAAAATATGTAATCATCTCTTCACAAGATGCCTTTTTATTTCTTTGCTAACCTCCCTTCTCTTTCATAAAAACATTCACATCCATCTTTGCAAGAAAATAAGACCTCCCACACTAAGTCCTAGAAGTAGATTCCATCAAGTGACCAAAGAACCTACCACCTAGTGAATTGAATGTAAAAAATGCATAAAAAACTAGACTTAAACCATACTAATACCATTGGACACTCATTAACTTAAATGAATCCACCACAACGGTATATGTCTCATCTCATCCATCATTCACAAGCTTTAAAAATCATTACAAAAGCCACCCCTTCCTCCTAACCTTTATCTAGTCACAAGACACCAAAATCCTTACCAAAAATTAGAAGCAATTAGGAGGAAAGGACTCACTCCATTTACAAGTCACCCCTTCTTTCTCTTTGAGACCAAATCCCTTATTAGGTGCCCAATCAACTGTTGCATTACTTGTTCTACCAATGTGATTGTAGGAAATCTTATCAAAAGGTGCTAGTAAGCACCATGACCTTAGAAATGATAATTTACAAGAGCCAATTCCTACAATCCCCTTCCTTCAAAAATAAATAAAATTCTTAAGAGTCCCCTTCTACTTATAATAAATTCCATCCCTTCTCCTTTGTAATTTAATCCCCATGGTAGGGATTTGGCTTCAACCATGTTAGAATCTATCCCAAGATCATACACTAGGTTTACCTATGAACATATTTGAAAGCACAACCCCCTTGCAACACCAAGGTTGCCTTTAGCTATACCATCAAAATTATATTTTATCAATCTCTTATTAGGTAAACTTTACTTGATATGATTGTCTCTCCCAGGGAATTTATCAGGAGGGAAATCCAACCATATAAACCTAGGCCAAGCCACAACCTAGTCTCTTTCCTCCATTGTAAGGGTCCAATCCAAATTTCCATGAAAATCTCCAAATTCCTTCAAAGAAGATTCAAACAAATCCCAAACTCTGTCTATAGAATTCCTCCTACCTTGGAAAATTTGTCTAGTTCTTTCTAGCCAGATATTCCACATAATCAAAGTAAGAGTACAATCCAAAATGAATTAAAAAATATTACTCTTGAATTTTAGATTCCATCCCATTAATAACATCCTCACATTCATGGGGATAACCCAATGATCCCTCATCTAGCAAAAACCTATGATCATAATTGCTGAGAAAAATCACAATGAATGAAAAGATGATTATTTGATTCTTCCTCCAAGTGACAAAGCACAAAATTGGATGGGCCTAGTTTTCGTAAAACTTGGAGATAATCTCAAATAAGAACCCATTTATTAAAAACTATCTTAAGGAAGATAATAACTTTAGGGAGATCCACACTCTAGCAAATATTGGAACTTAGAAAATCTCTCTGCAAACCCTTGTCAAAGGAGAGGAGAAAGACATCCTTAGCCAAACAATATCACTCTTACTCTTCTCAAATAAGAGAATAATATTTTCTTAAAGAGGGATGGGGCATCTATTGAGGGAATCATTCAAATGAATGCACCATTTTCTAAAATTGATAAAGGGGGCACCAAAGTCACCTAATCTCTATTGGAACCCTAACTTTCTAGTAATACTTAACCTTCTTCAGCCATTGGTAATGGAGCTTGATTATTAGTTGTGTTTGGATGGTGATCCTGTAAAACTAGTTTACAATTCCCTTCATGAAGAAAAATTGCAAAACCATTCCCATGAAAAAAATTCGGGTTTTTAGGGGTTCGCTCAAAGGGGGGATTCGAGCGAACCCAAAAAATGGTGTTCGCTTGAACCCCCCCTTTGAGTGAACCCCTTTTGGTGATGTCATCCATTTTGGCACCTTTTTTAATGAAAACAAAGGGAAATTAAAAAATAGGGGGGTTCGCTCGAACCCCACTTTTTTGCCCTTCTCCCTCTCTTCTACCAAATTTCTACAAAATTTTTCCTTTCAAAGCTCAGGTTGAGGATGAAAATGGAGGAAAATTCACATACCCAACTAGATGATGGTAGTCCTCAGAACGAGCTATCCATCAAATACAATTTTAATATATTTTGGTTTTATTATGTATTTTTTTATATTTTAATTAAATATAGGTTTTTCATCGAAAATCAAGCTCTCTATTCTGCACATGTGGAAAAATAGTAGATTATCAATTTTTTTTGAAAAATATGTTCGTGCTAGGTATTGGTGTCCTTGATCTCATAAAAAAAAATAAAAAATTCAATACATACAAAAAAAGCTATGTTGTTTATATTTCGCCTATGTCTAAATTGTTATTGGTTTGACTTCAAAACTTAATTAAGAAATAAATATTCAATAAAACACTATGAAACCAAATGAATGTGCTAGATATTGTAGTTACAAAGCTAAATTAATTTTTTTTTTTTTTTTATCCTTCATAGAAAAAATTTATGTTGATAGCAGATGATCCACTAGCGCTAATGTGTTTACTTTATTTGGTGGTGCAATTAGTTGGATGAGTAAGTGACAGGTTGTGGTTTCTTTCTCCACTATTGAAGCTAAGTATATGATAGCTATTCATTCTTCTAAAGAAGTCATTTGGCTTAAGAGACTGTGTTCAAATATTGGAATAAAACAAGGTACAATGATAATTTATTATGATAGTCATAGTGCGATATGTCTAGCTAATAACCTGATATTTCATGCCAAGACCAAGCACATTGATGTACAATATCATTTTGTTAGATATATGGTTGAAGATAGTAGGGTGAAGTTGGTCAAGGTAGAGAGTTTGATGAGTGTTGCTGATACTTTAACTAAGCCTGTGAAGACAAAGAAGTTTAGATGTTGTTTAGAGACTATGGGCCTTTCGACCCCTAGCAATTAAGAGATGATGTTTATACACCCTCTCGTTGCTCTTGCAAGGTGTTCAAAAAGTGGGAGATTTTTTGGGGAAATGTGTCTCAACATTGCAATTAAATAAGGTATTGTTGATACGTAAGTGACAGGGGGGGTGTTCGAGGGTGCAGGGGGTCCCCTTCATTAGGTCTCAAATTTGATGGTCGATATTTTGTTAGCTTGACTTTCCCTATAAGACAACCCTATTTATGAGGGAATTGTATTACGACTGTGCATTGTGATGTATTTTGAAAGTCTGATAGCAACCGTGTTGCCTCTGGATCTCTAGTTGGTGATATTGCTGTGAGAAGCTTGCTCTACAAGTATATTGTAATTTTTTGTGATTTTTGAATAATATATTTGACAACTTTTGGAGTGTGGGGTTTTTCTCCCGAAAGGGTTTTCTCCACATAAATCACTATGTTGTGGTATGCATGATATTTATATTTATTTCTATTTAAGTTTGTATAACTATTGAAAAGATTTGTAAAGTTTTGCATTATCCTCCTCTTAATATTAGTGTAGGAAGTTGTTCTACTACCTTATCTTCCTTACATTTTTATCAATTCAAATCTAAGACACAATCAAAATATTCATATGAGCAAATATTATTGTTAAGAGCATTCAAGAGCATATTTATCATTCATTTGTTGCAACAATCAAGATCCTATCATCATGTTCAAGCTTATGTGTGTTCATGTCATCTTGTGAAGGCTAACATGCATTGTTGATTTTAAAGCATCCAAGCATTTTCAAGTGTCCAAATCCATCAAGCATTGAAGCAAGATCAAGTTCCTTGGAGTGATGTGTTTGTCTTCAATCCTCTAAGGGAAGCCATTGAAGGTTTGGTGAGTTGTAGCAAGTGTTCATTCATCATTTCCTTCATTGTCATTATCTTTCTATCAATGTTCAATTACCAAACATGGGGTTTGACTAAGGAAAACCCCCATTCAAACAAAACATTTTTTTCCCTCTCTTTCTATGTGCAGGTTATAGGTTGAAGAAGGATTGAAGATCTTGAAGAGCAATTTTGCATTATTGCATAAGTTGTCATCATTGTTGTCAAACCATGAAAAATCAATTACAAATTTTATTTTTGACCTTCCAACAATGGAACTTGTGCAAAATAGAAGCTAATATCCTGGCTCAGAGGACTACCAAAATAATTTTTAGAAGCCCTAAATAGGACCCATTCTCCCTAGGGTGAACCTGTCCTTCAACAGAGCTCAAAACCTACTTTTGGTGATTGATACATGTGTCCTTACCCTTCTCAAATTTGTTTGTGAATTGTGGTTATAATTATTGTACTTTCAAGAATTTGCATTTTATGTTCTAGGCCTTATTACATGCACTTAGTTTGAACATTGCATATCATTTCAATTTGGCATAGATCTATCCTATTGTCTTAAGGATTGAGATCTAGGTTTGATTTAATCACCATTGAGGTTGAAAGTCAATCTTTACACCTTGTGCTCGCTTTCCTAATGAAATTCCTTAGGGAAAGGTATAAATAGAGAAAATATCCCCTTATCCATTAAGGGATCCCCTTTCCCAACATTTCTGTAAGCCTATATCATAAGCATTACCTAGTAGAAGAAGAATAAAATTTACTTTCTTGGAAAAGTAGAGTTTCCTTAAGATTGCAGGAAAATAAGTAATTAAATAATAGTATTATCGCATTAATGCTAAAAGGCATGTACTTATCTCCTAGTTTCACTTCTAAAAACTAATGGTTATTATATTCATGCTATTGAACAATCTAATGATGCATAGGTAATATTTTGTGTGCAATCATAGTTCAATACATATTGATAAATATATTGTCACTATGTAGGGAGTGGTAATAATGTTTGGCAGTGCCTTTGTGTCTAGTACTAAAAACATTTCAATATTGGCATGAAATATTGGGTCTTGGAATTTGATCATGCTAGACATAAAATGATAAGTCCTAAATATAAAATATAAATTGCTTGTACAAGAAATATGTTATTACATGTTGAAGAGGGGGCCTTGTAACAATATTCTAACCACAGTTTCCCTATGCTCTATTATGAGTGAATGTAATTCTATTAAGTTGTTATACACAAATGTATGAGTATGGATTGGATTTTAACAATACTCCTTATAAGACACTATTACAACCTATAGTGTATTGTTAAGATAATGATATGTTAATGTTCCCTAAGTATATAAAGGTTGATGATTAGGACCACCCTATGTGGAGGTAACTAAAGAACCTTGTTTTTAGTAATGTATTACCTTAGCATGTTGAATTAATTCATATGGGTAAAATCATATACCATTGTGATTTATTTCATCTACATGATTTTCCTTGGTTAAGCTAGTCCCTAGCTTCTTTAGGAAAGCCCTATATCAAGGTTGGGAATCCTAGAAAGGAATGTTTACTTATAGTGGAATAAGACACTACATTTAAGAATAAAATTTTGAGGACTACATTAATGGTCCATTACCGTGATTATTAGCAATAGTTATAGGACAATGACACGTGACATTTATTCTACTAGGATTACCCTCAAACATGAGTTCGTTTAATGTGTTCCACATTACTTAATATAATGGTTCAAGATATCAAGAACCAATACACTTATGACATCTAAGATTATCAAATCATGTTGTATGTTATCACATTCTAATCTTAACTAGAACCTATATTGAATCTATTATGTGAATTTCAAATGAAAGCATGGGTTGTGTGAACAAGGTAATTTTGTGTTGATTGATAAGCCTAGCCCCTAGGTGGATAAGACAAACCTTGGCATGTCCAAGTTGGTTTATGAATAATACTAAGTAGAGTTCAATTAAAGGCATCGATATCTTTAAGGGAAGTGTTATTGTATGGGTTGCCAAATGTTGAACTTATGATTTCCTAGCTATTGTCAACTATTATTAGTTAAAGGGAAACAAAAACTTGGTTATGGGAACTTGTGTGTAGGTTTCCTTGAGAGATCATATAAGGAGAACTACATGTGATTTTGATCCATTTGGAAGTGGGTACATAGGTAGTTCTTGGGTGAAGGATGTGGCCCATGTGACCTCAAGTCTGTAGGGAGAGGGTCGAGGGGGGATAAATCCCATAATTTGGGTTTGTTCCCAATTGGTTTGATCTTCTCTCTCCAGAAGGCTTTGGATGAGGCCGAAATGGGTATTAGATGGTTATGAAAAAGTTAAGAAAACTTGATAACTTGGTAGTGGTTACATGTTGAGTTAGTCTCATCTCGTGTTGGTTCTAGGTGATCATTTTATGTGATGTGAAAATTAATCTCAGACTTATATGACTATGTATAGGCTTCTAATTTAGTCGATTGTGATCTACTTATTCTATGTTATGAACCTATCTTCTAGTTATAGTGCTAAGCATAAGTCAAGGAGCAATACTATGATGTTCAAGATTGATAGTAGTCAAGGAGCAATACTATGAGGCTCGATATTGATAGTAGTCAAGGAGCAGTACAATGATGCTCGAGATTGATAATATTCAATGAGTAGTACTATTATGCTCGAGATTGAAAGTAGTCAAGGAGTAAGTTATGATGCTCAAGATTGATAGTAGTCAAGGAGCAGTACTATGATGCTCGATATTGATAGTAGTCAAGGAGAATATCATGCCAGTGATGTCCGTCCTTGATTGCTTAGTCATCTGATGGACTATAGGGAAGATAGTTTATAATGAAGAATAGGTAGGTAGTAGTTGGACCAACCTCATATTATAGTTTTGGCCTATCTTGATGTGGAAATTGGTATCTTAGATTATCAGGGGAAGGTTGTTGAGAAAATGTGTCTCAACCTTGCAATTACATAAGGTACTATTGATACACAAAGGTACTGTTCAACCAAAAATGACAAAGTGTGTGTTTGTGTGGGGGGATCCCCCCCCACGAGGGGTCCCCAAAATAGTTATTTTTATTTTTATTTTATTATTGTAAATCTGGACCGTTCATCATTATGTCTCATATCTGACGACCAATATTTTATTAGCTTGAATTTCCCTAAAAGGCAACCCTATTTTATGAGGGTGCTGGATTGTATTACAACTGTGTATTGCGATGTATTCTGAGAGTCTAATAGTGGTTGTGTTGCCTCTGGATCTTTGAGTGGTGATACTCCTATGAGAAGCTTGCTTTGGAAATATATTGTAATATTTATGATTTCTGAATAATATATTGGGCGGATTTTGGAGTGTGGGGTTTTTCTCCCAAAAGGGTTTTCCCCACGTAAATCATTGTGTTGTGGTATGCATGATATTTGTGTCTATTTTTGTTTAAGTTTCTATAACTGTTAAAGATTTGTAAAAGTTTGCATTATTCTCCTCTCAAGGTTAGTGTAGGAAGTTGTTCCACTACCTTAGCTTCCTTACAAATGGTATTAGAGCTTGATCACCTTTGGTTTCAGTTGTGGGTTATTGGGTTTTTTGAACTAATCCAGATTTGAGTGGGAGCTTGTGAAGAAGACACTTTGTGATCTTGTTGCAGGAATTTTCAGATGGAAAGTTCATTAGGGAGAATAGAGGTGGATAAATTTTTTGGAAATAATTTTGAAATGTGGAAGTTGAAGATGGAGGATCTATTGAAAGATCAAGATCCGTGGGATGTTGATGACAAAAATGTTTCAAGGCTTATAGATCCTACTCAGGCTGCTCAATATAATGTTATGGACCGTAAAGCCAAGGGTCTAATCAAATTGTGCTTGTTAGACTCTATTTTAATCAATGCCCATGAAGATACCTTTGCATAGAAACTATGGAAGAAGCTTGGTGAGATGTATCAAGCCAAATCTTTAGTGAACAAGATTTTCTTGAGGAAGAAATTGTATTCCTTGAGAATGGAAGAGGGTGGACGAATTACAGACCACTTGGAAGCATTCAATATGTTGGTGGCTTAGTTGGAATCAGTTGGCGTCAAAATGGTTGATGAAGATAAATGTCAGATATTTCTTTGTTCATTGCATGATTCATGGGATTCTCTTGTTATGGATATTGGGAGTACTTTTTTTATATTGAAGACTAAAGATGTTGTGGGTTTTTTTCTTTCTGAAGAGATGAGGAGGAAGGTATCCATCAATGCCAAGGACGCCCTGAATATTCATGGAATACCCAAGGAAAAAAGCAAGAAGAATGAGAAGCATGACAAATCCAAGTCCAAGGGGAGATCTAAGTCTCATAGAAAGTCCAAAGTTATTAGTTGGAACTGCAGTAAGCTTGGACATGTTCGTAAGGACTGCAAAGAAAAAAGAAGAAGAAAAAGAAGAAATTTGATTCTGATTCCGAGTCTGAGAAGGAAGATGGTGTCACATTCATTACAAATTTGGAAACTTGTGTAGGTAATGATGCATGGTTAATTGACTCAGGTGCATCTTTCCATATGACCTTTAATAAAGATTGATTTTCTGAATATGAAGAATTTGATGGAGTTAAGGTGTACTTGGGTGATGATTCTCATTTATACATTGTTTGCCGTGATAAAGTTAAAATCAGGTTTCCTGATGGTAGAATAAGAAGGATTATTGGTGTGTTGCATATCCTTGGTTTAGCACGATTTTTTTTATCTGTGAGCAAACTAATAGATGCAGGTGTGCAATTAGTATTTTTTGATGTAGGATGCAAGATGGTCAGAGGTGCTATGGTGATTGCTAGAGGTGTCAAATATGGCACATTGTATATGCTTGATGCATGTATTGTTGAGTGCAATAGTACTTCTGTGAAAAGAAATTTTGTGGAAGAAGTGAGGGTTTCACCTTCAATAGATGGTCATGGATTTTGGGTACCCAAGGGTTCTCTTTCTTCTAAAACAAAGTTACTTGCAAAGAAAACTATGTTATGGCACTAGACACTTGGCCACATTGGAGAAAAGGGTTTAAGGATCTTGAAAAATAAAAACCTTGTTGAAGGTTTGTCTGATTGTAATCTTGAATTTGATTTAAATGTGAGCATTGCATTTATGGAAAACAAAATCGTGCTCAATTTTACTCGAGTTCTCATAAATCTTGTGGTGTATTGGATCTTATTCATTCTAATGTGTTTTCTCCTGTAGATGTTCCTTCAATTGGTAAATCCACATATTATGTTTCATTTATTGATGTTTATAGTAGGACATGGGTATATTTTCTAAAGAGTAAATATGAAGTTTTTAGTCGATTTAAAGAATTTAAAGCAATGGTTGAGTTGCAGTCTGGAAAGAAAATAAAATGTTTGAGGATTGATAATGGCGGTGAATTTTGCTCTAATGATTTTGATAGATTTTGTAAAGATTGTGGTATTCATAGACAAAAGACAACTTCGTATTCTCCACAACAGAATGGAGTTGCAGAAAGAATGAACAAGACACTGATGGAGAAGGCTAGGAGTATGTTGAGTGGTACTGGTCTAGAACAAAGTTTTTGGGTTGAAGCTATAGCCACTGCTTGATACCTGATTAACAAGTCTCCTACATCAACTCTTGTTGATAAGACACCTATAGAGGCATGGTCGGGCCACAAGCCTTCATTAAGATATCTTAGTGTTTTTGGTTGTGAGACATATGCACATGTGCCAAAGGAGAAGCAAACAAAGTTGGAGAACAAGGCTGTGAAATATATCTTAATTGGATACAGTTATGGTGTGAAAGGATACAAGCTTTGGGATCCTGTTGCATAGAAGGTAATACACAATAGAAGTGCTATTTTTAGAGAAATTAAGCCTTCTTTTGTTACATTGCAGCCATAACAAAGTAAATAGGAAGATGTGATTCAATTTCCTTCTACACCTGAGAAATTTGAATTGAGGCCCAAGGATAGATAAGAAGTTGAGGAGAGCTCATCTACCTCTGGATCTTTAGAAGAGAAGGAAGAACCTCTAACTCAACTTGTTCGTAGGTCTACAAGGAATAGACAACCACCTAAAAGGTATAAACTTGATGATTGAAGATGTATTTTTGCTTTGAATACTAACATGGATGAACCCAAATTTGTAGAAGAGGCATTAGGTATAAATGATGCAGAATCCTAGAAGATTGCTATGGATGAAAGAATGTCATCTTTGAAAAAGAATGATACATGGGATCTTGTACCGTTGCTTGAAGGACGAAAAACCCATTGGTTGCAAATGGGTGTTCAAGAAAAAGACTAGTTTAGATGGAGGTATTGAGAAGTACAAAGAAAGGTTGGTTGCAAAAGGTTACTCTCAAGTTGAGGGTGTTGATTATGGTGAGATATTCTCTCCTATTGCAAAAATGACATCCATTGGATTTTTACTTGCTATTGCTGCTATTTATGATTTAGAGGTTGAGCAAATGGATGTGAAAACTACTTTCCTTCATGGTGACTTGGAGGGGGATATTTATATGACACAACCAGATCACTATGTGGTGAAAGTAAAAGTAAATTGGTTTGCAAATTAAAGAAACTTTGTATGGTTTAAAGTAGAGTCCTAGGATGTTGTACCAGAAATTTGGTACATATGTGGTGAGTTTGGGATTTGAGCGTTCTAAATCAGATCATTGTGTTTATTATAAAAGTGATGGTGATCGTTTCTTATTTATTGCATTATATGTTGATGATATGTTATTCAATTGTAAAGGGAAAGGTATGATTTTAGAATTGAAATCTCAACTTGCTGCTAAGTTTGAAATGAAAGATCTTGGTGCAGTTAAACACATTATTGGGATGAAAATTAGAAGAGACAGGTGAACAAAAAGATATATGGCTTGGAAAAAGTAAGTATGCCAATTCAATTTTACAGAGGTTTGATAGATAGGATTGTATACCATTGTGTGTTCTTGTTTTAGTTGGAACAAAGTTATCTATTTCGGATTGTCCAACATCCCCATCAGAGATGGAAGTCATGAGAAGAGTGCCTTACCAAAGTGTAGTTGGAAGTTTGATGTATGCTATGGTATGTACTAGACCAAACATTTCCCAAGCAATGGGAGTTCTTTCTAGATATATGTCTAATCCTGGTAGTGTTCATTGGGATGCAGTTAAAAGAGTCTTCAAATATTTGCGTAGTACCTCAACATATTCCTTGTGTTATCATAGTAGTATGACTAAAGATGAGATTTCCCTTGATATTCATGGTTATGTGGATTCAAACTGGGTAGGTGATGTTGATAGTAGAAGATCCACTAGTGCCTATGTGTTTACTTTATTTGGTGGTGCGATTAGTTGGATGAGTAAGCAATAGGATGTGGTTGCTTTTTCCTCTACTGAAGCAGAGTATATGACAGCTACTCATGCTTGTAAAGAAGCCATTTGGCTTAAGAGACTGTGTTTAGATATTGGAATAAAACAAGGTGCAGTGACAATTTATTGCGACAATCAAAGTATGATATGTTTAGCCAAGAACCCAACATTTCATGCCAGGACCAAGCACATTGATGTACAATATCATTTTGTTAGAGATATGGTCGAAGATGGTAGGGTGAAGCCGGTTAAGGTAGAGACTTTGATGTCTGTTGTTGATTCTTTACTAAGCCTATGGGCACAAAAAAGTTCAGATGGTGTTTAAAGATTATGGGCCTTTCAGCCCCTAGCAATTAAGAGATGATGATGACACCCTTTCATTTCCCTTGCAAGGTGTTCAACAAGTGGGAGATTTATTGAGAAAATGTATCTCAACCTTGAAATTACATATGGTACTGTTGATGCACAATGTATTGTTTAGCCGACAATGATGAGGGGGGGGGGCATGGGAGGATCTGTTGAGGTGCCAAATTGACCCACAACATGCATGTAAGATAAAAGTAAAAATATCTCACCTCTCCTGAAAGAGACAATCAGTAATCAAACTAATCACCTCCCAAGGTCTTTGATGTTGGTTCACAACATTGCTGTTTCACAAAATGGTCAATATGGCTGTAATGTTCAAGGGGCTTGCTAGTTTTGAGCTTTTGGATTGTTGCAAGATCAAACATCTATCTAAACCTACTTTAACTGGGATTTTAAAGAAATAGAAAAAGATAGATCAAGGTTTTTAAACTGAAAAGAATGTTGATTCATTCAACCAATCAGACTTGTCACCTTCCAAGGAATTCCTAAACTAGAACTGCAAAATAAATTAACCTGTAATTGATACAAAGTTTCATTTATTCACAGTGAAAACTTTACAGTAGATTGCAAATCATCATTCAAACAAAACATAAGATAATATTTCATTCCTTGAAAGCTTTTCAAATCAAAATGATTAACCCAAAATGAATACCATTCTAGAGCATAATCTAAAGAAGGTTTAAATCTGGTTGCTCCTACTGTTAATGAAATAGATAAGCAACATTTACAAATCTGGCAAGATCACCAGTGTATAGAAACCCATGTCTTTAAACTATCTCCATCTATGCAAGAAATCAAGAAGATGCATCACCATCCTCTTCTTGCTAAACTGTAAAAAAATGTCTAACTTCCTTCAAAACCCTAACTCACCTTTTCTATCTCCCATCCTTTACCTTCTGAATCCTTCTTCACCCTTCTTAACTTTCCTCTAACCTGTCTAACTCTTCTAACCCTTTTCTAACAACAACCGACCCTTACAAAAGAGGCAAAACGCTATATTAATAAAACGCGTTAGATGCGTCGGCCCTGTTTAGGGTTTACAATAAGTCGGTCACAGAACACGTCAGCCCTAGAAGAGTTTGAAACAAAGTCAAACATGCATTAAATGCAAGGGAACTGACCAGATCATCCTAGGATCTCCCTCATAACTCGGACCAAAACGCCTAAAGAAGAGGCAAAGCAAAACAATGAGGGAGCACGACTTTCAATGCGCTTTGCATTAACTACTTCCCCCACTTTTCGCATACCTGGTTCCATTCCAGCCTTCATCATCAAGAATGTCCTCTGCAAGACATTCACAAGTGGCATAGGCGAAACCATGATTCACCATTTAACAACATTAATATTATTCTTCAGATCTGTCCCATCACATCATCCCATTCTCCCTTGCTGGATTGATATTCATTAATGGTTGCACTGTAGGTCACTGCATCATCCAGCTGGTGCCTAGCTACTGTATCCCATGATAGCCTTAGTTCTTCGCAGCAGGGTGTTCATATTCGGATCTGAAACCTTGAACTAGACTGATGCTATCCTGCACTCAGGAATCCTACTCTCTTCGTCCAACTTCATCTCTTTTTTGCTTCAGAGATGGATGATCCCTTTGTGTCTCTCTTAGCCTTTCCAGTCGCTGCCTTGCTAGACTCAACTTGCATTCATCAAACACCAATGTGAGAATCCAACTTTTGACAAAATTTCATCAAAGTGTTAGCTCAAAATCATGATAAAACTATTAAATCAACCCTTAAGCATCAACGCTGAGAAGTTCGGGATTTTGAGCTAACCCGGGAAAACCATCCTGGGAGGAATTTCAGAAAATTCTGAACCAGACGGATTCTTCCGATGAGGCACCAATATCAACAATAGATTATCAAAATGAACAAAAGAATGCATGAATCATTGAAATTCATTGTACAATATATCAGTTAAAATCATGGAATAACAAGAATTTATCATTAAAACCATCCAATTCACCAAATTTCCTCGTTCCACAACGCCTCCCAGAAAATCCAGAAAAATTCAGACGGACCGGAATTCCGTGAAAATGACAACACTGCATGAATTTCGGGAAAATGAAGGGAAGAAGGAGAAATCGGGAAAATCCAACTAGATCAGAATTCTGTGAAGGATGCAAAACTCTGAACACCAGCACATTTCCGGGAGACTGAAGGAATCCGAGAAAATCTGGCCAGAAAGGAAAGTCCCGAAGTTAGGCAAAAACCCAGAGATCGGCGTGACCTTCAGTCTGTCGGAATGAAACCTATATCTCACGACGATGGTAGATGTCTCGTCGATGGAGCCGTGATCAGAAACTTTGGCATCGGGGAGACACGATTTAGTGTCTCACCGACATGTGATACAGTTGAACGCTTTGACCTAAAGAACCAGGGAAAAATACCAGATAAACATGGAGAATCCTCGAACCCTAAATGCAACCCATGAATAGATCAAATTCAACCACAAACGTAATGAGCCACTAACTTGGATGCCCTAGCGACCAAATCAACCTGAAACACCATAAATCCACGCACCAACAAGCAAAGCAAGAAATTCAAGCTTGAACTCATGCAAATTTAGATGTAAGAACAAAGGCACAACAAAGATGAGAGCAAGTGATCCCAAATCCCTTTGAATTCGACGTCAGAAATCCTACCTAGGTGCACCAATGGTGCAGACAAGACGAAATGGAGAAATTCGGGAACCCGACGGCGAAATGGAATCCGAAAAAATCTGGACCAGGTGGACAATCCCGAACTGGCTCAAAAACTTGAACAACATCTTTGAAACCGGAATTTGAAAGAAAACTAGGAAAATCTGAATGGACCGAAAAATCCTGAACTAGGGTAAAAACTCGAACTTTGGCCAAAACATAAGATTTTCAATATGCAACTTGGGGAAAACACTTGGGCAAGCAAGATAAACATATTAAGCACATGCCAAGGCAAAGCAAAACCTCAAAATCGAAGGGGGAAAAACACAAAGAGCGAAAGCAGAAGAGGGTCCCATTTTAATCAAATTTAAAATGGGGGTGGTTATGCAAGGCATAACAAGATCCTCCCCCTACGAGTGGTTTGTGGGGATCATCCCCTCAATTGGTGTCCAGGGGCAGCATGCCCTGGTGGGGCTCAGGGGTAGCGCACCCGAAAGGAAAATTTTATTTATATTTTATTATTGTAAATTTGGATCGTTCATCATTATGTCTCATATTCGACGACTGATATTTTATTCGCTTGACTTGCCCTAGAAGGAAACACTATTTTGCATTGTATTATGGTTGTGTATTGTGATGTATTTTGAGAGTTTGATAGCGGCTGTGTTGCCTTTGGATCTCTGAGTGGTGATACTCCTGTGAGAAGCTTGCTCTACAAGTATATTGTAATCTTTGTGATTTCTGAATAATATATTGGGCAACTTTTGGAGTGTCGGGTTTTTCTCTTGAAAGGGTTTTCCCCACGTAAATCATTGTGTTGTGGTATGCATGATATTTGTGTCTATTTCTGTTTAAGTTTCTGTAATTGTTAAAGATTTGTAAAAGTTTGCATTATTCTCCTCTCAAGGTTAGTGTAGGAAGTTGTTCCACTACCTTAGCTTCCTTACAAAGGTTACCCCTTGGGATCATGAAGTGATAAGAACCTATGTGTATTGAGTGTGTTTATACACTAACACCTCCCTAAGTGTTTGTGTAAATGGCCTTGGGTTGTGCACATTGATATACTGGTGCTAGTGACGATATCGAGTAGTGTGAGATACTTGATTGTTGTCATAGCATGATTATGTGATTGTGAATTAGGTAGTGGGTTGAGGCATGCAATATGTTGCATCTATTTCCACTTTACCAATTATTCTTTTTGTAAACATGTGATTTATTGTGTGGATTGTCAAATTGGATATAGGTGTTGCATGCTTGATCTAGTCATGGATGTACCTGTGATTTAGACATGAGGTTGTCATCATTGTATTTATGATATACATATGGCCAATCACAATTGTACTTGAGTTGTACATATGAGCTAGTCATGGATGTACTTGTGATGTACACATGAGCTCGCCACCATTGTATTTTTGATGTGTGTATGAGCTAGTCACTATGATATTGTGTATATGTGATGTATGCTCGAGTCACTCCCTATGGGAATTGGGTGATTATGGAATGATATGACCATTGTGTCTTGTGTATATTTCCACATTACTAATTGGTAATGTTTGGTATGAAAACAACACTTGATGGTGAGTTGATATCATTACATTACAATGGGCTAAGTTGATAACTTACACTTAATGAATAGTCATGGTTTAAAGGTAAGATCAAAGATCTCACACAAGAGGAGAGAATGAACTCCCTCTAACATTGGTGAAGCCTCTTATTTCCCACAAGGGGATACTTAGGTAGAGTCATCATGAACCCTTGAGGTTTAGGTTTGGGTCTAGGAATGATCCTAACCTTGGAAGCTTACCACTATCGTGTGTAAGCATATAAGTGGCAATCTTGAGTTGATGCCACCATGGTGAACAAAGAAGTTTTAAAGTTAGCACTTCTAGGCTACATGGAAGATGCTCAATTGATTAAGTTTGGTATTTGTTCTAAATTGATTTTAAAAATAATTAGTAGCTATCGAGGGGTGTTTGTTACATGTTATCTATATGTAATGATTAGTTTCCTATTGATCTTATTTACTAACAAGTTTGGACTATTGGTGCTTTCATTTCTTAATCAATGGCTCCATCATTATCTAATTGTTGTTTTATAGTTTCCTAAATTCCATGTTCATTTGAAATTTGAAATGCTTCATTAGAGGGGATTTCTTCTTGGACGTCCTAAGTTTAGACATACTAAGAGATTATAAATTTGGTTCCAAATGACTTATCCCCCCACCCTCCTCCACAAGAAAATAATCTCACAAAGATGTACTTTCTAAGGGAAAGATGACAAATTTTCATGGTGTTCTAATTAGCATTCAACACATAATATTTTTGGAGACTTCACAAAATATAACACCATGAGTAATAAGACATTTCTTATTAGCCTCATCATACAACCTATATGCTTTTGAAGATTCATAATAGCCCCTTAAAATGCATTTATGACAAGTTGATGATCCAACTTACTTCTTTTCTCCTTGGGAATCGAAGCATAATAAGTGGAGCTAAAAATTTAAAGATTTTGAATAGATGGAGGATAACCAAATCAAAATTCATATGGAGTTGTCTAGTGAAGAGTGGATGAAAGAGATCTATTGCATAGATAAATTATTGTTCTTGCTATTTCTGCTAAAAAATACAATTGTATTCCTTTAAAATATAACATTGCTTGAACCAAATTCATGCCAATTTTGTTCATTCTTTCAATAACTCCATTTTGTTGAGGAGTACCTAGAATAGTGAAATGATATTGAATTCCATTTTGATAGAGATAATTGTCAAAAACTTCTGATGTAAACTCTTCACAATTGAATGAGAATCATATAAATCTCATAATTTTTGAAGGGGCATCCCAAGCCAATTTGCATTCTTGTATGTGTTGAATTACATTTCCATTGATGGAAGCTCCTATCAAAGTTAGGGTTTTAGAATTTTTATACTACCATACATCTCTTTCTATAACAATAATTAGTGTTGCAGTTCAGGTGTGTCAATCACATATATTATACCACAAACCATTGAAAATAAGAGTGTTTTAAACTCTTTTTATACCATTTTATTCATATGCCTTTTTCAATTAAATTTCCACAACTATTGTAACAATAGATTGCTTTATAAAAATTATTTTCACTTATAATTTTTTTATTGCTTCAATTTTTTTTAAAAAGCAGAGAGGTAAAAAGAAAAAGCCTCTAATCCAATTCTTAGAAACAATAAAATAAATAAATTCTGTTGCAACAACCTTCGTACATTTGATGGAGGCTTGAGAGGAGGAAAAAAAATTGAGAATTGTTATGGGAGCTGCTCTATTATTTTTATTTGTTCATCTGCAGATTTTGAATGCAAGGCTTTACATGGCAGAAAAGTAACATTATATTACTAGGCCCCACAGATTTGAGAGAATCGCATCCTTATGAGGATGAAACAAATTGGACCTGATTAGGCCTATCTAAACGATTAGTTATTAAGACGATGTTGATGTTGTGGAAAATGGGAAGACGATGTTGATGTGGTGGAAAATGAGAATAGAAGAGAACAAAATAGAGAAAGTGTATGAAACAGTACACCACAAAACGCACATGAGCTATTAGGCCAAAGAACCATAAAGTAGGACTAGATATTATAAAGAAGGGCTTAGGCCTGACTTTTTTGTGTCGTTTGTATACAAAGTCTCTGTATTCTTGCAACTATGGATACTCTCTGCGATGCCTGCGATGCAGCTTCGAATCTAAAGATTCTGGGTGATGCTGCAGTATTTGCTTTGAATCTAGAGACTCTGCGTAATGCTGCAACAAGAACAACTGGCGTTTCTTTTAATAAATGCCACAAGAGATGGGAATCGTATATAATGTGAGTACTGCACATTTTTAATGTCTTTCCTGTCATTTAAAATCTCTTTTCTCATTTAAACATTGTGTTTTTCCAGGTGGGATCGAATGAAATTTTCTCTTGGCTATTTTCCCACTCAAGGAGACGCCTCCAGAGCTCGTGCAAAAGCAATTGATTACCTTGAACAATCTGAACGTGACTGGTGCAACTTATCGCAGGATGACTTTAAGGCAAAAATCCGAGTGAAGGCTTGGGAGGCATGCATTTTTTAATCAATCAGTTCGGCCGATCCTCTGAGTTTTAAAGTTTTTTTCTGAAAACCGTTGTTATAATATAGGGAACAAACAAAGAGAGCTTCGAACGTCGTCCTTCACCAGAGTACTCTTTCCCGGTGGCACAGTCAAGGGCACCCAGAACTAAATTCAGCTATCATACCAAACCTCTCATCAACTGGGCGATTACAAGAAACAGGATTCGATGCCACGCGCATACAAGGAGGAGGATTAAGAATCTGTGAAAGAAACTTGGAGATTTTAGGACATTAAACAACATACCGGATCTTTGTTTAGTTTCCTGGTATTACTGTATTATTGTTTAGTATGTCGTAATTGTGATTAAATTGCGTGTTTTAATGCATTGCCACGGGTTTTTAAAAAAATCAAGAAGTACTATTATTTTGAGCAACACATTGCAAAATCTGCTATTTTATGGTCCTCTCTCCTTTAACTGGTCTATATTTCTCTTTGAGTTTTCCTTCATTGTACCTCCTCCCTCATCTTTTTTAATTAATGAATAAATTTTACCATTCAATTGAGTCTTCATGTTGAAGATGAGATCTGGGGTTTGTGATGATCTCACTGATTCATACTTCAATAATTTTAATTGCAAGTTTCTGATTTAAACTGAACTCATACCAACTATTTTGGACTCTGTGAAAATTCATACCAACTATCCAATAATTTTTTATTTTGATTTAAAAATAAAATTTAAGTCTAATAAATTTTTTGACATATCCGTGTGTTTGTGGGCCAATAAAATTAACCCCTACACTTTCATGCCAAATCAAGAAAAAAAAGCTAGTAAAACTAATTAACCGTGATGCAGAACAGTTAAAAAGTTCTCTTTTAATTACCAAAGAACGGAACAGTTTGTGACGTATATATCTACTAGAGGGCTCATGGAAATTACAGGACGTCTCACAGTAAACAATGGCGGGGGCGTTCTAACTTTTTATGGAGAGGACAGGTTTATCTGAGGACAACTTTTATTTGTTTTTCTTTTAGGATAACAAAAACTAAGGAATGGAGGAAAAAATGGCGGTCAAGTTGAGTGGAGGGCCAAAGGAGGAAGGACACGGCAACCAAATTAAACACAAATAATTGTGGGTCAAAGAATAATGCCGTCTCACTTTTTTGGGTAAATATTTTTGAGGAGGGTTCGTCTCAAGTTAATTTGGTTGAGGTTGGTTTAGTTGAGAGGGGTTAGTAGTCATGTTGATTAAGTTTGTAAATATTTGATGATTATATGAAATTTTATAGGATATTTGATTTATTTAGAAATGTGAAATGGTATGTTATATATCTACAATTAAGGTTTAGATTTGTGACTTATCATTTAATTTGTCACATTAATATTTTTAGTGAAAAATGTCTTTAAAATGAATTTTAAAATATTTAATCAATATTTAATCATGGAATTTCTAATAGTAGAAAAAATGATTTGTTGTTAGAACAATATCATATTCTTATTCAAAATACAACTTATATGTAACCTTAATGATCTCAATACCTTTTGATAACCATAAATATTGTTATCTCTAATTTTTATATCGAACACAAATGATCCAATATTTCAACACAAAATACTATTCATTGTTAGAAAAACAACACATTATTATTTAAAATACAATTTGCATTCAATTTCAAATGATAAAATATAAGGTGTTTATTGTGCTCACCTTTTATATTCATAATAGGACAAACATATAATATGATGTTCTCCCATGCATATACATTATCACCCCAGTTATTATACACATAAGTAGTATTTTTCACATAACAATACTTATTTAGATAAACCTAGATTATTAGTACTTCACTTTGACAAATACTATTGTAATGTGATTTATTAAGTAGTTATAAATATTTGTCCTTGTTAATCAATTAGATGTTAGAAATTTTCAATCTAAAATAAATATTTAATATTTAATAAATTCAAATTATGGACAATATAATTGGTTATAAAGTTTTACTTCTTATTCTAGCCTTCACATTATTCAACATAAACAAGTACTAAAAATAATACTTATAGTACATTTTAAAACAATAAAAAATAATTGTAGAATGTTCAATACTAATAAATTATTCAAAGATATCAAAAGCTAACCAAATGTTGGTCTAGATGGGCCCATACTTGAACACAAAAGAATTTGTTAATATTATATTAAAAAAACTTAAATGCACATTAATTAATAAGTGAAATAAATACTTTTTTTTTGTTTCATATAAACTATCATAACTATCCACTATGATTTTGTCATTTATAAGTAAGGAGCTCATTTAAACATGTATTGTTGTCATATTGAAAAAATACAATTCTTATGTGTACAATTATTGGGGTAGCAATGTATATGCATTGGAGCACTTCATACTAATAGTTTTTCCTATCTCAAATATAAAAGGTGAACACAATAAATACCTTGTATTTTCTCATGAAATGTGAAGGATTGTTAAAAGGTCTTATGATCATTTAAATTTGAATATAAGTATTTTAAATAATAATGTGTTGTTTTTATAACAATTTTTTGTGTGTGTTCAACTATTAGTCTATTTGTCTTGTATATAAATGTTAGAAATAACACAATCTATGTGAAACATAGAAAAAGAGAACCCTAGGTCCTAAGTGCAAAGAACCTAGGATGTAAGGGGCCTTTTTCCTAGGGTTTCATTGAGATGTAGATCAACAAGGTGATTAGATTGACTTACAACCATGAAGGTGAGCCAATCAGACCTAGATCTACATTTGATTGAGGATGGGAATGGATTGGAATTTATTTATATGATTACCCTAATTAGATATGTTCCATAATGTGAAAAATGTAAGATACTAACAACTGAAAATTGAAATAGTCAAGTTTTGGTAGATCTGAAAAGTGTAGATAACTATGTACTTGCCCAAAAAATCTTGTTTTAGCCACTATAGAAGGGCATAGTCGCCAAGTGGCAACTGAGTCTTTGATAGGGTGTCCTGCTCAACTTTTGGGGTCCTCTACTGGTAGATTTGAGATCCCTATTTCCACTTGCAGAGTTATTGGAATGTCATTAGTAAATTTTGTAAGTGAGTTTCTATGATTTGAAATCTTTTAGGGCTTTGAATGCAACAATGTAAAATGGATCTTGGTGCAGGAACACCATGGCAATTGATGTAAATATGGTCTTATGTTTGGATTTTGGTGTGTTGAGTCTAATATCATCTAATAAGGTCATAATAGACCATTTGAAATGTAATTAGAGTAATTTGGGGTCAATCTTGCAAATAGTGTAAAATCTTGCAAAAGTTGTCATGGGAAAAAAAAATAAAAATGCAAAAGATGGAAGCCCAATGGTCAAGTAGTTCAAAAGGCATTTTGGGTTGGTTATGATAGTTTTTGGGTGTATGAGGTTTAAATACAATGTGTATGGGTCGAATATAGGTGCTGGTGTTAATTTTTGTTGAAAGCAATAAGAAAACCTTCAAATTTCTATGTTTTTCTAGTAAATTTGCTACTCCAGGCTATAGTACGGATCCGTACTGATTGCTTTTGATCAAAGGTAAATTGGATTTGATGGATATATGAGTTAACTTCATTTTGGGCTTGATTTAATTAAATTTCACAAAGTGTGAAGAGATTTATTAGCATTTTACTATGGACGGTCTGGAAACCTTATTTTGAGGGTTTTAGGGTGAACAAAATGCATTAATGACCCATTCCACTAGTAGAATTTCTTGAAACTTGGTGGAATGGGTAAATTTAAGTAGGGTTTAATGGTAGTGTAGATTTTAGGAGCAGGGAGTAGGGATTGAAGGCTTTTTGATGCCGCCCTAGATGAAATTTCATGGGTTTTGGCTTAAAAATGATGGAGCGGGAGCTAAGAGTTGGAGTTTGGGGAAATAGCATTGATAAAGTGTGGGAGTTAGTTTATGAAGCATGGGAAGACCCTAAATGATGTGTTTGAGGTGTTGGCTAGGTGAAATAAGGTGTGGAGAACAAAGATTCAATAAACCCTCCTTGTTCAAGCATGAAAATGGCCTAAACAAGGGTTTCGTAGTTTGATGATCTTGTGGTGGTTTCTATTGGAAAAATTTGTTGATTCAAACCATTTTTGGTTTGGGGAGAAAATTGGAATAAAGTTTAGTGGCTTGTGTGTGAAGTTTCACCAAGTTGCTTTGGAAAAGTGGTCTAATTGGGCTTAAGGGCAGCGTAGTAGTAGAGATTTGGGGTTGATGGTCCAAGGAGACCCTATGAAATTTTGAGATATATTGGAGTATGCCAAAAAGGATATTTGGAATTCTTAGCCTTTTGTGGGTTTGAGGAGTATTTTGAAAGATATGCTTAAATTCCACTATTTGGAATGCTACAAGGGGAATATGAAGGAATAGAGAAATAAGGCCAAGGTAGAGTTTTGAAGGTTGAAAACTTGTTTGAAATAGTTTGAATTGTGATTCTATGACAAACTTCTCCCTTGTCTACATCAAGTGGTATTAGAGCATCTAGATTTTGGTCTTTTGAAGGGGAAAAGATTAAAGTTTGAGTAAAGGAAAGTTGCAATTTGAAGGATCAAGATGCATCCTAAAGGAAGTGGAGCCATTGGTAGGGAAATAAGGTTGTTAAGGGAATAACAAGAAATTTTTTTAGCCAGATTTGTAGCATTAGAGACAAAAAAGGTGAGGAAAGGCCATTGAAGAGGATGAGAGTGACCGAGAGGAAGAGGAAGAGGGTGAGGATGAAAAACCTCTAAGAGGAGTCCGAGGTAATGATGAGTTGGACCTTGAGGAAAGAAGGATGGTTAAAATGTTGAAGGCTGTTAGAGGAGATGCTTCTGGTGAGAAAATAGATTTTCCAATGTATGTGGAAAGTTGGATGTAGAAGAAGTACTCGATTGGATTGATGCAATGGAAAATTACTTTGAATACAAGAAGGTTGCAAAATAACAATAGGTAAAGTTTGATAAAACTAAGTTGAAAGGTCCTCTTCTAACATGGTAGAATTATGTTTAAGAGGAAAGCGTGAAAAAAGGAAAAGCGAAAATAAGTTCATGGGATAGGATGGTGTCAAAGATTAAGAGCCAATTCTTGCCAGGTGATCATGCAATACAAACTTTCAAGAAGTTACAAAGCTTAAAGTAGAAGGAAAAGGATGTTATGGCCTAAACTGAAGAATTTCACAAATTAAGCATTAGAGCTGGTCATGTTGAAGATGAAAATGAGAAGATAGCAAGGTACATGAATGGATTAAGATTTCAAATTTAGGATGAATTGAGTCTTGCTACTCCTAGGATAGTTGAAGAATGTTTTCAATTGGCTGCTAGGGAAGAAGAGAAACTAAAAAGAAGGCAAGAAAGATAAGGAAGAGGTAGAGGCATAACTAGTAGAGGAAGAGGTTCAAGGCATTCCTATGAGGACCAAGAAGATGCAAGTAAAAGCAAAGACCAAGTTGCTGATCAAAGAGGTGGATTTAGATGTTTTAGAGGAAGATTTGGACAAGGTAGAAGTTCAAGTTCATTTTCAGGGAGATGTTACCATTGCAATCAGTTTGGGTATCAAGGATGGAAGTGCCCAGATAAACAAGCTTCTACTTCAAGTGGTGGTGATAAGAGAGTTCAATTGATACAAGAGGATGATTGTGAAAGTATTAATTCTCCTAATCAACTTGTTGCTCCAGAAGTTGGAGAATCATTAATGGTTAGAAGAACACTCCTTAAAGCATCCAAGGAGAAATAATCAACACAAAGGAGAACACTTTTCAAGACCACTTGTAAGTGCAAAGGAAAGGTATGTAAAGTTGTAATAGACTCTGGAAGTACTGATAACATGGTGTCCATAGAAATGGTTGATAAATTGAAATTGGAAAAGATTCCTCATGAAACACCTTATAAAGTGTCTTAGCTGATTGAAAATAATCTATTTTGGTTAATGAGCAAGCTTGGGTTGAGTTTAATATTGGTGGATATAAGGAAAAAATACTTTGTGATGTGTTGCCTATGGATTGTTGCCATTTGTTACTTGGAAGACCATGAAAATTTGATAGAAATGGAATTTATGATGGTAGAAACAATACTTATTAGATTGAAAGGGATGGAAACACTTGCACATTGAATCCATTGGTAGAGGATGATAAAGGTCAAGGTAGGGAAGCTAAGGTGATCATGTTAGACAAGAAAGAGTTTATAAGGCTTGAGGAAGACAAACATGAAGAGTTTTCAACCACCACAAAAGAAGATGCTAAAACAATAAGTTTGGAAAATGATCCAATATTGGAGGGAAAAGATGATGATTTGGTGTCAAAACCTAATAAAGAGAAGGTCAAGGATGAATTTATTGTGGGAATGCAAGATTGGTTATAAAAACATGTTAAGGTCATGATAGGAAAAGTGCTTTGTTCATTGATTGCAAAAGAGGCTAGTGGATAGTTAAATTCTGTCAGTAAAGAGGTTTGTAAACCTAATAAAATAGGGATTCTAGGGGTAGAGAATCTGAAAGAAGAGGAGAATGAAAAAGGTAGAGTGATTCAAGGTGAATTACAAGGGTGTATGGGTAAGTTCAAGCATGCAACAAAGGTAAGGAAGAAGATAGTTCATGGTGAAAATGGTAAAGGTATGCTTGCAGGTATGAAGGTAGGTTTAGCATCAGTTCTAGATGATGGAAAAGTCAGAGAACATCCATCAAGTCAGTTGGTGAAGTTGGAACAGTTTCTAGATGTCAAAGAGTTCACAAATGCAAAGAAGAATGCAAATATTCAATACTTGACTCATTGTAAGGGGTCACCAAATGGAGATGCAACTTGGAGATCATTTAATGATGGGATGCAACATGGTTTTAGTCATAGCATATTCCTCAAAGGGACTTGCGTTATTTTCAGTCCAGGTGTATGGTGTAGGGGCACCATGGCAATTGATGTAAATATGGTCTTATGTTTGGATTTTGGTGTGTTGAGTCTAATTTCATCTAATAATATCATAATAGACCATTTGAAATGTAATTAGAGTCATTTGGGATTAATCTTGCAAATATTGTAAAATCTTGGAAAAGTTGTTATGGGAAAAATGCAAAAAAATACAAAAGATGGAAGCCCAACGGTCAAGTAGTTCAAAAGGTAATTTGGATTGGTTGTGTTAGTTTATTTTCGGTGTGTGAGGTTTAAATACAATGTGTATGGATCAAAGACAAGTGCTAGTGTTCATTTTTGTTGAAAGCAATAAGAAAACCTTCAAATTTCTATGTTTTTTTGGTAAATTTGCTGCTCTAGGCTACAATATGGTTCCATACTGATTGCTTTTAATCAAAGGTGCATTCAATTTGATGGATATATGAGTTAACTTAATTTTGGGCTTTATTTTATTGAATTTAATAGAGTTTGAAGAGATTTATTAGCATTAAATACTATGGATAGTCTGGAAACCTTGTTTTAAGGGTTTGAGGGTGAACAAAATGCATTAATGAACCATTCCACCAATAGAATTTCTTGAAACTTGGTGGAATGGCTACATTTAGGTAGGGCTTAATGGTAGTGTAGGTTTTAAGAGTAGGAAGTAGGGATTGAAGGCTTTTTGATGCTACCCTAGATGAAATTTCATGGGTTTTGGCTTAAAAATGATGGCTAAAAGTTGGAGTTTGGGGAAATAGCATTGATAAAGTGTGGGAGCTAGTTTGTGAAGCATGAGAAGACCCTAAATGATGTGTTTGAGGTGTTGGAAAGGTGAAATAAGGCATGGAGAACAAAGATTCAATAAACCCTCGTTGTTCAACAATGAAAATGGCCTAAATAAGGGTTTTGTAGTTTGATGATCTTGTGGTGGTTTCTATTAGAAAAAAGTTGTTGATTCAGACCATTTGTGGTCTGGGGAGAACATTGGAATAAATTTTAGTGGTTTGTGTGTGAAGTTTCACCGATTTGCTTTGGAAAAGTGGCCTAATTGGGCTTAAGGGCAGAGTAGCAGTAGAGATTTGGGGTTGATGGTCCAAGTTGACCCTATGAACTTTTGAGATATGTTGGAGTATGCCAAAAAGGGTATCTTGAATGCTTATCCTTTTGTGGGTTTGAGGAGTATTTTGAAATATATGCTTAAATTCCACTATTTGGAATGCTACAAGGGGAATATGAAGGAATAGAGAAATAAGGCCAAGGCAGAGTTTTGAAGGTTAAAATATTGTTTGAAATAGTTTGAATTGTGATTCTAAGACAAACTCCTCCCTGCTCTGCATTAGATCTTCAAGATCTCTCAAAACATGCAATCTACACATCTAAAGAGAGAGAAAATGTTGTGGCATATAGGGGTTTGCCTCAGTCAAACCCTGGGTAAGTGTTCCCATCTCCATACATTTGGAAATATCAATGATAAAATGATAATTGAAAGGAAGGAATGATGAAATCACAATGTGCTACAACTCACCACCCTTCAATGGCTGTCTTGATGGACTGAAGACATACACATCACCTCAAGGGTTTGGATCTTGCTTTGCTTGAATGCTTGAATTATTTGGAGACCTACAACAATGGTTAGAATTCACAAAACCATGATAACATGATAACATAAACTCACAAACACTTTGACATGATGCTTGGATCTTGAATTGCTGCAATAAATTTTTGATATGTTGCTATTGACTTTCTCTATGCTCTTAATGTTCTTGAAGTTCACCTCTTGCTAGTTCATAATCCTTAGATTTCAAATGGTGAAAATACTATGTATTTATAGGCATTTATCCAATTTCCCAAAAAATAGATCCTGGAAGCTAACATTTGTAATTTGAATTTTGAATGTTAAAATGCCACCAACAACATACATCCAAAAATGGATCATGGCTAAGAAGAGGGACACATTCACCCATGGGGAAACACACTTAGTCAAGGGAAACACATGAGTTGGATGCATTTATTCCATGCTTGCAGTTTATTGAAAAATGATAGAAATCAGGCCTTGGAATGCATAATTTTAGGACATTAGAGGGTCAATTAGGCTCAATAATTTAGGGTGGCCAAAACATAATGTGAAATTGTTAAGGGTGAAAATTTTCTACACTAAATTTAGCCCCCACTTTAGTGGGAGTATGAACTTACGCTCAAAATCACACTAAAGTAGAGACGTATAAATCAAGAGGGGTTCGATTTTCCAAATGTTGAAGATATAGGATGACAAAGGATCTAGGGGTCCAGAGCTCTCAAGCCCCTAGGATCCAAGATCCCATGGAAAACTAACATAAGCACAAAGGAACACACACATGTATGATATGCAACAATACAAGATACACAAACATACATGTCAAAAAACACATGGCATAATGGAACATAAAGATGATAATAAATGAACACAAACATGATGTAGACACGAAGAAGACACATGGAAACACATAACACAAAACATAAGGTTAGTACTAAAAGATTTGTCTTGGTAAGGTAAAGAGACCTCAATATTGTATTGTCTCAAATACTAAACATCATCCATTAGATAAATGAATGCTCCCATGAGGATTGAAGTCATACACATTACTCATGGGATGCATGGCTCCACTGGAAAGCAAGGTATGTTATTCTAGGTGGCCATGTTAAAATAGTTTTCATGAATCACACCATAGCAAAGTTTGATATTTTCTAGGTGAACCATAAAATAGAGGGCACACAAGATAGCGAAGGCTAATTTTCACTAGGTGAGCCCCCAGACAAGGTAAAATGAGAAACACACAAGTGAGGACCGATTTTCACTAAGTGAACACTCATTAAAACCATACCAAGAGTTATACTCCCTGATAACCTTGATAAGGTGCCATAAATGATCAAGATGTTATGCTAATGCCACACTAGGTTCAATAGTCATGAACAAAGTGAAGCGAAAATGCAAAAATCACCTTAGGGGGTGCAAACAAAAGTTCACCTTAGGGGGTGAAAACAAAACTCACCTCAGTGGGTGCATAAATGGCATTTGGATAAGGTAAAAAAAAAAGGTAATTTATCAACAAAAATCAAAGGGGCATAAAGCTTAATTCATGAAAGGTCACACCTTAGGGAGCATCACACATGACATCACCACCAAGAGAGGACCAATCATAGAATAAAAAATATCACCTTAGGGAACACCAGCCATAGCATTACCACTAAGGAGAAAGTCATATGCCAAGAAAGATCACAATCTTATAGGACATCAAGTCTAATATCACCACAAAGGAGACATGTCACATGGATTAAGAAGGCCACACCTCGGTTGAAAAGACCACACTTCCTAGGAGATGTATGCTACAATCACTAAGAAGGGACTATTTCTTATGCAAATAACAAATAGGGGACCATATTCCCTCCCTTAAAATGTTAGTGTACTTGCTCACTAAAGTTTTAAGGAGACACAAAAGGGATCCCTTGCTATAAGGAATACACCTAGGACAAGGCTCCCTAACCCCTTGCCCCCCAAGTATAGAACACAGATGAGCCCAAAATAAATGATGTGTTGCTCCTTGCAAAATAAAATATGATTTCATAAAGCTAATTTTATACCCCCATGTATGGTAGTGAATATGTTAGGATACTACAAATACCACATGGCAAGGAGCGACAACTAATACTATTGATTAAGTGAAGATATTTTTGATGTTTTTGAATGACAATAACCTAGACCTCTTATTGTTTCTTTTGAACAGAATGGTGTGTTGAGATGGGGGTGAATCAACATATATTAAAACATAACCATTCCCATTTGAAGATTAACAAAACATCACACAAACTAAAAAGAACAAAAGAGACCACATGCAACACATAAAGACACCGAGATTTTTTACATGAAAAACCTAATGAGGGAAAAACCACGGTGAGGGTTAACTCACAATATATGTAGCTCATTGCTAAGAATTACAATGTTGTTTAAGGGTCATTGCCTATGGACTTGAAAACTAAGGTGACAACCTTAGAGAAAGATACAAAGGACCTGATGAGAATCACTATCTTAGAGCATGATACATGAAAATTAGAATGAGAAAATCGATTATGAACTACTATTAAGAAGCAGATCTAACACATGCTGATATTTTAGTTGCTTTTTCACACAATCAATCCTTCACATTTAATTCAAACACTTCATCCTTTTCATAATGCTTTATTCATATTATCTTTGCACACCATAACCATCACAAATTATTTTTTCTTCTTTATATATCTTTCACAACAACTCAAAACCACAAATAGGTCGACACTAAGATGTCCTTTAGATGAAACAAATGATATTGCATGAGTTGTTTCTAAAATGTATACAATATGAAAGAAAAAATGTTGTAGATCAATACATGGTATGTCAGGGACCAATTACATCACAACACTTTCTTCAAAACAAGATTAATTGATTAGGATCAACTGCAAATGAAAGAACCCATCCATTTCAATCCAAATAAAATCAATACCATTAATATTATCATTTTTTTATCTTCACATCACTGGGGAGATACCAAAAACATTATGTAGAACAAGATGTGAACAATGTAGGTAATCAACAACATTCCTACAACCTTCTCTAGAAAAATCTAATCACTATATTTTAGCACAAATGAAGAAACTTACAGAAATTGCAAGAACAAAGCATTCCAAACAAATTGTAGCACACTTTATTCAAAAAATGAACTTGCAAACCACTACATAACTTGATACTGTTAAGTAGTATGATTTGGACACCATTTAATATGTTCACAAAATTGTATGGTAGAAACTTTAGTTCTAGAGGAATGCAGATCATTCCAGTAAGCCCTCATCAACACATTACACTTCTAGAGCACAAATCAAAACATTGTTACTTGTAAATTTCACTATAGAAGGTGTGATGACTTGATATATTGCATACGACACCTTCATATCTTGAACAATATATTAGCATCTAAATTGCAAGATTGAATCTTGCTCAACGGAAGGATGTAGACCATAATACCACGACTCTACCTTAGAGTCTACATTGTGAATGCTTTAGTGAAACTTCTACACCTTATTATTGTGCGAGGTACAAATTGAAATGATATAAATGTAGAAATATTGTAGACACATCAGGACATGCGTATCATCCTCCGCAACACACTTATAATACCATTTTTCTTTATATTCCATTACAGACTTGCCTCAACACACACCAACACACTCCAACTATCTCCAGAGTATGTGAATACTTCAACATCACATTTGACATTAATGACAACCCATATTGGGTTGAAATAAACGACAACACTTATTACCAATAGTTTCTTGCATGTTAGGCTCTATAGGAAAATAGATACCTTGTTCTTTTACACCACATCCTTTTCCCTTATAGCCACATTGTTTCAAAAGTTGATAACCTCTTCCATAAATGGCTTCCATTTCTTTCAAAGAAGGTGGATTTTCATGATCATGTTCATCATATGTAGATGTGTAATTTTTGTTTTCTTCTTCTTTGCTAAAATTTGTAGACTCAAATGTTTTTGATGACTCAAATTGTATTGATATCATGGCAGCTTCTTTCTCTTTTCCTGATTTTGGTTGTATAAGCTTGTATTCCCCATCAGATCTAGGTGTGAAATCTAGTGATCCCTAATCATCATATACAATTTTTTTCATCGATGAAAGACACTCATTTTTGTCTAAACGTTCCAATTTTTTAGTTGGTATCAATTTTCTAAGTGGATTCTTCATTATTGCTTCGATTTGTAAGCAATTTTCTGGTTTAGGATCAACTTTTATCATGTAAACCTTTTTTTTGTAAGTGTATTTCATTAGACGATGTAGCGTTGAAGGCACTCCATTAATTTCATGAATCCATGGTCTACCCAAGAAAATATTATATGAAAAATCATGAGGCATGACATGGATAGGGGTTTGTAACATCACCTTACCAATCTTGATAGGTAATATTATCACACCAAGTAGTTTTTTTCCCATATTATCAAAACCACAAATAGAAAAATCAGTTGGTTGAATTTTAGTCTTATCTGCCCCAATTCTATCCAAAAATTTCACACTAAAAAAATTAAGCCATGAACCATTATCAATAAGGGTATGCCTAATCCCAACCTTTTTAATAACAGACAATATCATCAAAGGGTCAATTTGTTTTTATGTTTCTAAAGGAGGTAATTCACTTTGATGAAAGATGATGTCCATACTAGGTGAATTCATATTTTCTCATACTAGGTAATTCAATCAAAGTTTCCAAATCATTTGGTTGTGCACTAGGAGGCATGAAAACTTTCTACAAAGCAGTTTGAAGTATACCATGGTAAGTAGGTGATGTTTGAATCAAATCCCAAAGAGAGATCTTAGTAGGAGTGTTGTGGAGTTGTTCTACAAGGTCATAATCCTTTCCACTGTGTTGAGGTAAATGGGGGCACTAGGTAAAATAGGTTATGGGAATGGTATCGAGGAGGGAATGTCTTGGGTTTGTCTTGGTTGCTTATTTTTCTAGTGTTGTATGTGTGAACTATTGTGTGATAAATTGGTTGCTGCAACACATAATTACTAGTAAGCTGTTTTGCAAAGCTTATGATATGGCCATGAGGTTTAGGAGGTTTTATAATGAGAGGACTCTTAGGAGATCCAAAAGGAGTGTTAGGAGGTCCAATAATTAGAGGAATCTTTAGAGGTCCAAAAAGTATTTTAGGAGGTCCAATAATTAAAGGATATCTAATGGAAAAGTGTGTGTTCATAACCTCAAAGAATTTGACTTCTTGTTGATGATTTTCTAACAAGGGGGGATCTAAGGTGACCTTAGCATTGTCATCTAACCAAGCCATCTTACTATATTTTGAAACAAATGTATCAATTTGGTTTAATCCTCTTTCCCAACAATATCTTCCCAAGTAGGAGAGGTAGGGGGAGAGAAAAAAACAAGATTCTCATGATGCTCAATGATTGGATCTTCTAACCCCAAGGTACCTTCGTGACAAGTAGGAGAGATATCAGGAGAAGAACAATTATGATTATCATGATTTTCAATTATTGCATCCTCTTACACCAAAACATTCTCACAAGTGGAAGAGATGTTGGGAGATGAATGAAGACTAGGCAAAGTGATATTAATGAATGTGTCAATGATTTCATTCTCTTGTGCCATAATATCTTCCCAAGTGGTAGAAGTATTAGGAGATGTACAAACAAGATTATCATAAAACTCAATGATTGGGTCTTCTAACACCAAGGTACCTTCTTTACAAGTAGGAGAGGTATTGAGAGAAGAACTATGATTTTCATGATTGTCCATGATTGCATCCTCTTGCACCAGAAAATTCTCACAAATGGTCTAGTGATATCATGCTTGTCAAAGATTTCATTTCATTTCCTTAGATTATGCTCATAAGTATAAGGGATATTACAATCATACAAGCGATGTGATACTCTATGAAAACCATATATTTGAAAAGGAAACATGCCTCTATTTTCCTAGTGTTTTAAATTTGTACAAAAATGAAAACCAATCTACTCAAATTATGTAATGCTTCTGTGTAAGGAGGAAATTGGTATAACATCAATGCTAAATGAATTAAACAAGATCTAATTCAAAACAAGGATTTAGATTCATACCCATTACTCATGAAATGAAGTTTTTAAGCTATTGAAATCAACTGATGAATTCCTAAGATAACATAATGAATTTAAAAACAAAGAAAAATTTACCTTCCCATGTCGAAATGTATTTGTGATGATGTTGGATCGTTGGTGTATCAATGTGAAGCCTCCATTTGTGCGTAGAAAAAGCTTCAAAGTTGTGTGATGTTGATCGAAGATGTATGTAAAATCTTCCAAGAAATCAATGATTAATTTGGCATTACTTCGTTGTGTAAAAGATGTCAATTCTCCAATCATTTTTGAGAAGAAATGAGGTTGTTATATAGATTTTGTGTTTCAAAATGAATGATTGAGATCGTGTAGTAGAATATCCCGATCAATGGTTCAAAACCATTGAGAGGGATTAGATGGGAAGAATCAATGGAATTTGATTTCGTAATTGGTGTGATTGAAGAAATCAATTTGAGTGTTCACTGGAATTGAGGAAATAGATTGAATAATCTGTGGAATTGAAGAAATCATGTTGAGCCTTTAATGGGATTGAATAACAGATGCATTAGTCAAGAATAGATGGATAAGTCAACCAATCAAAGTGAGCAATCAGGGGATCATAATTTTCTCAATCATAAAAGTGGGTGAGGATAATTAATTAATTAATCTTTTTGAGTTGAACGTGCAAGTCATGTTTGACTTTTACAAATAAAGTTGTATTTGTTTGTTTTGAACTTTTTGAATGATGTTTGAATAATTTATTTGATTATTCAAGTTTAGGGGAAAGTGATTTAATATAACTATTAAGTGATAATAATTTAAATGATTTAGGGGAATAGGGTAAATTAGCGACATAATTAAATAATTGATGTTATTTAATTAATCAAGAAGAATAAAGTTATATTAAGACTTTATTAAATAAATGAAATTTATTTAATTAGTAAAAAATGATGAAAAGTGAATTAATTAAATAATGTAATATTATTCAATTAATAGTGGAATTTATGGTTTTTGATGTAATTGATGTGAAATATAGTGATATTTATTGATAATGATGTTGATGAGAAAATGTTGTTTAGGATGTGCGATAAGTGTTAGGTCATTTTTACATGTCTACATTTTTTCCCTCTTTGAGACAAAGTACTGGTTGCTTTGTTTCAAATAATTCAATGTTAAGATCAAGATTTGAAATTTTTAATATGCCCTACAGTGCCCCGATGGTCAGCTGAATGATGGTAGGATGCTGGGCTGCCCCCTCAAGAGGTTGGCTGAAAAAATTATTTTTTTAGGTCGAGATCGTGAAAATGTTTTATTTTAGTTTAGATGCATAGAGGATGAAAAATTAAGCTTATAGGACCCTCGTTGATAGTTCAAATGTTCTCACGAGCTTTTAATTTCAACCTAGGAAGGTTTCTTAAGTAAAAAATTGGGGTTTGGGGAGTTAAAATAGGTAATTAATGTTTAATTGTCCTCATTTGTATTATGAGCCTATAGTAATTTCTTGCCTCTAGATTTCATGATTTTTTGATTGTGGAGGAGCTATGATGAGGATTCGAGGAGTCCCACATCGTGTGGATGTGGTTTGTGAGTTTGGGTGGCCTGCTGGCGTTGTTGCCCTGGTATGCACCCTTTCCTTCCTATTTTCAATTTGTTGTTTTTGAGTAATTAATGCATGAAGAAAAAATAGGCAAAAGTGGTAATTTCATGTTTTTCATGCACTTACATTATTTCAACCGTTTTTGTAGTTTATGAGTATACCACTTTTGAATTTCTTGCATGCACTTGATTTAGATGTTCACTCTTGAGAATATTTTTTGCCTTTGCTTTTGCCTTTGATTGAATGTTCGCTTTTGACTTTTTCCATGTAAAATAATTGCATTTATGAAAATTGTTTTCTCTTGCTAAAATTGTTCAATTTTGTTGTTTGGACTGCTTTTGAGTTTCCCTACCGCTTTCAACAAAACAGTGATTGCTTTTGATTGTTTTGACCGCTTTTTCTATTTTTTGGAATTTTGAGCCAATTTGTTTGCACTTTGAGGTTCGTTTTGTGCTTTCATAGAAAATTATTGATGTCATTGGTTGAATATTTGTAGGCGGATCTCAAACCACTTTAGTCGAGAGAGCGATGGCCGCGTGCATTGTTTGATTTGATCACTGGTTTCTAGGAGTTGGAGTGAGATGTGCTAGATGCTGTTGGGTTATGAAACATTTGCTAAATGCCTATGATTAGATGCCATAGAGCTATGATGGCCACTCTTTTTGAGAGAAGGCATTCTGAGTCATCGTCCTTTCATTTACCTACTAGTGAGGAGACATGGTACCATATATGCATATATGTTAGCGAGGAGACATGGTCCCCATGCATATATGGTACCATGTCTCCTCGCTAACCTATATAGAGATATACATGAGGTCACCTATCATGGAGGAAATTTCATTTCTGCTGGGGTCACCTTACTACATGTATGGGCCTAGGAGCACATCCTAGATACCAGGTCTGTTTGTATCTTGGATCAGGCTCCAGAGGATCTATATTCCTACCAATATGGTGATTTTCTTCACTACACTAGGCCTGGGAAGCTACATTAGTGGCGTCGCACGATAGATGATATGCTAGGTTTTGTTTAGAGACCATTGTTGGATTGCGATGCCTGACATGACGCACATGACCAAATTCCCTTTTGTAGATAGAATCGTTGGATGATTGGTCATGTACATTCTTTATTTAAGTGGTATCTACCAGATAGAGTGCTTCGCTAGTTCGAGGAGAGGTAGACTCGCTTTGGGGATGATTATCAGGCACGTTTTAGCAAGACCACCTGAGAGGTTCGAGTGTGGGGTTTACAGGCTGATCATGATGCTATTGTTATAGATTTTAGAGAAATTTTCTCCTTTGGATGGGGGTGGCTAGTTGGACATGCAAATCTAGGGACCACACTAGACTATGATCAATGGTGGGCTAGGAAGATTCCTCTTCACTTTACAGATCCTACAAGCGGTGCACCAACTATTGGGAGAGTGGGTATCACTAGGTGCAGAGGGGAGAGACAACGACTTCAAATTTCTGTCGAGTAGCTTGATAGAGCTAGGTAGGATGGGAATCAAGATCAATAGGATGATCCTATGCAGCAATATCAGGCATAGGGTCCTCCTCCACTTAGTGATGTGATGGCGACAATGTAGATAGTATAGTTGACTGTTGCTAGAGACACAAAGATTGTGCGATGACAAGCCATAGAGGTAAAAGTTACCCTTTTGATTGTGGAGCAGAATGCTACTAGACAACTTAGAGGGATGCCACTCAGCAGGAGCTAGCGATAGAGAATTAGTAGAGACAGGCTACAAAGATTTACTTGGCCTCATCTATTCCCATGGTTCAACATCAGGAAGAGTAAGAGCAGCTAGTACAAAAGGTGACATATTATCAGACACTTTACGAGGCCTTTGTACCTAGAGCTCAATGATGACTACGCTTTGGAGAGCCCAGTACAACTACAAGTGTAGAGTCAGGTCAACACTCAGTTAGACGTTCTCCTGTCATGCCTCATCCATCCCCTCATCATAGTGAGCATTAGTCAAGGTCTCCACCTCGGGACGACCAGCAGGGCTGAGTTGTTTTTTGATCTTTATGATGTACTTTATATCAGAGACTTTGTAGACATGTTTTTTATATACATTCATCAACCCAATTGAGGCCTTGTATATATGTATTCCTTTTGCATATGATATCACACATGCTTACATTATGATGTATATGAAATTTTCATTTTTTGATGATATATGAGATATACCATGTTTTGATTTACCTTTATTATGAGATGATGATGTATGCTCATGTTCATGTTTTTTGTACCTTTTTGATGTATGCATATGATGTGGATGGATGGATGATCTATATATCGATATGATATATGATGGATATTGATATATGATGGATGATTATATACGATACATGATGTTTTTATTGCTTTATTATGGTCATGATATGTATTGATGAAATTGTGGATGCAGGATGGATGTGGTACTAATGATCTTTTGATGTAGGATGGATGTTGTTAGAAGAAATATTGGATGATGGATAGAAATTTGATGTGTTAGTTGGATAAGTTTTTTTTTCTTTTTCTTTTCATAGAGGCTTCATATCTTTAACAATCCTTTTTTATGTAGCAAACAAACACGATGCACCAGGGTATTAATGAACAAGGTGGCTTTGTATGCACTGCGTGGAATTTGACTCGGCATACAAAGAATATTCTTGCTCATACCAGAAACCTTGTTAAGATATATGGTTGAGTTATGTTAAAACTTTTCAGACCAATTACATAGAGAGTTATGAAATACCTAATCATGCAATTGCTACAAGAATTGTCTCAAAACAACTTCCATACACAAAACAAAGCAAGTATTCACAATGGTAGTATCACAAAAATATCTTACAAACAAAACTAACAAAAATTGATAGTTAATACCACCATTCCTTCTTCTCTAAATCCTTATGGAGATCCTCGAGAGATCTTGAGAATCTAGTATTATGATAAATAAAAAAAATAAGACCATAAAAAGATAAAAAATGTTGGAGTATCACTTACCATATCTGTTTTTAGGTTTCAAGCTGTTATTTGGTGTTGATGATGTCTATTGTAGGAACGTTCTATTTGTTAAGACATATCTCAAGATATTGTTGGCGAATTATCAAGAGATAGATATGCAACACTTTGGCATTTTTTTCACTTGATAGTTGTCTTACTGTTTCGATCTTCTCTGTGGAATTCTTGATTTTGATGTTTGTCATGTTTTTTGTTTGTGTTGTCAAAGGGTGAAGGTGATGATTTGTTAATTATGGATGAAAATTTTATTGCATTTGGTGATGATGGAGGTAAGACCTTTTTGATTTTATGAGTTTATATGATGATATTTTTGTTGTTTCCAAGGGACTGACCTAAGGCCTCAAGGGCTTCTCAAAGATAAACCTTGCCTTCGTTGTACACATAGAGCCTCGTAGTTCGCTTGGTTTGATAAGAACATGTTTTGACTTTTTTGTTTTTTGACTGTTTTTTAATTTTGTATTTTTTAACTAAGTTGAAATAAAGCATGATAGATACCTAAGGGGGCTGACCAAAGGCCTCGGGGGTTGATAAGAATTTCCTATGTTGTACACGTAGATACCACATAGTTCGACTGGTGTTGGCTCAAAGCATAACATGTTTTTGGGTTTTTTGATGTTTTTGACTTTGTTTTGATTTTTTTTATTTTCTAAATGTTTTTGATTTTGATAGTTTTTGACCATGATGGATGTAGAATGATCCAATCCACTACCATTTTTGAGAAGTTGCCCCCAGTTTGAGACAAGATTACCTTCCTTAGGGGAGACAGAGGTTGATGGTACAACAAGGTTCAATACTCAATCAATTATTGAGCCATGGTTGGGCACATGTTTTATTATGGGATGAATGGGTGGATGCTTCAAATAGTGTTGATAGATAATGATGCAAGTCTTATTCAAATGCAGCACTTGTTTTCCAGGTTTTCACTATGGTACCTATTTTGGAAGTGCCAAAAAGTGGTTTTCACTTTAAGAATGTTTTATTTTTCTTTACTATTTTTCTTGATTTTTGATTTTTTTTTTCTTTTTAACTTTTTGATTTTTTTGGATTTTTACCCTTTTTCTTGGGGTACTTTGATGTGTTCAAGTATAGAAATTTTTAAGATGGTTGTTGTTTTAGTGGTTCGACTAAAGGTTCTCCTTTAGGAGTAGGAATTTATAAGCTCTAGAGCCATAGCTTGCTATGATGATAACAAACCTAACTAGTTTGGTTCAAAATTACCTTTGCCATCTTGATTCATTTGTACCTTCTAATTCTCTTTTAGTACCATGTCACCAACATGAAAGTTTCTATTTTTGATTTTTTTATTGTAGCTTTGTTTGAGCCAATCCTGATAAAATTGAAGATGGTTTAACATGCTCAAATGCCTTTCATCTAGGAGTTTCAAATCATTTAATCTGGACACCCGATACTCTTCATTACTGACCATGCCTTTTAGTGATATGCGTAGTGAGGGGATTTCGACTTCGATAGTTAAGAAAAATTCTGATCTGTAGACCAAGGAAAATGGTGTGGCACCTATAGGTGTACGAATACTAGTTCAGTAAGCCCATAGGGTTGGGTTTAGTTGTAAATGCTAATCATGGTTGGCGTCATTAACAATCTTTTTTAGAATCTTCAGGACGGTTTTGTTAGATGCTTTAGCCTGAATGTTTCCTTGGGGATAGTAGGGCATGGAGAATCCATGCTGGATAGAGAACTTGGAACAAATCTCTTTGAAATCTTGGTTCTTGAATGGGGTCCCTTTTTCCATTATGATGGTTTAAGGAATTCCATATCGACATATCAGATAATTCAAGATGAACTTGGATATCTATTTACCCATAATGTAGGTTAATGGAATTGCTTCTATCCACTTGGTGAAGTATTCATTTGTGGTAATAATAAACTTATTCCCATTGGAAGATGCAAGAGAGATCTTACCTACCAAGTCTAACCCCCACTTAAAAAAAGGCCATGGTGTTGTGATAGGTCTTAGCTCCTCTGCTGGTGCGTGAATGAGGTCACTGTACTACTGATATTTTCTTGTGTAGACAATAGATTCTTGTTCCATTGATGGCCAATGGTATCCTGCTCTTTGTAACTTTTGTGCTAGGTTAGGTACAGTAGAGTGGGACCCACAAATTTGTTTGTGTACCACATGTAGGGTAGTTTGCACTTCTTCTGTATCAAGATATCAGAGTAACACACCATCTAAACTTTGACAATATAGGGTGTCTCCTAGTATTGTATATTGGGAAGTCTTATAGATAAAGGTTTTCTTTTGGTTCATTGTTAAATAAGGAGGTATGATACCATGTGGGATATAGTTAGATGTATCATGGTACCATGACGAGTTAGGACCAACAACAACACACTAGTTTTGATTATGAGATATCAAATGCCGATATGAACAGTTGTTCCATAAGGAATTCTTACTTAGAAATGTTCTATGGGATGTTGAGGAGAGAACCTATCATTTCCATAGCGTTGGATGCTTTGTTGTTGATCTAGGGAATCTGTTCAAAGGTGATGGTGATAAAATATTATTTGAAACTGTCCACCATATTTTTATATGACATCATCTTGCCATCCTTTGTCTAATACTCATCATTTACTTTCCTGATTACCAGCTGAGAGTCTCCATAGACATACAGTTTTTTTATCCTCCATTCGATGGCCATCTTTAGTCTTGTGATTAGTGCTTCATACTCCGAGATGTTATTTGTACATGGAAAAATAATTCTATAAGGTTTAGGTATACTATCTCCCTATGGTGTGAGAAATAAGATTCCTGCTCTTGAGCTGTGTTGAGTGTGGGACTCGTCAAAATACAAGGTCCAACAACTTGTCTATTTTGTTAGAAATATGCTTTCATCTAGGAAGTCTATTGTGTGAGGTTGGATATCCTCCATTGGTGCTTCTACTAGTTTATCTGCTATGATCTATCCTTTGATGGATTTCCCGTCTATGTACTCTATGTAAAACTTGCTCAATATCATCACCCATTTAGCTAAACTTCTTGTTAGAGCTTCTTTTGCTAATAGGTACTTTAGTCTATCTACTTTTGAGACCAAATTTACTTGTGTGTTCAAAATATAGTGTCTTAAATTATGTACCACAAAGATGATAGAGAGACATGCTCTTTCTATGGGTGAATATTTGAATTCGTAGCCCACCAGTGTTTGGATGATGTAGTAGACTGCTCTTTCCTTGTTATTATCATCTAGTTGGGCTAAGAGAGCTCCTAATGCTGCTTGTTTTGTAAACACATAGAATATCATTGCTTTATCTAGAATAGATGGCATTAGTACTAGAGGAGTGAGTAGATATTCCTTGACTTGTTGGAATGCTCGATCACATCTGCCATCCCATTTTAATGTGATGTATTGGTGTAGAAGATGGGTAAAAGGATGACACTTGTCTGCTAATTACACGATGAATCGCCAGATGGACTACAGTTTCCCTTGTAAACTTCTTAGCTACTTTAATGTATTTAGAGGGGGAATTTCTTTTATAGCTTTTACTTTTATAGGATCTAGTTCAATGCCTCTTCTTGATACTATGTTCCATAGTAGCTTTCCAAATTATGTTACTCCAAATACACACTTTTTTGGATTGAGCCTCATGTTATACTGTTCAAGCCTGTCAAACACTATTACAAGGTTGATCAAATGGTCTTATCTTTTGATGGGATTCACTAGTATGTCATCCACATAATCTTCCATAGTTGTATGTAGCATATCATGAAAGATTGTAGTCATTATTCTCTGATAGGTCACTCCTACATTCTTTAGATGAAATGGCATGACATTCTAGTAGAAGGTATCCCATGCACATGTGAAGGCTGTTTTATGTTGATCATCATGAGATATCTTAATATGATTATATCCAGAGAAACTTCCCATCAGTGACAACATTTCATGTCCCACGATTAGGTCTACAATCATATCAATGCTCAGAAAAGGGAATTCATCTTTGGATTGAGCCTCCAAATGTTACTCCAAATACACACTTTTTTGGATTGAGCCTCATGTTATACTATTCGAGCCTATCAAACACTATTACAAGGTTGATCAAATGGTCTTATCTTTTGATGGGCTTCGCTAGTATGTCATCCACATAATCTTCCATAGTTGTATGTAGCATATCATGAAAGATTGTAGTCATTATTCTTTGATAGGTCACTCCTACATTCTTTAGATGAAATGGAATGACATTCCAGCAGAAGGTATCCCATGCACATGTGAAGGCTATTTTATGTTGATCATCAAGAGATATCTTAATATTATTATATCCAGAGAAACTTCCCATCAGTGACAACATTTCATGTCCCACGATTAGATCTACAATCATATCAATGCTAAAAAAAGGGAAGTCATCTTTTGGGAAAGCCTTGTTTAGATCTCAAAAGTCCTTGAAGATTCTTATGCCCCTGATGGGCTTTGATATTGGTGCTAGATTTGAGATCCATTCAGGGTAATAAATTGGTCTGATGAAGCTCAAATATAGCAATTTCATTAGTTCTACTTTTACTAAAATTTCTATCTGGGGATGCATCTTTTGTAGCTTCTGCTTGATGGGTTTAGCTCTAGGAAATATGGCTAGGTGGTGTATGACCAATGTTGGATCTAGCCCTGGCATGTCTGCATACGTCCATGTAAAGTTTATTTTTCTTTCATTGATGAATGTTGATAAGTTCACCTTTTCTTCAGGATCAAGTGATGCTACATGGTATGTGATCTTGGGTGCTTCTACTATGCCAAAATTGATGGGTTCAACTAGGAGTGTCAACTTCTCTTGATATCTAGAAATAGGGAGATTGAATACTCCATCTTCGGGTGCCTTGGGGAGGTTTTCACCCTTAGATTTTTCCTTTATTTTTCTCTTTCCAGGATTCGATAGAGCTACATCGTGGTTTTCCCTAGGGGATCTCATTTTGATTTTTACATTGTAATTTTCAATTTTGCGACTAGAGGACACAATCTCCCCTCCAAAATATGCTTCCTGTTTGAGTTCCATGAAAAACCCTACTTTATGATCTCCTGATGGTATATCGGTTCAAAGACCCATAAACTCAATAATAGCTTCATCATTTAGAATTGATCCAAAACATATGTATGGTGTTGTTGGTCCCATTCTTAAAACATGTGTATGGGTAGCAAAGGGGTAGGCCGTCATCATTATCTATAAATATTATAGAAGTTTTTGAAATGGTCAATATAGCTTTGACATCATTATCCCATTGGGTATCTAGGTCATTGTCGCTAGAGGTGACATAGGAAAGAGAATCCCATTCATATTCGTTAGAGTTTGTTTCAGAAGTATAGTTTCTACATATAGGTTTTATAGGTTGGGTAGGGAATATACTTATACTAAAGCTTTCAAATAAGTCATCTATGGGTAAATCGTTGTCTATAAGATGATAGGTATCCAATGTATTAACGTCAAGAAGGAGCTCCTTTCTTAAAAGAGGTACATCTAGTGTTTGGAGTTACCACGTCTATCGAACCATAGCCTAGTCCCATGTTATTCTTTCTTTGTTCCACTATAATAGGTTCTCATCTACCTTGTTTGTGTCACCCAAGGCAACCCTTTCAAGTGTATCCCATTTGTTTATCCATTTGATACCCTTTACTACTAGAATCAATAGGGAGCATTTGTAGCTGTTCTAGTTCTTTTTGGTCTTCTTTGTAGATCATTGATGAGAGGTCCTCTTTGAATATTTCCTTTGATGAATAGGACAACTGAGAGGGGGGGTGAATCATTTGTCACAAAATTAAGCTGTTAATTCAATCACTGGAACTAATCCTTAATACTGCTTAAATGGTTAATCATCAAATGCCAATGCAGAAACTTAAATCCAACACATAAACACAGTAACACCAGATTTACGTGGAAAACCTATAAGGGAAAAACCATGGTGAGGATTAAATCACAGTATAGAGAATATCAAAATTGATTACAAAAGGCTCACTGTTTGAAACAAACGAGGCTCACTACCTAAAATAAGGAATCACTGTCCGAAACAAGGACTCACTGTCTAGAACAAGGACTCACTATCAAACAGGGCTACAACCTGAAGGGCTCAATACCATAGAGATACAAAGAAGAAAAAATATTTGTTATAGAGAGACTACAATCCCAATGCAACAATGGATTCCACCACAATCCACTTGCATGAATGATAGAGTTTTCCTTCTTCTCACTGCATCTAAAAACTCAGCATTAAGCTTCACACTGATCTGCCACACTCTCAATACACACACTCACTAAATAGAATCAATGTCATATAAAAATTCACTTTATCTTTTCTCTTTATCACTCTACTTCTTCTCTCTTTCCTCTCTAATATTCACCATTAACTGATCTTGCATTTATACCATCTTCAACTTTGAAACATATCCAAAGTCGGCCATCGAAGTCAAATTCAAATTAGGTCATCCCCAAAACATCCTAGGGTGGAATTAGAATGAGGGTGACCCAAACACATGCTTCAAGGTACCCAAACAGATCCAACACACTTCATCATCCTCGAAAGTAGTATTTCACACAAGGTCAGCCAAACTAGTGTAAAAAACATAGAACCATTAAGCACAAATCTTCCAAATGCTGAATCTGTCTTCAATAAGACCAGGGAAACAAAACTCTAGAACCACAAGTCATAAGACTTCATCAAAGAGAAATCTAAACCAACGACATTTCTCCTGGTCCTCAACTAGAAACCCAGAAAACCATAGTTCACAATTGGTGAACACAACTTTGCTCTGTACAATGAATCGACAACCAAAAACATGGATATAACATCTAATAACAACCATGAACAACATATCTGAACTGTACAACCATAGGAGAAAATCTGAACAAAAAATTGGAGCAACCATTAAACTCATGCAACATATCTTTATTTTAATTTTCCCAATATCCTCGACATATACAACCAAAAACAACTAGTAGATAACTAGTTTATCGGTTGAAATTAATGAAAACACCTGAAAAATTTCCACAACACTTTCATTCTTGCAACAATCTCCCCCTTTGTCATTCATGGCAACATATGATGTGAAAACATCAAAGACAACATACTAGCTCTGAATACATTTTTCTTTTTTCTCCCCCTTAGAAGACAATCTCTTATATGCTTCATCTCTCATTCTTCTTTTCTTTTCACATGCTTCTTCTCCCTTTTTCAAATTCTTCCTCTCCCCCTTTGACATCATTGGAAAAGGCAAAAAAAACATTTTTACATTGATTTCTCCTTTGACATGACAAACAAAACACACATAATGACAACACCTGATACTACCTGCTTCCCCTGAGAGGTAGCCACCAAAACATCAGTCCAGAAGAAAGATAGATCCATAGATCCACCAGATTGATGCATCTCCATATGCATATATTCAAGAAAGGAGGGGCAATAACCCCTAACTTATCCTAGAGATACTCAAAAGTATCTTTAGGAAGAGCCTTCATGAAAATATTAGCAATCTGATCCTTCGTTAGAACATACTCAAGGTTTACTTCATTCTCAATGACCTCTCTCAAGAAATGATATCTAATAGATATATGCTTCATCCTCGAGTTTATCACAAGATTCTTTGAAATGTTAATTACACTTGTATTATCAAAGAAAATAGAAATGGGATCATCATATAACACTATGATATCTTTCAATGTTTGTTTCATCCATAGAACTTGTGGACAACAAGATGCAACAATAATATACTTAGCTTCAGCGACAACTTTTCTTCTATTTAACACACCTTTTATCTTATCTCCAATAATCATACTTTCTAAATGATTCTTTTATACATATCTAGGTGTCCTATGGGACATCACCGAAGCATCTTCTCTTTCATTCTGTTAATCCTGCTTCTCTTTCTCATCTTTTTCCTATTCTTCCATAATTTCTTCTATTCTTGCACAGTCATGTTCATCAGATACATATCCATCAATGTCAATAGAATTATTCATTGTCTCATCAACCTTCACATCCGAGCTTTCTACAATCTTTCTCAGTCTTTTATTGAAACATTTGTATGCCTTGATTTTAGTAGAGTATCCAAGAAAAATGCATTCATCACTTCTTGCGCGAAACTTTCCCAAAGTTTCTTCATCTCTTATGATATAGCATTTGCTTTTAAATACCGTGAAACATTTAATAGTAGGAATTTTTCCATGACACTCATATGGAGTCTTTGTACTATTTTCTCTTGCTTGAACTCGATTGAACACATAAACAACAGTATTGAATATATTCTTTCTAACAAACTTTTGGTAAACTAGCCTCAATAATCATTGACCTAGCAACTTCTCGATTTGTTCTATTTTTCCTTTAAACAACTCCATTCTGCTTAGAGGTTCTTGGAGTAGATAACTATCTGTTTATTCCATGCACTTAACAAAACATATTAAACTCATGGGAGGTGAATTCTCCACCTCTGTCAGATCTTTAGCATTTTATCTTTAAGTTCACTTCATTTTCAACCATTGCTTTGAATGCCTTGAATCTATCTAATGCATTTGATTTCTCTCTAAGAAATTTAACCCATGTATATCTAGAATAATCATCAGTTAAGAGCACAAATTACCTTTCACCAAGTAGACTTCTCACTCTTCTAGGACCACAAAGATCTGTATGAACTAAATCTAATATTTTGATAGTAGATTGTTCCTTTGATTTGTAGTGATTTCTAGCTTGCTTTCCAAATTGACAATTCTTGCACATAGCATTAATAGGATTTGTAATTATCGGTAAATCTCTCAAGGCATGAACAAAACTAATCCTTTCAAAGTTATCAAAATTCATGCGACACATTCTCCTATGCCATAACGAACTATCATTTATCTGAGTCATAAAGCATTGTCCATCAACACCCTTAAGTTGATAGATATTCCCTTCAAATTTATTTCCTGTAGCAATCAATGTTCCAAATCCTTTCCGGATCTCATATTTCTCATCCTTAAACACAAGATCATTTCCTTTTCTACACATCTAACTAATGCTCAACAAATTATGCCTTAAATGCTTAACATAGTAAACATCGTCAGTATGATGCTTTCCATCAAAACTTATTGAACCTATCCCACAAATTTTAACACCAATATCATCTCTAAACATAACCAAGCATCCATATTTTTCAAGCTTAAAAAACTTACTTTTATCACCAGTCATGTGATGTAAAAAACCACTATCAACTACCCAATAACTTTTCTCTTGTTTATCATGTAGGGTAGAGATAATCATACCTTTATTTTTCTCCTTCTCTGGAGGGCTTTCCTTTACCTATTTTTAGAATTAGCAGAAGTAGGTTCATCCTTAATCACCAAGAAAAAGCATTCATTGTCATCAATATCTTCATATTCTGAATCCTCATTAGAAATACTAGCATTCTCATTCACATAGTAAGCTTTATTAATCTTCTTTCCTTTCTTTTCTTTCTCATAGTCTTTGTTTATTTCTTTTATCCCTTTTCAGACACTTTGCAGCATAATGACCTATTTCTCCACAACTAAGGTGGGTAAGTGCACCAAGATGGTTCCCAAAAAGGGGGCTTAAGTGGCCACCTTTTTTCTGAAATCAGGAAATACTGACCTTGGACGTGAAATTGAGGATAGTTACACTCAAAATTTTGAGATGGAACAAAAAAAAGGATTGAATTTCTTTGAGTCTACTTTCTAAACTACTAATTTATTTTGAAAATGGTTCAGATTAAGGGGTTCAAACGAGGGACGTACACAAATTGGTGCTTTTTTTTTTAGAAAAACATAACATAGCAGCTCTTGTACGACCCTTGTACGGTGAACTTTTTTAAAGTATTTTTAAAATCACTACTGTCAGAAGTTAGCTAACAGTATGTAGTTGATGCACAATTTTTCTGATAATTTTTTAATGAATATTTTATTTTTTAATAATTTTCAAAGTGGACACTTCCTGAAAAACAAGATTTTGGCTGTGCTACCCCTACAAATTTTGGAAACTAATTGATTTTTTTTAATAAAAAATTGTAGAATGGAGTCTAGTTTCTAAAAAAGTAATTTATTTGAAATTTCGATGAACAGTTAATTTATAATGAAAAAAACACCAAACACTGCTTTTTTCCAAAAAAGAGACATACAAACAAAAAAAATTATGGATGAAAGACTTAACATTGTTAGAAAGTGAAAATAATTACAGTGTTGGATAGCTAAGAGAGAACCTAACATTACCCAAATGTTCGATTTGTTTGATATTGAACCACGTGCAATCCTGATGGTGAGCACGAACTCGATTATGTGAAATATTGTAGAATTTGCAAAAAACACGTCTCTGGTCATTGGGAATTCCCTCCAAGACTTTGGGTTGGTATTACAAGGAAAATACCAATCCCAAGGTTTGGGGATTCACAAAGCAAGATATAACGCGCGTGCGTTATAAGGTGCTCGCATTTTATCTCAGTTTTGACATGGTTTTTTTGTTTGTGGGGAGCATGCTTAGCAAGACATAACACGAGTGTGTTATAATGTGCTTGTGTTATGTCTTGCTTTATGTTAAATTCTACTCTATTGAATGTATAGGTAGGGTGGGAGGGATAAAGGGAGTGAGAGAGAGAGGGGGGTGGGAGAGAGAGAGAGAGAGACAAAGAGAGTTATGTAGGTAGGGTGCCAAAGGGAGAGACTTGAAAGTGTGAGAGGGATAAAGGGATAAAGTGAGAGTTTAAGAGAGAGGGAGTGCGAGAGAAAGGGTTGGAGTGAAAGGGACTTAGCTAGGTAGGGTGGGAGGGATAAAGGGAGTGAGAGAGAGAGAGGGGGATGGGAGAGAGAGAGAGAGAGAGAGAGAGAG
>VDFB02256132.1:105630722-105761885 GCA_007258455.2 Sequoia sempervirens
GTGTTGGAAGAGGTTTTGAGGTTGTATGAGGTCTAGATATGGGTTTTCAATAAACCCTAGTGAAATTTGAGAAAAGTGAGGGTTTAGAGGATAGTGGGGTTAGAGGGCCAATCACTCCCTAAAAATTGTGGATTTTGTGGATTTGTAGACTGGTAAATGCTTCCCAATGGTTTTTTGCAATTGGAAGAGTGATTGAGAGGGTGTTGATTTGTTAAATAGACCTATTTGGGGGTCTAGGATAGTGTTGAGTCCATTTCTTATTTATATTATAAATTATAACTTGCTTCCTCCCGAGTCCATTTCCTATACAAGAAATAATATTGCAAAAAGTTGACATATAATCTTTCGACGTGTTTATATGGTGACAGATCAAGAACACAACAATTCATTTTGCACTATTAGGATTATGCTGTGAAAATGTTTAAAGACTATTCAAGATAAATGTTTGTATGATAATGTGTCAAGAAGTTAACTACTTCATCTACTCTAAATATTATGTTTTGCAAGTGTTGTGAAGATTATGTATCCTTTACTTAATTGAGTTGTTCCAATCAAAGGATTAAATATATTGGAATCTTCTTATGAATCATTTCATGGAATACCAATTGAAAACGTGTTTTTTTCTTTTAGATAAAGTTGTTTAGCATCAATTAATTAATATTGAAGATAAACCATGAAGGACAACAATGATGAATGCTAGGGCTAACCAATTAATAAGTATACATGTGAATAAGTCAAGCATGTACATGTGAATAAGGGAAGCACAAGTACTCAAAAACACGTAAGCCTTGAAGTATACACATGGGCCTGTATACACAAATTAATACAAGTACATACCTGAATAGGTATCACTTGTAGAAAACAAATAGATCCTAAAGGAAATGTCTGACTGGAACCTTTCACAATGGCTGTAAAGTCTCCTTAGACCTGCTTTCATCTATTGAACATGATTTATAATGCAAATATGGACACCATCGATAAAAAAGTTGTATTAATTTAATAATAATGTGGGCATACATCCACAGATATAAGGTATGATATATGGGTACAAAGGGTATATAGGATTCACAGAATGCCATAGGCATACAATGCCAATATATCCAACCTGAAATATCTTCATGGGCACTTCCAACAAAGGGCTCTCAGATCAAGGTCATTGCTCTCAATATAAAAATGAATTCTTTCCTTGCTCATCAATGGATGGTGTCGTCTATCACTCATTTATGCCATCTAGAGGGGTGCTCTGCTCCTCCTCTAGTGTTTAAGTTCTTGGTGAAGGTTTATTTTGTTACAATAGAAGTAAGTCATTAATATACCAGTACATTATAAAAATGATATATTTAACAAAATAATCACTTACCTTCATTTGATGATCCCACTCTCCATGGGGAAATATCCACACATGCCATCTTGAAGTGTTGAAGCCACAATAAACCATCAAATAGAATTACTACAAATCAATATGGTTTTCTTTCCACTAACTAACATCTATAATGAATGAAATTGAGAATTTAGTAATTTGCCTCATACCTCCCCTGTTAGAGCCATTGAAGATTCTATAGCAGATGAAACACCGATCTCCATTGCCCTCGTCACATTTGAAGGTGATTCCTCTTACAACATCTGAAAATAAAAAAACAAATTATTCAATCACAAAAACTACAATAGCGATCCATGCCATGACTTATAATGTATGAGATAATGAACAAAATTTTGAGTACTTATTAAACTATATATTTTTGACTATCATGCTTACTATTTTCCCTATCCATATCTTGGTTGAAATCATGTGTTTTTAAGATTTTACCCATAGTAGCAAGCTGGTAACCCGTTTGATAAAATGATTTCATAGATATGTACGATAACTATGGTGGCATAGAGAAGGCAGTGAACTATTTGAAAAAATGCCTGAAAGAAATGGGGTCTTCTGGTGATGGAATGCCATTACAAACAAATGCACATCATGGAATTCCATCACCATAAGACCACATTTCTTTCAAGCACATTTTTAGACAATTCATTGTCTTCTCTATGGTATTATTTCTTACTATTATGCTTTGATTGAAATTTTTCCAAGCATCCATAGTTAGTTGGAAATAACTTATTTTAGGCTTTTAGCCATAGTAGCAAGGAAGTGAGTAGTTTGATAAAATTATTTGGTACACATGTATGAAAAATGTGGTATCATAGAAAAGGTGGTGAGTTGTTTGAAGAAATGCATCGAAGAAATGTGGTCTCATGGTGATGGAATGGCATTGCATCACCATGAGACTGCATTTCTTCGAGGCATTTTTTCAAACTACCTTCTGCCTTGTCTATGCTATTGCTTACTATTATGCTTTGATAGATTTTTTCCAAGCATCCATAGTTTGTTGGAAAGCACCTTTTTAAACTTTTAGCCATAGTAGTGAGGAAATGAACTGTTTGATAAAATGCTTTGGTAGACATGTATGGAAAATGTGGTAGCATAGAAAAGGTGGTGAGCTGTTTGAAAAATTGCCTCAAAGAAATTGGGTCTCATGGTGATGGAAATCACCACGAGACCACATTTATTTGAGGAATTTAAAAAGAAAACTCATTGCCTTGTCTATGCTATTGCTTAATATTATACTTTCATATATTCCTTCCAAGCATCCATAGCATAGACAAGGCAGTGAAGTGTTTGAAGAGATGCTGAGCAGTAAAATCTGGTCTCATGGAATGCCATGACAAGAAAATGTAATTGGAAGATTCTCCTAGACTTATTACTTATGCTATGTGAAGTAATTGCATCACTGCTTATGTTGATTTTCTAAACAACTATATTGGAGTTGAAATTTTGTCATCTGTCAACATCTAGTTATTAGTTATGGAATGTGAAGTAATGCTTTGAGTTTGAATGATGTGAAATGCAACGCAATCAACAATATGAATATAAAATACACAAATCTATTAAGTACAATTCATTAGTTAAACTCTTTATTCTATTACCTACATGTAGGTTTGAGTAAATCCACTGGCACTGGGAGGTGTTCCCTCAAAACCTCCAATATTAGCCTGTTCAACATCCAAAATCACATGTTAAAATACCATTCGTAAAACAATGCTATTAACATGTAATAAATTTATAATTATTTACTAGTTACATGCCCCACCGATAGGTGTACTACAAAAATAAGTAGGTGCAGGGCTGGTGTATCCAGTCTCAACACTATGACCCTGCAATTTTATTAAAATCATAAAACTAAATTAGTTAATCTTGCATTTAAAAATTGAAACTTAATAAATTAAATTCAATGAACATGCTAACTTTTACTTGAGTATCAATGCCATATTCCTCATGCAAAATGTCAGCTGCCCTCTCCATCTCCATAGCTGTAGATGGATCCTCCGTAGTAGCCTCCAGAGTGTTGGTGGGGTCATATGAACAAGTCGCCCCACAAGATTGACACAAATGTGTTCGAAGACCACCACTCGAAGAGTCCCCTGGATGGAACTGTAGAATAGGGCTAGCATGTTGGATGATACTCTAAGTCAAAGTGCTGATCGCTTGCAATGTCTCTACATCGACACTCTCCTTCACGATGGAAGGGATAACGATGTCCTCATGAGGCGTCCTAGTGAGAGCTCGTCTCCCTTGCCGCGTAGGATTTGGGTGTGCATCAGGTCTATCCTGAGCCAACCCCCCACCTCTCCCCTGGAAGTCCCTCATATCAAAATAATTTGGGATTTTGTTCAATATGAACTCAAAGTATAGTTTCCTAATGACATACTGTGGGACTTCACAATTGTTGCACGGTGGGTAATCAAAAACTATGTACCACCTATCATAAAAATAGTTCCTAATTTGTTGGTGGTGGAACCAATGAATAAGAAACCTCTTCGCATTGAGGGTAAGATTTTGATTTGTGCGCAAGTTAGTGAATAATGAGCAAAAATCACCTTTTGTAATTTTAAAATCTTTTACATCTTTATATGATAATTTATCCACGTAATAAGCCCTAGCCACCTGCCTCCTATCTTGCCATCCAATTATTTGTTTGCTAATTGAATCTACATTTTTTAACATATCTTTCAATGAAGTTTCCAAGGTCATTCTTTCTACGGTTGAACCATTTGAATCGCTCAACCTCCTGATTAAATCCTCAAGTTATTTTTTGTTGTTCTCAATTTCACTCATGAAATTTTGTTGAGTTCCAGGAGGGTGTTGAGGGATTGGTGGAGGAGGTTGTTGTTGTGGTTGATTTTATTGTTGGAGATTTTTTTGTTGAGGATTTTGAGGGTTTGCAGGTTGATTTGCATCTCCTACAAATTCAAAAAAATAAATATCAATTACAACCTAAAACTAACAAAATCAAAACAAAAAGCAAACAATCCTTACCTCTCACACCTCCTCGTCGATGTGGTAGTATCCCCACGATGAAATAACAACCATTGATGAATATTTTTGCAAAATACCTCCTCCTAGAACACGATTACAGAAAATGGGGGTTTTGGCCATGGGAAAAATAAAAAACATAGTCAAAATGCAAGAATGAATTTGTTTTACTTTTTTTTTGGTTTTAATAGGTCATAATGCGAGTGTGTTATCTGCTCGTTGTGGCCGAGCCTCAGCTTTTCCATACCAAGCCATAACGCGAGCACGTTATAATGCGCTTGCGTTATGAGTTTTTAAAACTTTTTTTTAAAAGTGGCCAAAAATTGGCTACCCATCTCCATGCACCCGCCTAGACATTTATAAAAGGAAAAATTACCTTCATACTTACTGGAGCCTTTCCTCATTCTTCTTACAAAGTTAGCTTCTATTTCATCAAATTTCTCTTCATCTGGATCTTTAGCTTTTTTAGCTTTAAAGACAATCTTTGATTTGCTTCCATTCCTTAGACTTGGCTTCCTCATCTCATAAGATGTCAAAAATCCTAACAAAAAATCCTTGGTACAAGTATTATAATATATAGTTTGCTCAATAGCACTCACCTTCTCATTGTAAGCATCAAGAAGAGTTATGAGAATCTTCTTTACAATCCTTGTTTCATCAATAGTAGCACCAAGTCCTTGCATACTGGCCACTATCTCATCCAATCTTTGTACATAATCTTTGACATTTTCATCTTCGAACATATGTAGAAGATCAAACCGTGTCTCCAAATTCTATAGTTTTGCCTCTTTAACTCTTTCATCACCATCATGCACTCTTTCTAAATCATCCCAAACTTCCTTAACTATATTCAAATTATGAACCTTAATCAACTCGAAATGTACCAGACTATTCTTCAAGATATACTTCACCTTATTATTCACTTCATGTGCTTTGATTTCTTTAGTTGTACTTGAACCATTAGCAGGAGGAGTGTAAGGATTCTCATAAGCTTTCTCCACATCATATCTACAATACTCCATATATTCTTCCATCAATACTTTCTAGATACCATAATTAGTTCCATCAAACCTCAAATAATCATAAACCATTTTTCTAGCCATCCCGTACCTTCCTCAATCGGTTAAGTTCTTCACCAAGGAACCAAGATTTGATACCAATTGTTAAATAAGAAAAATGAGAGAGGGGATGAATCAGTTGTCATAGAATTAAGCTCTTAATTCAATCACTGGAACTAATCCTTAATACTGCTTAAATGATTAATCATCAAATGCCAACACAAAAACTTAAATCCAACACATAAACATAGTAACACCATATTTACGTGGAAAACCCAATAAAGGAAAAACCGTGCATTGAGGATTAACTCACACTATATGTTGGACACTAGGAACATTGAGAGGGGGGGTGAATTAGTGTTCAATAATATTTGACTTTCAAATCAGATATGAAAATATCAACAGTAATAATTGAACTTAAAACAACATTCACAACAAATAAACCGAGGGAAACAAAATATACATTAATGAACACCATAACACCAGAAATTTTTACGTGGAAACCCTGTTAGGGGAAAAACTACGGTGGAGATTAATCCACAATGTATACTCTATTAAAATTATGATAAAAAGAGAATGCACTTGCATAAAGGCGCACTACCTAGAGCTCATTGCTCAAGAGAGAAAGGCTCACTGCCTTACAAAGTATAATTGAGATTACAACCAAATTTTGAACTGAGAATACAATATCTACAAATGCCTGGATTCAGTTCCAAATCAGATTCTGGATCTTTCGACCAGTTCACACTTCTGCTCTACTCTGCACTACATACAAAACCTTTTCTGCCTTCAAATAACTGATCTGTCCTTTTTCACTCTCTTTTTGATACATATACTTCTTTTTCTACTATAGCTACTCCACACTCAAAATAATTTTCCAATCTCCTTTATATACTCACTAATTAGAAATTCATTATATGTCGGCTTCATAATAAAATATAATATTCTTGCTTATGTCGGCTCAAATCATTAATTAGAGTTGATGCGTACCCACACAATTCGGCTAGACTATAGTAGGGACCCATAACAAAGTTCCAAACATAAGAAATAGCTAAATACATACTACACATATATCCATGATACGCCATATAAAATATGTCAGCCAAGGTGAGAAAATAAACCATGAATCATATTACCAAACCTCTTAACTTGAACTCTGACTAAATCGACACCACAAAAATCACTAGTAGGATAGTATACATGCTAGGAAGGCTTCCCTAGAGATCCACACCACAAAATAGTGATCTAGTGAAATGATCAGATCAACTTATCGACCAGATGTCCTGTTCTTCATTCTTTCTGCTAGTAGATTACATAATATTACTTCCCTTGCCGATAGGAGCAATACTAACACTAGAGACCATACTGTTGACTCCAGTTTCCATCAATGACAACACAATTATCCAAAAATGATCTCTCAAATCCATATGCCAACAATCTCCCCCTTTGGAATTGATGACAACACTTAGTGAAAAATTGACTAAGTGTCAAAACCAAAAACTCAACAAAACCGAAATTACTGCTCCCCCTTTGGATGCCAAGGATTTTTTCACTGCATTATCTCCCCCTTTGAAATCAATGAAAAAGCTTCTACTACATCTTCTCTCCTTGTAACGTTCTACTATACTTATCTTCTTATTCTCTCCCCTTTGCAAAATAGAGAGTTGGATCAAAATTTGAGAAATTGCTACAAAAATCAGAAGATTATTTTATACTTAGCTTTAATTTCTGGAAGGAATTTCTTCCAAGAGTCCACCGCAATCCCAATAGCTATAATCAAGCTGTTATTCTCTGATCTCTTATTGATAATCTAGACAAGGGATTCAGGAATGGTGATTGCTTCTTCCAACATTTATCCTATCTTAAGCACTTCAATCATTTGCTCTAGTCTGCCTTCAGTCAGGTCTTTTACTTTCCAGAAAGTGTCCATGAGAGTATTTCTAGCAAAGTGAACTTTTGCATGCTCATCCTATAGATCATGAACCTTTTCTTAACCTTTCCATCCTTATCCAAAAACATACTGTACGTCCTATCCAATTTTGACAAGCTCCTTTTCAATTTCCTCCAACTTATCCTTGCACTTGTTGACCACATGAGGCCACCTTAAATAGTAATTGAAGACTTTATTGGCTGAATCAATGCACTGCCTTAGCACATTCATTTTATTCTTTAGCTTAGCAAGAGATAGCCTAAACTACATCTTCAAATGGGAAATTATTTCCTCCTCTTTCCTATCTAGAGGCATAGATTCCATAGCCTCCTTAACACACTCAATCAGTTCTTCTGGGAGAACATCCTACAGAGTCTCCAACTCAATATTGTTATCAACAAAGTATCTTCCTAAAATGTTCTCAATGAAATCTTGCTCAAAAGATGGTCCTTTCAACCATATGTCAGATATATTTTTCATCCCATCTTCATCCTGAATAATTTGAATTATCTTTGATTTGAACAAAGCACCTTCTTCATCACTGTCTTTAGCTATTATTATTTTCGGTTCACCTGGTTTTGGTTGATCTCTAGGATTATATTCTTTAGAGTCTTCATCCACTATATCCACAACCTACTGTATTTCCCTTTTTCTTCAACTTTTGCTGACTTGGGTGCCGGAGGAGTGACAACAGCCAAATCTCTTCCCCTCTTCTGATTTTTCTCTATCTTCCCAGAGGATGATCCAACTTCAGTTATTTTTACTGGAAGGGGGATAACACTTACACCAAACTTTTTTAACACCTTTCTAAAGAAATTTTCATAAACTCGATCCCTATTTTCAAAAAAATTGTAATGCTCGAAGATTTGCTTATAGACTAGTATATTTTCTTTCCACACCACATTGTCATTTAGAGGCAAGCAATTTAGAAAATACATCATAATGCATATTACAAGGGTGCCAAACCTGAAGGAGTAGTCAATATCCTTCATTAATTATACATTCTCCATCAATTGATCCTTCATCAGACTACATAGGTCAAAGTCTTCATTTTCTATTATCATTTTATGAGCGATATATACAACACCTGCCGAGGTTGATCCTTATCTATTTCTGAAGAAGATCTTATCTGAGATTCCATGTGCAACATATCTTGTTAACGAATATTTAATCGATGCAATTATCAGAGCTCTTTGATCTCCCCTTATTTTGGTTAGGGCTTCGACCTCAATATTTTGAATTGATTTCTTCTTTGGAATATTACCAACATTGCACAGACTTGTTAGATTCTTGATTAAATCCTCAGAGATTCAATAGGGTTTATCCAGAGTAAGGATATCACCGTCCAATCTATTCAAGATAAACTGAATCACTTCTGCATTGAGGAAATGAGGGAATTCATTCCAGATATCCAAATTGTTATGCTTCAAATCTCCAAGCTTCCTTAATTCGGTGGGAGACAAAAAATTTCTTTCATCCCTATCTTTTTGACTACTATACTTATCCAGATTTACTGTTCCTTTGATTTATTTCATTTTTTGTGCCGAACAAGGTTCTACCAATCACCAAATAGATATGAATTTAATAAGCAACAAAAATACCTGAAGAATTCACCGCTAAATTGACCTTCCGCACCATTGGAATTTTGCTAAGGGCGATCTCCAACTATTCTCTTTCAATGCACGATGACAAATTAGGGTTCCAAAGGCCCTTTTATAACTTAACTTTCTATCACATTAAATGCATTGCCCTAGAAGTTCTGGTTATTCTACAAACTTAGACAACAAGCGAAGAATCCGACTGCGGATCTATACCATTTCGTTCAACTCAACAAATGATTAATAATACGTTTAACAATGAATAACACAACGACTGATGACATCTTGCAATTCTATGCCAACTATATCACAGGAGGATAGGAGATTTTCATGAAAAGCTCCCCCTAGGCCATTGGCCTGAAGTCAATTGCTGGAAGAGTTACTAGAGGGAGCTTCTGGTACAACCTTGTTTCCTTCATTAGATTCACTTTTCTTTACCCATGTTTTCTTCATATTATCTCTTATCTCTTCCACAAATGATTTTTCTTTTCCTTTGTTGTCTTTCTGTGAATCTCTTCCTTGATAAACCAAACCTCTTTTGTTTATGTTTCTATTCCTGCAGAATCTTGCAATGTGCCCAATATTGTTACAGTTGTAGCATACTGGATTTTTCAATCTATACCATCCATTCCACTAATTTCCTCTTGACCTACATTGATTAGCAACATGTCCAAATCTTCCACATGAATAATGTATTTAATGTTACTTGCATTGAAAGACATACTTCTACATTCTAATGCCTTATGCCCAAAATTTTTGCATTTAAAACATTGACCAAAAAAAGATGGAGTACTAGGGTTTATCTTTCTTCTACACTGAGAAGCCATATGTACAAATTTATTGCAAGAAAAACAATATCTATTAAATTTTTGAGCATTGGGTTGCCTTACTAGATGTCTTCTGCCTTTGTTCTTCTTTTCAAGGTTCTTCTATTCAGATCCAAAACTTTCACCCTTCTCATAGCCAAGACCTCGCTTGTCATTTGTATCCTTTTGTCCTTTGGTTATCTGATCAATCCTAGCATAGCTTATCCTGAAATTATCCTTGAATTCATTTGCAGTAGCAAGCTCATTTCCTAGGATAACTACCTATCTCTCAAGCTCTTGTTCATTGTTTCTAGATTGTTGCAGTTCAAATTCCAACTAAATGAATTCAATGTTAATTCTACTACATTATTCATATTTTTCTTTCAGGGACTAGGCTAGATTCTCCTCATTCTTCTTTCTCTCTTCAATCTCTTTGGTAAACTTCATCGCCACAAATTCCATTTCAAGCTTTAGAGCTGTATTGTCCTTAGAAATATTTTCACATTCTTCTATTATTTCCCTTAGGGTTTGATTCAGATGGACATCATCTAGACCTTTGCTTTCTTTTTGCTTCAATTGATCACATAGTTCCTTCCTCTTTTCCCTTGACTCATTTATCTTATCCTTCAGTGATTGAATGAATTTTTCGGCAGCCACAAGATTTTCTTTTAGTTCCATGACCTCTGCTTTGGACTGATCAAGATCATCAAGTGCCACCATAAGCTATTGTTGAAGACCACCAACATCCATTGTAATTCAAGATCCACCTCAAGCTGTTAAACTCCAAAAGAGGAACCTACTCTGCTACCAATTGTTGGACACTAGGAAAACTGAGAGGGGGGGTGAATCAGTGTTCAATAATATTTAACTTTCAAATCAGATCTGAAACTATCAACAAAAATAATTAAACTTAAAACAACATTCATAGCAAATAAACAGAGGGAAACAAAATCTACATTAATGAACACCATAACACCATAAATTTTTACGTGGAAACCCTATTAGGGGAAAAACCACGGTGGAGATTAATCCACAATGTATACTCTGTTAAAAGTATGATAAAAAGAGAATGCACTTGCATTCAGGCGCACTTCCTAGAGCTCACTGCTCAAGAGAGAAAGGCTCACAAAGTATAATTGAGATTACAACAAAACTTTGAACTGAGAATAGAACATCTACAAATGCCTGGATTTAGTTCCAAATCAAATTCTGGATCTTTCGACCAGTTCACACTTTTTCTCTGCTCTGCACTACATACAAAACCTTTTTTGCCTTCAAATAACTAATCTATCCTTTTTCACTCTTTTTTTGATACATATACTTCTATTTCTACTACATCTACTCCACACTCAAAATGATTTTCCGATCTCCTTTATATACCTGCTAATCAAAAATTCATTGTATGTCAGCTTCAAAACAAAATATAATATTCTTGCTTATGTCAGCTCAAATCATTAATTAGAGTTGATGCGTACCCACACAAGTCGGCTAGACTATAGTAGGGACCCATAAAAAAGTTTCAAACATAAGAAATAGCTAAATACATACTCCACATATATCCACGATACACCATATAAAATATGTCAGCCAAGGTGAAAATAAACCATGAATCATATTACCGAACCTCTTAACTCAAACTCTGACTAAATCGACACCACAAAAATCACCGGTAGGATAGTATACATGCTAAGAATGCTTCCCTAGAGATCCACACCACAAAATAGTGATCCGGTGAAATGATTAGATCGGATTTTCAACTGGATGTCTTGTTCTTCATTATTTCTGTCAGTAGATTACATAATCTTACTTCCCTTGCCGATAGCAGCAATACTAACACTGCAGACCATACTACTCACTCCAGTTGCCATAAATGACAACACAAGTAGCCAAAAATGATCTCTCAAAGCCATATGCCAGCACTATAGAGAATATCAAAACTGATTACAAAAGGCTCACTGCCTGAAATAAGGACTCACTGTCCGGAACAAGGACTCACTATCCAGAACAAGGACTCACTATCCAATAGAGCTACAACTCGGAGGGCTCACTACCACAGAGATAAAAAGAAGACAAAGAAGAGTTGTTACATAGAGACTACAATCCCAATGCAACAAAGGATTCCACCACAATACTCGATCCACTTGCATGAATGATAGAGTTTTCCTTCTGCTCATTACATCTGGAAACTCAACATTAAGTTTCACACTGATTTGCCACACTCTCAACACACACTCACTAAATAGAATCAATGTCACATAAAACTACACTTTCTCTTTTCTCTTTATTGCTCTACTTCTTCACTCTTTCCTCTCTTGTCTTCACCATTAACTCATCTTGCATTTATACCATCTTCAACTTTGAAACATATCCAAAGTTATCCATCCAAGTCAAATTCAAATTAGGTCAGCACCAAAACATCCTAGGGTGGAATTAGAATGAGGGTGACCCAAAAACATTTTTCAAGGGACCCAAAAAGATCCAACATGCTTCATCATCCTCGAAAGTAGTATTTCACACAAGGTCAGCCAAACCAGTGTAAAACACATAGAACCATTAGGCATGAATCTTCCAACTGCTAAAACAATCTTCAATAGGACTGGGGAAACACAATTCTAGAACCACAAGTCATAAGACTTCATCAAAGAGAAGTCCAAAAAAATAACATTTCTCCCGGACCTCAACCAGAAACCCAAAAAACCATAGTTCACAACTGGCAAACACAACTTGCACTGTACAACAAATCAACAACCAAAAATATGGATATAACATCTACTAACAACCATAAACAACATATCTGAACCATACAACCACAAGAGAAAATCCAGACCAAAAATTGGAGCAACCATTGAACTCATGCAACATATCTTTATTACAATTTTCTCAATATCCTCGACATATATAGCCAACAACAACTAGTAGATAACCAGTTAACCGGTTGACATCAATGACAACACTTGCAAATTTTCCACAACACTTTCATTCTTGCAACATCCTCATCCTTCATATCTCCCCACTTGGTAAAGATCATGGGTTTGACTACCATTGTTACTGCTTGAACATGTTTGATCTCCTTAGGCCCTCCATAAACCTTTGGTGTCGAGGGAAGCATTCCAATGTAGAAAGCTTGATTGAAATGATATTTTTGATTACCTTTGTCAAGTATTTGAATGTTGGGATCAGATTTTGGTTACTCAATTGATGGGGGTTTAGTTGAGGTTGATGGTAGTGTTGACGGGTCGACATACGAGGAGTGAAATGATATATCATTACTAGGTATACACTATATTTTGTTGTATTTCTCCTCCAATTTTGCATAGTAGTGGAAAGGGTTCAGGGTCAACGCATAATGTAACCTCCTTTCCTTCGTGAAGAAATTTTAGACATTAGTGGAATGCCAAAGGAATTGCTTGTAGTGCATGAATCCATGGGTGTCCTAGAAGAAGGTTATATGGTAGCTCAAGGTCCAGTACTTGAGATGTTGTTTCTGTTTTTGTTGGTCCTATCTGCACAGGTAGCCTAGTTGTCCCTTCTGAATTTCTTTCTAGGGCATCATAAGACCTTATAGTGATGCTTTTTCCTTTGTTAGTTACATCATCAGAATACCCCAACTGTTTAACAAAAAATACAAATGTTTAAACCCACACCGTTATCTATCAATACTCTTTTGACCATATGTTTGTGGACACCAACCTCTATATAGAGGGATTGGCTGTAGAATAACTTCTGTGGAAGGTCTTTCTCAGAAAAGACTAAATGATGTTCGGCTGTGATTTTTCCAACCATGGCTTGAAATTGATTAGGATTGAGGTCATTAGGGATTGATGCTTCCAAATATTTCTCTAGTATTTCCTTATGTGTATGTGATAATTTCAATATCTCTAGGATGGAGATCAAAGCGAGAGTCTTCTTTAGTTGTTCCACAATACTATAGTCATTGGATGACTTAGTTGTGGGTTTAGGTGGGGCTCCTTGTATTGTGAATTTTCCTCGACGGGTAGTTACATTACATTTAGGGTCCCTGCCTCATATAGTTAACACATTGAAATCCTCTCAAGCATCCTCCATCATTGATCTCACCATTGAATCTCAACCATTTATTTCCTCTCCCAAAGTCCTATAAATGGAGACTCATTCTCACTCATTATCACCCATCAAATTTGAGCTAAGTATATGCTATCAAATCAAGTAATCTTCAAGCAAAGGATAATCCACATACCAACAATCATTTGAGCAAATATTTTAGCAATGGAGTTTGTGGTAATATTTAATTTGGTTTTTTGATGTTATTATCTTGTTTTGAATTGTTTTGTTGAGCTCTATCTAGTGGTATTGTCTTGGTTTGGATAAGAAAATTGCATTCCAATTTGTTTCTATTTGCATTTCAAATCATTGAATTACATTTAGTAATTTCAATAAAAGTGGCTAATTTTTTCTCCTTTTTGGTCTCCCATTTCTATGTACATATTGAACATCATTATGAGGAAATTGGGACCTAAATTATGGCAAGAGGTTTATCATGTAGTTTGAAATACATGATCTTCATCTTGTACCATATATTTTTATTCTTGTGGCATTCTTGTCAAAGAAGCCTTGTATCTTTGAGAAGCTTCATCTTTTCTTCGAAAAGAATTGATAGAATGAACCCGCTATAAACATGAATGGGGAGTGTTAGATGATGATGCTTATTTGGGGATTACATTCGATTGCTCCTAAATAAAATTTATAAGGCTCTAACTTATAAGGTTTCATCCTTATAAAATGATATAAGCTTGGTGATTTATAAAGTTTTTCTTTATAGATAAATTATTTATAAATACTAATTAAATATATAACCAAAAAGGTTATATGGTGAAATATGGTGACCTATTCACCAACCCCTTATATGGGTTTAAATATAAGCAATCATAAAGCATCATATATATCAGAAAATGTAGAATATGCATTTGTATGTGCTAGAGGAAAAACTGCATGAGAGGCATATTAATGCATTATAAGAATGTGAGGCATTATAAAAATAAAGGAAGGAAGAACATATTGTGAAATGTAGGTTCTTTCAATATATTTGTGTATAAACATTATTAGAATTTTTCTTAAAAATGAATGGCGATTTTATGGGGTTTCTTACACAAATAGTTTTTCCACATGTACATATTGTTTAATATGTTTTCCATATGATCTCTGTAATTTTATTTCAAATATTTTAATCTATATGTAATTATTAGTTTCCTACTGATCCTATTTCCTAATAAGTTTGGACTATTGGTGCTTCCATTTCTTAATCAATGGATCCATCATCATCTAATTGTTGTTTTATAGTTTCCTAAATCCCACGTTCATTTGAAATTTGAAATGCTTCATTAGAGGGGATTCTTCTTGGACATCCGAAGTTAGATATTATAAATTTGGTTCCAAATGACTTATCCCCCTCCTCCTCCACAAGAAAATAATCTCATAAGGATGTTCATTCTAAGGGAAAGACTTGAAAATGTTTTTATGGTGTTCTAATTAGAATTCAAGACATAATATTTTTGTAGACTTCACAAAATATAACATCACGACAAATAAGACATTTCTTATTGGCCTCAACATACAACCTATATGCTTTTGTAGATTCATAATAGCCCCAAAAAATGCATTTATGACAAGTTGATGATCCAAATTACTCTTTTCTTCTTGGGAATAAAAGCATAACAGGTTGAGCTAAAAAACCAGAGATGTTGAATAGATGGAGGATAACCAAACCAAAACTCATAATGATTTTTCTAGTGAAGAGTGGATGAAAGAGATCTATTGCATAAATAAACTAGTGTTCTTGCTATTTATATCAAAAATTACAACTGTATTCCTTTAAAATATAACATTTATTGAACCATATTCATGATAATTTTGTTCATTCTTTCAATAACCCCATCTTTTTCAGGAGCACCTAGAATAGTGAGATGATATTGAATCCCATTTCGATAGAGATAATTGTCGAAACATTCTCATGTAAAATCTTCACATTTGAATGAGAATCATGTATCTATATCTCATAATTTTTGAAGGGCATCCCCAAGCCAATTTGCATTCTTGTCTGTGTTTCAAAATACATTTTCATTGATGATAGATCCTATCAAAATTAAGGTTTTAGAATTTTTTACATCTCTTTCTTTAACAATAGTCGGTGTTGTAGGTTGGGTAACTCAATCACATATATTATATCACAAACCATTGAAAATAAGAGTGTTTTCAACTTTTTTATACCATTCTGTCCATATGGCATTTTCAATTGAATTTTTAACAACCACTATTACAATAGATTGCTTTATAAAAATATTTATAGTAGTAATTATTTTCCTAAGTGCTTTAATTTATTTAAAATACTAGAGGTAAGAAACAAGAAAATAAATAAATTTTGTTACAAAAAGCTTCATACATTCGATGGAGGTTGAGGGGAGGACAAAAATGTGAGAATTGGTATAGGATCTAGTCTATTATTTTCATTTATTCATCTATACATTTTGAATGCAAGGCTTTGTATGGATGAGGAACTTATGACAAGTGGGTTTTCAGTGTAATCATTATTATGAGCTACTTTTACGTCGGAAACTTCGTGTCAAAAACGTATAATAGTTAATGTTTTTTTAGTCCACGATGTATAATATAAAGGTTACATTGATCATATTACTAGGCCCCACATCTAGAGTTTACCTAACTATTTGAATGTTTGGTTGCTTTTTATACCACACAATTGGCATATGCACAATTCCTCAAAGGTCATAAGTTCTTGTGCGCATAGAATTATCATGTCATACATAACTCTTGGGCATAGAAGTGATGTGTACAATGATTCCTCAAGGTCCTTGGATTAGATATTATGGCAATACCTAATATCTCAATTAGATATTTAGGAATTTATTTTGGATTGAAATTCTTCGGAGATGCACAATTGGTACTCAAAAAATTAAATGATGAGTTTCTTACTAAGGATGATAAAATTGTACCCTTTAAATGCATGGTTAACAATTTCAAGCAATACTTCTTGGATATATCTTTTGAGAAAGTTCCTCATATCAATAAAAGGTTGGTGATGTAGTGGCCACCATTAGATCTCTTCTAGATATCCCTGATGAAGCTCATGAGTATTGTTATCTGATTTTTAGCCTTCAGCTAAAATCAGGTAACCATAGTGTTGTTCTTTTCATGTTGTTTAAACATTTAAAGATAAACCATAAAACTGCTAGTTTCAACAAGCATGAAAGAGTGATTGTCAAAGCAAATCAGATTACACCTTGTCATTTCAATTTTGCATCATAGCAAATGTGAAAGAGAAACATGGATATACAAATGCAATCTTTTATTAAAAATATTGAAATGTACATGTCCCTCACAAGCCAAGGGAATAGCTCTCTTATTCAAATGAAAATATGAAACAACTTATACATGAATAAGTAAAAGAGAGAGAATGTGCATGTAAGAATGGAACCCGTCATTTCCTGTGAATGACTAGTTACAAGTTGCCCTGCTACTGCCCCGAACCGCTTGTGCCCCTCCCAGCTCTGTTGCGCTCCTCACCCTGCATCTAAAGAAAACACGGTCTTAGAGCGAGGCTCTAAGCAATGAATGATTCAATCCTTGCATACACACCTACCTATGCATGTATAAGCTGATCCATAATGCATTAAACAAAAGAACATTCAACATATGCATTTATTTCCTAACTGTTTGCTTCATGTGTAGATTTAGGACAATCCTATTTATTGTTTCATTATCAAATCAAATGCAGCATGTGGGGTAAATGTGGCTCCCACAAGGGTAGAGCTCAGCGTGCTTCGAAAGAAAAGGAAATTGAGCAACTTGATCAAAGATTTATCTCTTATCAATGCATTAAATCAATATGGAATCATACTAGTTGATCAACTTTCATTATCAGATTTTAAAGATGCATCAAGTTCAATTATGCATCAAAATGTTTTAAAGATGCATCAAGTTCAATTATAGATCTATTTAATAATGAGGAAGCATCTCAGATTGTTGTCAAGCCCTCTCACCACAACCCTGTTGGGCAGCCACTCATCACACAAGAAAGCGAGCTGTTAGGTCACCCACACATGTGAAAGGTGGCTGTCAAACAAAGTTAGAATGAGGAGACTATGCATGTTTATCACATATAACTACATCAGGAGTAATGGTTGACTCATGGTCATGGTACAAGTGTAAGGAAATCACCTTTACAGGAGCTTACAAGGTTGACAGGCATGAAGGTATCCAGAACAAACATAATTGTCTTCATGGCAAAGAAACATGGCTATCTAATTCAATGCCCCATGAGTTAGATGAATATGATGTCCCTGAGATTGAGAGCATGATAGGTTTGAATGCATTTTGAACATGAAAGATGAGGACAACAACTAAAGACAAAATTTGAAGTTGTACAAGGCTGAGTTCAAGGCCTTCTCAACCAAATACCAAACAACATGTTTGACAGCTAGCAATCAATGTGTGAATGATGAGAAAAGGAAAAAGGAAAAAAACATTCAAGGAAGGCATGGGGCAGTCATGTTCATTGACAGACAAGATGTACTTCAAGGAAGGCATGGGGCAATGCATTTCATTGTCAAGTCACAGGGACAACAAGTAGTACAATGGTGCAAATGTCATGAGTCAGCAACCATGAAGTGTAAGACAACATTGTTGTCCTCATGAATGACAACACATACTGGTCAAATAAATGTGAGAACCAATGAAGACAACCAAAAGGAGTCCAAGGGTCCTGTGCAAGAATAGGGGATTGACATCTCCCAGTGATAATTCCAAGACACTCATAGTAATAATCTCCTCACTATCTTAATGACTAAGCACAACCATCAACAACCATCAAATGAATGGGGATCAATGCATAGACAAGCAAAATAAATGACAGTCACCATTCAAGCAGTCTACTAAGATCATGATTCCATTTGACAAGGGGCAAGGATTAGTCATGAGTTATGAAGGAGACCATACATGTAAGTAATCATGTAATGGAGCAGCATAGGCTAAATTTCTGTAAGGAGTCACATGACAGAAATAAAAGGAAAAGTAAGTGCATTCAATCTAGTTTGTACTTGCTAGGCACAGTAGGTGTCTTTACATTAAAAACAGTGACTTCAACACATTACAAAAATCATTGAGTGCTCAAACTACAATGAAGTACAACCATAAGGAACAAGATGTGCTCTTGCATTATTGACATGTCAATCAGTTGAAAGCATAGTCACCACAACAGTCCCTACAACTACATGATAATTGTAAGAGAACTCAATAAGAAAGCAACCATTTATGAAGACATATTTGTGGTGGATAGTCATGTGTAAACAATAGCAATTCAAAGGTACAATCCATGATCTATCACTAGAACAGTCCGTTAGATGCAATCTCATGGTAGGGACAAATCCTTCATGATCATCTCTTAGTAGCCTGAGTAGTGGACTGGTCATAAGGTGTTGTGATGTGGGTGAGGCTGTGTCATTATCACTCACGGTAGAGTTGATAAGGATAAGCAAAATGCTTGAGGAACAGTGCATCAGGAGGTAGTGATACAAAGGACAACAGTGATCTTATGAAACAATATCAAAAGCCAGTGATGCAACCTTGTATAGGCCTAAAGTGATCAACCTTTGGAAAAATAAAAGGCAATGTCATCATCATATGACATGATGGAATGTTAATTTATGAGTTTTGAGGCACAAAACACAGTCCAATCAAAGTGTGAATTAGAATTCCAGGACAATCTAATCAAATGAATTGAAGTCATGATAGTCTGGAGTGGCCTTGGTATGACTGTCTAGACTGATGAACATGAGAAAGGGAGACAACTTCAACATTACAACAGTCCCAACATCAAAGTCTGAAAACAAAATCACGAACCTGTGACAAGGATGAGATCATCCAGTGAAGGCAATATGGTTTTCCTGTAAGGGATTTGAAGGAGCAGATCATAAAGCATTCACAGGGACCATCAAATTCATGTTTTCAAGGAGGATTCAGAGGGGACTGTTAATTAGTTTCATAAAGGTTGAATGGGTGCATTGACAAGTCAATTGAAGAGACAATACCCAACTCATGGTCTATGTTGATAGAGAGTAAAAGAACAACATTGTGAGTACAAATAGAATCTACATATTCTTGCTCCAGGATCTAAGTGTCTAATCTTAGGTCTCCCCTTTGAGTCAAAGGTCCATTTCTCAGTGGAGGGGTCTTTTGTTACTATTGCCTTTTCATCTTTTGAGGACTGTAGCAGTATATAGGTGGTCTGACCCCTTAGATCACAGTGGAATGGGAAGCACAGTGATAGGAGGATTCAATCAAAGTATAATATGTCAGTATTGTATCCAAGATAAATAGCATGAGATGTGTAAGCCCAAGAACAATGACCTTGAAGTTATTGGATAGTCAATTCAATAGAATGGTGAAGCCCTTTCAAGGCTTTAAACCACACAGGGAGATGACAAAACATACAAGTATTTAAAGTAGAGTGAGAACATGGAAGCATTGGTAATGCTTTTACTCCACTTACAGAAACCAGATGAACAACTCCCCAGCATAATCTTGAACTTAAGAGAGGCCAGATGCATATCAACAAACTGTAAAATTAAATGCAAAAATTACAAATGAGAACATTCTACAGTAGTGAGGAATCTGGCTGCTCATTAAAGTGTTCTGTAGCCTTTTCAAAATCATGTTCAAGAACCAAACACAGAGTATGGAGGAGGTTATGCAAAGTTTCCAAATCATTGGATGCAGTCACAAGGAAAGTCAAAGAGTTTGCATGAGAGGTAATTATCTCAGTTTGTTCCAGAAGAAAGAAAGATCATTCAAGTGATAGTGTATCTATAGACTAGATGAAGCTGAAACCTCAAATTTATTGCATTTTTACTAAGGCCAAGAAAATGAAGATACCATGTACCCAGATGTCTAAACAACAGAAAGGTGAAAGTTTTCTAAGCCATCTGCATTTTGCAACAAATCTGAACCTTTCAAAAGAAAATATGCAAAACCCACCTAGGGTTTAAAGCCTAAGGCAATGCTGCTTTCTCTTTTACACAAAGTGAAGGAATTTACAAGGTTTTCTGCATTTCAAGCAACAAACCTGAACCTTTCAAAGAAATCAGAAACCCAAGCAGGGTTTTCTCAAAATGCAGAAAAAGAAAGAAAGCAACAAATTCAAGAAAACCCATGTTAAAAAATTGGAGGCCAAGCCACAGCGATTTCTTTCTTTTTCCACATTCTAGGAACCCATCTGGGTTGTCGATGTTTGTGAAATTCAAGAAGGAAACCAGAAGAATACATGAAGGTTAGGAGATAAGTGAGCACGAATACATTTTCCTGTTCATGGCTGCAACCAATGCTTGCTTCTTTTATAAGAATAACAGAAAAGAAACAAAATGGGTGTCCTCATTGACAAACACCGAAAAGAAGCAAACATTTTATGCTCTATTGTCAATAGAAGAAGCAAGAATCTGGGTCTTTTGAACTAAATCAACAAAAGGTGGAGTCTGTTGAATTTTACCAGAGACTTGCTCTTGTAATCTTCACTTTTTGCAAGATTTTGTCGCACAGTGAGCTTCACACAAGTTTTTTTTTGCTTTTCATGGTGGCTGTCAGTGGGAAAGCAACATAGAAAGAAAAAATGAAATTCATCAAAGTCTGTTCATGGCCACGACCTGTGAGTTAGGAATCAGCCTCTAAGTCAAAGAAATGCAAGCTTTTGTCAAACAAAAGTGTTTACCTGAGATCTGTGGTGTTTTCATGATGGAGATATGTCAAAATGACCAAAAAGAAAACCAGCGAAGACATCATTTTCCCCGTGTTCTCCAAACCCTCATGGTGGCAGAGACACTTTCTAGATTCTTCCAAGCAACAAAATGATAGTTTTTCCTCATTTTTTCGGTATTATGATTAGGGTTTGACCCTTATCTTTGCATTTCGGTGGGATGTTTTATCTTTTCTTTTAAAATTGACACATGATTAATGTGATGGGGCCGAACTTTGTATATCCCCTAGGCTTTTCATGCCTTATAAACCTTCACACTTAAAAAACTTTGTTAGGAGCCTCACTATGTCATGTAGGCATTCTATGCCTTAGGAATTTCTTTCCTCATTTGACTTATGCTGAAGTGTGAAGTGATGGAGTGTGCAATGACCCTTAGATGATGCTTTGTTTTGCATATCATGTGACTTAGAATATTCTTTCCAAAAGCCTTGGAGGTCGACCTTGTTGGCCAAGTAATATTAATACTTATGCCTTTGCAAACCATGTGACTATGGTCACATGTGTGGGAAGAATGCAGGATATGAGTGGTATGTTGATAATCAAAGTGCCTTTGAGCCTTTGAGATTTTTGTCATAACATTTGATGTTACATTTTATTCTATGACTGGAGATATCATTTAGGTGACTTTAAAATCACTTTTATTGTGCCTTTTAATGCTAATGTAACACAGAGAATGGTGGGCCCCTTTTGATTTGAGCCTAATTGTAAAATGATTTGCTAATTGATGTTTTATAAATCACTTAGCAAAATCACTATATTTATGCTTTAAAAGGCCATGTGCTTTCAAAAAACACACATGTTGCATGAAGGGGGAATATGGTCAAGTGTTAAAATAGGACCAATGATGATTTGCAGAAGTGTGAGAGGTGTGTGATGCTGTTGGACTATTTTTAGTGGGTTTGAGGCCAGCTGGAGCTTTTTTTGTCACACTTTTGAGATGGCTATTGACTTAGCTTGGTTTTTCTTCATGTGGAAGGAATTTTAGAGACTTCTAGAAGGTTCTTTTGGAGCCATTTCTGTTTTATCCGAGTGAGGATAGTCTTCTAGAAGCACATGTGTGGGAGGTTTTGGTTGTTTTTGGTTAAGTATGTTCATTTGGAACTTTTTAGGGAGTTCTTTCTTCTTCAGCAGGAGGATAGCTACTATCTTGGAGTTATTTTTTGATGAAGCTGCATTGTAACTTAGACAGACTTAATACACATTAAGCACTTTGAATTGATATAGTAGAGCACTTTTACCTTCTCATTTTGCTGTTTCTCATGTATCCTGTTAATGATTGATAAGCTTGTTTTGTGAAACCTATTTTCCTTGCAAGCTTGTCTCATGTTATGCATCTATTTAGCAGAAGGTGTATGTTTGTAGGTTGTAAGTTGTGTTGTTAATGGTGCTGATTAATTGTGAAATCTCTATTTTCCTTTTAATAGCATTATTTATAGACCTTCTTTTGAAAAATTTATGCAAACTGCATTATTAAGTGAGTTGTGTAATTCTAGCTTTGTGATATTAATTCAAATATGATGAGTTGTTAACAGGTCTAGATTGTTTGGTGTATCACTTTAGTTTTCCTTTCAGCATTAGGTTTATTTTATGCAATCCTTACCCTTACCTCATAAATTCAGTAGTTAAGTGATATCAAACGGGGAAGCCGGCCCACAATCCAGAGGTCTGCTTTCAGATAGGTTACCCACAACCTGAAAGCATTCCAATGTTGGACCAAATCTGCTAAGTGCAATTGGAAAAGCTTAGCAAATAGGGTGCAAATTTGTAATCTCCAACAAGTATCATTTCCTTGTAGAATAATTCTTTATAGTTGCTTATGATCTTCTAGATTCTAACATGATATGTGACATTGTTGGTCTTGACACTCCCTGGTACAATGATATTTATTCCTATATTCAAAACCAAATCATCCCTCCAAACATTTCATCCACCAAACATCAGTCCCTTATCCAATGGGCATCTTGTTACACCATCCTTGGTGGAACACTCTACTATAAGGGCTAGAATGACACTTTTCTCAGGTGTCTCAACTCAGACGAGGCTAACCTAGCACTTTAGGAAGTCCATAATGGTACTTGTGTTGCTCAAATGAATGACATGGTCATTACCATGAAGCGCCTTCATACACATGATACTATTGGCCTATTATCGAATCAAATTCCTATTAATACGTTTAAAGAAATGCCTTACTTTTCAAAAAAACAAAGATCTTGTTCATGTACCCTCAAAATCTCTCCAACCTATTACAATTCTATGGCCCCCCTCTAAATGGGGCCTCAATATAATTGGAAAGATTAATCCCACCTCCTCTAATAGCCACAAGTTCATTATTACCACTATCATGTACTTCATCAAATGGGTTGAAGTAGTTCTACTCACTTTCACCATTGACATTCAAATTTATCCTTAACCATCTCATTTTTTGTTTTGGTATTCTATCCACCATCATCATAATGTATGAAAAGTCTTTTAAAAACCATGAAGTGTAATACTTATGTGAGAAATTCCATATTAAGCACAACTTGTCTACCTCATATTAAACCCCTAAGGCAACATGGTCAAGCTAAGACATCCAGTAAAACCATCATTAAGATCGTTAAGAAAATTGTCAATGGCATTGGTCATGATTGGCGCCTTCAATTCAATCCCGCCCTTTGGGCCTACCGCACCTACATTTACACTCCCATAGATGCCACTCCATATTCACTTGTTTACGAAGTAATATTTTTGAGTGAATTTGAGTTACCCTCTTTGCATGTCTCTTTATGTAACCTCATCTCAAAGGAGGAGTAGTGAGTGACACAACTGCATGAGCAAGAAATCGTTGAGGAGCATTGTCTTACTACACTTAATCACCTTAAAGAATACCGGTATAGGTTGTGTCATGTCTATAACAAATGCATTTGCACTAGAGAGCTTGAGGTTGGAGACGTTGTCCTTAAGGAAAATCATAAGAACATTACTTAGGATAGAGAGAAGAAAGGGAAGTTTGAACCAAAATGGTTGGGTCTTATGTCATCACTGCCAAGTTCAAATCCAAAGCATACAAGCTAGCTACTCCTAAAGGCCGTGAGCTAGATGAACACATGACCATCGTCCATCTAAAATGCTTCTACGCTTAATCCAAGGGAAAGACTTGGCAAATTTTTCATGGTGTTCTAATTAGCATTCAACACATAATATTTTTGGAGACTTCACAAAATATAACACCATGAGCAATAAGACATTTCTTATTAGCCTCATCATACAACCTATATGCTTTTGAAGATTCATAATAGCCCCATAAAATGCATTTATGAGAAGTTAATGATCCAACTTCTTTTCTCCTTGGAAATCAAAGCATAATAGGTAGAGCTAAAAATTTAAAGATTTTGAATAGATGGAGGATAACCAAATCAAAATTCATATGGAGTTGTCTAGTGAAGAGTGGATGAAAGAGATTTATTGCGTAGATAAATTATTGTTCTTACTATTTCTGCTAAAAAAATACAACTATATTACTTTGAAATATAACATTGTTTGAACCATATTCATGACAATTTTGTTCATTCTTTCAATAACTGTAGATTTTGTTGTGGAGTACCTAGACAGTGAAATGATATTGAACCCCATTTTGATAGGGATAATTGTCAAAAAGTTCTGATGTAAACTCTTCACAATTGAATGAGAACTTTCCAAACCAATTTGCAATCTTGTATATTGTGAAATATATTTCCATTGATGGACACTCTTATCAAAGTTTATACTACCACACGTCTTTCTTTAAGATAGGAAGCTCTTACCAAAGTTTATACTACCATACATAAAATAAGAATGCTTTCAACTTCACGTCGGACTTTGAATCCGTGTTTCATTTGTCAAGCTGTGGCCATCATCTATGTGGGCTCCAGATCTTATATCAACCGGTTCTAGTATGGACACAATTCCGAGCTATTTCAAGGAAGTTAAACGAGGTTTGTATGCAGAAGTCTCTGTATTCTACAATTATGGATAGTCTAAATCTACAGATGTTGGGCGATGTTGCAGTGTTTGCTTTGAATCTAGAGACTCTGCGCAATGCTGCAACAAGGACAACCGGCGTTTCTTTTAACAAATGCCACAAGAGATGGGAATCGTATATAATGTGAGTACCGCGCATTTTTAATGTCTTTTCCTGTCATTTAAAATCTCTTTTCTCATTTAAACATTGTGTTTTTTCAGGTGGGATCAAATGAAATTTTCTCTTGGCTATTTTCCCACTCAAGGGGACGCCTCGAGAGCTCGTGGAAAAGCAATTGATTACCTTGAACAATCTGAACGTGACTGGTGCAACTTATCGGAGGATGATTTTAAAGCAAAAATCCGAGTGAAGGCTTGGGAGGTATGAATTTTTTAATCAATCAGTTTGGTCGATGCTCTGAGTTTTATAGTTTTTTTTTCTGAAAACTGTTGTTATAATATAGGGAAGAAACAAAGAAAGCTTCGAACGTCCTCCTTCCCCTGCGTACTCTTTCCCGGTGCCACGGTCAAGGGCGGGCAGAACTAAATTCAGCTATACCAAACCTCTCATCAAATGGGCGATTAAAAGAAGCAGGATTCCATGCCACGCGCATACAAGGAGGAGGATTAAGAATCTGTGAAAGGAACCTGGAGATTTTAGAACATTAAACAACATACCGGATCTTTGTTTAGTTTCCTGGTATTACTGTATTATTGTTTAGTATTGTCCTAAATTAGGTTTTAAAAAAATCAAAGAAATACTATTATTTTGAGCAACACATTGCAAATTCTGGTATTTAATTCTTTATATTTCTCAACTTTTCCTTTCATTGTACCCCCTCTCTCATGCTTTTTAATTAATGAATAAATTTTACAATTCAATTGAGTTTTCATGTTGAAGATGAGATCTGGGGTTTGTGACGGTCTCGCTGATTCATAACTCCAATAGTTTTAGTTATAAGCTTCTGGTTTAAAAAAATCAAGAGCTACTATTATTTTGAACAATACATTGCAATTTCTGCTATGTTCCTCTCTCCTTTAACTTGTCTTTATTACTCAGAGTTTTCCTTCATTGTACCTCCTCTCTCAAATTTTTTTTAATTAATGAATAAATTTTACAATTCAATTGAGTCTTCATGTTGAAGATGAGATCTGGGGTTTGTGATGATCTCACTGGTTCATAACTTCAATAATTTTAGTTGCAAGCTTCTGGTTTAGTTTTCTGGTATTACCGTATTATTGTTTAGTATATGTCGTAAATGTGATAAAATTCCATGTTTTAAGGTTTAAAAAAAATCAAGAACTACTATTATTTTGAGCAACACATTGCAAATTCTGCTATTTTCCTCTCCTTTAACTCTATATTTCTAGAGTTTTCCTTCATTGTACCTCCTCTCTCATGTTTTTTAATTAATGAATAAATTTTACAATTCGATTCTGGGATTTGTGATGATCTCACTGGTTCATAACTCCAATAATTTTAGTTGCAAGCTTCTGGTTTAAACTGTGTATGTATTTTTTTGCTGGTAGAATTAATTGATGGATTGTGGAAAACTCATATCAACTATTTCTTACAGAATTAAAGACTGTGGTTCATACCAACTATTTCTTACAGAATTAAGGACTCTGAAAACTCATACCAAATCAAGAAAAAAAGCTATTTAAACTAATTAACCGTGATGCAAAACAGTTAAAAAGTTCTCTTTTAACTAACAAAAGAACGGAACAGTTTGTGACGTATATATCTACGTCTATTTTTGCTTTACTGGAGTGCTCATGGAAATTACAGCGCGTCTCACAGTAAACAAATGGCGGGGGCGATACTACTTTTTATGAAGAGGACAGATTTATATGAGGACAACTTTTATTTGTTTTGCTTTACGAAAACTGAGGAATGGAAGAAAAAATGACGGCGAAGTTGAGTGGAAGGTCAAAGGAGGAAGGACACGGCAACCAAATTAAAAAGGACAAAGGATAATGTCGTCTCACTTTTTGGTTCGTCTCAAGTCGGGGTTGGTTTGGTTGATGTTCTAATTCGTTGCTAGTAGTCATGTTGATTAGTGTGGATTTGTGACTCATCTCGTCCCCTATGTCACATGCAAAATATCATTAAAATACCTGTCACATGAAAAATATCATTAATTTTTTTTTTTAAAGATTCAACCAAAATTTAATCATGGAATATCTAATAGTGAAATAAAAAAATATAATTTGTTGTTAAAACAATATCATATTATTATTTAAAATATAACTTATATGTAACCTTGATGATCTTAATACCTTTTGATAACCATAAATCTTGTTATCTCTAATTTTCATATCCAACACAAATGACTCAATAGTTGAACACATAATACTATTTATTGCTTAAAACAACACATTGTTATTTTAAAATACAATTTACATTCAACTTTAAATGATAAAATATAAGGTGTTTATTGAGCTTACCTTTTATATTTATGATAGGAAAAACATATAATATGGGTTTCTCCAATGCATGTATACATTGTCACCTCAATTATTATACACATAAGTAGTATTTTTAACTTAACAATACTTATTTAGATAAGCCTCTTATTATTACTTGCCTTTGGAAAATACTTTTATAATGAAATTTCTTAATTAGAACTTATAAATATTTGTCCTTGTTAATCAATTAGATGTTATATTTTTTCAATTTAAAATAAATATTTATCTTTTCAAAAGTCAACATGTATAATTTTTAACAAAAAATATTTAATAAATAAGTTATTGACAATATGATTGGTTGTAAAGTTCTACCCCTTATTCCAACCTTCAAGATAAACAAGTACTAATAATAATATTTATAGTACATTTAAAAAATAAAAATTAACAATACAATGTTCGATACTTATAAATTATCCAAGGGTGCAAAAAAATAGGTAGATTGGATTTCTTTAAATAATCACCTTCGATAATAGGGAAATCAACTATGCAAATAAATTCAAGGGACACGCCTTGAGATGGAATCACTAGAGAATATATGAACCAATTGGACTTCCTTGCTTTGATTATAGGAAAATTGAGTATGTAAATAAACGAGGGACATAATGATTGCATCAGTACATAATTACAATTCATAGGTTACTTGAAGCATACTATTTATCCAAATATTAGAATGCACATTCGGTTATAGATATTTATTAATTAAAAATTAAAGTACAACATGTTTTTTAATTTTTAATTAATTAATAAATATGATCATATGTGCATTCAGATGTTTGGGTAGACATTGCCTACTTGAAGTAAGTTCAAACATGTGGAGGTTACTATGCTTAACAAAATAATTGAAAAAATAACAAGTATGCAAAAATATTATGGAATGAGCATTCTTGCATTCTCTATGGTTGTGCAATTTGGGGCGACAACATGTCAGATAAAAAATGGAGACAAGTGGAGAGAATCCAAAAGCATCTAATTATAAGCAACATTAAACTCAAAATTGCAATTCCTTATGAGATTTTACTTGTTGAGACAAGGGCCTCCCCTTAGAAGCTTCGAAGGTGGTTCAATTATTAAGTTACTTATAGACGGTCCAAATATATGGAGAACCATCGTTGGCCTAAGCTGATTGTGGAGGAAGAGCTAGATAGAAGAAATAATACATGGATGAAACAAAATAAAAAATGTATGAAAAAGTGGGATGTGGATATGCATGAATGTCCAAACTCAAATGATGAAATAAAAAAATATGTTTAAAAGTAAAATTTAAAATTGCTATATGGAAAAAAAATCAAGGCGAAAAAAATCACTATATCAAAGAATTTTATCCCAGGAGGGACCATAAGGAAAAAGCCTATATAGGAGAGAATATTAATGGAAAGAAAAAATGTTGATAGTTTAATTACAAACTGGTTCGCAAAATGTTGATAGTTTCCAATTATGCATTTACAAGCCTAATTAATTGCAATTTCCAAAAGGGGAATCAATATTTAATTAATGCAATTATCATTTTTAAAACCCCGAAATGAATAGGTCCTGGTAATTTAGGTCAAGACCCATTCGTCCGTGGGTGAATGGGTCCGCTTTAGTTGCTTAATTCAAAATTTTAATATGTTTTTGGTAGCCTTTTTATGGTCCAAATTCAAATTTTAAATTTCAGCTTGTAATGTTTAATTTTTGATAAATTAATGAAATTGCCTATAAATACAAGATCTTTTTTATCAAATTCAAATCCTAAGAAATCTAGATTTTAAATAGATAAATTCCAAGAGCTAATATTATTTTCAAAGGTGTTCAAGAGAAGATTTCTCAATCATTTATTGTAGCATTCAAGATCTCAAGCATCATGTCAAATTTATCTTCATTCATGCATGTCTTTGGAGCTAACATTGTGATGTAGGTTTCAAGCATTCAAGTCAAGATTCAAGCATCAAAGATCAACATCCAATCAAGGCATTTCATGCAAGATCAAGACCTTGGAGAGATGTGTTATATTTTAGTCCTTCAAGGATCTCCATTCAAGGGTTTGGTGAGTTGCAACATAGCAAGTGTTCATTCATCATTCCTTTCATGTTTCATTTCATTTCAAGGTTTAATTACCAAAATGGGGTTTGACCGAGACAAACCCCCATTCACCAAAAACAAAAAAAAATCCCTCTTGTGTGCGTTGTAGATCTTAGGTTGAAGAAGGATTGAAGATTCATCAAAGGTGCAATTTTGCAAAGTTATCAAAGTTGTCAGCATTGTCTTCAAGCCATAGAAACTCACTTTTAGAATTTAATTCCGAATATTTGACTATGAAACCTAGAGGAATCCGGAGTGCTGATCTAGGAGGAGACTATGAAAGTAGATTTTGAACCCCTAAAACAAGACCCATTCGCCCTAGGGAGAATCTATCCTAGGAGGACACTCAGAAGAGGCTTTTGGTGACAGGTGCATAAATTCATAACCTTCTCAGATTTTCTAGAACTTTTTGGATTCCGTCAAATTAAGGTTTTAAATTGATGATTCAAGTGTTACATTTGATAATTGCATTCATTTGATATTTTCATTCATCTCCCAAAAGTGCATTTTAGGTTGATTTACCCTGTCCTCAGTCATAAGGAAAACAAGAAGATCTCCTTTAAAGGTCACGAGTTGAAATTCAATCTTTCCCTAGGGGATCTCTGGGTATTTGCAGGATCATCATGGAAAAAATAAGCCCTTAAGTGGCAAAAAATTTAGAAAATCAAAGTTAGGCAACTTGATGTAAAAAATTGAATAAGTTATCTATATTATTTCAAAAATATGTAACAATAGAATCTATAGTAAATTGAATGTAGTTTCTAAACTACTAGGTTTATTTTAAAAAAATCTATTTGGTGAAAATTTGAAATTTCAATGCAATAGTACTTAAATTTCAGGGAAAAATAAGAAGTAGGTGTTTGTCTAACCACCCTAACCACAATAAAATGATAATATTTTTCATAAGATTTTAGATATAAGTAAAGGACTCATGTCTCGATGTGATGCATATTTTTTTGTAGTTTTTTCCAAGTAAATAATTAATTATGAATTTTTTATTACAACTTTTAAAAAATATAAAAAATCTTATGTCTGACCACCTTAACTTGGTCAAAACTTCATGAAATTCATTTTTTTTAATCCTATAGTATGTGAAGCATAGAATGTGACACATGTTTCAGATTAAAAAATTGTGATACTGTTTGAAAGCAATAGATGTTTTTCAATCAGCCTATCAATTAGGACTTTAGTCGTAATTCAAATAGAAAAGGATAATAATAATTTATTAAATTCAAAGTAAATCATAATTTATATTAGTGGAAAGCTAAGAATCTCCTTCAAAAACCCTTTTCGTTTCATCAATTTTGGGTAAAAGAAAAGTCGTCAGCCACATACCCTACACATACCTATTATATCGCCACGTTTTGGCCCATCATGATCCTGCACATACCCCTCTTTTCCCTAATGAAATAAGGAAGATAGGTGCATACCCCCATTTCACATTCCCATTTTTAGGTTACTATATTTTCCTCTATTTCATTTTGGTGAACTCGACGTTGAACATAAATTTTTTGAAATTGGAGTCCAATCAAACCCTAGATCTAGGATTTGCATAAGTTTGCATTGCATTGCATTATTTTTCACTTCATTTAGGGTTGTTAAAATTTCATTAGTTTGCATCTCGTTTAGGGTTTTAAGTTTGCAGTTTGCATCCTTTAAAATATGAAAAATTCAAAAATTGCATGCATATTACATTGATTTGCATAGTACTTACATATTAGTGTATTTTCAATCATTCGCATTCACAAATTCAGTCCAAATTTAATTTCAAAAAGTGTCCTATTGTTCATCATTTTTCATTCATTTCACTTGCATTTAGACATTAAAATCTAGAAAAATCAGTCATTGAAACCACAATTTGTAAAATAAAATAGGAAACCTTAGCATTGAACCTTAGACTTAGATTTAAATTTTTGCAAACCCTATGCTAAGACCCATTTTTCCTAGGGTGAATTAGTCCCTATACAGTTGCTATTTCAAAATTTTGGGTAGTGATTTGTCTTTGTTTGCTTCATTATGATATGCTATTAAATCTTGGTATTAGTTTCAGGAATAAAAAAATTGTCATTGTTTGCATTAGGTTCATTTAGTGAAATTGAGTGTGCATCATTTGAAAATAAAAATTGGCATTAAAAAAATATCATTTTCATTATCTTACATTCAAAAATTAGAAATTTTTCATATATTAGATTTGAAACTTATCTTACATTAAAAAATTAGAAAATTTTCATATAGCAGATTTGAAACTTTGGATAAAAATTCATCATGGATAGGTGTATGGGTAATATATGAAAAATATTAAGATCTTTGATAGATGTTTCAAGTTGTGTGTTTGGTGATGACCCTAATGCAATTAAGACTATTAATGAATCTTCACCTCCTAATGAATGTCCCTATGAAGTGGAAATCTTAGGTCAACATGAAGATAGAATGCAAGAATTCATACAAGAATCCTTACACAACCTTGAGAACAATGCATCCTTTTATCCATCCATGCAAACACCACCTATAATCACATCACTTGATATGTTTGACCTCTTACATCCTGAAATGGAAGCACAAAGAAAGCCTCAACCATCAATCATTAATGAACTTTCTCACAATGAAAATAATGATACTCTTCTATCCTATGTTCATCGAGTTACTAATACACTTATTAACTTAGAAGGGAGTTATGGTCAATGCTTTAATATCTTAAGCAAACAAGGATACATTGGCTTAACCAATGAGCAAAAAATTCATACAATATTAGAGCAAATACCATTTGAGGATACTAAGGGATTAGGATATCAAGATCTCCCCCCCCCCCCCTCTTGTACATCTTTTAAGGGAAAAGGTGTTCTCTTTCACAAGATCATTTGAAGAGACCAATTAATACCTCAAAAGGATGATAGGATCACCATAGATCCTCCTCCCCCATCCCCACCTCATCAAATTTCCCAAACAAGTAAGAAATGTAAGCCATATAAGATCAAGGAATTTTCATTCTTACACACTACAACAAAAACTGAATGAAAATGAAACAACTCCTATGTCTAGGATTGATTTACTTACCACTTATTAAAGAAAAAAAAAGAGGAAAAAATAAAAACATGAATTACTATGCATTTCATAGAACTCTTGGGCATCTTCCTGATGAGTGTCATCTTTTACAATGATTGGTTTGTGAAGATGGTGTTATTGATGTAACTAATTAAATGCATGCACTTTACTCCTTGCCATGTGATAGTTGTAGGATCATAGTATACTCATTATTGCAATACATGCAATACATCCTTAGTAGGTAGATTCCAATACTTGGTTTACCCTTTCAATTTTCCCATCTGTTTCTGGATAATAAGTAGAGCTTATATTCAATTTCATTCTAAGTGCTAAAAATAGGGTTTTCCAAAATCTAGATGTCACACAAGCATCCCTATCTAAAATGAAAGTTTTAGGAATCCCATGCAATCTAAATATCTCTTGCACAAACTTTCTATCTATTATAGGAGCTCCATCAGTCATATTTCATGGTATGAAGTGAGATAATTTTTTCAACTTGTCAACCACTACTAGAATGGCATTGTGCTTGTTCCTAGACATAGGGAGACCTTGCACAAAATCCATGCTAATGAATTGCCACATAATTTTTAGAACTTCATGTGGATACAAAAGACCCATAGGATGATGATACTCTACCTTTACTCTTTGGCACTCTAAGTAACTTGCTACAAATCTTGTTGTGTCTCCTTTCATACCCTTCCAAAAATATAATGGCTCAACATCAGCTAACATCTTGGATACACCTGGATGTCTTGAATATGGTGCATTATGAACTTCTTTCCATACCAAGTCCCTCAAATCCTCAGAATTAGGTATATAGATTCTCCCTTTAAACCTTAACAATCCATTAGGTTCTAGGCGATACCCTTCATACTTTCGATCTTGTGGATCATTTGTGAGTGCTTGCTTGACTTGTTCATAGAACTCATCACCCTTATATTCTTGCAACACTTGAACTTTAAAGTAAGTTTGGATTGATATCATCGAGTAGATATGTCTCCTATGACTTAAGGAATTAGCAACATGATTGTCTTTCTCCTTGATATAACTAATATTGAAATCACATCAAATAGAAAAGCTAACCATCTTCTCTACCTTGCATTAATATTAGGTTGACTAAACAAATAATTAAGACCATGGTGATTGGTCTTGAGTTCAAATGGTTTTCCCAACAGATAATGCATCCACATCTATAAAGCATGAACAACTGCCGCTAACTTTAAATCATGCGAAGCATAATTCTGTTTATAGTGTTTTAGCTTCCTAGACTCATAGGCTATGAATTTCCCATCTTGCATTAATACTCCACCCAATCCTTCCCTAGTGAACCAAATATTTTTGCATGTAGGGGCTCTCTTACACTTCTAGGGTTTTGCACCTAAAAGGAGAGAGGTACACAAAAACCTTAATGGCTCACTCAAGAAGAACCCCTTAAGATTCCAATGAAAAGAAGATTGAAACTTTTCAAAGGGGATTGTCCTAAAGGATGACAATAGAAAAGAGGGGTTCACCACTAAGTATAAACTTAGAAAATGCAAGATTTTTGAAAACACAATGTAATATGCGAAAAGAACTAAAAAGATGAATAGAAATGCAAGTAAAACAAAATAGGAAAGTAAAACAGAAAATGTGCACCTGAAAAATTTTAGAGGTGGGAATGAAGACTGGAAATGTTGCTGATCCTGAAATTTTGACTTACTGTGACTCATTTGCCATTCTGGGTGAATTAGTCCTAGATCTGGAAAACTATACCAGAGCCTGTTCCGGGCAAATGGGTATCTGAATCTGTACAAATATCTAAAAAATAGGTATAGTAGGACTCATTCGCCACTAATGGTTAATGAGTCCACTTTGACTTTTCTAAAAACTCAAAAGTGGAATCTGAAGCTCTCAGTCTGCTCTTTCTATACCTCCAAGTGTCTGGATCTAAAACCTTGATTTTTGACACTGTAAGTGACTTTTGAAGATTTTGACCCTGCCAATGGGGAGATGACTTCAAAAAATTTGCAACCTATTCTTCAATCATCTCCAAGTCTTCAATGTGCCTAGATTTGCAATCACACAAAGATATAGAACAAAAGTGTTGATTGTTAGGGCATCGGGGTTTGCCTTGGTCAAACCCTTTTTAGGTAATTAAACCAAAATGAAGAAATAAGATAATAAAGCATGAAATATGAAACAATGCAATTAGAAACTTTCCATGATGATGGATCTTGAATTGCTGCAACAATGGATGAAGAATCTTCCTTTGAATGCCTTAGAAAGCTATCTTGATGACCTTTGTGAAGACTTAAAATCCTAAACCCTAGTTTGCTTGATTTGAGATGGATAATGAATGAATGAAATAATGATTATAAGCTTGTTTATATAGGAAATCCACCTAAATGGTCGTTAATTTGATCCCCAAGGCCAACATTCACGAAAAAATTGAATTAGGTTGGTGAATTTCCCGCTCAAACCTCGAAAATGGCCCAAATGGGACTCATACGCCATCTGGGGTGAATGGGTCCCACCTGGATGGGACTCATTCACCCAAAGTGGCGAATGGGTCCCATAGGGGCTATTTTGCTAGCTGGAATGGCGGGGAATGCATAAATTAAGTTTATTTGTTGATTTAGTCAGGTTTTTGATCAAAATATGCCTCGAGATGCTCAATAAGGGGTCATAGGGGCCTATTAATGATGATATAAAGGGTGATTAGGGATAGGGACACAAATTTCAATGTGAAAGTGTGTTTAAATACACTTTACAACATTAAAATGAGGTCCACATAGCCTAGAAAGGCACAAGATCCAATGTGAATGTGTAAAACACATTACAACACTAGATTAAAACCAAGTTTAATTTACAAGCCTTCTAGATTAATGTGAAAATATAATTAAATATATTTTGCAAGATTAAATTAAGGGAAAATAGGTCCATTAGAATTAAATGCTTAATAAAATTCTAGAAAAGTGTGAAAGTGATTTACAACACTTTACAACACCTTTACAAGACATGCATTTTGTTCAGTTTGCAAGGGCCCAAGATCTAATGTGGATGTGTAAAACACCTCACAACACTAGATCAAGGTGGAATTAAGGCTAATTTATCATTATTTATTCCCAAATCAAGCAAGGAGTACTTTTTTCTACACTACATTTAGCCCCCACTAAATAGTGAGAGGATGAACTTGCTTCAAACTCACACTAAAGTAGACATTCAAGAGGGGTCCAATCGTACCAATGTGGATGGTCTAGGATAACAAAGATGAAGGAGGTGGCCAAGCCCCCAAGATCCAAGATCTTAAGTCAAACCAACATGAGCACAAAAGTACACACACAAGGTGAATGATTTATAGAAAAACAAGATACGTGGTCTTGCAATGGCAATAACTTGAAGGAAGAGAAGTACAAATGAGCGAAAATAAAAAGGTGGATAAAGGTTTGACCATTTGTCCAACATGATGTGGATTGGATCTAAGCTATTTGTTTGGAAAATGTATACTCACTCTGAGGCAAAAAAACTCTTGGATTTCTAGCGGGTGAGAAGTCCTAAAGGGTGAGAAACATACACTCATGGCTGGTATGCACTCGCACACATGTAGGTGGCTATGGAGAAAGTCATGTCTCAAAATGGGCTTCCTGCTCAACCATACCAAATTTATACCTCTTGATAACTTTGATAAGATGCCACAATGAAAAATTCTTTTGTAAATGCTTTTAAATGTCATGTAAATTTTTTGTTAAAGGGGATTTTTATTTGTTCATGAAAGGTCTTCTTCTTAGGGAGCATTGTGCCTAATGTCTCCAAGAGAGGACAAGTCAAAAGTGTCAGATTGTCACCCATGGGATGCCTCGTTCACATCATTCCATGTTAGTGTATCGTACACTCTTGGATGGCATCAAACCCAATGACACCACCAAGAAGAGGACACATCACACGAAAAAAGAAAAGTCACACCATGAATTTTTTTATAAAAGATGTCATCAATGTATGCTCCCACTTTAAAGCGGTTGCTACACCATCACTGTGAGAAATTTCTTTAAAGTAGCTAATGATAAATGCTAAAAAGACATGAGAGACAACTTGGAAAGCCCTATGCCAAGTCATATGTTCCTGAATTGAGCTACATCATGAATAAGTACATCACATGTGAGTCAACTTAAGGCATGTCATCCACATCCCAAGCTTGCTCTTATATGTTCATGAAAGGTTAATGACTAACCAAAAGAGACAATGATAAGTCACATACAGGTATAAGGCTACCAAACCCCTTTCCCCCACTTATTGCAGGACAAAGGTGAGTTGGGAAGGGATGCTGATATGTTGAGCTCCTTGCGATGAATGTAAAACATGCAACTATGGCAAGGAGCAAAAACTAATGCTATTTATTATGATGAGTAAACAAAATTTCTACTTGATACATATGTAATGAGATATCTATCAGTTTCAGATGTACCAAGATTAATGTTGTCTTGGAAAAATTATTTGTGATGGTGTTGACATTGATTGAAGGTTTTTGTTTTGAGGGACAATAACCAAGATCATTAGTCATTTCTGCATTTTAGATGTTATAGGGACATGGCTACATTGTTCTATAGCATCACATCCTTTCCCAAGTTGTTTTGTTTATTTTGTTGGATTTGGTGGTTGTTCAATTCCTCAAAGTTTCTCTTGGATGTTATCTTTGCTTGTAAGGTGGTTGAAGAGGATTCTATTGAATTTTGTATTATTGTTACCAATTTCTCTTTTCTCTTTTTAGACTCTTTTTTTATGATCTTGTATTCTCCCATGGATATAGGTATGAAATAAAAGGTTTCCGAAGCATCTTCCAATAAATTTGTGGCTTCTTCAATTTTCTTTTGTCTTTCTATACCTTTTTTCTTGATACTGATCATAGCACATGTAACCTTTTTCTTTTGAGTAGAATGTGAATTTTCATAAACTCCTAACATTTGCTTCAAGGCTTGATCCATATCAAACAATTCAGGATGCTTCAAAGTGAGGTTGATTTTTGGTTTGCACATGATAGTGTTGATATTTTCCTATACCATGATACCATCCCTATTAAGAGAGTGTTTAGGAGAACTAAAAACTAAATGTTCTTGACATTCAATGTTTGGTTCATCCATATTGAATTCATTGCAAGTAATGGAATGATCCATGGTTGGATTTTCCTACTTGGAAATGATGGTGTTTCTTTGTTCAATAATGTTTTTCTCATGATTCTCATCGATGGGATCTTGTAGCATCATAATATCTATTTTACCAATAGGAGAGATATTAGAAGGGGAGATTTGATTGTTTTCCATAATGTAATCCTTTTTATCTAAGGTCTCATTCTCTTATGCCATAGTATCTATCCTAATAGGAGAGCTTTTAGGAAAGTGACAAACAATAGGTTGATCACATTTCATGGTTGGATTTGATAAAGTAGCTTCATCGCTCATAGGAGAGGCATCAAGATAAGGATAACTAGGAGTTTCATGGTTATCAATGATTGTAATTTTTTGTTCAAAGAGGTCTTCACAAATGGTAGGGGCACTAGGAAAGGGAGGAATAAGATTCTTATGAGTCTCTGTAATGCCCCGCCACACAACCCTAGAGGAAGTTGCAATTTACTACTCAAACATACTATTTTTTTTATTTTTTTTAAAGTACAAAGAACATTAAAGTTCACTACTCATTGCCAACAACCTCTAAGGTTATGAGACTGAGATTACTTAAAACCCAAACAAGAAACATGAATTGACAACATCACATTTAATTACTTCATAAATTAAGAATCACATACATTCTGAACCTGATAAAATTTACATCCAAGGCAAAGAGATACCACATGATTCCAATAATATAATTTACAATACGGTTACAACTCTCATTCCCCGAATGAGGTAAATCCAATAAACATGGTTACAAATACATCTTCCACCTCGATAACATAAGAGGGGTAATAAAATTACAATAATAACTGGAAAGAATAAAGCATGAAAGAAACTAGATCCCACGAGCTCTCCAACTGGAAATCTCGTCCACACGAACAAGAAGATGACCTAACAGATTAAGGTGCACATTCCACCCAACCATGTGATACCCGAAGGCTCACCCCCTGTGCTAGGAGATAGTAACAAGGCATCCTGTACCAGACTATCAACCTCTAGACACAGGCTAACTCACACTGACACAACCAAACACATGAACCATACAACCATAAAGATAAAACAAGGACAACTCCAACATCACTCACATAGGTCACATTACTTCCAGAAATAAAATAGATTGAGTATGGTAAGACAACCATACACATAAACCCAAATACCAACTGTTGTCGTAGAAAGAGTTTCATCACATAGCTCGACATGGGATCTCCTCTGGGAATCTTCCTAGGCTTCAGCTCCCATTATGGGTTATCCTGGTGGCCTATTAAAACCCATTATTTAAAAATCCAATAATTCATCTATTAGCATATTATTTTGAAACAATTTCTTCTTTTCCAAAATATATCATTTTAAAAAAAATCAATTAAATTTATCCATTATTCTAAAATCAAAACTTTGTTCTAACAATAAATATTATTTTAAAATAAGACCAATAATTCAACTATAAACATATTATTTTAAAACTTATCCAAGTACATTTAAAGCGTGCCATTACTTAAATCGACAGTTGAATATATATATTATATAAATATATATATATTAAATTTTATAAACCAACTATAAAATTATATATAATAGTATACACATATATATACATATAATATGTATCATCATATTATATATATATAATATTTTAATATTATATATATATATAATATTAAATATTAAATATATATTTTATTTTTATTTTTATTTTAAAAATAAAATAAATTACAAAGTTAGGGCACAAAATTCTCGGAAGGCGCACCATAGTTGTGGGGTCGGGCGACTGTGTTTACACACAGTCGAACCCCCATATGGGGCCCACTGTGTTTAAACATAGTTGAACCCCCATATGGGGCCGACTGTGTTTAAACACAGTCGCACCCAACAGTGGGCACGGTTGTGTTTAAACACAGCCAACCCACTGTATGGGCGGCCGCCTGGGGCACGCTGGGCGTGGATCCCCCACAACGCCTCCCATGGGGCACCTGTGGGGTGAGCCCCTAGCGAACCCCCTCCTCCCAGATCGAAATTTTTATAAAGAAAAAATCTACACAAAAACCCCTTCGGATTTTTAAATCCGCCCTTCTTTTTGACAAGGGTATAATTTTTTTTCTTTTATATATATATATATATTGAAAACAACATAATCCCAAATAATATATATATAAACCCAGATTTAAGAAATTTATAAAAAAAATAGATGAGAAAATAATTTCCAAAATGATCATCTATAGCCAAACCCCAATTTTTTTTTGAGAAAAACAGTTTGAATATAGAGGTTTCCAAAATATGATGCTAGATTTCACATGGGTTTTTTTTTTTCATCTTAATCCATTTCAAAGTTTCCCAACAATGATTTTGCAACAACATATCAAAGCTATGAATTTTTCTTAGAGATCAAAATTAATTTAAATAACATGAACCTGGTTTCCAAAAGCTTGAAGGATTCAAATGGTGCTTCCAAATCTGTTTCCAGCCCACCAAGAAATTCAACCTTCTTCCTCAAATCCAACAAAGCCACAACAAATTTTTTTCCCCAAATTGGAAATTGAAAATTATATGAAATTCTATTTTCTCAAATAGAATTTTTTCCCAAATTTGTTAAAAACCCTAAAATAAATATCTCATATATATTAAATATATTGCAATTTGGAGATATTTTCATTTTTTTGAAATTTAAAACAAAATTACTTTCCAAATGAAATTTCATGCATTTAAAAATTTCTTTTTACAAAAAGAATTCAAAATTTTGAAAAGAAATTCTTTTACTTATTAATTTTCAAAAAGTGCAATTCAAAACATATTTCCATTTTTTCAATTTAACTCTAAATATCCAATAATGCCAAAACAACTAACTTAATTTAATTTATCACCATTAACTTAATTAAATCTAATCCAAGACTAGATTATTTTATTAATTAAATTAAATTAATCAATAAAATAAATAACATTTCAACATTGCAACTAGATATATTTAATCATCATTTTAACTACACCCGCCATTTAATAACCTTTATAATATGAAATTAAATAAATAACCAAGGAGGAAATAACCATATTAAAACAACTAAACCCGACAACAACCCGACGACACACTATGACTAGGGTGATGACTTGGCAAGGAAAACCTAGCTACTATCTCCCAATCGATTTGCGTTGGTCAATGGACACGCTCAAACCTATGAAATCAGGTGGAGTCAATGTCCTGTACCTGTCAACCTGCGAACAAAGAGCATATCAAACATGCATATATACAACATACTAAACACACCGTGAAGAGGAAATCGTGAAATCGTAGGGCACTCGCAAGCGAGTGATGCGATCTCGTCCCCTTCACCAATACACTCATCATAGAATGATTGTTCCATCATAAGCAAATATCTCATGCAATAACGTGTTACAATAACTAATCATCATTACACCAAATTAAAACATGTCAAATAAAGCATTAGATAAGATACATCACATCACACAAATATACTATCACTCTATAAACAACAATCAAATAACACACATATGATAAAGTATCTTGAGGACCAAAAAGCACATCCAAGCAAACAAGGACATACCGTCCAGCCAGAAAGCAAAACAGAGGGGTATTACATCCTCCCCCCTAGGGTCAGGCTTACTCCTAGAAGCCTGCAAATACCCCTAGCACAAACTCCATAAAATCACACATATTCAATGGTTCTAAAACTGAACCACTCCACACCTCAGCATAAAACAACAACCCGTGCTATAATCAACCCAACCAAGCACACTGTCAATCTATACAAATCAACATGGTGAAGCAACCACCAACCACATCTCCAAAAAACATATCCATGGATTAACCTACATGATACACATATGCACCAATACACATCACCGAGAATCATCACAAGGCCACACATAGTGCAATATCGTTATAATGTTTACTCAAGACAAGGTGTGCAACATTATCACTTCAACATTCATTTAAAATTTTGCATTTTGAATCTAGGTACAATAATTTAACATCTACATGATTTCTTAAGACTCAACAATAAAGTTGGGGACTATAGGCCTCACCAACAGGATGCGCCTATTATGCAATTATCATTAACATACAATGGTTTCACTAATCTCTTTTCTCTAAAATTTTTCTTACTGCGAAGCGATTTTCTATTCATATTATACATTTTCCATGATTATGAATGCAACTTGGGGACTTAGGTCCTTTACCCAAGGTTTGATCTAATAAAACAAACCTTCATGAATACATAAGAATTTTCTCATAAGATACAACATACCATGTGTTTCAATACACCACACACTCAAGGACATACATCTTCGTTAAACCAATGGGAAGAGAGAGAAGACAAGAGATATTTACAGTTCTAACATAGGCACGAATGCAATCATGGTTTCATCATCACACCATCACTTTCACACAAATGCATCAACCATATGAGAGTATGCACAAATCTCTATGAACTAACAACATGATCATTCATTTTCTATTACCATATTTCATAATTTCAAAACAATATAACATGCAAAAGCAACTCCAAAACCACATAGGGTCAATCAGGCAATCACTTGCACAATGAGGTAAAACACAAGAAAACATGCATTAGATACTTTCATGGTGAAGAAAAACAACAAGACTCCAGAAGAGAATATACATCAAAGGAACTTCTTAGCACCCTCAAGGTCAAACAGACCTTCCCACAACATGAACAGAGAAACCAAGCAAGGGTAATTTTAGGCAACACATGTCACCTGCAACCCACCAACAAGCTAAGGTACAACATGCTCACCCGCGACATAGGATAGAGGGAAGTAATCGATCTCAACCTCGAAAGACTCTCAACCAAGGGAATCGCTCCAATCCTGAAGGGTAAGGCAAGACCTAGGAGGCATCATTCCTCCACAACACAAGACAAGGTTGGAAAACTCAACCCTCTAAAATGCCATACTAAGGCACTCAAGGCAAGAGGTCCTATGACTATCTCACCCCAACAAGCACTTGGTACACACCCAACAAACACACTACAACCACACTCAAGGAATACTCAAGGGTCACATCCCTTTACACAACGAAAGAGCCATGCATCAAGAAGGGAACCAATCAAAACACACTTCTTGGTAGGCTCGCGGGCCTAAATAACCCTCACAAAAGCATTCATCAACAAGACATGCAAAGGGCGGAAATAACAACAAAACTGGTTGTTGTCCACCACACACAACACACCAAATTCACACACTACACAATTTTCCATAATGCATTCTTCCAGTAAGAAGGATATTGTTGCATTGTACACTACACCGAGGATCCTATCCTTTCCACTAGTTTCCTGCACCATTGGACCTACACCACATAACATCAACTTCTGGGTAGGCAAGTGCGATCAACCCAAAAAGGAAAACATAAACCAACGAACAAAGCACCTAGGTCAACACCACGACTCATAGTGCCAAGAGTATAACCTACGCAACTAACAGCTTAATGGGTTCCACATTATCCCAGAGTACCCAGTGTTTAAACCTAGGCTATGATACCATGTGTAATGCCCCGCCACACAACCCTAGAGGAAGTTGCAATTTACTACTCAAACGTACTAATTTTTTTATTTTATTTTTTTAAGTACAAAGAACATAAAAGTTCACTACTCATTGCCAACAACCTCTAAGGTTACGAGACTGAGATTACTTAAAACCCAAACAAGAAACATGAATTGACAACACCACATTTAATTACTTCATAAATTAAGAATCACATACATTCTGAACCTAATAAAATTTACATCCAAGGCAAAGAGATACCACATGATTCCAATAATATAATTTACAATACGGTTACAACTCTCATTCCCCGAATGAGGTAAATCCAATAAACATGGTTACAAATACATCTTCCACCTCGATAACATAAGAGGGGTAATAAAATTACAATAATAACTAGAAAGAATAAAGCATGAAAGAAACTGGATCCCACGAGCTCTCCAACTTGAAATCTCGTCCACACGAACAAGAAGATGACCTAACGGATTAAGGTGCACGTTCCACCCAACCATGTGATACCAAAGGCTCACCCCCCGTGCTAGGAGATAGTAACAAGGCATCCTATACCAGACTATCAACCTCTAGACACAGGCTAACTCACACTGACACAACCAAACACATGAACCATACAACCATAAAGATAAAACAAGGAAAACTCCAACATCACTCACATAGGTCACATTACTTCCAGAAATAAAATAGATCGAGTATGGTAAGACGACCATACACATAAACCCAAATACCAACTATTGTCATAGAAAGAGTGTCATCACATAGCTCGACATGGGATCTCCTCTGGGAATCTTCCTAGGATCCGGCCCCCACTATGGGTTATCCTGGTGGCCTATTAAAACCCATTATTTAAAAATCCAATAATTCATCTATTAGCATATTATGTTGAAACAATTTCTTCTTTTCCAAAATATATCATTTTAAAAAAAATCAATTAAATTTATCCATTATTCTAAAATCAAATATTTGTTCTAACAATAAATATTATTTTAAAATAAGACCAATAATTCAACTATAAACATATTATTTTAAAACTTCTCCAATTACATTTAAATCGTCCCATTACTTAAATCAACAGTTGAATATATATATTATATAAATATATATATATATATATATATATTAAATTTTATAAACCAACTATAAAATTATATATAATAGTATACACATATATATATATATACATATAATATGTATCTTCATATTATATATATATATAAAATATTTTAATATTATATAAATATAATATTAAATATTAAATATATATTTTATTTTTAGTTAAAAAAAAAACAAATTAAATTACAAAGTTAGGGCACATAATTCTCAGAAGGCACGCCATAGTTGTGGGGTCGGGCAGCTTTTATAAAGCAAAAATTTACACAAAAACCCCTGCGGATTTTTAAATCCGCCCTTCTTTTTGACAAGGGTATAATTTTTTTTCTTTTATATATATATATATATATATTTTTAAAACAACATAATCCCAAATAATATATATATAACCAAATATATATATATATATATATATATATATAAACCCAGATTTAAGAAATTTATAAAAAAATAGATAAGAAAATAATTTCCAAAATGATCATCTATAGCCAAACCCCAATTTTTTTTTGAGAAAAACAGTTTGAATATAGAGGTTTCCAAAATATGATGCTAGATTTCACATGGGTTTTTTTTTTATCTTAATCCATTTCAAGTTTCCCAACAATGATTTTTTAACAACATATCAAAGCTATGAATTTTTCTTAGAAATCAAAATTAATTTAAATAACATGAACTTGGTTTCCAAAAGCTTGAAGGATTCAAATGGTGCTTCCAAATCTGTTTCCAACCCACCAAGAAATTCAACCTTCTTCCTCAAATCCAACAAAGCCACAACAAAACTTTTTCCCCAAATTGGAAATTGAAAATTATATGAAATTCTATTTGCTCAAATAGAATTTTTTCCCAAATTTGTTAAAAACCCTAAAATAAATATCTCATATATATTAAATATATTGCAATTTGGAGATATTTTCATTTATTTGAAATTTAAAACAAAATTACTTTCCAAATGAAATTTCATGCATTTAAAAATTTCTTTTTACAAAAAGAATTCAAAATTTTGAAAAGAAATTCTTTTACTTATTAATTTTCAAAAAGTGCAATTCAAAACATATTTCCATTTTTTCAATTTAACTCTAAATATCCAATAATGCCAAAACAACTAACTTAATTTAATTTATCACCATTAACTTAACTAAATCTAATCCAAGATTAGATTATTTTATTAATTAAATTAAATTAATCAATAAAATAAATAACATTTCAACATTGCAACTAGATATATTTAATCATCATTTTAACTACACCCGCCATTTAATAACCTTTATAATATAAAATTAAATAAATAATCAAGGAGGAAAGAACCATATTAAAACAACTAAACCCGACAACAACCCGATGACACACTATGACTAGGGTGATGACTTGGCACGAAAAACCTAGCTACTATCTCCCAATCGATTTGTGTTGGTCAATGGACACGCTCAAACCTATGAAATCAGGTGGAGTCAATGTCCTGTACCTGTCAACTTGGGAACAAAGAGCATATCGAACATGCATATATACAACATACTAAACACACCGTGAAGAGGAAATCACGGAATTGTAGGGCACTCGCAAGCAAGTGATGGGATCTCGTCCCCTTCACCAATACAGTCATCATAGACTGACAGTTCCATCATAAGAAAATATCTCATGCAATAACGTGTTACAATAACTAATCATCATTACACCAAATTAAAACATGTCAAATAAAGCATCAGATAAGATACATCACAACACACAAATAGACTATCACTCTATAAACAACCATCAAATAACACACACATGATAAAGTATCTTGAGGACCAAAAAGCACATCCAAGCAAACAAGGGCATACCGTCCAGCCAGAAACTAAAATAGAGGGTTATTATAGTCTCAATAAGGATATCTTCTGACACTAAACTATCTTCTTCATGTCTGGAGAAGATATTAGGAGAAGAAAAGGTTTTATTATCATGATTATCTACATTTACATGCCCATGTCTTATAATGTCTTCTTGAATAGGAGAGGTAGGATTGTCATAGCTCTCAAATATCAACATATCCTCCACACAAATGTGTTTGTCATGATCATTCACGATTGTATCCTTATTTACTAAAGGATTTTCACAAGTAGGGGAGGTGTTAGTAGTAGTGGCCATGATCTTAGCTTCATGTGTCATATTGCTTTCCAATGGGGAGGAGGAGGAAGACAAGCAAGAATTTCATGATCTTCAATGATTGTGTCTTATTTCAGGGTATGTGCAGGATCATGATGGGCCAAAAAGTGGCAATATGATGGGCATGTGGCTGACGACTATTTTTTTATCCAAAATCGATGAAACGAAAAGGGTTTTTAAAGGAGATTCTCAGCTTTCCACGGATATAAATTATGCTTTATTTTTAATTTAATAAGTAATTATTATTCATTTTCTATTCAAATTACGACTAAATTCCTAATTAATAGGTTGATTGAAAAACATCTATAGCTTTCAAACGGTATCACATTTTTTGAATCCAAAACATGTGTCACATTCTATGCTTCACATACTATAGGATTAAAAATAAAAAAATTGAATTTCATGAAGTTTTGACCAAATTAAGGTGGTCAGACATACGAGTTTTTATATTATTTAAAAAGTTGTAATAAAAAAATCATAATTAATTAGTTACTTGGAAAAAAATTACAAAAAAATATGCATCACATTGGGGCATGAGTCCTCTTCTTATATCTAAAATCTTATAAAAAATTATTATCATTTTATTGTGGTTAGGGTGGTTAGACAGACACCTACTTCTTATTTTTTCCCTCAAATTTAAGTACCACTACATTGAAATTTCAATTTTTCACCAAATAGATTCTATTTTTTTAAAACAAACCTAGTAGTTTAGAAACTACATTCAATATGCTACATATTCTATTCTGACATATTTTTGAAATAATATAGATAACTTATTAAAATTTTTATGTCAAGTTGCCTAACTCTGATTTTTCTGAATTTTTTGCCACTTAAGGGCTTATTTTTTCCATGATGATCCTGCACATACCCTTCATCAAGATACCTTCATCACCAATGGGAGAGATATCGGGAGAAGAAAAAATATGATTATCATGACTATCGATGCTTGCATCCTTTTGTGTCAAACCTTTAGTGGATGATTTTAGTGAGAGGAAGTCCTTAAGGGCTTCATCTAACATGTATAAGTCATCACTACTAAAGGGATTGGATGATATACTTTTTCTAAATGTAAGCATTTTTTGAATTGTTTCTGTTGATGTTTTTTGTTTTTTGTTTTCATTTTCTAATGAATTTGAACTAAATGAACTAGGTTCACTAATGCAGAAAATGAAAATTGCAAAAGTCTAATGCTATCTATAATTGCCATGAATGTAGATAATGTTATTTCTAATGACTTAAATGTAATATAAGCTATGCAATCTTAAAATTCAATGTAAAGACATAGGATTAAATGCAATTTTTCAAATTTCAAACAAGGTAATGTACTAATTACACTATGAAATGTTGTGAATGCAAAATTGAAATTAAGCAATGCATGAAATGAGCCAAATTAAGCTAGATTTAATGAAATGCATGTAACAAGAACTTAACCAACTGATATAGATAGTTAGTGGCAACAAACAAAAGTGTAGAAACAGGGTTTTTAGTGTCGTGAAAGGAAGTTTTAGAGGTGGAAAGGGAATGATTCACCCAAGGTGGTGAATGAGTCCCAAGGGGGATTTTTTTTCTTTAGAATTTTCAAGAATTTTCAATGGATTTTTATGCTTTTTATGTTGTATTATGTGTAACCTAAGTGCAAATGCAATTTTCATATATTTTTCAATGATTTGAGATGCAAAAATGCAACCTATATGCACTTTCACTAATGTAAAATTTTAGAAACCCTAGATGCCAATTAACTAATGAAAACCCTAATGCAAAGTCAATGCAAGCTGGATCTAGGATGGTGATGGACTCCAAATCATAAAAGAAGGTATTCTAAATGTATGTTCACCAAAATGAACCAAAAAATTTTGTATGTAGGGGCTCTCTTACACTTCTAGGGTTTTGCACCTAAAAGGAGAGAGGTACATAAAAACCTTAATGGCTCACTCAAGAAGAACCCCTTGAGATTTGAATGAAAAGAAGATTGAAATCTGTCAAAGGGGATTGTCTTAAAGGCTAAAAATAGAAAAGAGGGGTTCACCACTAAGTATAAACTTAGAAAATGCAAGATATTTGAAAATAAAGTGTAATATGTAAAAAGACCTAAAAAGATGAATAGAAATGCAAGTAAAACAGAACAGGAAAGTAAAACAAAAAATGTGCACCTGAAAACTTGTAGAGGCGGGAATGAAGACTGGAAATGCTGCTAATCCTAAAATTTTGACTTACTGGGACTCATTCGCCATTCTAGGAAAATTAGTCCTAGATCTGGAAAACTGTACCAGAGCTTGTTTCAGGAAAATGGGTATTTGAATCTGTAGAAATCTATGAAAAATAGGTATAGTGGGACTCATTCGTCACTAATGGTGAATGAGTCCACTTTGACTTTTTTGAAAACTCAAAAGTGGAATTTGAAGCTCTTGGTCTGCTCTTTCTGTACCTCCAAGTGTTTGGATCCAAAACCCTGATTTTTGACACTGTAAGTGACTTTTTGTGAAGATTTTGACCTTGCCAATAGGGAGATGACTTTAACAAATTTTCAACCTATTCTTCAATCATCTCCAAGTCTTCAATGTCCCTAGATCTGCAATCACACAAAAAAATAGAACAAAAGTGTTCATTGTTAGGGCATTGGGGGTTTGCCTTGGTCAAACCCCTTTTAGGTAATTAAGCCAAAATGAAGAAATAAGATAATAAAGCATGAAATATGAAACAATACAATTAGAAACTTTCCATGATGATGGATCTTGAATTCCGACAATAATGGATGAAGAATCCACCCTTGAATGCCTTAGAAAGCTATCTTGATGACCTTTGTAAAGACTTAAAATGCTAAACCCTATCTTGCTTAACTTGAGATGGATAATGAATGAATGAAATAATGATTAGAAGCTTGTTTATATAGGAAACCCACCTAAATGATCGTTAATTTGATCCCCAAGGCCGACATCCACAAAAAAATTGAATTAGGTCGGTGCATTTATTGCTCAAACCTCGAAAATGGCCCAAATGGGATTCATTCGCCATCCTAGGCGAATGGGTCCCACCTGGATGGGACTTATTCACCCAAAGTGGTGAATGGGTCCCATAGGGGCTATTTTGCTAGCTGGAATGTCATGGAATGCATAAATTAAGTTTATATGTTGATTTAGTTGGGTTTTGGATCAAAATATGCCTCATGATGCACAATAAGGGGTCATAGGGGCCTATTAATGATGATATAAAGGGTGATTAGGACTAGGGACACAAATTTCAATGTGAAAGTGTGTTTAAATACACTTTACAACATTAAAATGAGGTCTACATAGCCTAAAAAGGCACAAGATTCAATGTGAATGGGTAAAACACATTACAACACTAGATTAAAACCAAGTTTAATTTACAAGCCTTCTAGATTAATGTGAAAATATAATTAAATATATTTTGAAATATTAAATTAAGGGAAAATAGGTCCATTAGACTTAAATGCTTAATAAAAGTCTAGAAAAGTGTGGAAGTGATTTACAACGCTTTACAACACCTTTAGAAGACATGTATTTTATTCATTTTGCAAGGGCCCAAGACCTAATGTGGATGTGTAAAACAACTCACAACACTAGATCAAGGTGACATTAAGTCTAATTTATCATTACTTATTCTTGAATGAAGCAAGGAGTACTTTTTTCTACACTACACCTAGATGCATCCGTAATAACCACAAAGTTACCATCCGGATCTGGTACCTTTAGTATTGGAGCCATGGTCAACCTCTCTTTGAGTTGGTCAAATGTTTTTTGACACTTCGTAGACCACTCAAACTTCTTGCCCTTTCTTTACAATGACGTGATGGAAAAAGCTATCCTTGAGAAGTTCTCTACAAACTTACAGTAATACCCAACCAATCCCACAAAACTTCTAACTTTTGGCACATTCTTGGGCACTAGCCACTCTAGTACCACTTTAATCTTAGCTAGATCAACCAAAATCCCTTTAGCTGAAATTATGTGACCCAAATATTGTACTTTCCTCTAGAAGAAGGTACACTTTGAGAGTTTCCCATATAGCTTATGCTCTCTCAGTCTTTGAAGTATGATCTCTAAATGATTGAGATGTTCCTCTTCATTCTTGGAGTAGATTAAGATGCCATCTAAGAATACTAACACAAATATATCAAAATAGTCCCTAAACAAATTATTCATTAATGAATGTTGATGGTGCATTCGTCAGCCCAAAAGGTAAGATTGTGAACTCATAGTGTTTGTATCTAGTTTTGAAAGAAGATTTGAATATATCCTCATCCTTGATTCTAAGTTGGTGATATTTAGAATGTAGATCGATCTTAGAGAATATTTCCGCTCCTTGCATCTGATCAAAGAGATCATCGATTCATGGCAACAAATACTTGTTCTTTATCATTTCTTTGTTAAGAAACCGATAATCAATACATAAGCACAGTGTACCATCTTTCTTCTTTACAAAGATAACTGGCACTCCCAAGGGTGAAAGATTGGATCTTATCAAGCCTTTAGACAACTCTTCTAGTTGTGCCTTTAACTCCATTAATTTAGTTGTGGTAATCCTATAAGGTACTTTCGATATAGGTTCTGACCCTGGTACTATGTCGATAGAGAAATCAAATATCCTTTTAGGGGGTAATCCAAGTAATTATTCTAGAAATACATCCTCAATTTTTTGTAATACAGGATACTTTTCCATATTTGATTTCCCAGATTCATATAATTCACCCACTTCGACATCTTGAAATTCTTGAGGTCTATAAAATACTATATCATCTTGAGAGATGAATTCCTTACCTTCCTCAATCTTCATTTTTATCGCAAATATTTGGCAACCTTTCTTCTTTTCTCTATGCCTCTGCACAACAAATATTTGTCTTTACTTAACCTTTCTTGGTATCCCTTGCATTGACACCCAGTTACCCAAATCGTCTAAACATTCAAATATTTTACATGGCACTCTACCTTGGCCCTAGGTCTCCATAACCAATTCATCCCTAAGATGACATCATAAGACCCTAAGGGAGCTGCGTATAGTTTCACTTTCGTTATTTGGTATTCCACTTGTCAATTATCCATAGCAACATGAATTCTTTGTTGGAAAGAAACTTTCTAAGGAGGAAGAGAATTACGATGTGGTTGTGTCCCAAAAGGTTTGCTTGGAAAATTACTTGCATAATAGTCCCCACCACATGTATAACATCCCTTTATTGGTCCCCTCCTTTCATAGATCTTCCAGAATTACTTTTGTTTCCACTAGTGTTGTTTAATTTTTTATTTCCCCTTCGATCTTTCCTTGATTCATTACCTTGGGATCCCTTATCCACTTGCTTCTAAAAACTTGTCCCTTCATTAGGCTTTCTTGGAGCTTGATTGGTCTGTTTCCAACCAGAATTATTTTTATTTCTCTCTCGATAGTTTGAGATAGACTTAAGCTTTTGTTCCTACTTAATTTCCTTCTCGTACACCAAATCCATTGTTGTTGGACCGTGCATGTCTACCTCACTACCTATTTTTACATTTAATCCCATGATAAATTCCTTATACGAAAGTGCTCATCCTTCTGGTACATAGGTACATACTTTAGGAGTCGAGTGAACTCTCAATACTTACGTTTAGGAATTCAATGAGCTTTTGATCATAAAAGAGTTGGGGAAACCAATCCTTCTTAAAATCTCCATTAATTCACTCAAAGTGAGGCTTAGGGAACTAATTCCAAGCTCCATTTTCTTACTCATCCACTAGTTGGGTGCTTCACCCACCAATTAAAATGTTCCCCATACAGCTTTAGTGACCTCATAGTAATTTTTGATTTCAAAATATTTCTCCATTTTCATAAGCCACACTTTTGTTGCATCTCCAGTAGCACTACCTTCAAATTTTGGTGGTGTGATTTTCCTCATGTCTGTAAGGAAGCTAAGGTAGTGAAACAACTTCCTACACTAATCTTGAGAGGAGAATAATGCAAGACTTTTATAGATGTTTAACAATTACAGAAAATTAAACATAAATAAAGATAAATATCATGCATACCACAACACAATGATTTACGTGGGGAAAACCCTTTCACTAGAAAAACCTCACACTCCAAAAGCCACCCAATATATTATTCAACAATCACAAAGATTACAATATACTTGTAGAGAAAGCTTCTCACAGGAGTATCACCACTTAGAGATCCAGAGGCAACATAGTTGCTATCAGACTCACAAAATACATCATAATACACAACCATAACATAACACCCTCATAAAATAGGGTTTCCTTCTAGGGCAAGTCAAGCTAATAAAATATCAATCATCAGATGTGAGACATAATGATGAACGGTCCAAATTTACAACAGTAAAGTGCATATAAAAATTTTCCTCCAAGGGTGCTACCCCTAAGCCCCCTTCGGGGCGTGCTACTCTTGGACCCCCAACCAGGGGGATGATTCCCCTTGGACCCCTCAAGGGGGGATCCCCCCAGGCCCCCACCCCTCTGATCGTCATTAGCTAAATAGTAATTTATGTATCAACAATACCTTATGTAATTACAAGGTTGAGACACATTTTCTCAACAATGTCATGTGCCAACTCATTTTCCAAATGCTTCCTTTTGGTCCCCTCAGAATATGATTGTGACCTATCACCCTCTTGATCACTAGATTTACTATGATTACAGGAATCTTCCCCTTCTTCTTCATTGTTGGGTATTTCTTCCTCTTCATCATTTGGGACTTCTTGATTCACTCTTTCCTTTCCCATAACTTCTTGTTAAAGGTTTTCTATTCTTGCTTTAGTCTCATCCAGGAGAGCTAGAATATGGTCCAATTTTACTTTGTCATTTTTCAGCGCCTTGACCTACTTCTTGAATTTTTCCCATATTATTTTTTTTCCTAACCATCTTTCCCATAGAATGATTATACCTAGAGGTTTTCATTTAATTAGATATATGATGGTTTTCTCAATGTTAACAACATTCTAAAGATCTATCATTCACATAAGAAATTCTATTTAAAGAACTCATTCACAATTTTCTTTTCCAAAATCATAATTTTTATTATAATCAAAAAGGATTTTCAATTTCCTTGAGTTTATATAGAATGACTAGTAAGATAGTCTAAGGGAGTATATCCCTCAAATTCGCTTTTCAATACATATCTATGTGGGGTATAAATTTCATATTTTTTCTCATTTCTATCTTCAAAAGGATAATAACCCTCAAATTTGTCCTCAGACACTTAGTTTCGAGGTACATAGCCCTCTAATTCGCCACTTGTGGCTGTTACAATGACTTTCACTAAGGGAAGAACTCGATGATCCCTAAATAAAATGACTAGACTAATGTGCTACATTTTGAGGGCATATCCCTGGAAAGTGATAAAGAGTAACTTTTATGGAGAGATGAGAGGTAAGTAGTTGAAGTTGGCATCATATTTCATCCTTCTCTTCTCTTGGATAATTCATGAAATAGCATGACTAATTGTCTCAGTATCGCTTAACCAAATGGAATCATCATAATTAGTTCTCGCAATGGTACGAACAAGGGATTCTCTTTCCTTCTTGGCCCATAGGTAGCACTCATTTTTGACCACTGAATTTCTTGCAGTCATCCTAAGATGCACCATCATGGCACAAGAATTTCCAAACATTAGATTCTCCTAATTTTGGATTGGAAACATATCAAGCACATAGGTTCTAGAGTTGAACCTAGTAGCTCTAATACCACGTGTAACATGACCATTTTTTTTCCTAGTAAATCTACTAAGTTTTACCCACATGTAATTATCTATGCATCAAAGTAGAGCAATAATTTTTTTTCTTTTCTATTCAATAACAAATGCATTATTTGAAATATAACTTTATCCAAAATTTTACATTGCATAATCAAAGAATCATTTCCAATAATATAAGTATGATGTAACTTTACATAAACATATTCATGATAATGTTTCACATTACATTTTCCATAAAGATGGACACTTGAAACATACATAGCTTTAAACAAGCTTACATGAACTACAAATACAAATGATCAAGAATGTCCTTGCAATATTCCCAATTAAAAATATCTCTAATAAAATCTATTTGACATAATGAATATAAATTAAAAGACATAAATTTGCACAGTTATTTTCCATCACAACATCACATGTCTAAATAATATAATTATATTCATTTCCAAATGTCAAAAGTCAATATACATAGTTTGACTTGGCATTCAATCACCACATAGTCAATTCAATATTACATCAATGATACAAAGTAAATCAAATAAGATGGAATTCCATTGTGATTCCTCTTCAAAAGCTCACCCCCATTGGTGGATGAGAACATGGTTCAAGTGCTTTTCCACCCAACCATGAAGCTACGCTTCCTCAAAATTATTTAGTCAATTGAAGAATAGTTGACCTTGCACATAATACTTAGCAAGAGATACAATATGCAAGGTGGAATTTGTTGCATTCCTAACTACATGCATTTCTATCTAATATTAGAACATGCAAGTTCCATGTTAGGTAAATACAAAGAGTAATAAAATAAAATCAGTCCATTCCACATAATGGCTGCAAAGCTTGGCCAAGCTCATGCTGCATAAGCAAATTAAAATTAGATTTTGGAAAAGAAAAATCTACACTCTCTGGCACTTGTCCCAGAAGGAAACTTTCCATAACAAAAGGGGTATCCCTCCCTTCTAGACCATCCACTAGCATCATATAACAATGTGCTATAGTCTATCTACTACTTTTGTATCATTACATCACAATCTATTTCATCATATATCATGCAAATAATCAAATTAGTTCTAGAATATCCAATAAGACATACATCAAGTAAAATACCATTTACATGGATTCACATTTACATGTATCAATAATATTCTATTTCTTTTATTTCTTCCTTTGCAAATGAAATTAAGCAAACATAAATCAAATGAGTAAATAAGTTGAAATAAGAAGGTATATCGCATGTATGTGTACATGCATAAATGAAGAATTTATGTGTGTACACATATATGCCATAATAATCATAGTTTGAATATGTGTATGCATTCTTAAGATTAAGGTAAAAACCACTCTACATGCAAATTTCCATATTTAGGAAGACATCAACCTCATAAGATGCACAAATTTTGATCTTACAATGACCATAAAATTTAATAATAATATAACAAACATCAATAATAGTAGTTTCTAAACTTTGCAATGAATTTGAATTCCAAACTAGAATGTAACAAATTCATTTACTTAAAGCAAAAATAAATCGATTTCAAAAATAATCTGAGTTAATCAAGATCTATTCATTTCATTCTTCATTCTGACTTGCTTGGAGAAAACATAATTTTATTCTATATTCATTTTGTTTGTAAAAGATATTCAGTTTTAATGTAACCATGTCATTTAGTAATCAGTCAAGAGTATAATTAGTTGGTTTAATTCGGATTTCATCTCTTTGTCTTACTGTTAAAAGTATCATTCTATTTTTGTTCAGAGATTTTCTACAGTAACCATATGTTGTTTAGTTTTGATCATCACTTAATCTTTTTATCCAGAACAAAACATCATAGAAATTATTATTCTATTTTATTCATCTTGTAAATCACACATATATATACAACCGAAAGGGGTCGATAAGCATGCTATCATTAAACGATAAACATGCTATCGATCCACATTAAATTCCTTTATTATACTCATTATCTTATTATTTAATGATACTATCATCCCTATACTTAAGGAACCATTTATTTAGAGTGTAAAAAAGTTATGATTATCATTTGACTCTATTAAGATTCAAACACTTGAATGACTTTGTGTATATATATGTATATGTATATGTATATGTATATATATATATACACACACACACACATCGTATGAGAGTAAAGAGGATCATTTAGATGTTGCAAAGGGATTCTTACAACCCTCGACCTACTAAGGCCTAAGCACTAGCAATAACATATTGAAATAACAACCTACATTATCATCATTTGTGGGACGTTATTAAACATTCGACAAGTAGTATAACTTGGAACGATGGTATCATTCATAACATCTTTATCAGAACAATGCAAGATCATTCAATAGTAAGGAAATTAAAAAATGATGTGAAATCATTTGCCAACATACATATAGCAGAACTTAGTATTACATGCATTACACATAACAGTGAAATTGTTCCACAATATGCTTCAAACAAAAAGATGAATATTTTTCGACAACATGCAATAATGTTGGACAATAGAATCGTACATTAATTTGTATTTAAGACAAAATGATAGGGATCATTTGAAGCCAACTTTCATGCCCGAATGATCCTTATTGTTTGACCCAAAAAAAAAGGGTTGGGGTTTAGTTGCCTTGAATGAAAGTTATTGTTCAATTAGGTATTAAGGGTGATCGACATCATAAACAATGTTCACATAAACAAAGAACCATAACAGTGTTCTCTTAAACAGATAACCATAAATAGTATTCAATAAATATATAATAAGTATAGCACATGGGTTAGAGCTCGATTACTCACATTTGAGTCGACCATTCACATGCATGTCAATAAAATGGTATCATAGAGAAGGTAAAATGGTGGTTTCATCCAAAAAATGTGGTTAAAAGGGGAGGGTTAACACAAAAGAAGTCTAAAATCTAGAGCCACAAATACATGAAACAATGTACAAACATAAGGTAAAACTAGGAATTCGATGCTCTATTCACTCAAAGAGATGTACATGAAGGTAAAGTCATTCGTTATAGTGAAGGAAACATTTGAGAAAATATCAAAATTGCCTCTTTGTCTACAACATTCAGTACTTTTTCCTAGTTCAAAAATAGAAACAACTTCCCCTCTTTTGTGCCTTTCTCCTCTGTTCAATCCTCAAACTTCTCCACACCTTTTTGCTAAATTGTCCCCTCCTTCAACTTTTCCCACACCTCTGACCATCAATTTTTTCATTCTAAAAATGGTGATAGTCTTAATTCTCCACATATTCCTTTAGTCTAGCTGCCCACTCCATGATTTTTGAGCATAATTCCATTTTCTAGTATGAGGAGGGTTGGTTTTGTTTCATTTATGAAGGTCCAGTTATAAGTGTTATTTTTTTTATTATTTTTTTTATATCGTCACATAAAGAGTTTTTCAAATAAAAGAAAACACTTTATTATTACAACTTATTCACACACACACACACACACACACACACATATACTTATACATATATAATCACAAATGATCATATAAGTAAATCGTTTTATTCATGAGAATTAATATGTAAAAACAAATACATTTCTAACACCACTATTTCCTTTTTCTAAAAAAATGAAATTAGCTTCAAATATACAAGATAAGGTAATGATTTAATAAATTTGTTTTTCATCAACTTTCCTATTTAATCATTTACGATTTCATACAAGCAAAATGATATCTACCAATTGCAAGTTAAATGTAGATGTTATGGTGTACAGTGGTGTGTGCATTACAAATTCCATTCTTTCTTACCGTTCGTCATCCAACTAAATACTCATACCTCAACCATGTTCTTGTTCTTCAACCTATTCCTACATCCACACACTCTCACACTTGCAATTTTCATCAGTAACATTTAACTGGTGCTTAATACGAAATGATTCACTAAATCACAAAGTTGCAAAGATAATCATTATTTTCAAATATCATTGAATTTATCAAATTTCATCATAATTTTTTTTTTGATAAATTTCATTTTCCAAATATTTCAATTAACTTAACATTATTAAATGTAATTACAAATTGAGATGTGACAGTCCTTCTCCCAAATCTTGGTCGCCAACTGCATGAGGAGAAGCATCACTCAAGCACTTTTCCACCAACCATGGACTAACTGCGGTCCCCCACACATCTACCAAACTGGTAGATGGACCTAACCTTCAACAAAGAGATTGGTTTGGTAACCTCACCTTTCAAATAGCCTTTTCTGAGCATAGTGATGTGTCCTACATTTCTAGAGCTTACCATAAAGTAAACCTATAATTCTATGATATTCTTAGTTTAAAGTGTATTTGGATCACAATAAATTGACAATGTAGACAATGGCTACCTAAACTACTTTGGATAAAGATTCAACACCCAGTACTTTGAGTGAGGGTCATTTATATTCACCACTACAATTTCTTGATTTGTATTTTGACCATTAGTATTCTATTCTATTCTAGATTATTCTCTTTCCCATGGATTATCCTAATCCCATGAATAACCTTTCCCTTGACTCACATTATCTAACATGACAATCAAATAATTCAAAGCATCTCTATCTCATGCAACACACATAGAGTATCACTATACTCCATAAAGCACTACGATCTATGTATAGTAAAAATAATATTTATATCCATATAATAATACACTCAATATATTTATATCTATATGAGTAAATATCAAAATTAAGGTATCACAAAATGAGAAAAAACCATGTGATATGCAAGCATATCCAAACATTTCACATAAGTAAAATACAATCTTTCAACATAACAATAAAATAACAATCTTTCCAACATAAGAATGAAGGGGTAGAAATCAACATTCCTATTATAAGCTTCCAACTAAATAATCTTCTCCTCAAGTTCTCTTGCAACTTCTACTATGAAATAATCAAGCACCTCTACTAGCTTCACTCTAATTCTCTCAACAAATCAATTATAAAGAAAAAATACAACTCTCAATTTCACAAACTCCCAACTCAATTGCACTAACTTTGTAGTAGTCTAATAACTCTTAAGAAATTAGAATGAAAAGTAATGCATTTGGAAGAATAAATACCTCTATTTATACTAATTTGTGAGCAACCAAAGGCTACAAACAATTATTTTTTCCACCTTTCTTCCTCATGCAATGACTTACTCACAAGTTTACAACACATGACAGTTTCATGGCTGAGTTGACTTAGTATTGGCTGAGTCGACTTAGTATTTGGGATAGCAAGCTGAAAATAGGTTTCCTAATTCAAATTCCATTTCAAAATGATGTCAAGTTTGCACTTGAATGATTCAAAACACTTATTAGCAGGCTTATACAAATTCATAGACTTCTATTACATTCCAACTACAAGCAAATATGGCGCCACCTCTAAACTCTTGGTGCCACCTTCATAATGCATGGGTTTCCATAATCTACAAGTTAAAAACAACATTTAACTATATTCCAAATTTTCTACATTGTAGCACTATACATGCTTTATTCTATGCTTTGACTTAGTCTTTGAAAGACTTAATGCACTGGCTTCATTTCCTCAATGTTGAGCCATATACTTATGCACTCTTTATGCTTTAAGCACCTTATGTTTCCATATGTGTTTTTATTTATAATGCTAGCAATAATAATCAATGCTTATTTATGCACTTGGGAATTATATCGATTGATTATTCATATATATATGTTTATATATTAATATATATATATATTCATTCCATAAGTTTATCAAATACATTTTATTAACAAACATATTTATTTTAAATATAAATATAAAGAATAGTATTATGTATATATATATTAATATATATATATATATATATATATATATATATATATATATATATATACTACATATATATATATACTACATATATATATATATGTGTGTGTGTGTGTGTGTGTGTGTGTCACTTATTCCAATAAATATTCCCATGCATATGGGTAATCCATCCATGAGCATGCATAGTATTTCTACCTATGTATACTCATGTACGTATTTACTCACATGTATGAATTTACCAATGACACACACATATATACATTAAATGCACATATCTCATCGATATACAAATAAACACACAAAGATGAATTCCACTTATCATCAAGACTCATCACATGCCTCATTCCATACATTCATAAACAAGATCACAAATCAATATAAGCTCACACAACTAGACTAAAGATCACTTACCATCTACCCAATTGGCTTGACTCAACTAAGACCATCTAGGGCGTGAGTTTTTGAATGCTTAGTAAGACTGAATTAGAGGTTACCAAACCAAGTTCTTCTCATGAGTGATACTTCTGCTCTCTTTCAGAGGCTTGAACCTATTCCTACATTCATCTTAGTTAACCATAACAGTAGTTAGCCGAATCAATGCATTCATATACTTTCCATACATGTCATATTGAATCATAAAGAATTTAATTTAATCAAACATTCATTCAACATATTCCATCAGAATTCATAAATAAACATGTTCACATTTATTGAAGTAATTCACCAAACAGGGTAATAGTAAATAGGTAATAACACATGGGGTGTAACAAATTTTGCTATCACAAAAAAAGAGTGAAAATATTTTTCTTGAAACCCAACTTACCCAATAGTCACTGTAACCAAATCATCTCTTTTTCACCTTCAGTGAGAGAAATATATTCAGCCTTAGTAGTGGAGAGTGCAACCACATGTTACAACCTTGAAGCCAACTAATCACTGCCTCGACAAATGTGAACACATAACCTATTGTTGACCTTTATTTTTCCAAGTGACTGGCTATATCAGAATCAACATAACCTCATAGTTATGCATATCTCCCTCCAAAATACAAAACATAATGTGAAGTACCTTTTAAATACCTTAGTATCCACTTCACTTCTTCCCAATGAGTCTTGCCCAAATTGCTCATAAATCTGTTCACTGCTCCCACCGCATGGGCAATGTCTAGATGAGTGCACAACATTGCATACATAAGAATCCCAATAGTTGATGAATAAGGAATATCCTTCATGTTTTCCTAATCTTGAGGTCTTTTGGGACACATTTCAGATGACAAACAAAAATTATTAGCAAGTGGAGTGCTCATAGGCTTAGCACCCTTCATGTTAAATTTATCCAAAACATTGTCAATGTACTTTTATTGTGGAAATCTAATTTCCCTCTTACACCTATCCCAAATTATGGTCATACCAAGTATCCTCTTTTTCGCCCTTGAATATTTAGAATTTTTTTAGCTAACTCTTGTTTCAAATCACGAACAACTCACATGCTAGTGTCGATTACTAGCATATCATTAATATAAAGCAGCAATAAAAAAAACTCACCATTATCTGATACCTTGTAGTAGACACATGGATCATATTTGTAGCATGTGAAATGTTGCTCATCCATGAAAGAATCAAATGTAAGATACCACTACCAAGGGCCTTTCTTGAGCCCATACAAGCTTCTCCTTAACCTACAATACAAATCTTCTTTACCTTGTTGCTCAAAACCTTCAGGTTGATACATATACAATTCCTCTTCTATATCACCATGAAGAAATGCAGTCTTCACATCAAGTTGCTCAAGTTCAAGATCATGAATCACTACGAGGCCCAAAATCACTCGAATAGTAATCATCTTCACAAACGGTGACAAGATCTCATTGAAGTCGATCCAATTTTTCTGATCATAACCCTTGACTACCAATCTAGCCCAATAAATTTTCTTGCCTCCCTCTTCCTCTTTCAATCAGTTCACCCATTGATTCTTCAAGGCTCTTTGATTGGGTGGAAGATTAACCAAATCCCAAGTGTGATTGGCCATTAATAAATCCATTTCCTCCTTCATTGCATCCATCCACTTGTCATGATTAATATCTTTGCAAGATTCTTTGAAGGTAGCTAGATCTTCTTGATTAGAAATTAATAATTGGTAGTCTTCTAACTTTTTCAGAGGCCGACATTCCCTGGCAGACCTCCTCAATTGAGGAGCTTGGCTCTCTAAATTTGGCTGCAAATTTATCCCCCTTGATAAATTTCCAACATTAATATTATTAGCATTACCAAAATTTCCAATATCACCATTATTTCTAGTGTTAACAACATCACTAGTGTTGTTATTTTGCTTATTAATACTCCTTTGTATACCCATTGTTGACTATGGCAACAAACTGATATTACTCCTAAGTTCTGCCTACAAATTACCATCATTTGAATTTGTATTATCCACATTATGTTCTTGTAGAAGACCATTATGCAGCTACATATGGATTTGAAAAGGAAATGATGGGGAATCAAAAGACTGTGTGGGAAGTTTGAAAGCTATGTGGGATATGCGAAAGCTTGCATAGGATTTAAATTTCCCATTAAACTTGCTTGTGAAGCTTGCATAGGATGGAACAACTGCTGCTTGGAGGTTTGAAAGAGTAGCAAAGGATTAGAAAATGGTTGTGTATAATTTTCATTGACTTGCATAGGAGCTTTGCTTGCCAATTGTTGATTGGAAGTTTGACCAAAATCTAAAACTTGTGTTGGATCTTGTTGAAGTGACAACCCCTGCGTGGGATTTCCACCAATATTGTTAGGAATGGGATGAACCTCTTCCCCAGCTCGTGCCAAATTAGGTAGGTCAATAGTTGTTGTTGAGGTATATTTGGTGTCATTTTTGGATGTGAAAACTATGAATGTGAGAAATAATTTCACCACTATCATTTGTAATGTTTACAAGTGACAAATATTCCTTTGTTGATAGCCCCTATTTTTGCAAACTTGGAAACACCTTCTCATTAAAAACCACATCCAAACTATGAATTAATTTTTTTGTAACTAGATTCCACAATTGGAAGCCATATTGTTCTTCTCCATAGCCAAAAAAGATACACCATTCAGATTTAGGTTCTAATTTTGTTCTCTTCTCCTTGGGAACATGAACAAATGCTTCATAGCCAAAAAATTGTAGGTGGTTGTATGAAATCCTTTTACCCAACCATGTCTCCTTTGGAGTGTCAAAATCTAGCTGAGATGAAGGAGCTCGATTAATCAAGCATATTGATTTATTCATTGCCTCTACCAAAAAATCCTTTCCTAAACCTGCATTAGAATGCACACACTGAGCTCTCTCCAAAATTGTTCAATTCATCCTCCTAGCTACACCATTTTCTTGAGGAGCAAATGGAACAATATTGGCAAGTTGGATTTTATTATCTGCACAAAAATTATCAAATTCCAAAGAGAAAATCTCCCCACCATTACCTATTTTTAAACATTTGATTTTATTGTCAGTCTAATTTTCAACAATTTAGCTTTGAAAATCTTAAATTCTCTAAATACTTATGATTTCCTATTTAGCATATACACCCAAAATTTGTGAGTACAATAATAAAGAAATGTTAAAAAATACTTTTCCCCTCTAACAGAGGTTACCTCTATAGGACCAAATGCATTGGAGTGAATAAGCTCCAAAGGGCTTGACTTCTTGTCATGACTAGACTTCAAAAAAAGATTTTTCTTTATTTTTCATATATACAATTCTCACAGTTGGTTATTTTTTAGAACCAAACTTAATCTTAGTCCTAACCTATGAGCTTGCCACAACACAATTATCAACTAGGTTGAGGATTTTCCAACACCTAAGTAAAGTAATTAATACTTCACTTCTTCTCTTCGGGCTCTGTGAGACCCAGGGAGGGTAATCCCACACATACTCATAATATTTCACGTTCAGTCAAGAGTATTTCTTTACAAAGATGCACCATTTCACGAAAATCACCTTATCAAAGGCTCAACAAACCTCGAGTAAAAGTGTTACTTATTTCAAGGAGTGTGCTTTCATACTTAGAGTTGGGACAATGTAGTTTAAAGTATTTTGTGAGTCATTTTTCATCTTGAATCCTAGGCCCAATTCAATATTGGCTCAATCTACTAAAGCTAATAAAACAATCAGTGCTTTATTTAAGGGAGAAAGAGTCACAACTAGAAATCAATCGGTAATACAATTTTGATTGAATTTCAGAAATAAATAGACCATTAGAATGTTACTTTGTAACATTTAACTCATTTTGTCTGCAAAATATCACTTCCTTACTGAATCATATGTCCTTTTCTTACAAACTAATGAGATCATTTTAGCATTTAATCAATTCATTGAATTGAAGCATAAAACAAATTCACCCATTTCTATGCAAATAACAAAAAGACAAATGAAACTATCATTAAAAAATTCATTCATAGCTTGAAAGAAAACACATAGGAGAGCAACATTTTGGAACTATAATTCTTCTTCATTTCTGATATTTCTTTGTAAGACAATATTTAAGATTCGTACACAATATAACTTTCATCTTAAACTTACTTCTGATATATTTACTAACGTATCATTCTACATTCTATTATGCTTTTAGAGCATAGCATTTACTGTGACCATATCTAAACTCAAAATTCTGAACTCTCTTATTTCAACGATGAAATCCCCTTTATATATGCAAGGGAGCAACAAGCACCCGAATGAATTACAATTTCAATTTTCATTTGAGTTCATTTCAAAAAACTAATTCTAATTGACTCCTCGAAGAACTCCCACGTGGTTTTATAAGCAATCATTTGTGAATAGGGGAGTAAAAAAGGAAAAAAACATGTGTAGGATATTAGCCATCATTATCACAATGTTCATTGTTTGAAACAAAAAATATTCCATTCATATCCTCTTGAAAACCTTCCACATCAGCATGATAAAACAAAAAACAAACCACATACATATGAAAAAAAATACCTCCTACGCAAAGACCATGGTGTCATAAAAAACTAAAACTAGGAGGTGACCCTATTCAGAGTTGTCGGCATCTGCAAATACTCGACTGCTGCTTGTCCTCGATGTAATTAGAGGGATTACCAACACATCTTCATCAGAGCTCCCATAGGGTACTAGAGAACGAAGGTACTGACCATATTCTGAGTTAGTATCAGCTTTAGCATTCGAAGGAGATTCTGAAAGCATGATAGGAGAGTTGTGTTTACCTAGGTAGGCCCTATGGCTCTTCTCCTTTTTCTTGGCCTTCTTCACTGGCAATGCCAATTCCTTTCCTTTGCACTCGACCACTTCACTTGGAAGGGTCCTATTCCTCAAGTGGTAAGTACTCTACACAATTGATTTCTTCCTATGGCCTCTATCCCTCCTTTTACCCTTTGAAATCTCGGGAGAAGCCATGGCTTCTTGCACAGCTATGTCTTCATGACACTCAAACACACTTAGCCGGCTAGACCTCCTAACAGGTGGAATTGTTGCACCAACCTTTCCCATTTTCTCTAAAACTAGCAGAGTGATAATTAAAAGGGTTTTTGACTCAAGACCCACAAGAGAAGCACCCGAATCCCAGTAATTTTAGATAACTCAAGCAACATAAATCCTAAATAGACTAGAGAACTTAATTTCATACCAATTTACTTAGGATGAAAACACCGAAATTCTGCTCTAGGAAAACCTACAACCCTTTCAATCTCCTTTACTACACACTCCTTACTTCTTCTGTAGAATGACAAGATAGTGTAAATAAATAGCGATCAACCTAGATTAAATAGAAAATTCAAGCATGCAAAATTAATGATTCAGAACTCCTTACGCGAGTGAATTGGAAATTTATCAGTTTGTCTTTGAATCTAGGTCGCTCATTTTAGAGCAATTAAAACTTCATCTAAGGTGGCCATGAGCATTTTTTTTTGACCATTATCAACTTGCTCCTTGAAAAAAATGAGGCTATCTCAAATGCTGCCATGTTCTTTTCTAACCTTGATTAATCATAGCTAATCTGACAATTAGTATGTATCTCCAACCTAATTCACGCTTTTCATTAATATTGGTGAAGTATATATGAACAATTTTTCTTAGAGAGAAACTTTCTTTATATGCTTCATCGCTGATCCTCCCCAAAATTTAGGGTGCAATTAGCGATGAAGTTATTTATGCGATGATTTTCAATCCATTGGATCATCTCACCTTAAAACTTTATCAACAGTTCTCTAGTCCTTTCGTTGCTTTCCTTTTTTCTTTATGTAGAATCCCTAGGATCATGCCATGTTGCCTTGTTCATTAATGGTGATTTCTTCTTGTTGATTTACTTCTTCCTCGCCCAGCTTCATCAGTGATGTAAACATCCCTGCGATGAAATTTAGCCCCTAGTTCTGTGGCCTGACCTTTGGTCACATTCATCCCTTCATCGCACATCGCTAATTCAAACCTTGTGCCCAAGATCCCATCTGCGAGGGGAGATTTTGTGGAAGCACCAGATTTAGAAATGTACAACCTACATAAAAAAAAATGGCACAAAAGACATCGCTCATAGGATCATATGACATTAGTGAAAGAAAAACCCTTTAGAGGACACCCATCACTTATCGCTAACTCAGAAACTCAAGTTCTAAATAAAATTCATGATGAGCGATGAGCGATTTAACATAAGGCCTTCGTTCATCGCTAATTCTCCTCATATATTTTACAAGCAAGTTGCGATGAGAGGATTCACAACATTTATAATTTCCATCGCATATCACTAATGTGAGAATTAAATTCAAAAAATATCTGTGATCACGTGATATCACATCATATTGCTCATCGCTAATTCAAATTTATCTTTTCAATGACGATCCACAATGAGGGATAAGAACATAAAACTGGGGCATCGCTCATCGATAATACAAATCTGAAGGCTCAAAAGCCATTAGCGATGAGTGATGTTAAAGGAAAACATCATTCTATCACTCGTCACTAATCCAAGGTGTAAACCTATGAATAAATTAGTGCTGAGAGATACAACTAGGAGGGCCATCAGGATTTAAGTGAAAATTTTAAGCATATGCTCATTAGTTGTTCTAAAAGAGGGTACTTCTCTAGGATGACATGAGTATAGTAGGCTCAAGACTTCTGAATCATGCAATACAAAGGATGTAAAAGTCAGGCAATTCAAACCTAGACACGAGAAGGGCCAGTAACATGATGACATTAATGATCATGAAAAATTATGTGCGACTAATAGTAGGCAATGCACGGTTAGAAACATAATAGAACGCTAAGAAAATAAAATGAACAAAACCCTAAACCTCATATAAGAACCCTACAATAGACATCACAAATATTTTTAGGTAAAAATTCTTAGGTTTTTAATATGAGCACTATAGATTTTGCAAAATTTAAAAGTGCCATCAGTGGCTCTTTCTGGGGATGTCTATTCCTCAGTGAATAGAGTGAGAATTCAGATCCTTTGGAGAAGTAGACCAGGTGCCTACTCCATTGGGTAACAGAGTCAAAATGTCATCTCTACCTCCCACTGCTTTGGCTTGACAAATCAAACCACATCTGATGGTCCAAGGCCACCAAAACTATAGGCCTTTTCTTACCTCTGTCATAAACAAAATTTTCATCACACCTCACTCAAGCCAATCTGAAGATATAGTTGGAATGTTACTGATCAAACATGCTGGAATTTCTCAATAACATAGCATGTACAATATTATCAACAAATTTGTTACTATCATGCATTGAGAATCAAGCATACCCTTATAATACTGATTTTTATGTGGAAATAACTCATAAATTTTGTCATTCAAAATATTGTGAAGTTGAAAATAAATTTCCTTAATGTTTTTCTTATTACCACACTGTAAGAAAATTCCATCCAACTAAAAAATCTGGCACTCATACTCTACCACATAGCCAGGATTATCAAGCTCAATCTGATTAGTAGTTTGCATGTCAAAGGTGAAACAATTATAAGGACCAATCAAAATATTATGCACATCATGCAAACTATCTCCAAGTGTATGTAAAGAAATACACTCATACATTGGCACACCCTGTAACTGTGCCTCAACATGTTGGTGTAGAGAATCATCAAGAATCTCTACCCTATCCTTATTCTTACTCACTCTGATACTTTCTGAACATATCATGCTAATAACATCTTCAACATTCAAATCTTGTTCAAAAGTGAGTAATTCTAGTTCCAAAAGATAATCTATTTTTCCTTTTAAGTCAGCCCCTATATCCATATAAAAGAATTCATAACTAGGCTCCTCCAAAATAGAAAACAAATACTTATCCAAATATTCATTAGAATTTTCACAATTTGGCTTTTCAGATATACAAACTTCATGGTTATTTGTTGTTCTTAACTCATAAACACAAGTTTTTGAACTTGCATAAGTCTACACACTTTCATGCTCATCATATAATGCATCATTAAAATCAAATGCCTGCTTGCCTTGATGCATATTACCATCATGTTGACCAACTGGTTCATAACTAGAAGGAATATCAGATACCCATGTTTAATATCTTTCATAACAAAGACTATCATCACTGTCAAAATCAATATGAATATTACACAATAACTAAGGGTTATTCATATGTGCACGTTTTTGATATTCAGTGGTTAACAAATTTGAAATTTGTTTACTATTTAATAGACCACAGTTCTGATCCATTCTTTCAACCATTTATTTCTCTTGACCTCTAGTAGGAAAACATGCTTTACCAAGTTTTAATTTAGGACATACCAAGATATTACCACTATCAAAATCTAGTAACTTCATAGACTGGGTTACATCATTGAATTGATCATTTATATCTTCTTGAAAGTAAAGAGAAGCATTTTCACTATTATGAGCACTAGTGGTGAACATTGCAACACTCTTAACTTCTTCCTTCTCAAACATGCACTTGTTTGTATCTAAAACTAGGGATATTTGATCATTTGTATCCATACAATTGATATTTTCATCAACATTTTTATCCACAATTGAAGACAACAGACATTGCACATATTCATTCTTTATTTTTTCCATATTATCTAAACATGTATAAGCCATCTGCATACTCAATATCCTGAAATCCTTCAATAATGCACTAGAGATCCCTCCTCAAAAGCTTCAAAATATAAATGAATGCAATATGATGTACTAGGTCTAAACTTTCAGGGATTAGTGAAAGAGAAACAACAAATATGTGACTAAAAGCAATGCTTGACTCTTCATCTTGTTTCTTAAGTTGTTTTAACTTTGTGACAAGATCAGTAGGTTCTTTTGCAAATTCTTCTCTATAAGCATCCACTAGTTTATCCCAGCAAGAAAAGGACTTCTCATGAAAACTTAAGTACCAATCCCTAGCTTTAGCTTCAAGAGATTTGACAAAAAATATCATCCACATATCCTGATCTCCAAATGAATTTTTCACCATGAAATTATAGAAAATTTGGACATGTGTATCTCCTTCACACACATTGTATTTGTTAAATCTAGGCATCTGCTTATAGACTCGAGATGGAATATGTTTAACCTTATAATCAATCCATGACAAGTGTAATTGGTCATATAATGAGTCAAAAGCATTTACAATAGGTGCAAAACTTTGACTATCAGACCTAGCATGATTATCTCTTAATTGGGCTTCAATAGCCATTAGGTTCCTTTTATTCATCTCTTTAACTCCCCTTTTGAATGCAACTTTACATTTCGACCTTATCCTAGGCCTGCTCATACTTTGTTTCATGCACCTTTTGGTATCAATTGTCTGAGGATTTTCATACTTATGAAGCTTCTTGACAATATGCATCTAATTTTCTAATGACATGGTCATTTCTCTTTGATAATCCATGGATGTATGCAAATCTTATTTTAACTAATGGTGCACAATCACAACTATGCCAATATGAAGGACTATTCAGATAGTTGCAAATAGATAGTAATTCTTAAGATATACAACTTCATTCTAACCATCCATATTTGCTAGTGTGTGAATAAAAATTTAAGTGGAACAACAATTTCATTCAATACAATAGGTTTAGTAAATGAAAATATGCAGAGAACTATGTACCTTCACACCTCTAGTTGCTGCAACTTTGAATAGAGCACTTTCAGGTTACAAATAACAAACAACAACCCTTCATGTGTGGATTTTTTTTTGAGAAGAGTCGCCACCTATTTAAAAAGAGGAAAACCTTTCAAGCAAGAATATCTTTATCTGAGTTCTTCCAGCAAAGTCACCTTAGGGCTACTACAAACCAATTTGTAGATCTACAACTTCTTCAACATTTGAACCAGATGTTCATTTTGTTTTGACTCTTTTCAAGTGGTCTTCGACACATTTTCATCAAAGATACAAAGGTGTCCCCTGTGGAGTCACCATTTGTGTTGGTTATTTTATTAGAACCAAACTTAATCTCAGTCCTAACCTTTGAGCTTGCCACAACCCAATTATTAGCTAGGTTGAGGATTGGCAACACCTAAGTAAATTAATTAATATGAAAGCACAAACCTCAAGTAAAAGAGTTAATTATTTCAAGGAGTGTGCTTTCATACTTAGAGCTGGGACAATGTAGTTTAAAGTATTTTGTGAGTCATTTTTCATCTTGAATCCTAGGCCTAATTCAATACTGGCTCAATCTACTATTAGATAAACTAATAAAATAATCAGTGCTTTATTTAAGGGAGAAAGAGTCACAACTGAAAATCATTCGGTAATACAAATTTGATTGAATTTCAGAAATAAATGGACAATTAGAATGTTACTTTTTAACATTTAACTCACTGTGTCTGCAAAATATCACCTCCTTATTGAATCATATGTCCTTTTCTTACAAATTAATGAGCTCATTTTAGCGTTTAATCAATTCATTCAACTAAAGCATAAAAAAAAATTCACCCATTTCTATGCAAATGATAAAAAGACAAAGCTTCCTCTTTGGTGGAGTTTGGGGAACGGTGGGGCAGGGCCCTTGTTTCTACTCCCTTTCTACAGGCTTCTTGGGCTCTTGGGCCTTCCTTTATTATCTGGAATCTGTGGTTGGAGAGGAATAGGCGGATTTTCCAGGATTCGTTGTTGATGGCTCCTCACCTTTGGAGGAAAATTCTACACTCTTTAGGAGAAACTATTGCGGCTAAGTGTGATATGACTATGCTGGTGGACCCTCATGATGTTGGTTGCTATAATCGTCTTCATCTTCCTCATCTTCAATGCCAACTCATGTGCAACAGATGCAGGAATCCTACCCCGAAGGTGAATAGGGAGGGAAGATGGACCCCTCCTCCTCTTGGAGTCCTAAAAATCAACTCGGATGGTTCTTCTCGTGGAAATCCTGGTCATGCTGGCATTGGGGGGGTGGGCCAGGATAGCTCTGGAGATGTTTAGTTTATTTTCTCGATGTATAAGGGTATTCATACGAATAATCTTATGGAGGCTCAGACCATTTTATTGGCTATGGAGCGGGGCAGTCAATTGGGATGGCGCAGGATCATATGTGAGTCTGACTCCTAGGTTGTGGTAAACTTACTGAAAAGACAGTATTTGGATAATGTGAGCTGGCAGCTGGCTTTGATTGTGGAACAAATTCTCACTCTTTCTACCTCTCTGGAGGATATTACTTTCAATCATATTCCTCGTGAATGGAATGGTGTTGCTGATTGCTTGGCGAAATGGGCTTCTGATCATATTCATGATTGGAATTTGGTGGATCGGGGTCAACTACCCCCGGATTTGTCTCATCAATTGGATCGCTTGGTTGATATTGATAGGGCCATTTAATGCCCTTGCTTTGTAACTTTTCCTTGATTTAATAGAATTTTTACCCCTTGATGTTATAAAAAGACAAATGAAACTATCATTAACAACTTCATTCATAGCTTGAAAGAAAACACATAGGAGAGCAACATTTTGAAACTATAATTCTTCTTCATTTCTGATATTTCTTTGTAAAACCATATTTAAGATTCATACACAGTATAAATTTCATCTTAAACTTACTTTTGATATATTTACTAAAGTATCCTTCTACATTATATTATGCTTTTAGAGCATAGCATTTACTGTCACCATAGCTAAACTAAGAATTATGAACTCTCTTATTTTAGCCATGAAATCCCCTTTATATATGCAAGGGAGCAACAAGCACCCGACTAAATTAAGATTTCAAATTTCATTTGAGTTCATTGCAAAAACCTAATTCTAACTGAATCCTCGAAGAACTCCCATGCAGTTTCATAAGCAATCATTTGTGAATAGGGGATGACAAAAGACAAAAAACATGTGTAGGATATTAGCCGTAGTTGTCACAATGTTCATTGTTTGAAACAAAAAACATTCCATTCATATCCTCTTGAAGAACTTCCACATCAGCATGAGAAAACAAAATACAAACCACAAACATATGAAAACAAATACCTCATATGCAAAGACCATGGTGTCATCAAAAACTAAAATGAGGAGGTGACCCTATTCAGAGTCGTTGACATCTGAAAATGCCTGACTGCTCCTTGTCCTCAATGCAATTTGAGGGATTACTAGCACGTCGTCATCAATGCTCCCATAGGGTACTAGAGAATGAAGGTACTCTCCATAGTCCGAATCATTATCAACTTCAACATCCGAACGAGAGTCCAAAAGCATGATAGGAGAGTTTTGTTTACCTAGGTAGGCCCTATGGCTCTTCTCCATTTTCCTGGCCTTCTTCACTTGTAGTGTTAGTTCCTTTCCTTTGCACTCAACCACTTCACATGGAAGGTTCCTATTCCTAGAGTGGTAATTACTTTGCACAATTGATTTCTTCTTATGTCCTCTAGCCATCCTTTTACACTTTGAAATCTCAGGAGAAGCCATGGCTTCCTGCTTAGCTATGTCTTCACGACACTCAAACACACTTAGCTAGCAAGACCTCCTAACATGTGGAATTGTTGCACCATCCTTTCCCATTTTCTCTAAAACTAGCAGAGTGATAATTAAAAGGATTTTTGACTCAAGACCCACAAGAGAAGCACACCAATCCCAATAATTGTAGATAACTCAAGCAACAAAAATCCTAAATAGACTAGAGAACTTAATTTCATACCAATTTACTTAGGATGAAAACACTGAAACTCTACTCTAGGAAAACTTATAGCCATTTCAATCTCCTTTACTACACATACCTTACTTCTTGTGTAGAATGAAAAGATAGTGTGAATAAACAACAACAAACCTGCATTAAATAGAAAATTCAAGCATGCAAAATTAATTATTCAACACTCCTTACGTGAGTGAATTGGTAACTTATCAGCTTGGCGCTGAATCCGGGCTGTTTATTTTAGAGCAATTAAAACTTCATCTAAGGTGGCCATGAGCATTGTTTTTCGACCATTATCAACTTGCTCCTTAAAAACAACGAGGCTATCTTAAATGCTGCCACATTCTTTTCTAACCTTGATTAATCATAACTGATTTGATAATTAGCATGTATCGCCAACCTAATTCATGCTTTTCATTAATATTGGTGAAGTACACAGGACCAACTTTTCTTAGAGAGAAACTTTCTTTATACGCTTCATCACTTCATCACTGATCCTCCCCAAAATTTATGGTGCAATTAGCGATGAAGTTATTTATGAGATGATTTTCAGTCCATTGGATCATCTCACCTTAAAACTTTACCAATGGTTCTCCAGTCCTTTCGCTACTTTCCTTTTTGCTTTATGTAGAATCCCCAGGATCATGCCACTTTTCCTTTTTTCATTAATGGTCATTGCTTGTTGCTGATTTACTTCTTCCTTCCCAACTCCATCAGTGATGTAAACATCCCTGCAATGATCTTTAGCCCCTAGTTCTATGGCTTGACCTTTGGTGACATTCATCCCTTCATCATGCATTGCTAATTCAAACCTTGAGCCCAAGATCCCATCTACGAGGGGAGATGTTGTGGAAGCACCAGATTTAGACACGTACAACCTACATAAAAAAAATGGCACAAAAGAAATCCCTCATAGGATCATATCACATTAGCGAAAGAAAAACCCTTTAGAGGACACCCATTGCTTATCACTAATTCAGAACTCAAGTTCTAAAAAAAATTTGTGATGAGTGATGAGAAATTTAACATAAGGCCTTTGTTCATCACTAATTCTCCTCATATATTTTACAAGCAATTAACGATGAGAGGATTTACAAAATTTATAAGGTCCATCGCATATCACTAATGTGAGAATTTCATTCAAAACATATCCGCGATCATGCGATATCACATCATATCGCTCATCGCTAATTCAAATTTATCTTTTCAATGACGATCCGTGATAAGAAATAAGAACATAAGACCGGGGAATTTCTCATCGCTAATACAAATTTCAAGGCTCAAAATCCATTAGCGATGAGCGATGTTAAAGGAAAACATCATTCCATCACTCATCGCTAATTCAAGGTGTAAACCTATTAATAAATCAGCGTTGAGCGATACAACTAGGAGGGCCGTCGAGATTTAAGTGAAACTTTTAAGCATGTGCTCATTAATTGTTCTAAAAGAAGGGACTTCTCTAAGATGACATGAGAATAGTAGGCTCAAGAGTTCTGAATCATGCAATACAAAGGATGTAAAAGTCACGATATTCAGACCTAGACACGAGAAGGGCCAGTCATGTGATGACATTAATGATCATGAAATTTTTTGTGTGACCAAAAGTAGGCAATGCATAGTTAGCAACATAATAGAATGCTAAGCAACTAAAATTAACAAAACCCTAAACTTAATATTAGAACCCTACAATAGATGTCACAAATATTTTTAGGTAAAAATTCTTAGATTTTTAATATGAGCACTCTAGATTTTGCAAAATTTGAAAGTGCCATCAATGGCTCTTTCTGGGGATGTCGATTCCTTAGTGAACAGAGCGAGAATTTAGGTCCTTTGGAGAAGCAGACCGGGTGCCTACTCCATTGGGTAACAGGGTCAAAAGGTCATCTCTACCTCCCACTACTTTGGCTTGACAAGTCAAACCATACTGATGGTGCAAGGCCACCAAAATGGTAGGCCTTTTCTTACCTCTATCATAAACAAAGTTTTCATCACACCTCACTCAAGCCAATATGAAGATATAGCTAGAATGCTACTAATCAAACATGCTAGCATTTCTCAATAACTTAGCATGTACAACATTATCAACAAATTTGTTACTATCATGCATCTGAGAATCAAGCATACCCTTAAAATACTGATTTTTATGTGGCAATAACTCATAAATTTTGTTATTCAAAATATTGTGAAGTTGAAAACAACTTTCCTTAATGTTTTGCTCATTACCACATTGCAAGAAAATTCCATCCAGCTAAAAAATCTGGCACTCATACTCTGCCACATAGCTGGGATTATCAAACTCAATCTAATTAGTTGTTTGCATGTCAAAAGTGAAACGATTATAAGCACAAATCAAAAGATTATGCACATCATGCAAACTATCTCCAAGTGTATGTAAATAAATACACTCATACATTGGCACACCCTGTAACTGTGCCTCAACATGTTGGTGTAGAGAATCATCAAGAATCTCTACCCTATCCTTATTCTTAGTCACTCTGATACTTTTTGAACATATCATGCTAACATATTTAGCATTCACATCTTGTTCAAAAGTGAGTAATTTTGGTTCCAAAAGATAATCTATTTTTCCTTTTAAATCAACCCCTATATCCATATAAAAGAATTCATAACTAGGCTCCCCCAGAATAGAAAACAAATACTTATCCAAGTCTGCATTAGAATTTTCACAATTTGGCTTTCAAATATACAAACTTCATGTTTATTTGTTGTTCTTAACTCATAAACACAAGTTTCTAAATTTGAATCAGTTTGCACACTTTCATGCTTATCATATAATGCATCATTACAATCAAATGGATGCCTGCCTTGATCCATATTACCATCATGTTGACCAAGTAGTTCATAACTAGAAGGAATATCAGATACCCACGTTTCATATCTTTCATAAGAATGACTATCATCACTGTCAAAATCAATATGAATATTACACAATAACTGAGGGTTATTCATATGCGCACATTTTTTATATTCAGTGGTTAAATTTTTTTAAATTTGTTCACTATTTAATAGACTACAGTTCTAATCCATTCGTTTAGCCATTTCTTTCTCTTGACCTCTAGTAGAAAAAACATGCTTTACCAAGTTGTGAGTCAGGACATACCAAGATATTACCATTATCAAAATATAGAAACTTCATAGACTGGGTTTCATCATTGAATTGATCATTTATATCTTCTTGAAAGTAAAGATAAGGATTTTCACTATTATGAGCATCAGTGGTGAAAATTGCAACTCTTAATTTCTTCCTTCTCAAACATGCACTTGTTTATATCTAAAATTGGGGATATTTGATCATTTGTATCCATACAATTGCTATTTTCATGAACATGTTTATCCACAATTGAAGACAATAGACCTTTCACATATTCATTCATTTTTTTTTTCATATTATCTAAACATGTGTAAGCCATTTGCATACTCAATATCCTGAAATCCTTCAATAATGCACTAGATCCCTCCTCAAAAGCTTCAAAATACAAATGAATGCAATCTGATGTACTAGGTCTAAAAATTTTAGGGATTAGTGAAAGAGCAACAACAAATCTGTGACTAAAAGAAATGCTTGACTCTTCATCTTGTTTCTTAAGTTGTTTTAACTTTGTGACAAGATCAGTAGGTTCTTTTACAAATTCTTCTCTATAAGCATCCACTAGTTTATGCCAGTAGGAAAATGACTTCATAGTGTTGGAGTCTAAAATCTCATGCAAATTTTGGGATCCCGTGATGAAAAATTGGATTTTAACACTCAAAAAAATAGTTGAAAAATCAGCCCCAGGAGCACATTTTTTTAAAATATCATAATTTTGAATTTGATCATTTTCATGTCAAACCACCTTGCATGGATGTTCATCTACCATATGTGAATGTGCATGCCAAGTTTCAGCTTCCTACAATTAGTTTTAACAAGGTTTTGAAAGGTCAAGAAGGGTTTTGTGAAGGGTTGTTGTCTACACATAGTAAAATCTTTTAAAGTGACCAACTTTGGAAGCTATTATTAAGTAATTGGAAGCTCATCATGGAAAACCAATTCATTCCCTAGATTCTACTCATGAAAGTGTACCTTCATGCCAATTTTTAGGGTCATAGCACCTAATTTGGTATTTTTAAAAAGCCAAAACCAAACTGATTTTGCACAATTTTGACACTAGCATTTCTAGAAAATCCTTACAGAAGGAAACTTTGACACCTCGTATTTTGCAAAAGAAGATGCCTAGTGGAAAACCCTCTTGCACACGTTTTTACCATGCTTAAATAAGCTAGTATGCTAAATTATAGCTTCTCAGAATCACATTGGATATTTTTTCAAAAGGGGCAAGAGATGGATTTTTATTAAGTTTGACAAGTGCAGTTTTTCAGAAATGAACAAGTGGGAAACTTTCACCATTGAAAATTTTCAATCCTGATGAGCTCGTACAAAATCATTCTACAACCGTGTTCCCCTATCACATATCAACACTCTGGTGCATTTTTTGTGACTTTTCAAGATCATTTGATCAGTCTTCAAAAGCCATCTTGGAGGCTACTTGGCCCATTATGTTCACAGTGCAAAATGTCAAAAGGGGATTATGGAGATGAAATCATTTAGAAGTGTTGTGACAACGAGATAGTATCAACAATCAAAAATAAAGAAAGGTTATATGAAGATGAACATTTTGGTCTTACTTAAAGCATATATGAGTATTTCACTTTTTACATAGAAGCAATAGAGCAAAATAAAGGGTCAATGGAAGAGAGAATTGCTCCATGATTGCATTCTTGAGACAAAATCCAACATACACTAAAATCTCGAAGGAATCTTTGAAGAAAAGGAGACAAGGATGATCCTTGAGTTGACTCCAAAATTACAAAATAAATAAGAGTGTAATGTTTTGATATCAAAGACGAAGACCCAATGATGCAAGTATATTCTATCTATATTTGATGCCAAAGAATGTCCTTGCCAATATGGATTGCAAGCTTAAAAACCCATGATTAGCATCTTAGATACTAGAGAAGATAAGGGACAGACCGATGTGAGCATCTTAGATACTAGAGGAGATAATATTAGAGATAAACCAAAAGGTTATACCTCTCTAGATGAATAGGCGACATGTTAATTTTACCTGAAATAAAGATATCGAAACAAACAATATATTGTCAAGACACTCATGGGACTCACAATGTAAACGATGCTTGCATAGGATCATGCTCAGCTCACCAAGGCTGCTTCTGTGATGGATTACATCACGTGCATTGTCAAACAGATGGAAAAACCTAGAGCATTTAAAAGAAAAAGTTCTTTCCAAGGACATCCTTGGTGTACAACTATTATTCAAAGATCATATATCTTCCAGTATAGGTGGAAGTAAGGATGAAAATGATTTGAGTAGCCTCCACCCACAAATGATGATGCAAATTTCTACTTCATTCCAGTAAACTGTCATTTACAAAACCTATGGAGTACATAAACAAACATGATCCAGCTGTGAGGATGCCTCTCGATGGTACAAAACTATTTATCTTTTATTTATTTGATTACCCAAATATGATTCAGAGAATTCTTGGAAAGTTTTATCTATGGGAGGTGTTTTTCCACGCTGAGAAATCCACTGCTGGTTGGGGCATATATGGGATGTGATCATGTCAGGGAAGAATATGGCTGGTGAAGAAGATCAACTTACAACCTCCATTAAGAAATCCCGATGGAGATAGTGGAACCAAGTACCAAAGTGCAAATCTTATTGCAAATGTTACCAAGAATCTATGTAAAAATAGAGACCCTAAAAAATGCAGCGAATGGACAAAACAAAATTTCATTGACAAGAACAAGCCAGTCGGAGGCAGAATTTTAAATTACACCGACCTTACATGTCAAGCTAATGGAAGCTTCATCAGTGAGAGAAATACTATCGGGATGAGAAAATAAAGTCCTTCTGATGGATCATGTCACATTGAAAATTTGAGGGCGGATAAAACATTAAAATAAATACTATCGGTGATAATAAAGAATAAATTTAAATATTAAATTGTGGGAGTATTAAGGTGAATAAAGGTGAAAGTGGAGAGTTAAAATATTTTAACCAAGATATGAATTTTTTCACCAAAGGGAGTTATAAGGTGAATGTTTATTTTACCCACAGAAAGCATAAAGGGTAAAAAATATAAAGTATTTACAGGGGAAGTGGAGAATTTTAATCAATGGGATTAAAAGAATGGATAATTATTTTACCCAAAGAAATAATTTATTAAATTTGGTGAAAGATTTCAATCAAGCAAGATATAAACGAGATATTTTCCAACGAAGGGATAAAAGATAATAAAGATTAAAATATTTTAATTTGTCGAAGGAAATAAATTAAAATATAATGAAGAGCTGCAATTAAAAGAAGAGTTGCACCAGACGGATGTTGTGAAGACTTATAGCCCTAAAATTACAATGTATATATGTAAGGTGAAATAAAATCATAAAGGTAAGAAGCAGTAGTTAGGTAGTTGGGTAGGGTGAATAGTTGTTGAAATGAAATATCATGTTGTACATTGTAAAATATTTTCAAATTATATAATGGAGAAGAATGCATAAATTTGGTGATCCAATTATGGTGTCAATTGTTTGTTGAATTTATTAAAAATATTATTTGGTTGTCTCCAAGGTTGTCATTTCCTTATTATTTAAATTGATGTATCAGGGATATTTTAAGTTTATCAAAGCACATTTGTTGATCTTGTGTGATTCAATTAACTAGCTCCTTCAAGGAAGGATTAAACTCTTTTAATTAATCATAGTAATTTAGAAAAGGACATTTGGATCAATAAGAAGAACTTGATAATTGCATCCTCGCACGTTTATGCCAGGCATAAACTCATAAAAGTGCCAAAAAATATGAATTGGATCAAGAAATAAGACTCACATATCATACAAATCTAGACTCCATTAGCCCAACAGAAGTAGGCACTGGTCGCACCAATTCCATTTTAGAATTTCATAAAACCTTATTCGAAGTATTCATATCTCAAATTTCAGTAGTAGTTATTAAGTTTTCATCTATCCTACTCCCAATTGCCATTATGGATAGATTACTAAAATAGGAAACACGCAATTTAAGTCTGTCTCATTTGCATAGGTATACCCACCTAGGTCTAACAGAGCCTAAAGAGAAGAAGATTCAATTGCATTAATTGGTCTTGTTCATTAGCCAAAAACGTATCAAGAGCTTGGCAACCTCTTGTGGTTTCAAACCAATATTTTTGAGACCTAACACTCAGGAAAACTTAAGTACCAATCCCTAGCTTTAGCTTCAAGAGATCTGACAAAAAATCTCATCCACATATCCTGATCTCCAAATGAATGTTTCTTCATGAAATTATAGAAACTTTGGACATGTGTATCTCCTTGTTAGTTCACAAGTTTGTCACCTAACTCTATATTCTAACACCCATGAAGGTGACAAATGTAAACAATAGTTGAATTAGATATAATGATATTTTATTCTGATTCTCTGCTTTTAAATAAGGTGGGAGCTACTTTATAAGATATGCAATGAATTTAAATCTATGTTGCTTTTAACTAGAAATCGAATAAAGGTAATGCTTTTAACCAGAAAGCTTTGAAAGGTGATTGAAACAATATCAACTTTGACAATAATAATTATAAAACTTTCCAAATATACCATAAAATGCTCATTCACAAATCAACATTTCATAACAAGAAATCCCATACCGATAACTATTTCAATATAAACATACATTCATGACATATCCATAGAAAAATAATAAGATTATGCTCTGTAATTCAAAGATTATATCTACATAATTCACCATAGCATATTCATATCGAAAGAAAAATATTTTTAAAGAAACTATCTATCTTTCTTTAGAGAAAATCAAAGTTTTCCCAAAAGAGAGAGAGAGAGAGAGATCTGCTCCCCAATCTTTAAAGTCTTGAAAATAAGTCCCCAAATAACAGTTTCTTGAAGACAACCGTTTAAACATAAAATAAAATAAAATCTTTTAAAAGATAATTTAAAAGAAAAAGAGCCAAATTGAGTTTATGCAAAAAATAGGTAAGCATCATTCTCAAATGGCTCCATGCTCTTCATCTTCAACGTCCACTATCTTCTCGGTTTCCAACGACTTTTCCTTTTCCCTCTTCCTTGCTCTATATTCTCGGTACCTAGCAATAACTGCAGTAATATTCTTGCCACCTGGAGTAGTAGTTATCTGTAACCGGTTCTTCCATTTGTTTAAGTTTTTCTCAGCATCAGTTACTATTTGATCCATTTTGTCCCATGCTGTCTTGTAGGACTTCAAATAGACTTCAATTTTGTTGAGCTTAAAGAAGAATTCCCCAATAGCTGTGGATGCTTCAGATATTTCCTCTTTAAACGTTTCTTTGAATTTTACAGTAATTTCATTGAATTCTAGAATTTTCTCTCCAAACTCATCCATAATATCTACACCCAGGTTATGAAAATTCTCTCTTATTTCAACTAGTACATCCAAATATTGCCCCATTGCAGTATTAGTCTCCTAGATGAGGTTATCATATATGTCCAACCACCATTCCAAATAATCAGCCCAATTTGGATCAATTTCTTTGGGGTCGTTCACAATTTTCTCTCCAATTAATGTAATTGGATCTAGATTAACCAAACCTGTAACTTCTTTGGACAATACAAAAAGAGTATTTTGTTCTTTTCTCATATGTTATAGTTTTGCTAATAATTCTTTCCTCTTTAAACTAACTTATGAATAGAAAGGAATAATCTCACCGAGGTATAACAAAGCATTCTGGGAAATCATCTCCATCCATTCATTGACACCTTTTGAATAGCTCATACTCCTTTTAACTTGTTGCAGAGTTTTAGAATCAACGCTCTCAATATGAGAGCTAGTGCTTTCTTCAACCACAGGAGTAGCAATTAAAGAGGAAATAAACTGGCTGAGAGCGAGTACTTGAGATTGCAACTTAATGTTTTCTTTCCTTAGACCCTTGGTACATTTTATTAAACCATCCATAGAGAAACCAACATGATATACATCCCCTTCAAAGGTACCAGGTCCCATATCCACATGAGTGATCTTATAATCATTTGTAGTGATTTCGTTTTCATTCAGCTCTCCTATTGGGTTTTCCACTTCCAACAATTGGTGTCCTGAGACCTCATCATTTATTATTCTAGACATCTTCCTATCCTTTTTAGGCTTAGCACAACCTTGAAGAAGTTTGGCTACGGTACCAACTTCTACCACAATAGAAGGAATTGATTTTCTCTTCTTTTCCACTACCCTTTTCAACCAACCTGGAGAAGTTGTAGTTGCGTTGTCACTTGTACTTCCGACAATAAGAAATTGCTGTTTATGGGGAGTGTTAACTAGATTTTCAGATGGGATGGGTACGTCTTCGAACAAAGAAGGAAGAATACTATCATCAGTAATATTTTTGAAAATATTCCCAAAATCTGCAACTGCAAGCTTATCTTGATCTTCAGTTTGTTTATGGGAAGAGGAGGATAAATTTTGTTCACAAGTGGACTTCAACTTGGTCACATCATTTGGTTTTTCTCCGTCTCCCCCTGATTGCGAATTTGATCCAAAAGATTTACCTACAAGTCTTCCTATTGAAGGGGTGACATTCAAAGCCTGAGTTGATGACCTTGCTTCCTTTTCGCCTAATGGTTTTGAACCATGGGTAGAACCCGCACATTGCTTCCATTTACCAGCTAGCCAATCTTGAGTCTTCTCAATAGTTGAAATTGAGCGCTCGTGAATATTAGATCACTCTTCCTTATTCCAATCAACACATATGGAAAAATTTGATAAAAAATTATCATAATCAGGATGAAGAATCATTGAATCTTCACATACATTCTCCGGGATGTATAGAGGCAACTCAAAATCCTGAATTTGTTTAAGAGTTAACCTCATATTGTCTCTTTTGAAAACCTCAAATTCATTAGCACAATCTTCCCAGTATTCTTCAATATGTGGAACATGCATGTAGGAGCTCCCGCCATGACAATTTTGTCTAATGTAACCTTTACTATCAAAACCGGTTCTCTCAAAACAACTAGGAAAATTGAATTGTTTCAAGGCCTCATAGGCCTGTTTGGAAACTTGATTAATTTTGCATGTGAAAGAAGAAAATACCAATGGAAACGGATACCCTTTCTTACCCATTTTCAAATATTTAACATTTACCTCAACCATCTATCTGCAAATCTCTAGAAACACAATAAGGTCATCCGAGTATCTGGGAAACTTCAATGGAGCACCTTCAAACCTGCCAATTCTTAAATAAGAAAATTTATCAAATTGGATGTAAAAACTTCTATATCTCATTATCAAGGACATAGAGTCTAGAGAGAAGTGCACTACTAATTTCCTGTCTAGTCTCCTAACAATATCCATTAAGAAGACATCATTAACACGATGGTAATTTTCCATTCCAAACTGCTTGGTGAGTTACGAAAATTTTTTGTATATAGGAATGCTCTGTATCAGTGTACCTTTCATTTCCAATCCTAACCAAACATCTTTCTGACTGGAAACAAGATATATTAAGTAGGAGTACATGTGAAAAGTGGCACGCTTCTGATAATTTAGCAATTTCTCTTTCAAATGATGACATATAATTTTACCCCAATCAATAAAGACATCTGCCTCATAGATTTTCAAAATAAATAAACACATCCAGTTCTCAAAACTCTTAGAGTCCCCATTACCAATGAAACGATGCAATAGAGTAATGGCATTAAAAAATTCATCCTTAAAATGTGTCTTTTTAAGCTTAGGGTGTAATTGGGACTTACCTTTTCTTTCATACTTTAGCCAGGTTTTAGCCATTGAATTTTTGCACCAATATTCTTTTCCTCTAAAAAATTCATTAGCAATTGCAACAAACATCTTCTCAAATGGCAATTCTACCAGGAGGCCAAGAGCTAGAGACACGGCTTCAAGAGTAACTTTGATAACCACTAACCCATCCATTGCTCTAATTTCTTGTGTTTCAGGAATGAATCTACCACTTTAGGTATTCCACTTGCATTAGCTAAACCGCTCACCACAAGCCTCTCATTCAATGTGGAAACCCTGTTACTTTCCAAGTGCTCCCACAATTCTTTTAAATTTAGAGGTTTGATGTCAATGTCTCTCACATTCAATAGGCGGTTTCCTATGGTAGTCTGCATAAGTTCTCAACTTTCGGGGAGATAAACATACTAAAATAATGAGAGAGATGAGTACGAAACACAATATGCAATGCAAATCTCCCACCACCTCGCATTTAAGTTGACATCACATCTGCATGTACCGTATTTATGAAATACTCGTATCTAAATTTTTGAAAGAAGGAAATTGCTTTAAAAGATGCACACTTTTTTATATGATTAGACATCTCCAGGTTGTACGACGCCTCGAAATGAGCGAAAAAGAAGGCATGTCACCAAGTCACTTGAATTGATAACTTGGTAACAAAAATCTAGAGTTGATAGGTTATGATAACCTCTGAATTCACGACTTTCTTGAAGACAACATGTGGGAAGAGTATGACAAGACTTAAGTCGCTAATACATGAGGTTACAAAACTTGGTAAACCGACAAGTAGGTTAAAAACTTAAGGAAAGTGGTGACATGAGTTACATAACTCAGGAAACCCGTGACAAAGGTTACGAAAACCAAGAAAGAAGTGACCCTAAGAGATAAACTCTAGATAAAAGACTTATAAAATAACAACAAGGACTTCAAGGAGGGTAAATAAGGAAAACAAAGTCTGTGGCCTGAAAATTTTAGAACATGAGTAACACTCCTTCACACTCATTTTGTTTTGACTCTTTTCAAGTGGTCTTCGACACATTTGCATCAAAGATACAAAGGTGTCCCCAACAGAGTCACCATTCTTGTTGGTTATTTTTTTAGAACCAAACTTAATCTCAATACTAACCTATGAGCTTGCCACAACTCAATTATCAACTAGGTTGAGGATTGGCCAACACCTAATTAAAGTAATTAATACTTCACTTTTTCTCTTTGGGCTCTGTGAGACCCATGGAGGGTAATCCTACACATACTCATAATATTTCACGTTTGGTCAAGAGTATTTCTTCACACAAATGCACTATTTCATGAAAATAACCTTATCAAATGTTTGACAAACCTTGGGTAAAAGTGTTACTTATTTCAAGGAGTGTGCTTTCATACTTAGATTTGGGATGTAATGTAGTTTAAAGTATTTTGTGAGTCATTTTTCACCTTGAATCCTAGGCCCAATTAATATTGGCTCAATCTACTATAAGATAAACTAATAAAACAATTAGTGCTTTATTTAAGGGAGAAAGAGTCACAATTGGAAATCAATCGGTAATAAAATTTTGATTGAATTTCAGAAATAAATGGACCATTAGAATGTTACTTTGTAACATTTACCTCACTATGTCTACAAAATATCACTTCCTTACTAAATCCTATATCTTTTTCTTACAAACTAATGAGCTCATTTTAGCATTTAATCAATTCATTGAACTGAAGCATAAAAAAAATTAACCCATTTATGTGCAAATGAAACTATAATTAACAACTTCATTCATAGCTTGAAAGAAAACACATAGGAGAGCAACATTTTGAAACTATAATTCTTCTTCATTTCTGATATTTCTTTGTAAAACCATATTTAAGATTCGTACATAGTATAACTTTCATCTTAAACTTACTTCTGATATATTTACTAACGTATCCTTCTACATTCTATTATGCTTTTAGAGCATAGCATTTACTGTGACCATATCTAAACTCAAAATTTCGAACTCTCTTATTTCAGCCATGATATCCCCTTTATATATGTAGGGGAGCAACAAGCACTCGACTGAATTACAATTTCAATTTTCATTTGAGTTCATTTCAAAAACCTAATTCTAACTAAATCCTCAAAGAACTCCCACACGGTTTCATAGGAAATCATTTGTGAACAAGGGAGGACAAAAGGAAAAAAACATGTGCAGGATATTAGTCGTTGTTGTCACATCGTTCGTTATTTGAAACAAAAAAGATTACATTCATATCGTCTTGACGACCTTCCACATCAGCATGAGAAAACAAAGGACAAACCATAGACATATGAAAACAAATACCTCCTATGCAAAAACCATGGTTTCATCAAAAACTAAAACTAGGAGGTGACCCTATTCAGAGTCGTCGACATCTAAAAATTCCCGACCACTGCTTGTCCTTGATGCAATTGGAGGGATTACCATCACGTTGTCATTAGAGCTCCCATAGGGTACTAGAGAATGAAGGTACTAGCCATATTCCGAGTCATTATCAGCTTCAACATCCGAAGGAGATTCTGAAAGCATGATAGGAGAGTTGTGTTTACCCAGGCAGGCCTTATGGCTCTTCTCCTTTTTCCTGGATTTCTTCACTAGTAGTGCTAGTTCCTTGCCTTTGCACTTGACCACTTCACCTGTAGGGGTCCTATTCCTCAAGTGATATGTACTCTACACAATTGATTTATTCTTATGGTCTCTAGCCCTCCTTTTACACTTTGAAATCTCAGGAGAAGCCATGGCTTCCTGCTCAGCTATGTCTTCACGACACTCAAACACACTTAGCCAGCTAGACCTCCTAACAGGTGGAATTGTTGCACCAGCCTTTCCCATTTTCTCTAAAACTAGCAGAGTGATAATTAAAAGGATTTTTTACTCAAGACCCACAAGAGAAGCACCCCAATCCCAATCATTACAAATAACTCGAGCAATTAAACTCCTAAATAGACCAGAGAACTTAATTTCATACCAATTTACTTAGGATAAAAACACTGAAACTCTGCTCTAGGAAAACTTACAACCCTTTCAATCTCCTTTACTACACACACCTTACTTCTTCTATACAATGAAAAGATAGTGTGAGTAAACAGTGATCAACCTGCATTAAATAGAAAATTCGAGCATGCAGAATTAATGATTCAGAACTCCTTACACGAGCGAATTGGTAACTTATCAGTTTGGCTATGAATCTAGGCCATTCATTTTCTAGAGAAATTAAAAATTCATCTAAGGTGGCCATGAGCATTATTTTTCGACCATTATCAACTTGCTCCTTGAAAATAGCAAGGATATCTCAAATGCTCCCACATTCTTTTCTAACCTTGATTAATCATAGTTGATCTGACAATTAGCATGTATCACCAACCTAATTCATGTTTTTCATTAATATCGACAAAGTACATAGGACCAATTTTTTTTAGAGATAAAATTTATTTATGCGCTTCATTTCTTCATTGCTGATCCTCCCAAAAATTTAGGGTGCAATTAGCGATGAAGTTATTTATGCAATGATTTTCAGTCCACTGGATCATCTCGTCTTAAAACTTTATAAATGGTACTCTAATCCTTTCGTTGCTTTCCTTTTTTCTTTATGTGGAATCCCCAGGATCATGCCACGTTGCATTTTTTGCTTAATGGTCATTGCTTGTCACCAATTTACTTCTTCCTCACCTAGCTCAATCAGCAATGTAAACATTCCTACGATGATCTTTAGCCCCTTGTTCTTCGGCTTGACCTTTGGTCATATTCGTCCCTTCATCGCACATCACTAATTCAAACCGTGTGCCCAGGATACCATCTGCAGGGGGAGATGTTGTGGAAGCACTAGATTTAGACACATACAACCTACATAAAAAAAATGGCACAAAAGACATCGCTCATAGGATAATATCACATTAGCGAAAGAAAAACCCTTTAGAGGACACCCATCGCTTATCACTAATTTAGAACTCAAGTTCTAAAACAAATCTGTGATGAGTGATGAGCGATTTAACATAAGGTCTCCGTTCATCAATAATTATCCTCATATATTTTGCAAGAAATTAGCAATGAGAGGATTTGCAACATTTATAAGGTCCATCGCATATCATTAATGTGAGAATTACATTCAAAACATATTCGCGATCATGTGATATCACGTCATATCGCTCATTGCTAATTTAGATTTATATTTTCAATGACGATCCATGACGAGTGATAAGAACATAAGACCGGGGCATTTCTCATCGCTAATACAAATTTGAAGGCTCAAAAGCCATTATCGATGAGCGATGTTAAAGGAAAACATCATTCCATCACTCGTCACTAATTCAAGGTGTGAACCTATGAATAAATCAGCGTTGAGTGATACAACTAGGAGGGCCATCGAGATTTAAGTGAAACTTTTAAGAACGTGCTCATTAGTTGTTCTAAAAGAGGGGACTTCTCTAGGACAACATGAGAATAGTAGGCTCAAGACTTCTAAATCACGCAATACAAAGGATGTAAAAGTCAGGAAATTCAGACCTATAAGACATGAGAAGGGCCAATCACATGATGACATTAATGATCATGAGAAATTTAGTGTGACCAACAGTAGGCAATGCACAGTTAGCAATAGAATAGAACGCTAAGCAACTAAAATGTTCAAAAGTGAGTAATTCTAGTTCCAAAAAATACTTTGTTTTTCCTTTTAAATCAGCCCCTATATCCATATAAAATAATTTATAACTAAGCTCCTCCAAAAGAGAAAATAGATACTTATCCAAATCTGCATTAGAATTTTCACAATTTGGCTTGTCAGATATACAAACTTCATGCTTATTTGTTGTTCTTAACTCATAAACACAAGTTTCTGAACTTGCATCAGTTTGCACACTTTCATGCTCATTATATAAGGCATCATTACAATCAAATGGCTACCTGCCTTGATCCATATTACCATCATGTTGACCAACTGGTTCATAACTGGAATGAATATCAGATACCCATGTTTCATATCTTTCATAATAAAGACTATCATTACAGTCAAAATCAATATGAATATTACACAATAACTAAGGGTTATTCACATGTGCACATTTCTGATATTCAGTGGTTAACAAATTTGAAATTTGTTCACTATTTAATATACCACAGTTCTGATCCATTCTTTCAACCATTTCTTTCTCTTGACCTCCAGTAGAAAAACATGCTTTACCAAGTTGTAAGTCAAGACATACCAAGATATTACCACTATCAAAATCTAGAAACTTCATAGACTGGGTTTCATCATTGAATTGATCATTTATATCTTCTTGAAAGTAAAGAGAAGCATTTTCACTATTATGAGCATCAATGGTGAACATTGCAACACTCTTTACTTCTTCCTTCTCATACATGCACTTGTTTGTATCTAAAACTATTGATATTTGATCATTTGTATCCATACAATTGCTATTTTTATCAACATGTTTATCCACAGTTGAAGACAACAATCATTGCACATATTCATTCCTTATTTTTTATATATTATCTAAACATGTGTAAGCCATTTTCATACTCAATATCCTGAAATCCTTCAATAATGCACTAGATCCCTCCTCAAAAGCTTCAAAATACAAATGAATGCAATCTGATGTACTAGGTCTAAAAATTTCAGGGACTAGTGAAAGAGAAACAAAAAATCTATGACTAAAAGAATGGCTTGAATCTTCATCTCGTTTCTTAAGTTGTTTTAAGTTTATGACAAGATCAGTAGGTTCTATTGAAAATTATTCTCTATAAGCATCCGCTAGTTTACCCCAACAGGAAAAGGACTTCTCAGGAAAACTTAAGTACCAATCCCTAGCTTTAGCTTCAAGAGATCTAACAAAAAATATCATCCACATATCCTGATCTACAAATGAATGTTTCACCGTGAAATTATAGAAAATTTGGACATGAGTACCTCCTTCACACATATTGTATCCATTAAATCTAGGCATCTACTTATAGACTCAAGATGCCATAATTTTATCCTTATAATCAATCCATAACAAGTCTAATTGGTCATATAATGAGTCAAAAGAATTGACAATAGGTGCAAAAATTTGACTATCAAACCTAGCATGATTATCTCTTAACTGGGCTTGCATATCCATTAGGTGCCTTTTATTCATCTCTTTAGCTCCCCTTTTGAACACAACTTTCCATTCTCACCTTATCCTAGAACTATTCACACTTGGGTTCATGCACCTTTTGGTATGAATTGTCTGAGAATTTTCAAACTTACGAAGCTTCTTGACAATATGCATCCAAGTTTCTAATGGCATGGTTATTTCTCTTTGATAATTCATGGATGTATGCAAATCTAGTTTTAGCTAATGGTGCACAATCACAACTATGCCAATATGAATGATTATTCAGATAGATGCAAATAGATAGTAATTCCTGAGATAAACTTCATTCTAACCATCCATATTTGCCAGTTTGTGTTCATAGAACTTTAAGTGGAACAACAATTACATTCAATACGTTAGGTTCATTAAATCAAAATATGCAGAGAACTATGTACCTTCACACCTCCAGTTGCTGCAACTTTGAATAGAGCACTTTTAGGTTAAAAATAACAAACAACAACCCTTCATGTGTAGAAATTGTTTGAGCAGAGTCACCACCTATTCAAAAAGAGGAAAAGATTTCAAGCAAGAATATCTTTATCTGAGTTCTTCTAGCAGAGTCACCTTAGGGCTACTACAAACCAATCTACAGATTTGGAACTTCTTCAACATGTGAACTAGATGATCATTTTGTTTTGAATCTTTTCAAGTGGTCTTCGACACATTTGCATCAAAGATACAAATGTGTCCCCAACATAGTCGCCATTCCTGTTGGTTATTTTTTTAGAACCAAACGTAATCTGAGTCCTAACCTATAAGCTTGCCACAACCCAATTATCTAGGGTAAGGATTGGCCGACACCTAAGTAAATTAATTAATACTTCACTTCTCTTCGGGCTCTATGAGACCCAGGGAGGGTAATGCCACACATACTCATAATATTTCACGTTTAGTAAAGAGTATTTCTTCACACAGACACACTATTTCATGAAAATCGCCTTATCAAAGGCTCGACAAACCTCAAGTAAAAGTGTTACTTATTTCAAGGAGTGTGCTTTCATACTTAGAGTTGGGAAAATGTAGTTTAAAGTATTTTGTGAATCATTTTTCATCTCGAATCCTAGGCCCAATTCAATGCTGGCTCAATCTACTATAAGATAAACTAATAAAACAATTAGTGCTTTATTTAAGGGAGAAATAGTCACAACTGGAAATCAATCGGTAATACAATTTTGATTGAATTTCAGAAATAAATGGACAATTAGAATGTTACTTTGTAACATTTAACTCACTGTGTCTGCAAAATATCACTTCCTTATTGAATCCTATATCCTTTTCTTACAAACTAATGAGCTCATTTTAGCATTTAATCAATTCATTGAACTAAAGCATAAAACAAATTCACCCATTTCTGTGCAAATGAAAAAAAGACAAATGAAATTGTTATTAACAACTTCATTCATAGCTTGAAAGAAAACACATAGGAGAGCAACATTTTGAAACTATAATTCTTCTTCATTTATGATATTTCTTTGTAAAACCATATTTAAGATTCGTACACAGTATAACTTTCATCTTAAACTTACTTCTAATATATTTACTAAAGTATCCTTCTACATTCTATTATGCTTTTAGAGTCATTTACTGTGACCATATCTAAACTCAAAATTCTGAACTATCTTATTTCAACCATGAAATCCCCTTTATATATGCAGGGGAGGAACAAGCACCCTGCTGAATTACAATTTTAATTTTCATTTGAGTTCATTTGAAAAACCTAATTCTAACTGACTCCTCGAAGAATTCCCACGTGGTTTCATAAGAAATCATTTGTGAACAGGGGAGGACAAAAGGCAAAAAACATGTGTAGGATATTAGCTGTCGTTGTCACAACATTCATTGTTTGTAACAAAAAATATTCCATTCATATCCTCTTGAAAACCTTCCACATCAACATGAGAAAACAAAAGAGAAACCATAGACATATGAAAAAAAAAACCTCCTATGCAAATACCATGGTGTCATTAAAAACTAAAACTAGGGGGTGACCCTATTCAGAGTCGTCGGCATCTAAAAATGACCGACCTCTGCTTGTCCTTGATGCATTTGAAGAATTACTAACATGTCGTCATCATAGCTCCCATAGGGTACTAGAGAACGAAGGTACTCACCATAGTTTGAGTCAGTATCAGCTTCAGCATTCGAAGGAGAGTCTAAAAGTATGATAGGAGAGTTGTGTTTACCCAAGCAAACCCTATGGCTCTTCTCCTTTTTCCTGGCCTTCTTCACTGGTAGTGCTAGTTCCTTGCCTTTGCACTCAACCACTTCACCTGGAAGGGTCCTATTCCTCAAGTGGTAAGTACTCTACACAATTTATTTCTTCTTATGGCCTCTAGCCCTCCTTTTACCCTTTGAAATCTTGGGAGAAGCCATGGCTTCCTGCTTAGCTATGTCTTCACAACACTGAAACACACTTAGCAAGCTAGACCTCCTAACTGGTGGAATTGTTGCACCAACCTTTCCCATTTTCTCTAAAACTATCAGAGTGATGATTAAAAGGATTTTTGACTCAAGACCCACAAGAAAAGCACACCAATCCCAATAATTGCAAATAACTCAAGCAACACAAATCCTAAATAGACCAGAGATCTTAATTTCAAACCAATTTACTCAGGATGAAAACACTAAAACTTTTCTCTAGGAAAACTTACAACCCTTTCAATCTCCTTTACTACACACACCTTACTTCTTTTGTAGACTAAAAAGATAGTGTGAATAAATAGCGATCAACCTGCATTAAATAGAAAATTCGAGCATGCAGAATTAATGATTCAAAACTCCTTATGCGAGTGAATTGGAAACTTATCAGTTTGGCTCTGAATCTGGGCCGTTCATTTTAGAGCAATTAAAACTTCATTTAAGGTGGCCATGAGAATTTTTTTTTGACCATTATCAACTTGCTCCTTTAAAACAACGAGGCTATCTCAAATGTTGCCACATTACTTTCTAACCTTGATTAATCATAGTTGATCTGACAATTAGCATGTACCACCAACCTAATTCATGTTTTTCATTAATATTGACGAAGTACATTGGACCAATTTTTCTTAGAGAGAAATTTTCATTATACGCTTCATTTCTTCATCGCTGATCCTCCCCAAAATTTAGGGTGTAATTAGCAATGAAGTTATTTATGTGATGATTTTCAGTCCATTAGATCATCTCACCTTAAAACTTTATAAATGGTTCTCCAATCCTTTCACTGCTATCCTTTTTGCTTTATGTGGAATCCCCAGGATCATGCCACGTTTCCTTTTTCATTAATGGTCATTGCTTGTCACCAATTTATTTCTTCCTCACCCGGATCCATCAACGATGTAAACATCCCTACGATGATCTTTAGCCCCTAGTTTTGCGGCCTGACCTTTGGTCACATTCATCCCTTCATCGTGCATCGCTAATTCAAACCTTGTGCCCAAGATCCCATCTGCGAGGGGAGATGTTTTGGAAGCACCAGATTTAGACACGTACAACCTGCATAAAAGAAATGGTACAAAAGACATCGCTCATAGGATCATATCACATTAGCAAAAGAAAAACCCTTTAGAGGACACCCATTGCTTATCGCTAATTCAGAACTCAAGTTCTAAAACAAATCCGTGATGAGCGATGAGCGATTTAACATAAGGTCTTCATTCATAAGTAATTCTCCTCATATAGTTTTTCAGGAAATTAGTGATGAGAGGATTTACAACATTTATAAGGTCCATTGCATATCTCTAATGTGAGAATTACATTCAAAACATATCTGCGATCACACGATATCACATCATATCGCTCATCGCTAATTCAAATTTATCTTTTCAATGACGATCCGCGATGAGCGATAAGAACATAAGACTAGGGCATCGCTCATCGCTAATACAAATTTTAAGGCTCAAAAGCCATTAGCGATGAGCGATGTTAAAGGAAAACATCATTCCATCGCTCGTCACTAATTCAAGGAGTGAACATATGAATAAATCAATGCTAAGCAATACAACTAGGAGGGCCATCGAGATTTAAGTGAAACTTTTAAGCATGTGCTCATTAGTTGTTCTAAAAGAGGAGACTTCTCTAGGATGACATGAGAATAGTAGGCTCAAGACTTCTAAATCACACAATACAAAGGATGTAAAAGTCAGGAAATTCAGACCTAGATAGGAGAAGGGCCAATCACATGATGACATTAATGATCATGAAAAATTTAGTGTGACCAACAGTAGGCAATGCATAGTTAGCAACATAATAGAATGCTAAGAAAATAAAATGAAAAAAACCCTAAATCTCATATAAGAACCCTACAACAGATGTAGCAAATATTTTTAGGTAAAAATTATTAGGTTTTTAATATGAGCACTCTAGATTTTGCAAAATTCGAAAGTGCCATCACTCACAAAAATCAAAATCAATTGATTTCAAACCTGGAAATTGATTCCTTTTGAGTGAAACTTAAAGTCCATTTTTTCTCATATTTCAAGCCTCTCGTTCCAAAGCTTCATATCATTTTCCACAAATTTCATTGCAGCTCCCACTTCAACATTTATTTCTAGCATCTATAAAGTTCCCAACTTGTTGCCTCTTGTAGCCACTAAGGCTCCTTTGGTCACCTTCCAAGAGTTTGAAGAAAAGTGATGCTACATCCTTGAGCATCAAGTTTTCCCACAAAAATAAAATTTCTTTTAAGTTTGGGGATATGTCTCACATTCCACAATAACCATTTATTTCCATTTTTCAATGTCAACATCATGCCACCTTTGCAAACTATGTCACACAGTTCATTGTCATGAAGGTAGAATCTACTAAGGTTGTCTTCTTGATAGTTTGAAAACTTCCTGAAACGAGGTTGCATGAAATAAGTTGTAGTTTTTCTTGTTGACAATACTTGTGCATAGTCATCTTGTTCATATTTTGTGTTAACTTTTTTTCCCTTTGGCTGATTTTGCACCTTTTTGTATGACCAAAAATTATTTTCAATGTGACCTTCTTTACCACAAAACCAAAAACCTCCATTTCTTCCCCTTGACTTGGATATTCTTGCAGATTTTGATCTCCTCTTATTACAATTTCTACCCCTATCTTGAGGCCTTCCCCTATTTCCAAAAATCAAGGCATCACCCAATGAATTTCCTTGAATTTCTTTGGTTAGAAGAGTGGCAAGAACATAATCAAATTTTAGTGTGTTTTTACCAGATACTGAATTGTTGATTGTCATCACTACTCCTTCTTAGATGTATTGTAGAGAACACAACAATAGAATGAATTTAATTTCATCATCCAAATTGATGTTTGGGAGGGTGCAAAAAGATGGGGGGCCAAATTGTGGCCAAAATTTAAAAAAACTTTTGATAGGCTATAACGCAAGCGCATTATAACGTGCTCACTTTATGGCTTGGTGTGACCGAGCCTAAGGCTCAGCCACATCGAGCCTATTACCTACTTGCATTATAACACAAGTGTGTTATAATGTGAGCACGTCATACTGCGATCGTGGTATAACACGAGCACATTATATGTTATTAAAAATGTAAAAAAAAGAAAATCAAATTCATTTTTACTGTTTGTTGTTTAGCTACCCACGGCTAAAACCCCTACGTTTTACATGCTCACATTTGGAAGGAGGTTTTGTAGCATTTTTGTCATCGATTTATTGTAAGTTCATTGCCAGAATGCCGCCATGGCGACGGGCAAGTCGAATAAGTAAGGATTGTTAGTTTTTGTTGTGAATTTGTTAGTTTTAGGTTTTTTTATATTCATTTGTTTAATTTATAGGAAATGATAATGATCCTAAAAACCTTCTTTAAAACCCTTCTAAAAATCCTCAACAACCACAACAACAATCTCCTCCACCAATCCCTCAACATCCCCTTGGCACTCAACAAATTTTAATGGGAGTTATTGAAAACAATAAAAAACATATTAAGGAGTTAATCACGAGGTTGAACGATCCTTTAGGTTCAACCATGGAAAGAACACTTGCAAATTCACTGAAAGAAATGTTAAAACATGTAGATGCAACCAACAAATAATTAAGTGGTTGGAAAGATAGGAGGTAGGTTGCTATGAATTTTTATGCAGATAAATTATCATATAAAGAAGTAAAAGATGAAAAAAATACAAATTATGATTTTTTCTCATTATTCACTGACCCATGCACAAATCAAAATCTTGACCTCAATGTGAAGAGGTTTCCTATCCATTGGTGCAACCACCAAGGGATTAGGATTTTTTTTTGGGATAGGTGGTACATGGTTTTTGATTACTCATCATGCAACAATTGCGAAGTACCACAATATTTCTTGAGAAAACTCTACTGTAAGTTCATCCTGAAAAAAATAAAAAATTATTTTGATATGCGGGACTTCCAGGGGAGAGGTGGGGGGTCGGCTCAAGATAGACCTAGTGCACGACAAGATCTTAGGCAGCAAGTGAGACGACCTCTCGCTAGGCCAGTTCATGAGCACATCATTATCCCTTCCATCGTGAAGGAGAGTGTTGAGGTAAACACTTTGAAAGCTATTAGCTCTTTGACCCAGAGTGTCATCCAACATGCCAGTCCTATAGTACAATGGCATCTAGGGGATTCTTCGAGTTGTTGGCTTCTACCCTATTCATGTCAGGATTGTGGGGTGACTTTTACATATGATCCCACCGACACTTAGAAGGCTACTACACAAGATACGTCTATAGCTACGGAGATGGTGAGGGAAACTAACATTTTGAATGAGGCTTATGGCATCGATACTCAAGTAAATGTTAGCATGTTCATTGAATTTAATTTATTAAATTTCATTTTTGAAATGCAAGATTAACTAATTTATTTTTATGATTATAATAAATTTTAGGGTCATAGTGTTGATACTAGATACGCCAGCCCTACACATGCTTATTACTCCACTGCATCCACCGTTGAGGTATGTAACTAGTAAAAAATTATAAATTTATTACATGTTAATAGAATTTTTATATGAATGATATTCTAATATCTGTTTTTGGATGTTGAATAGGCTAATATTGGAGGTTTCGTGGGAACACCTCCCAGTACCAGTGGAGTTAGACAAACCTTCACGCAGGTAATAGAATAAAGAGTTTAACTAATGAATTGTACTTAATAGATTTTTGTAGCTTATATTCATATCGTTGATTACATTGCATTGCACATATTTCAAACTCAAAGCATTACTTCACATTCCATAACTAATAACTATATGTTGATAGATGACAAAATTTTGACTACAATATAGTTGTTTAGAAAGTCAACATAAGTAGTGATGCAATTAATTCATATAGCATAAGTAATAACAAGGAGCGTCTGCTAATTGCATTTGCTTGCAATGGCTTTCCATGAGACCAATTTTTATTGAGGCATCTTTTCAAATAGTTCACTTCCTTGTCTATGCTATGGATGCTTGGAAGAAATATATGAAATAATAATAGTAAGCAATATCATAGACAAGGCAATGAGTTGTTTGAAAAAATTCCAACCCAATTTATTTGAGGCATTTTTTCAAAAAGCTCACCGCATTTTCTATGCTACCAAATTTTCCATACATTTCTACCAAAGCATTTTATCAAACAATTCACTTCCTTGCTGCTATGGCTAAAAGCCTAAAAAAAGGTGCTTTCCAACAAACTATGGTTTCTTGGAAAAAAATCTATCAAAGAATAATAGTAAGCAATAACATAGAAAAGGAAATGAGTAATTTGAAAAAATGCCTCGAAGAAATGTGGTCTCATGGTGATGTAATTCCATTCCATCACCATGAGACCACATTTCTTCGAGGCATTTTTTCAAACAACTCACTGCCTTTTCGTTGCTACCACATTTTCCATACATTCTACCAAATCATTTTATCAAACTACTTGAACTTCCTTGTTGCTATGGCTAAAAGCCTAAAAAAGGTGCTTTCCAACAAACTATGGATGCTTGGAAAAAATATATCAAAGCATAATAGTAAGCAATGGCATAGACAAGGCAGTGAGTAGTTTCAAATAGCTCACTTAATTTTCTATGCTACCACGTTTTCCATACACATTTACCAAATAATTTAATCAATCTACTCACTTCCTTGCTACTATGGCTAAAATCCTAAATTAGGTGCTTTCCAACAAACTACGAATACTTGGAAAAATATATCAAAGCATAATAGTAAGCAATCACATAGAGAAGGCAGTGAGTAGTTTGAAAAAATTCCTCAAAGAAATGTGGTCTCATGGTGATGGAATTCCATCACCATGAGACCACATTTCTTTGAGGAATTTTTTCAAACTACTCACTGCCTTTTCTATGCGACCACATTTTCCATACATGTCTACCAAAGCATTTTATCAATCTACTTGAACTTCTTTGCTGCTATGGCTAAAAGCCTAAAAAAGGTGATTTCCAACAAACTATGGATGCTTGGAAAAAATCTATCAAAGCATAAGAGTAAGCAATAGCATAGAAAAGGAAGTGAGTAGTTTGAAAAAATGCCTTGAAGAAATGTGGTTACATGGTGATGGAATTCCATTCCATCACCATGAGGCCATATTTCTTTGAGATATTTTTTCAAATAGCTCACCCCCTTTTCTATGCTACCACATTTTGCATACATTTCTACCAAAGCATTTTATCAAACTACTCACTTCGTTGCTGCTATGGCTAAAAGCCTAAAATAGGTGCTTTCCAACAAACTATGGATGATTGGAAAAAATCTATCAAAGCATAATAGTAAGAAATATCATAGTCAAGGTAGTGAGTAGTTTGAAAAAATTCCTTGAAGAAATGTGGTCTCATGGTGATGGAATTCCATGACACATTTGTTTGTAATGTAATTCCATCACCATGAGACCCCATTTCTTTGAGGCATTTTTTCATACAATTCACTACCTTCTCTATGCTACCACAATTATCGTACATGTCTACCAAAGCATTTTACGAAACGGTTCACCGCCTTGCTGCTATGGATAAAAGCCTAAAAATGGGTGATTTCAAACAAGCTATGGATAGGGAAAATAGTAAGCATGATAGTCAGAAATATATAGTTTAATAAGTACTCAAATTTTTTTTCATTATCTCATACATTATAAGCCATGACGTGCATCACTATTGTAGTTTTCGTGATTGAATAATTTGTTGTTTTATTTTCAAATGTTGGAAGTAGATACACCTCCACATGTTCATAGGGCAATGGAGCTTGGTGTTTTGTTTGCTATAGACTCCTCGATGCCTCTCATAGAGGTATGAGGAAAATTACTAAATTTTAATTTACATTTGTTGTTATAGCTATTAGTTAGTGAAAAATAAAACCATTATTGATTTGTAGTTTAATTTCTCTTTGGATGGTTTCTATGTGGCTTCAACATGCCTCAGCATGGACATGCAAACCTTTCCCTTGAGGAGAGTGATCGTCTAGTGCCGGTAACTGAGTATTTTGTTAAATATATCATTTTTTATAAAATGATTTCTATATATTAATTTCTTTACTTGTTATTGTAATAGATACAGCTTGACCAAGAACTAAACCCTAGGAGGAGCTTCAGGAGCACTCCTCTACCTCAGAAAAAACAAGTGACAGATTTATCACCATCTGATCGACAAGTAAAGGGCAAGAATTTGTTTCTAGAGCATGGAGATCAATGATTTTTGATTCCAAAGCCATTTGTCGTATGCCTATATGACATTTTTTGTACATATTTTGTATTGGATATATTTGAAATTGTATGCCTATATGGCATTCTCGTAAGCCTATATGGCTATTTTGTATAAATTTTATACTTATATCGACATATATTGATGTATGCCTACATAGCTATTTGGTTAATACAAATCATTTTTATTGATGGTGTCCATATTTGTATTATAAATCCACGGTTCATTAGATATGAGTTACGTGTATTCATGTGTATAATTTACAAATTACATGTATACTTTGTGACTTATGTGTATTCCAATGTATACTTTGTGACTTACGTGTTTTCATGCTATACTTTGTATTCATGCATATAATTTTTGTTAATTTACATATACTATGTATTTGTGTGTATACTTCAAGGCTTATGTGTATTTGAGTACTTGTGCTTCCCTTATTCACATGTATACTTATTAATTGGTTAGCCCTAGCATTGATAATTGTTTTCCTTCATGGTTTGTCTTGAATATTTATTGATTGATGCTAAACAACTTCAATATTTCTAGGAATACTAGTAGATTTACAAATTACAAAATTGCACAAATTGAAAATAAAAGATTAACTGTAAATAAATGCACTAATTATTAACTTGATAATTGATTAAGAATGAGTATAATATATATATATATCAAGAGATGAGCCTTGTATAATGATAACTACCAACTAGAAAATAGGCAAAGCATTCCCAATACTTTGAAAGTAATAATCCACCAAAAATTGCAACGGGAGATAAGGAAAATGAACCCACTTAGGCATAACTGAATAAAGAATAGTTCACCCTTCAAAGCTTAGTGAAACCATTTCCAAACTTAGAGATCTTAAAGATAAAGAAGAATTATGATCTATATAATATAGAATTAGTACCCACTTTGATGACTACAAATTTTTCAACCATGGGCTTATCATGCTTTTTCAAATTTGATAAGAAGGTTTATTTAAGATCCTTGAGCAATGTATTTCCTAATGCTCCCTTGTTATTACATATCTTAATTCAGTTTAATTCAAAGAGTTCCATCAAATGCTTTATCTAAAATAAAAAAACATGTTTTCAATTGGTATTCCATGAGATGTTTCATAAAAATATTCTAGTATATTTGGTGTTTTGATTGGAACAACTCAATTAAGAAAATGATACATAATCTTCACAACACTCGCAAAACATAATATTCATAGCAAATGATGAATAGTTAACTTCTTGACACATTATCATACAAACATTTATATTGAATTATCCTTAAACATTCTCACAACATAATTTTCATAGTACATAATGAATTTTTATGTTCTTGATGCATCACCATATAAACACCTCGAAAGATCTATATGTCAATTTTTTGCAATATTAATTCCTGTATAGGAAATGGACTTGGGAGAAAGCTTCATAATTTATAATAATACAAATAAGAAATGAAATTGGGTGAAAACTTTATTTATCACACAAAATAATGAATGTATGTGAGAGCATCACTTGTTTCTCTTAGACTTCAATTTTCAAGCATAGAAAATCATTTGAAATGAAAATGACAAAATGTTTCACAACCAAAGTTGTTAATTGAGGAAAAATAAAATGTTTCCAAGTTCCACCATTGTATGCATTTACAATTGGTTGTATATTATTGTAAGGGCAAGGAGGATAATTAAAAAACATCTTGCACTTGCTAGACTTGAGGATGATCATATGCTTTTGGTGTGGAAAACTCAGACTTCTCAACTGTCATGTGAATGTTTGTATTTTTGATTGCTTTGTATGCCATCATAAGGGATCGAGCCTGTTGAATGTAGCTCGAAGTGATTAGGCATGTTTGGGTGTGAAAGAGGACCATTCCTAGCATAAACGTACCTATTGGGATGCATTGGAATAGTTTGTTTCATTACACGAGTTGCAAAATGAAAGTTGCACCACTTTGCAACTTTACACTACTTGTGTTTGACACTTTTTCTATCAAGTGAAAACTTGACACCATGGTAAAATGAATCTAAGATAACAAAAACTGAGAGATTTTATTGTAGAGGATCCCAATGCGAGACCATAGGCTCAAATGAAGAGTTCGTAAGCATCACAGTTTTTGAGTCAGATCATATCCATGGAATTCTTTGTTCGCATCATGCCACTTCAGTTGATCATACACTCTTGGAAGGCATCAAACCCAATGACACCACCAAGGAGAGGACATGTCACAAGAAAAAGTAAATCACCATGTGAAATTTGAAAAAAGATGTCTATGTATGCCACCCACTTTAAAGCGGTTGCTAACACCATTACTGTGAGAAATTTCTTTAAAGTAGAAGAAGGTATGAGAGCTTATTCAAAAATCCCTATGCCAAGTCATATGTTTTCGATTAATTGTGTCATGAAGAAAGGGGGTATGTCACATGTGAGTCTATCTTAAGACATGTTGTCCACATCCCAAGCTTTCTCTTATATGTTCATGAAAGGTTAACAATTAGTCAAAAGAGACAATGAAAAGTGACATATGGGGATAAGGATTTCTAACCCTTTGCCCCCACTTAGTACAGGACAAGGGTGAGCCTGGAATGGATGATGGTATGCTGCCCCTTGCGATGGATTCAAAACATGCAATAGTGATTATGCTATGATTCTACAACTATTACATGGAAAGGAGCATCAACTAATGTTATTTAGTTGGATAAGGAAGAATCTTGGAAGAGTCTTGTGTGATAGTATTGTTGTTGAGTGAAGGTTTATTGGATGGGTTGATTTCTATGAAAGGACAATCACAAAGACCATGATTTGGTATATTGTGAGCTTTTTTCTTGGCACACATAGGGGGATGATTAAGGGTTGGATTTTTTTGAGTATTAATAGTGGTTATATGAGAGAACGCTTTATTTGATTGTCTGTTTTCTCTAAGGTATCATTCTTATGTGCCATAATATCGACCCTAGGAGGAGAGCTAATATGTTCATCACATGTCATAATGGAATTTGGAAAGATAGCTTCATCGCTCATAGGAGAGGCACCAAGAGAAGGATAACTAGGAGTTGCATGGTTACTAATGATTGGAATTTTTTGTTCAAATATATCTTCCATCACAATGTCTTCTAACACTAAACTATCTTCTTCATGTGTAGATAAGATATTAGGAGAACAAAAGGGTTGATGGTCAGGATTATCTATACTTACATCCTCATATCCTAGAATTTTCTCTTGAGTGGGGGAAGTAGGATTTCCATAGCTCTTATTCATATCCTCCACACAAATGTGTTTGTCAAAATCATGCACGATTGTATCCTTATTTACTAAAGAATTTTCACAATTAGGGGAGGTGTTGGGAGGTGAATGGGGACTTGGCAAGGTAGTGGCAATGATTTCAACTTCGTGTGTCATAATTTTGTTGCAAGGGGGGGAGGATAAAGGCAAGCAAGACTTGCATGATCTTCAATAATTGTGTCTTCTTTCATCAAGATACCTACATCACCAATGGGACAAATATCAGGAGAAGAACAAGTATGATTATTATGATTATCGATGCTTTCATCCTCTTGGGTCAAACCTTTAGTGGATGAACTAGGAGAGATGAAGTTTTTAAGAGCTTCATCTAACATGTATAATTCTTTACTACAAAAATGTTTGGGGGATAAGTTATCATTAGTTTGTTTAGGCTTCTCATGACAAGCATTAAGGATGAAGTGAGCGAGATAAAATCCTAAAGAACTTAATCTAACTTGTCTACATCACCACTACTAAGAGGCTTAGATGAGAGGGTTGTTCGAAATTGAATCATTTTTTTAATTGGATCATTTAATGTTTTTTATTTTTGTTTTCATTTTCTAATGAATATGAACTAAATGAACTAGGAACTAATGCTGAAAATGAAAATTGCAAAAGTCTAAGTGCCATGAATGTAAACAATGCTTATTTCTAATGATTTAAATGTATGAGAAGCTATATGCAAATGTAAAATTTAATGTAAATACATAGGATGAAATGCAACTTTTTAGATTTCAAATAAAGTAATTTACTGATGACACTATGTAATCATCTAAAATATGAAGGATTGGAGATGCAAATGTGAATTTTATCCATGCATAAAATGAGATAATATAAGCTAAATCTAATGAAATGAATTATACAGAAACTCAGCCAACTGATATAGATAACTAATGGCAGCAAATAGAAGCATAAAAATAGGGTTTTGAGCTCTATAAAAGGCAGTTTTAGGGGTCAAAAGGGATTGATTCGCCCAGGGTGGTGAATGAGTCCTAGTATGGACTTTTTTCAGAATTTTCAAAAAATGTTGAGTGATATTTATGGTTTCTGAGTGCTATGATGCAAGACTAAATGAAAAATGTAGAATTTCAGAAAATTTACATGAAATTAGATGCCAAAAATGCAACCTAAATGCATTTTTTATGAATGCAAAATTTGAAACCTAGTATGCAAATGAATTCATCCAAACCCTAATGCAAGATCAATGCAAGCTAGATGTATGATGAAGGAATCCAAATCAAACAAGAAAGTGTTCTAAAAATAATTTTCACCAAAATGAACAGTAGATTTTTGGGTAGGGCTTATAGGCTTCTCTTGCGCTCTTAGGATGTCTCACCTAAAAGGAGAGAGATAAACCCCACTCAAAAGTCTAGATAGGTTCACTCAAATTAATATGTGTATGATGTTATTTAGACTAAATGGAATGATCTAAGTGAAATTAATCTATGAAATTAAGAGATTATGAATGCAAAACCTAAGAAACAAGTGATGTTTGAAAACACATTGTGTATTGCATAAACACCTAGAAACAAATGCAAACTGTAATAGAAATGAATCAAACAAAAAGTGTGCACCTGGAATGTGGATGAAGACTGGAAATTACATTTGAAATGCTATTAATGCTGATTTTTAGGCCTGGCGGGACTCATTCGCCATTCTAGGTGAATCAGTCCCAGTTCTGCAAAACTAAGTCAAAACTCGTTTCTTACAAAAGGGTATCTAAAAATGCAGAAAACTCAAAATTGACCTAGAAGTGAGAATCATTCACCACTCATGGTGAATGAGTCCACTTTTTAATTTTTGAATATTCAAAAGTGGAATATGGAGCTTCCGATCTACACTTTGATTCTTTATAGGTGTATGCTTTCGAAACTCTAATTTCCGAACTTGAAAATGAGTTTTTGTTGATATTTTGAATTGTTGAATGAAGAAAAGACTTGAGAAGCCTTGCAACTTGATTTCTAATGATTTCCAAGCTTCCAAGAGTAATAAATCTGCAAACACACAAGCAGAGTAGAAGAAATGTTGAATGTTAGGGCATGGGGGTTTGCCTTGGTCAAACCCCTTTTAGGTAACTAAACCAAAATGATGAAAGAATGGAATGAAACATGCAATAAGAAATTTTATTACCTTTCCATGATGTTTGATCTTGAAATTTTGTAGCAAAACATGAAGAATCTGCCCTTGAATGTCTAAAAATTGATGTCTTAATGCCTTGAAATGATAAAACCCTAAGTTGCTTGACTTGAGATAGAAGATTGGTGGATGAATGAATGATAAGAGATATGAGATATGAATTAGGGTTAAAAAACTTATATTTATAGGAATTTCACCTATTTTACCTATTGATACCTCATCACAGGCCGACATGAAGAAATAATAAAATTAAATTTCACTTTTTTCTCGCTCAAAGGTCAAAATTGGGCCAAATAGGACTCATTTGCCACCCATGGTGAATGGGTCCCACCTGGATGGGATTTATTTTCCATGGATGGTGAATGGGTCCCAAAGGAGCCATTTTGATAGCTAAGATGTCAGGGGATAAGGAAATAAGGTTTAAAATGCAACTTTGTTAGGTATTTGATCAATTTAAGCCTTGGGATGCACAATATGGGTTAATAGGGGCCTATTAGTGAAGATGTAAAGGTCAATTAGGGATTGGAACACAAAATTCAATGTGAAAGTGTAATTAAATACATTTTACAACACTAAAATGAGGTCTACATAGCCTAGAAAGGCACAAGAACCAATGTAAATGTGGAAGACACATTACAACACTAGTTTAACATTAAGTTTAAGTTATAATAATTCTAGATTGATGTGATAATGTTATTAAACACATTTAATAATGTTGAATTAGGGAGAAATAGGTTCATTAAGTCTAGAAAAGCGTGAAAGTACTTTACAACACTTTACAACACCTTTATAATGCATCATTAAAAGCATGTTACTCAATTTGCAAGGGTCCAAGACCTAGTGTGGATGCATAAAATTCCTCACAACACCTAAATCAAGGCCTCATTAAGTCCAATTTATTATGAATTATTCCCAAGTCAAGCAAGAGGTCCCTTTTTTCTACGGTATAAAGATAACAAAAACTGAGAGAGGTTATTGTAGAGGGGCCCAATGTGATCCTATAGGCTCAGAAGGAGAGTTCGTAAGCATCATGGTTTCTAAGTAGTAGCCTGCCAAATATTGTTTCCCTTTTGCACTTTGGACCCTTAAGGGATTGAGTTGGTTGAATGTAGCTCGGAGCGATTCAACGTGTTTGGGTGTGAAAGAGGACCATGCCTAGTGTAAACGTACCCATACAGATGCGTTGGAACAATCTGTTTGGTCACACAATTTGCAAAATGAAAGTTGCACCACTTTGCAACTTTACACTGTTGTATTTAACACTTTTTCCACCAAGTGAAAACAGGACTCCATGGGAAAATGACTGTGAGATAAAAAAACTAAGATAGGTTATTGTTGAGGTGCCCAACGTAATCTTTTAGGCTCATACAAAGAGTTTGTAAGCATCACGGTTTCCATGTAGTAGCCCATCAAATATTGCTGCCCTTTTACACTTTGGACCCTTAAGGGATCGAGCTAGTTGAACATAGCTTGGAGTGATTTGGCATGTTTGGGTGTGAAAGATGACCATGCCTAGCATAAACATACCCATGTGGATGTGTTGGAATAGTCTATTTGGTCACACGAGTTGTAGAATGAAAGTTGCACCACTTTGCAACTTTACATTGCTTGCATTAGACACTTTTTCTATCAAGTGAAAATTGAACACCACGAGAAAATGACTCTGAGATAAAAAAAACCAAGAGAGGTTATTGAAGAGTGGCCCAACATGATCTTGTAGGCTCAGACAAAGAGTTCGTATGTGTCACGGTTTCCAGGTAATAGCCCATCAAATATTGCAGCCATTTTTCACTTTGGACCCTTAAGGGATCAAGCCGGTTGAATGTATCTCAAAGTGATTTGGCATGTTAGGGTGAAAAATAGAACCATTCCTAGCATAAATGTACCCTTCCAGATGTTTTGGAATAGTCTGTTTGGTTACATGAGTTGCAAAATGAAAGTTGCACCACTTTGCAACTTTACACTGCTTGTAATTGACACTTTTTCCATCAAGTCAAAATTGGACACCATGGAAAAATGACTCTGAGATAACAAAAACTGAGAGGTTATTGTAGAGTTTCTCTATGTGATCCTGATGCCTCAAACGAAATGCCTATAACTGACATAATATCTGGGTAATAGGCTATCAAATATTGTTGCCCTTTTGTAATTTGGATTGTTAAGGGATTACATTGCATGAATTACAAATGTTTGAGGGTAGCAATAAATTTCAAAATTTGAGTAAATATCATTACAAATGTTTATGTGAATATATGGTATGCTACATGAGGTTTTTATAATAAGTTATTCAATTGGTGCTAGTCATAATAGGGAGAGAATAAAAGAAGAAAAAGAATGATTGGTAACCATTAATGGTTATTACACTCACTATATGAATAATATGATGTTTACAATAAAATGAGATTTATTTAGTAGTCCTAATTCTTGTTTTAGTGCTACAATTTTCTAATATGCTTCATACACCATTCTAAAACCAAAGTGCTTGTACTTGTAGGAATAATGCTTTCTCAAAACTATCAAGTGGTAATACAAAATCATGAGAAAAAATAAAACTATATGAATTCTAATTCCCCAATTAAATCAAATATTGAATCAATGTGCCTCATTTTCATGCACCCAAACTCAACTTATAAGATTCTCTCATAATAACCAAAAATATAATTCAAGGATGCCTTAGCTACTTCGTTCTCATAGATCTTTTACAATGTCACTCATACATTCAAGATTCTCTTATAATATATACATCATAGGTGCTGATGATGAGGTTAAATTCAAATGAATAACTTGAAATTCCCTCACTAAGCTTCACATGCTCTTTTATAATGGCTTAAAATCAGAATTGAAATTTGTCAAGATCATCAAAATAAGGATGTTGCATTGCTTTTTTGGCTGAGATTCTCTTGTATGACCCATACATCAACATTTTCTACAAGGAGACACCAATCAATTTTTAGTAGTTTACTTACAAATAGGAAAAGTAAAAGAAGAAAAAGAAAGAGCATCCAAAATGGAAATGAAATGAAAATAGATTGAAGAAACTTACAGACAACAAATCCACACCATTTGGTTCCAAGTCAGGAACATTGAGGCTTAAATCTTAATGCTTCCATTGAGGATAGGCATGCTAGTCTCTCAACTTAGTCACCCCTAGCCATAGATCTTCATTGGGAGTTCTAAGATACCTATTGCACACAACAACCTCTCATGAATAAAATAACTTGAAATTTGAGATTCTCTTATAATGTCTACATCATAGGTGCTCATGTTGATGTTAAATTCAAATGAAAAGCTTGAAATTCCCTTTCTAAGCTTCACACTAGCTTTTATATTGGTTTAAAATCATAATTGAGATTTTTCGAGATCATCAAAATAAGGATGTTGCATTGATTTTTTGGCTAAGATTCTCTTGTATGGCTCATAAATCAGCATTTTCTACAAGGGGACACCAATCAATTTTTAATAGGTTACTTAAAAATAGGAACAGTAAAAGAAGAAAAAGAAAGAGCATCCAAAATGGAAATGAAATGAAAATAGATGGAATGCACTTACAGACAACAAATCCACACCATTTGGTTCCAACTAATTGGGAACAACAAGGCTTAAATATTGATGCTTCCATTGAGGATAGGCATGCCAGTCTCTCAACTTAGTCAGTCCTGGCCATACATCTTCATTGCAAGTTCCAAGATACCTATTGCACACAATAGCCTCTCATGAATAGAATGTAACCAAAATATTACTTTCCAACCTTTTGGAAACTTGTAACCTATTATAAAAACATCACAATTTAATCTTCCACTTAGTTTACTAATCTATTGAGAATATCCTACATCATTTTATTTTTCATATTTTTGAGAAAAAATAAACTAGCATTGAACTATGTATCCTTTTCCACAGTTCTAAACATAAAGTGTACTACATTTTCAAGTTTGATAACTTCATCAATCAACTACATACATGATATAAACATTAGATGATAGCATTTGCATCCTAGCATTGGCATCATACAAATTAATATGCATACAAGTATAAATTAATAAGAACCAATGTGCATACTTACAAATTAATCCAACAAACCATCCGAGTTTGCTATACTCTTTATTGTGTCAAGTATTGCCTCATGGTCAGACTCATGGACCTTCCACAAGGTCTTGTTCAAAGGTCTACCCCCATATTTTTTCAAATAAACATTGAATGCCATGATAAGGTTCAAGTAATGAAGAATCTTCCGATGTGTTTCAAAGTCCTAAAACAACTAATATTTAACACTCTTATGTGGGTACCTTCTAAGCCGCGTTCTAGTAACAACAACTGAGCCTATAGGGTATTCGATGTTTTCTCCATCTATAACTGGGGCCTCCAATTTCTTTTGGCCTCAAAACAATGACACAAGTAATAGTTTGTTCCCTTTTTTTTGTCTTCATCTGCAATAATTGCATAAACATGCCCTACATTGACATGTGTAGCAAATTAGATGAAATTAGTCAACATTACAAATACACTACAAAGTAAGATAATAATAGAAATTTTAAAAACTATGTAAGTAGATATATTACTTGGTTGAACTAGATCTGATATGTGGTAAAAGTCAACCGATGAATCCACTAGTGTTAGTTCCAATATTGTTAGAGGGCGATACATGTGAAGTGGGCTAAGACAACTAATCGACCATTTCTCAACCCACTCCTTTGACTCACAATCAACTCAAGCTTGCATTGTATATGAATAATAAAAGCATACCATATTATATGTATTGATACACCATGAACCTACATTTGAGCTAAGGAAAGAGTGTAGCTCACTTGATCCTATCAGTGTGCAACAAACCTCATATTGTGCAATGTTAGTATCATCCATCAACCAAAAAAATCTATGAATTGAAGATGTACCTGCATTACCTAGACCCATCGAAGCATTACACCACTCAACGATTGATTTTGCATATGTCAACTTTGCATTGTCTTTATACTTTAACTCTTCTCATGCTTGTGCCATAGAAAATTGGACCCTCTTGAGAAAATAGACAATTTCACGCATAATTGGACCCACTTTTGAGTCCCTTCACATCATTTCCCCTTCAAAACAACATTTATAGGCCCCTTAGACCTATTAATTTTGATCTAGAGGCCTGTTTCACATGAGAAATCACATAAAACCTGACAAGCAACATTTAATTACATCATATCCCAACAACCCACCTTCAAATAGCAGTAGTGGGACCCATTCACCACCTTGGGAAAATGAGTCCCCTCTGGTGGGACCCATTCGCCAAGGGTGGTGAATGAGTCCCCTTCGAGGGAAAATTCAAAATTAAGCGGGAATTTAATCAATTTAACTTTTATTTCTGGTGGATTTCGGCCTCTTAGGTCTAATTAACAGGAAAATAAGGTGTTGTTGCTTATAAATACACATTTCAAGTCATTTTACACAATATTTTTCATCTCTTACCATCTTATTATCACTCTTCAAGAGTAATTTCTAAAGCAAAAGTCTTCTACAACAAGTTTCATTAGCAAAAGTTGAAGTTTTACGACAACAAACTAGGGTTTTTGCAGGTCTGGAGGCTCACTTCTCTTGTCAAGATCCAATATTTCAAAGGGTTTATGATGGATTCCTATGGTGAATCATGAAGAAATCTAGGGTGAGGAGGTGCAACTAGCCACCAAACCATGCCTAAGGACTTGGTTTCCTATTGATTCCATCTTCCATTTTCAAGTCTCTATCTTCAGATTAAGGTTTGCATTGTGTTTGTTTAGCATTTTCATGTCATTCTATTCCTATGTTTCATGTGTTGTAAGGTTTCTAGGGTTGAGATCTTGCTTCATTTTAATCACTCTTTCATGTCTTGTTCTAGAGCAATAGAATAGGACCCTTCTTACATTTCATCTTTTTCTAGTCTTTAACACATCTAAGGCTAGGGTTTATGTAGATTTTTCTCTATTCAAGGTTTAATTACCTATCTAGGGTTTGACCAAGGAAAACCCCCCATTATATCAACTCTTTTAAGTTGTTTTGCAGGAATTTTCTGAGATCTAGAATCAAGTTTCTGTCATAATTTGTTGTCCAAGTGTCAAGGTACAAAATAGAGTTTTGAGATTGCAAAAATTAGAAAGTGGATTGATTCCCCATGCATGGAAAATGAGTCCCTCCTAAGGTGTAGATTTGAGTCAGATGTAGTTTTAGATCCTCGACTATTAGAAAACAGTTTCTATGCATAAAAGTCCTGATCTAGGATTGATTCGCCCAAGGTGGTGAATGAGTCCAGTTAGCCTAAGTTCAGATTTCATCATTTTTCCAAATTGTTCTGTAGTCCTCTATAGCTTTCCAGGTGCACACATTATGAGAAACAACTTTCTATTTAGTTAAAATTGCATTTTTGTTCATTATTTCAATATTTTTGCAAACAACATTGTGTTTTCAAACAAGGCATAAATCTTAGTTTTGCATTCATTTTCATTCATTTAGATATGTCAATTGCATTTAGTTAACTTCATCTAGCCTAGATAACATAGCATACATCCTGATTTGAGTGAATCATAAGCATTTTTTGCCCTATCTCTCTCCTTTTAGGTGGAAACCCCTAGAAGTGCAAGAGAAGCCATAGGGTCCCAAAACTCTAAGTTTCATTTTGGTGAACCTAACTTTTGAGCATCATAACATTCTGATTTACATTTCTAATTGCATCTTAGGTCTTCATTATTTCATACTCTTGCATTGTTTTAGAGTTCTTAAAAACATTGCATTAGTAAAAGCATTCTTTAGTAAATACATCATTGCATTTCATTCAATCATTCCACATCTCTACATCTGCATTCTATATTTGCATTGTACAGAGTTGAAATTTTACAGAAAACACAAAAAAAAAAAAAATTCATCTCCTAGGTCTCATTCGCCACCTAGGGCGAATCAGTCCCTTTACATTTTTTCATTAGAATTTCCAAATTTTAATTTCCTACATTGCATCTTCTATTTTCTATCATTACCTTTATGTTTTAGTTCAGTTCTTTTTGTTTTCTTAGCACAAAGTTCATTTTTTTTTCATGGCATTTATGGATAGTCTTAGACTTTTACAAGTTCCATTTTCAATCATATTTCATAGTCCTTTTAGATCAGCTTACATTGAGGAAACTCTAGAAAATATCCAAAACTAATCACACAACACATCAAATGATTCAATTAAACACATGATTCAAATTTGAAACAATGTCTCATCCAAGCCACTTAGTATTGATGATGTTGATAAGTTAGATGAAGCCCTTAAAGGCATCCTCTCACTCATTTCATCCTCTAATTCTTGTAAAGAGAAACCTAAAACCATTAATTATAAATCCCCCCTCAAACCTTTTGATTGTGATGACTTTGATTTTTTAGATGAATCCCTCCAAGACTTCATCTTGCATAATCCATCCAATAAATTTTGTGGCAACCAACTTGTGATAACAATTGTTCATACCTCTAATGCTTTTCTTGAACATCCTAAACTAGTTGACAATCGTTTACCCCTAAAAAAATTAGTAGTGATGATTTGCATCTGCTAGATGAGTTTCTTCAAGACTTCATCTCATCCAACTCACCCACTATGGTTTGTTGTGACACCTCTAAAATCAAGGATGCTAATGTAATTCAACCTAAACTTATCCTTTACCCACCCTCACATCTGCTTCATCCTTCTAATCGACCACGATACAACTTATACCCACCTAACACTAATGTATCGCAGCAATCTAGCAATGATATTGTTTCTCATACATACAACACATGAAATAACCCACAACCAACTCCACCTTCATTACCTTTGCCTAATCCGCCTAGTCCTCCTCATTATAACCCACCTACAAAGGAGTATGATCTTGTTGAACAATTAAAGAATACTCCTGCCAAAATTTCTCTTTGGGATTTGCTTCAAACTACACCAAATTACAACACCATTCTTCAAACCACCATAAAACAAATCACAATTCCTCCTAGAACCACTCTGAATGATGTGGCAGCTTTCATCAAAAAACATAGTCTTGATATTACTTTTCATCAACATGAGCTCCCTCCTTTGGAGTTGCGAAAACAACATGATGCCTTTATGATAACTGCTCAATTCCATTGCACAAGTATCAAACACACTCTCATAGATAATGGTTTTTCCCTTAATGTGTGTAGTGTGAGTCTCCTTGATCGATTAAAAGTTGACAAATCACAAATAATACCTGATTCTGTTTCTATTTGAGGATTTGATAATACAACAAAGCAACCACTTGGGATCATTACTTTACCTATTATTGTTGGGGTGGTTACTTTGCAGACTCCTATCCATGTCATGCCCTATGATCTTTCATATAATCTCCTTTTAGGTCAATGATGGATTCATGAGATGAATGTAGTGCCTTCAACCCTTCACCGTATCATGAAGTATGTCTATAACAATCGTATATATCAAATTGAAATAGACCCTGAGCCTGAAAGTTGCTTGCAGCTTGAAAAAGGGGTTACAAGTCCTTTGAAAACATTTATTCCAACTTCTAACATTGACCCTCTTGAAATTGAACACAATGATACGGAATCGGTTTCTAAATTATTTGGTGATGGTTGGGGATCCTTAGAATTCACACCCTCATTTATGGGTGAATAAATACTTATGCAAAAGAAAGATGAGAAATAAGAAAAACGAACAATTATATCCACTCAAAATTATGAACAATCATCTCAAACATCTATCTCTTACAATATGGATGAAAATGCAACATACACAACAAATTTTGATTATCAATCCCCACCTACCCCGTGTGAAATGGAAAGACTTTATGTGAAATTTTATAAATTTGTAAAATAATTAGGCTATATTGGAAAAGGGTGTGGAAAACATGAACAAGGTATTTGTGTCCCTATTGAACCTAATATGCAAGAAATAAAAACGGGATTGGGATATTATTTTTTTAAAATGAGTAAAGCTACTCAATGACCATCCTTAAACATTAATGTGATAACATGTCAACCACAACACAAACTTACCATTAACCATTCTGATTTGCTTGATCCAACCCTACCACCTTCATGGTTGTATGTCGATAGTGATGAGGCTTTGAAACACTTATTAGGTTTTTATGATACCCCATCCTTGCTTACTTCCATAAAACACATTACTCATGCTATGAACATTACCGAGCAAGAAGAAAGTGATATCACTGAAGAGTTTTTAGAATCTGAAAGTCCCAAATCCAATGCACTCCCTTTAGGAGATACAATTGATGTGCTTATGGAAATTAATGATAAAGATAAATTTATTAAAATTGGGAAGTGCCTTGATGATGAGGAACAAGAAGATACAACCACTTTACTTCATGGTTGTCCTAAAATTTTTGCTTGGAAATATTTTGATATGCCAGGAATTGACCTAAAAATTGTAATGCATAACATTGTCCTTGCTAACAATGCTAAACCCATTCATCAAAATATTCGCAAAATGCATCCTAATGTGGCCTTGCATGTTAAAGAAGAACTTGAGAAACTTCTTGATGCATGCTTTATTCGACCTATTGATTATTCTCCTTGGATCTCAAACATTGTTGCAGTTGCCAAACCCAATAATCATATTAGGATATGCACCAATTTTTGAGACTTGAATAAAGCCTCTTTAAAAGATGATTTTATGCTTCCTAATATCAACATGATCATGGATTCAACTGCTGGACATGCTTTGTTGTCATTCATGGATGGATTCTCTGGTTATAATAAAATCCTAATTAACCCTCAAGATCAATACAAAACTTCCTTTACAATTTTTTGGGGAACATTTTTTTTGGTTGTGATGCCCTTTGGTTTAAAGAATGTCAGTGCAACTTATCAACGTGCAATGACATTAATATTTCATGATTATATTCACAAAATTTTGGAAGATTATGTCGACAATATCCTTGCTAAATCATTAACTCGACAAGACAATGTAAACGTCCTTTGTAAAATATTTGAAAGAATCAAACAATATAACATGTGATTGAATCCAAAAAAGTGTGTCTTTGGTGTAGATAGTGGTAAAATTCTTAGGTTTTATATATCTCATAGAGTCATTGAGGTGGACACAAATAAAATCGATGCAATTGTTAACATGCCACCTCCTAAGAATATTTCTCAGTTATACACGTTACAAGGTCAAATTCAAGTTATTCGTCATTTTGTAGCATCTTTAGCCAATCATACATTACCTTTCACGCATCTCCTTAAAAATGGTGTTCCTTTTGATTGGGATTAGGATTGTAAACAAGCTTTTGAGATTCTAAAGGAATATTCAGCTACTCCACCTATTTTACAACTGGTTGTGCCACATAGACCGTTTATCTTGTACATTGCCACATCTTCCCATGCTCTTGCAACATTGTTGGCTCAACACGATGATAATGGTAAAGAGCACCCTATTTATTATATCAGTCGCACCTTAATTGATTATGAGACACAATATTCACCAATCGAAAAAAAATGTTTGGCTCTTGTATTCACTACTAGTAAGTTGCAACATTATTTACTAAATGCTAAAGTACAAGTTGTCACAAAATTTGATCCTCTTAAATACCTTTTCAACAAAACTGATCTCTCTAGATGCTTAGCTAAGTGGGTGATGTTGTTAACTAAGTTTGATCTAAAAAAATTTCACAAAAAGCAATCAAAGGTCAAGCCTTAACCGATCACTTAGTTGATGCTCCTTCTCCCTTTGCTTTACCTACTACTAATTCATTTCTTGATGATCATGTCTTAAGCCAATATTAAACCATGGGAATTATTTTTCGATGGATCTAAGTGTCGAACATGTTCTAGTGCTAAAGTGGTACTAATGCCACCTGACGGAAAACCTATTCCCTTATCCTAGTGTTTAAATTTCCTATGCACAAATAATACAGGTGAGTGTGAGACATTGATTGCAAGTTTGCAAGCTACTTTATCTCTACACGCTAAACATATTAAGATCTTTGTCCATTCACAATTAGTCATCAAACAAATCAATGGTACATATCAAACTAAACATGACAAGTTATCAAAATACAAGGATCTTATAATGAGACTGTTAGAAAAAATTGACTCGTTCACCATTGATAACATCCCATGCAAAGATAACTGACATGCAGATGCAATGGTGAGTGCAGCTTCTCTCATATCCCCACATGATCCTTCTATAGATTTCACCTTCATTATTCACCCCATCATGAAACTATTGATTGATACTCCATTAGAAGAAATTTTGGTGATAACTCAAGCAGCTTCGTGTGAATGGTATGATACAATATACAACTACTTAAAAGATGGTACCATTCCAGAACTTGCCACAATGAATAATGGAAAGTGCTTACGAAAACTCGCAACTAAATATGTGATCCTTGCAGATGCATTGTATAGAAAATATTTCAATGGTATCCTATTGCGTTGTCTTAAAGATTTTGAAATCCCTTTAGCGCTCGAACAGGCTCATGTTGGTGCCTGTGGAGGTCATTTTGGAGGTCGTTCGTTATTGCAAAAACATTCTTATGGGTTATTATTGGAGACACATGGAGAAGGATTGTTTCACCTATGTTAAACGATGTCACAAATGCCAAGAGCATAAAAATTTGATTCACACTCCTGATGTTGAGCTCTGTGCCAATGTTCCCATTTGGCCGCTTTCAATATGGGGGTTAGATCTTAAATTGGAAAAATTTCACCGCCTTCTTCTGTTGGACATACATTTATCATAACTGCAACAAATTATTTCACAAAATGGGTAGAAGTTATTTCCCTTTGTTCAACTGCTGAAGTAATTTTATGTTTCATCTTGGAACACATAATTGCTCACTTTGGACTTCCTTCCGCAATCGTTTCAGACAATGGAACACCATTTAAGAATAATGAAGTTCAACAATATCTCCAACTCTTCAACATTCAACATCTCTTTTTTACACAGTATTATCCGTAATCCAATGGACAAGCTGAAAATACTAATAAACTTCTTGATCAAATCCTTAAGAAAACTATTAGTATTAATCATAAAGACTGGAATACACAACTATCTTATGCACTTTGGGCTTATAGAACTAATGTTTGTTCATCCACTGGAAATACCCCTTATAGCCTTGTTTATGGTACTGATATGATTATGCCCTTGGAGTTAGGAATTCCTACTTTGCGAGTTGCTCTTCGAGATCTTTTTTATGATGACACTTCTAAAGACCAACGATTACATCAACTTGAGATGCTCGATGAACAGTGCATTAACACTCTCGAACATCTACAATCTCACATCAAGCAATTACAATGCAAACACAACATTCATGTTATCCCTCAATCATTTTCTAAGTGATATTTTGTTCTTATTGAAAATAAATGAAATTTTAGCACTAACAATGAAGATAAAGATAAGTTTAGCCCTAATTGGTTGGGACCTTATATAGTTGATACCAATTATGGGTCCTGTGCTTATCTCTTAACACAACTTGACGAAACACCCTTTAGGGAACCCATTAATACCATGCATTTAGGTCAGTATTATCTCTAATCCCCTTTGAATAGTATGATTAATATAGCAGTGTTGATTAAAGTTATTTGATTCTATTCTAAATAACTTTCACATTGCTTTGTTCTTGACAACTAAATTTGTGTTTGTCCTGAACACTAAAGTAATTATTCTCCTTTTATAATTGCTTTAGGTTTCATACTATTTGCCCCTTTCTTGTTGTGTTAAGTTAAATCCTTCTTAGTGTATTTAATTTAACATATCCTTTTTCTCATTACCAATTTTGTATCTATACTAAAACTGAAAATATGTTTTACATTAGATCACATCAATTTTGTTAAATCATGTAGCCATTAATTAAATACTTTTACCATAAGTCATTTAATTAATACATATAATTTAACATTCAAATAAAAGAGATACATCATCATAATATCAAAGGTGCATGTCTATATATATATCAAAGTCTTATATACATCTTAGAATCATATACAATATCGTAATGGTCTATGAGAGCTAGACCCCTTAGGATCTAGCACTCGTGATCTAGTCCCTAGACATCATGAGATGATCATGTGTGACCGTGATTGTGAACTGTCGAGTCTAAGTGCATACTCCAAACCCTATACTCACCCAACAACTATAAGTCGCTCATCTACCATCTAGTCCCTCTCCGCTTGTGCCTGTGCTAGCTCAACACATAGTCTCTCTACCTTTATCGAGGTCTATGTTGACTATAGTGCACTCTCAGCCCAACGGAGTCACCTCCTCACACTCTTGTACGCTTCTCATAGCCTCGCAAATGGTCTGAGTGACTCTGGCTCCTCCTCTAGGATCAGTGGGGACACATAGTCAAGATCTATCTCATCCTCCTCGAGGGATTTTGGCACTATCTCTATGGCTTCCTGATGATAGAACTCTCGCCAATCTCTCGTCACTCCTGCAAGATAGATCATGTACACAATTATTAACACATCATCATGATATATATACACAAATAAAGCATAAATCCCTAAAGGACATGTATAAAATCAAATATCATCACCTATGTCTCTAGATGCAAGAGGAATGCCAACCTCCTCATCTTTAGGGGGCATGGAGGATGTGCTAGCTGCTCTCTAACTCTGCGTGTTGATGTCTGTTGTCGCTACTACTTGTGATCTAGTCCTATAAGTATGTGAGGACTCTCCATGCTCATAGCAATCCTCAATAGCTACCTCATCACCCTCACCCAAGGGTGGCTCCTCCTTGTAATAATAATCCTCCTCATAGTCCTCCTCCTCATCATCCTCTCCTCCATCCTGGTTCTCATAATCAGGATCATCATTGGATTGGTACTCCTCATTGATCACATCTGTAAAAATATCTGTTGACCTATACCATACCTCCTCTGGTTCATCACCCTCATCTACTACTACCTATGCATCACCTAGAGCGAAATCCATGGGGAACACATGAGATGGCCATGCATATGACCACCACTCCACGTACTCATCTATGCTATTGACATCATCAGCATCATATGTTGGTGGTTGGTCATGATCTGAATCATCAACATCACTCTCACAAACATGATCTATAGTTAGCCGAACAATATCCCCTAGCCTCCAGGCACTCTGCATTGATCGTCTAATGAAGGGGCACACCCTCAGTGGTGTTTGAACTTGTCCAAACTGTCACATGACTCACTCGTAATAGAACAATCATACGATGTAGTCATGCCTCCCTGCTAGATATCTATCCATCTGCATCCTCCATAACCGCCCAGTGGGATTTGGCCACTATAGAGTGATGAGATAAGGTCTCCATAGGATCTCATCCTCCTCTAGCCGATCAAATCTCACCCTCCAAAAATGTAAGTCCCCATACTTCCATAGTCGTCGCAAAGGGTAGTTGAATGCTCATGAGTATTCTTCTGCTATAGTAAAAGGATATTCGACAGGCTTGGTACATGTGATATGCTCAAGGCACCACACCTGTAGAAGCATACAATGGACCATATTATCAATCTCTTGATATACAAATCTCCCAAGATCATAATAAAAATGTGCTAGAATGTAGCAGCCCCATGCATAGACTGTCCTCTGCTCATACATCCCTCATATCAGGTGTACCAGTCCCCCATCCAAGTGTGTTGCTCGTCCATCTAGATTGAGAACTAGTGCCACTATATGCATCATAATTTGTCTCACCATAGGAGCTCATGAGTACAACAACATAGGTAGCTCGATCCACACTCTAACTCTCCCATCATGTATTGGTCCTCCTAGACAGTACTGCATATCTCTCTTCTTTTCTCGAAATGACTGATCCCCTTGGAAATACACTCATGCTCCTCGAATAGGAACTCGGAGAACACAATGTATGTCCTCGAGAGTGATAGTCATTTCCTTAGTAGGAAGATGAAAGGTATAGGTATCTGCATCCCAATGCTCATACAAAGCCATTAGCATGGCATCATGGTATCTCATGGGTGGCATCATGTATGCCCAATAGATACCCACTGACTGCAGATGCTCTGTCTTTGCTGCTAATAGCGCTGGTGATAGATCTCTCAAAAATTACAACTATATTCCCCCTAGCCACTGCCGCGCTCGGACGAGGACCTATGAAAATCATCACAAAATGTTCTAAATTTTATCTAATATCTTCAATTTTCATATTATTCATCATGAAACTATGCTAAATTTAATCTAGTGTGCTTTTCTAATGGCCCTAGACACTTTAGAACCCTTTTTGGACATTTCGCAAAGAAACAGGGACACCTTGCAAAGAAACGAGACACTTTGCAAACAAAAGGGACACTTTGCGAACAAATGGGACACATTGCAAAAAAAGGGGACACTTTGAATGTTTTTTTCCAAGAACCCTAAATTAACCTATCCATGCATAAGATTCATTAAATTATCATCACATCACATGGTGAAAGTTGCATAATCGACTTACCTGATGATACCACTCACTACGTGCCACCTGCTCATGAAGCTCATCTAGCCACGAAGGTGTGTAATCTCGTCTACTTGACATGTTCTTCTCCTACTCATCACTCTTAAGCTACATGAAGGTAAAATAAATAGTAAGTGACAAATTACTTTCATCCACTCCTTTTAATCACTTTTCATCTCTTTTTACTTTTACATATTAACCTAATGTTATCATTTTTTTCAAAGAACTTATAATATATGATCCATTCTTCAAATTAACATAATGGGAGCTAGGGTAATCCATTTTCGATTCCATTTGATGTGTTGGAATCATGATTCCACACCCGACATCATCATTTTCCTATCGTTATGTGGCATGGTACTTGGAAATGCCCTACAATATGGTGTTTCTTCTTCGACATGGCTAGATTGCTACCTTGATTCCACCTTTGTAAAGCAAGCAAAATCAAGGGGGCCATACATATACCCTTGAATTGGATTCCTAAGAGTTAGATAAAATGATTTATGGACAAATTAATGAATGTGTGTTGTGGGATGTGGTTCCTAACGCTGTGGTTATGGAGATAACTACACTGGGGGCTTTGTTCTCTCATCTTTTGAATATCATTTTATGTAGTAAGGTGCATTTTTTAGAGTCCTTTAGCTTACATATGCACATAGAGTCATATGGGCGCTAAAGTGGGGGATAAATGTGTCGTAGAAAATTGGACCCTCTTGAGAAAAGAGACAATTTCATGCATAATTGGACCCACTTTTGAGTCCCTTCACATCATTTCCCCTTCAAAACAACATTTATAGGCCCCTTAGACCTATTAATTTTAATCTAGAGGCCTGTTTCACATGAGAAATCACATAAAACCAAACAAATAGCATTTAATTACATCATATCCTGACAACCCACCTTCAAATAGTAGTAGCGGGACCCATTTTCCACCTTGGGCGAATGAGTCCCCTCTGGTGGGACCCATTCACCACCTTGGGCGAATGAGTCCCCTCTGGTGGGACCCATTCACCACCTTGGGCGAATGAGTCCCCTCTGGTGGGACCCATTCGCCACCTTGGGCGAATGAGTCCCCTTTGAGGGAAAATTCAAAATTAAGCGGGAATTTAATCAATTTAACTTTTATTTCATGTTTTTCTAGTCTTTAACACATCTAAGGCTAGGGTTTATGTATATTTTTCTCTATTCAAGGTTTAATTACCTATATATGGGTTTGAATAAGGAAAATCCCCCATTAGATCAACTCTTTTAAGCTGTTTTGTAGGAATTTTCTGAGATCTGGAATTGGGTTTCCGCCAGAATTTTTTGTGCAGGTGTCAAGGTACAAAACAAAGTTTTAAGATTGTAGAAACCAGAAAGTGGACTGATTCACCATGCATGGTGAATGAGTCCCTCCTAAGGTGAAAAATTGATTCAGATGTATTTTCAGATCCCCAACTATTAGAAAACAAATTTTGTGTAGAAAAATCTTGATCTGGGATTGATTCACCCAAGGTGGCGAATGAGTCCTAGTTAGCCTAAGTTCAGATTTCATCAGTTTTCCAAATTTTTCTTCAGTCCTCTATAGCTTTCCAGGTGCACACATTCTAAGAAACAACTTTCTATTTAGTTAAAATTGCATTTTTGTTCATTATTTCAATCTTTTTGTAAACAACACTGTGTTTTCAAACAAGGCATAAATCTTAGTTTTGCATTTGTTTCCATTCATTTAGATCATTCAATTGCATTTATTTAACTTCATCTAGCCTAGATAACATTGCATACATCTTGATTTTCAGAGTGAATCATAAGCATTTTTGGCCCTATCTCTCTCCTTTTAGGTGAAAAACCCTAGAAATGCAAGAGAAGCCATAGGGTCCCAAAAATCTAAGTTCCAGTGCTAATTCTCTTTTCACACATGCTCCTACACCATCATGCTCCCCCTTTCCATGCCAAACCTCACAAAATTTCCACATATTTTGAACACCTATAATGACATGCATCTTGCTCAACCAGTAGAACATGCGCAAGTTCTTGAACTATGTTACACAGTTATCCGACCATATTATATGTTGACTGTATATTATGCCTGTCTGAGAAAAATCATTATAGAACATCTGGAAGAAACCTTGCACGAATTATGGAGAATGTGTGTGATCATTACTAATATAAAATTGATACTCCCTCAATACCTTTCTTTGGTCCTCTATACTATTAGCTCCATAAATGAATGCTATGTGCACAAATATCGAAACTTGTGTGGAGTTGTAATATTGTGATTGCACCTCATGTTGTGGTTGTAGAGTGTAGTTCTATGCAAATTTGACCATTGAAACTATGTTTCCAACTGCAAAGGTGTCCTTTCATAACTTGAATTGTGTGTCCAACCATTGAGCTCTATGGGTATGCCTTGCATACTCATACACTATATTGTCATGAAACATAGACATAAACTGATATACTGGAATCTCCTGAATAACCAAATCACACATTTTTCTTGATTACCATCTTTTGTAATGTATGCTACTATTTTATACTTCCTAAACTCTATTAGTTTTTGTCACACCTCATGTGTAATTTCTATATGCTGACATACTAGCATACATTGCAAGCCACTGCAACGTTGACATGAACCATCCAAGCATAGTTTCCTGTAAAATATTTGGCTATCCTCTATTTCACATAAATTTTTTGATAAGAAATCTCTTGAAGATGTTGGTGGGGCATGTATGCCATAATCCTACAAAACATCGTTAGTATGCAAATCTAAACATATATTACGATATACAACATAATGGTTAGAGAATTCAATATGTAGTCTACAACAACAAGCAGTGTGTGTGTGATTTATCTTGACATAAAAAAGGTTTAATCATTTCAAAATATCTTTTAAAATTTTTAATTTGAGGATAATCCTATTGAAATTTACAAAAAAATTGGGTTTGAGTTGTATCCAAAAAAAGCTTTGGATGTGGCTCACGGTTATGACTACTGATTCTCCTTCTTACCACATCCCTTTGATTTAGAGATTGCCTTGCGTTATTCTTCAAATATTCTTCAATTAGTGTTCTCAATGCTTCAACAACTCGTTTATCTTTTCATGGGAGTCTGAGAATTCCCATAATTCATTTGAATCGGTGCCCTCAATTCTTTGCCTCCTTTGAATGGCTCTTGATAAAAAAATTCTATTAAGTCTCAATTGTTCCCTCATCTTTCTAATGAGACGATATTGTTGGTGTAATTAATTATTTAATTACACTTTAGCATAAGTTTACTTAGGCATATTTTATTTCCTAAGTTTATTATTATCCTTATCTTGTTGAGCTGTCTTTTTGCTCAAGATAAGATTAGGGTTGTTTTTTCTTGCTTTATTGCATCTTTGCCTTTTTGAAGGCTTTTGTATTATTTGTAAAACAATTACTTTCAATAATCAATACTGCTGATTTTTGCTTGCACAAGTTTGCTCTGAGGGTTTACAGATTTTGTTTTGAATATCTGTTGCATGTGATAGGTGATTGCTTGCAGGTGATTCTTAGAGACTGTGAAGTTAGTTTTTCAACTTCTACATGGTATCAGAGCTCTAGACCTGTTGCTGCCTATTCATGTTTTGAAGATATTCTCTCATAGCATTTTTTATGTGTAAGGGATTGAAGTCATTTTTCATTTTTGCTTCAGAAATCCAGCTTCCACTCAGTTGTAGGAAAAACGATTTCTGGGTTTTGTAGTCAGGGTCGAAATCTGAACTAGGTATCTTTTAGATTTTTGATATCTTGTACGTATTTGGAGAAAATCGCTGTACAAAAATCGGTGCGCATCATTTTTCTCTTGGCTGAAGGTTTAAAAAAATTATTTTTTCATCTTTTGCTTCCTAGATCAAAAAATGATTTCTGAGCTTTGTTCTTAGCTTCAAAATATTTATGGGTTTCTATTTTTGTCCACTCATTGTGAACAGATTTTGCAGAAATTAAATCAAAAGTAAACAGTTTTTTGCTAGAAAACCCATTTCCTGCAGGCTAAATTCAGTTTTTTTTTTAAATTCAGAACTTTTGCCCATGGTGTCGGATTTTTGCAAACAAGATGTCATTAGAAAGCTAGTTCTGGTCTCTACATAGATTTGAGGTCCTTTTTAATCATGGAGGAAGATGTAGACATTGGTTTGTGCATGCACTCATTTTTGTTTTCATGCACTTGGTTTGCATTTTCTCTTTAGTTTATGCATTCTCTCATTTTACAATCATTGGGTATTGTATAAATGAACTGAGATAAAGTTCCATCAGGGGGGTTTTTTACATAATAATATGATTAGAGTGTGCATGCACTTTGATCCCCATCTTCATCTTGATTTGATGGTAGCTCACATGGGTTTTCTGGTTTCCTAGTTTCTTTTGGCCACTTTTTTGCTCATTGCTTGACACATATCAGATTCATCGGTTCACACTTCAGATTGAGAGTTTATGGTTATTGATCCGCATTGGTTCAGATCCTTCTCAGTTTGAGGGCCATGTTTTTATGGTTAATGTTCCATATTTTTTATGGTACTCATTCCCATGGAAGAGTTTTAGTCATAGTTTGGCATCGGCATCGAGATACACGGTTTCCAAATTTTCTCATCATCTCATCTACTGTTGCTTCCCAGATTCCAGGGTTGTTCCAATTTGTGAGTTTTCCAGTGTTCTGTGGCATCGGGTCTACTGTCACATTATGATTCTATTTTTGGTTTCTTGTAGACAGAAATATCTTTCCTTGTTTGTCAGATTGTGGTTCCAGTGTTACTCCACAGTGTTCTTCTAGTGCTTCTTTGCAGCAGTCATCTCATTGTAGGGGGGTTTTGTCCCACTGGGTTTTCCTTCTCTACCTCATCATTGCATTTGTAAATGAGTACCTAATCAGGCTTTGTTGTCGGGACTCATCTCTTGCATAATAATTTGCTTCTCCCTAAGTTGCACTTATGGGGGGGTGTTGGTGTAATTAATTATTTAATTACACTTTAGCATAAGTTTACTTAGGCATATTTTATTTCCTAAGTTTATTATTATCCTTATCTTGTTGAGCTGTCTTTTTGCTCAAGATAAGATTAGGGTTGTTTTTCTTGCTTTATTGCATCTTTTCCTTTTTGAAGGATTTTGTATTATTTGTAAAACAATTACTTTCAATAATCAATAATGCTGATTTTTTCTTGCACAAGTTTTCTCTGAGGGTTTACAAATTTTGTTCTGAATATCTGTTGCATGTGATAGGTGATTGCTTGCAAGTGATTCTTGGGGACTGTGAAGTTGGTTTTTCAACTTCTACAGATATCTCCTTGTTTGAATACTTACCAAAGTCGATGTAATGACACTTTAGGTGGCATTACTATCCTTTGAGCATGAGGTCTTACCCACACTCTCATAAGCATCCATTAGATTCTTCACAATAGTTTTTTCATGTGAAGCATTTGATGTTCTTAACCCAAGAATCTTCATGATGTTTCTATACTTTATACCTCACATCATTTCAACAAATAGTTGACATCTTGTGGTCTCATTTAGCCTTTCAAAGAACAATTTCTAAATCTTATCAGAATATCTTCTACAAGTGCGTGCTAGAATCTTACCTTCCATGTGCTACAAAACATCCTCATCAATATTAATCAAATACTTTGTCTTTCTACGCAAAATTCTAGGTGGTGTTCTCCTAGGTACATACATCTCAACATTAGGAATTTCATCAATATTTAAGTGAGGTGGGCTAGATAGTGTACCTTTGATCGAGGGTGGAATAGATGATATACTTTTAGGTTGACATGGGGATGATGGAATACCTTCTTCGTCAAATCTGAGTGATGATGTACTCTCATCTTGAGGTGTGGTGGATGGTGTCCCTTCATATTCACTTGCGGTAGATGGTGTCCTTCCATATTCACTTGTGGTAGATGGTGTCCCTCCATATTCACTTGTGATAGATGGTTTCCCTCCATATTCACTTGTTCTTAATGATGTCCCTTCGTATTCACTTGAGGTAGAGGGTGTGTCTTCAAATACAGTATCCAATTCTGTCTTAGCATGATGCTTTCGCATTTGTGCCCTTTGTGCTGCCAATGAATTTTATCTTTTTGATGGTTGAGGTTCCTCTTCAATTAGCTTGTTTTCGTCAATCTTATCCAATTTCTTATTCTAACGATATTCCCTCATCCATTCTTTATTTTTTTCTTTGTTAGTTTCATACTCTTCGTCTGTTGGTTTATTCCTTCTTCATTTCCTCGAGATGGTGGATATTTTACCTGTAGCACAGTAATGAGACAAATATTAGTTCCTAAAAAATGAATCCATACAAATAAATGAAATATATGTCATTCAATGATTCATACAAAATACTTACAATAATCCTATAGAAGAGTATTTCTAGCAGAGACAAAGGTCACATGAATTTTTTGGATGGAATTCCTTAAAGAAATGTGGTAATGTGGCATGCCATGATTGCAATATAGGCTCAAAATGGAAGCATGGACAAGGCATGTGAATTGTTTGACAATAATTTTTTCGTAGACATGTATACAAAATGTGGTAGTATTGGCAAGCTAGTGAGGTCACTAGCTTTCCAATTCAGTAGGGTTGACAAGGTAGGGGTAGTGTGAGAAAATGCCTCATAGAAATGGGGTCTTTGGTCACTAGCTTGTCAATTTAGTAAGGTTGACACCCCATTTCTATGAGGTATTTTCTCATGTTTCCCCTACCTTGTCAACCCTACCAAATTGGCAAGCTAGTGAGCTCACTAGCTTGCCAATTCTACCACATTTTGCATAAATTTCTACAAAAAAATTATTGTCAAACAATTCACATGCCTTTTCCATGCTTCCAATTTGAGCCTATCTTGCAATCATGGCATGCCACATGACCACATTTCTTTAAGGCATTCCAACCAAAAAATCATGTGAGCATTGACAAACTAGTGAACTCACTAGCTTTCCAATGCGGTAGGGTTGACAAGGTAGGGGCAGCATGAAAAAATGCCTCATAGAAATGGTGTCTCATGGTGATGTAGGGCCAATGCAGTAGGGTTGACAAGGTAGGGGCAGCATGAAAAAAAACCTCATAGAAATGGGGTCTCACGATGATGTACATCATCATGAGACCCCATTTCTATGAGGTATTTTTTCACATCATCGTGAGACCCCATTTCTATTAGGTATTTTTTCACGCTGCCCCTACCTTGTCAAACCTATCAAATTGGCAAGCTATTGAGCTCACTAGCTTTCCAATGTGGTAGGGTTGAAAAGGTAGGTGTAGCATGAGAAAATTCCTTATAGAAATGGGGTCTCATGGTGATGTACATCACCGTGAGACCCCATTTCTATGAGGCATTTTATCACGCTGACCCTACCTTGTCAACCCTACCGCATTATGGTTTCCCACACATTATGGTTTCCATCAAGTTATGGTTTCCAACAACTTATGATTTCTTGCACGCTATGGTTTCCAGTAGGTTATGTTTTCTAGCAACTCACTAGCTTTCCAATGCTGCCACATTTTGAATACATGTCTACAAAAACATTATTGTCAAACATTTCACATGCCTTGTCCATGCTTCCATTTTGATCCTATCTTGTAATTAAGGCATGCCACATGACCACATTTCTTTAAGGTATTCCATCCAAAAATTCATGTAAGCATTGGCGAGCTAGCGAGCTCACTAGCTTGTCAATTCGGTAGGGTTGACAAGGTAGGGGAAGCGTGAGAAAATGCCCCATAGAAATGGGGTCTCACGATAGCTTTCCAATTCGGTAGGTTGGCAAGGTAGGGGAAGCATGAGAAAATTCCCCATTTAAATCACCGTGAGACCCCATTTCTATGGGGCATTTTCTCATGCTGTCCCTACCTTGTCAACCCACCAAATTGGAAAGCTAGTGGTAAATCACCATGAGACCCCATTTCTATGGGGAATTTTCTCGCGCTACCCCTACCTTGTCAACCCTACCAAATTGGAAAGCTAGTGAGCTTGTCAAACACTAGCTTGTTAATGCAATAGGATTGACAAGGTAGGGGTAGCATGAAAAATCCCTCATAGAAATGGGGTCTCATGGTGATGTACATCACTGTGAGACCAGATTTCTATGAGGCATTTTTTCATGTTTCCCCTACCTTTTCAACCCTACTGAATTGGAAAGCTAGTGAGCTCACTAGCTTGCCAATGCTATGACATTTTGCATACATGTCTATGAAAACATTATTGTCAAACATTTCACATGCCTTTACCATGCTTCCATTTTGAGCCTATCTTGCAATCAAGGCATGCCACATGACCACATTTCTTTAAGGAATTCCTTCCAAAAAATCATGTGAGCATTTCTATGAGACCCCATTTTTATGAGGCATTTTTTCACGCTGCCCCTACCTTGTCAACCCTACCACATTGACAAGCTAGTGAGCTCACTAGCTTTCCAATACAGTAGGTTGACAAGGTAGGGGCAGCATGAAAAAATTCCTCATAGAAATGGGGTCTCATGGTGAAATATCACCATGAGACCCCATTTCTATGAGGAATTTTTTCATGCTGCCCCTACCTTATCAACCCTACCGTATTGACAAGCTAGTGTTTGACAAGCTCACTAGCTTGCCAATTTGGTAGGATTGACAAGGTAGGGGCAGCATGAGAAAATACCTCATATAAATGGGGTCTCATGGTGATATACATCACCATGAGACCCCATTTCTATGGGGCATTTACAAGACCATGAGACCCCATTTCTATGAGGAATTTTCTCACGTTGGCCCTACCTTATCAACCCTATTGAATTGGCAAGCTAGTGAGCTCACTAGCTTGCCAATGTTCACCTGATTTTTTGGATGGAATGCCTTAAAGAAATTTGGTCAGGTGGCATGCCTTGATTGCAAGATAGGCTCAAAATGGAAGCATGGACGAGGCATTTTAAATGTTTGACAATAATGTTTTCATAGACATGTATGCAAAATGTTGTAGCATTGGCAAGCTAGTGAGCTTGCTAGCTTGCTAATTCGGTAGGGTTGACAAAGTAGGGGAAACGTGAGAAAATTCCTCATAGAAATGGGGTCTCACGGTGATGTATGGCAGCATGAGAAAATTCCTCATATAAATGGGGTCTCGCGGTGATGTATGGAAGCGTGAGAAAATGCCTCATAGAAATGGGGTCTCACAGTGATCGTGAGACCCCATTTCTATGAGGCATTTTCTCACGCTGCCCCTACTTTGTCAACCCTATCACATTGAAAACCTAGTTTGTTGTCAATAGAGATGAAAACCATAATAGTTTCAAAGATCTATTAATGTGGGAGGAGTATATTCCAATTTTGTGGAGACATGTATGGAAAATTTGGTAGCATAGACAATGCAATCAATTGTTTGATAAAATGCTTTGGTAGACATGTATGGAAAATTTGGTAGTATAGACAAGGCAATCAGATGCTTGGTATGTATTTTTGACAAAATACCTCAATAAGATATGTCCTCGTTGACTAGAATGATTAAAGGATATGCACAAAACATATTTGCAAGCATATGTAATTTTAGGTGTAAAACCAAATTCAACTAAATTTTCCAACATCTCCCATGCCTATACCAAAATGAAAGCTTTGGAGAGTGGTATGCACACCCATAGTAGAGGATTGAGAAATGATGTATTATTTTACTTACAAATTTTTTCATATATATGTGTATACAAAATGTGGAAGCATACACAAGGTAAGTCAATTGTTTAACAAAATGCCTCAAAGAGATGTGGTATAAAAATGTAATTGGAAAGTGTAAAGAATTGTGTAATTTAAAACGCGCATTGAAAAGCTAAGGTTATAATGACAAACAAACAATGATCAACATGGAATATGCAAAATAAAAAACTCAAAGCAAGCCAAAATAGAAAGAAGGAAAATGTGTAAAGACTTTGCATACCTAAAAAATTGGAGTTTCGAATGGAGGATTTCTACCCAATTATGTAGCCTTTGCTTCTTTCTTCAAACTCCTCAACAATTTGCCTTTTTCAAAAGCTTGTTCCCCTCCAAACTTCAATTGTATATCACTCTTCAATGGAATTCATACTTGAATTTATATTATATTTATTTCAACGTGAAAACTCTGCTATTTCATGCAAAGGTGGTGGAAAGATCATGAAAAATGTGGTGGAATGTGAAAAACTTGCATGCACACTTCACAAAATCATCAAAAAGCTTATTTTTGTCAGAACACGTGCAAAACCAAGAGAATATGCAAAATGTGGGCCTTGAGATCACAGGTATATTGTTTTTTAACCATTTTTAGAGCAAGACAAAATGTGC